>JAWPGT010000006.1:0-600000 GCA_034638255.1 Coprinus comatus
TCATGATTTGTTCATATTGTTCATCAAGAACAGAGACAGATGCCGGAGCAGACACCTGATCATGCGGAGGTCGCATGTGAACATTATCATTCTCGTCAATAGAGACTACCGAATGCGGGGGACTAGGCTCACAGGCTGGACGAGAGGTAAGAACTAGACCATCGAGCGAAGGCAAGGCAGGGGGAGGTGTAGGCTCCATACCAAGACGACGTTCGTAGGACTTGAGCACCCGGGCCTTGGTCCTTTGCAATCGGGTCCTTCCCACGAGTTGGTTTGGAACCACGGTAGGAGCTTTATGCTCGACTACCTTCTCGGGAGTGGACTCTCTAATTTCCTCAATAAAAGCACGAGTGGATTTGAAGGGACGGTCTAAAACGGTAGCAGCAGGAGAGGCGAAATTGTTGAGCATGACGATATTAGAAGCAGCTGCATCTACCCCAGTAGTAGAGGTATTAGTGGTGTCCGCGGACTTAGCATTTTTGTTACCACCACGTTTTCCCCGAGTCCTCTTCTTCTTTTTGTCCTCACCGGCTCCACCCTGTTGGGTCTGACCGGAACCAGAACCGCTGCCAGATTGTTGAGGTTGCGGTTGCTGCCCTTGCGGGCGCGAACCTTGACCTTGGTTCTGGTTTTGGTTTTGGTTGTGTTGTTTAGGGCCTTTAAAGCCCTTCACACCCTGAGAACGTAAAGCGTTAGCTTGACCACGAGAGTCGAGCCAAGCGGACTGGATCGCTTCAGCAACGATCTGTACTGTGAGCCTAGAGAACTCAGAGCTTCCGTATCGAACAAGAAGAGAAGCTCGAGTTGCATTCCATTGGTTTGGAATGCGCGTCAACAGCATGAGTGCTCGAAGGAGGTTGGGAACGATGATGGGAGGATTTGCAGTTTCGAGGCGAGTAAAATATGAAGTGAACGTTGCGATCTCAGCCGAAGGATCTGCAGTGCCAGATAACCTAAAGCCGTCCGCTTTTGCCCACACCTCGAATGCAGTTCCTGCATTAAATGTGCCGTAGGTTGTTTGCAGGTGTTCCCAAAGTTCAAAAGAATAGACTCTTCCGTGATTTAACATTTCATCTGAGATTTTAGAGTTGATTAATCCTAAGGCAAAAGCCTCAGCATTATCGAATTTAGTCTGTTCTGCATCAGGAATTATCCATCTTGTACCAGTTTGTGTAGCGCGTGCGGGTGTATCATCCGTAGCAGCTCTGGCAGGAATGGTATATTCCTCAGATTGAGACTTTGGACTCTGTTTCTGTAGGATGATTTGTCCTACAGAATAACCGTCAATGATGATCATGTTTGCACAGTTGATCAGTTTCATCGACCACATAGGGTAGTCGGCTGAACCTTTGAGAACGGGCAAAGTGGGGATGAGCGCGGTCATGATGATGAATTGGAGATAAGAATCTACAACAAAACACATGTTAGCCTCATGTTGTAAGTCGCACATACGTGCGCCAGCAACAGTTCTGCGAGCTTTCCGTCTAACCGAGTACGGTAGTATGGAGCAAGCATCACACCAGAGAGGGAGAGACGAAATCTCTGAGGGCCTGGAACAGGACTCAATCTCTCCAGGTTGGTCGACGTGAACCACTCGTTTCCGAGAGTGAGATGACTTAACATGCTGAGAAGCTATGTGTCTCGTCGAACTCAAGGATCCATACTGGCTAGTCGGGGCCCATAACCTGTTGAAAGCAACGCGTATGCATGTAGACATAGCAATATAATGATACGCACGAAGTGGTAGTTAGTATGTTTGCTTGGTGGAGAGAATAGAGTGTAAGAGAACTTTGTAGTTCGAGAACTGTAGAATACAAGAGAGAAAGTACACTACTTATATGATAATAAAGTGGTCCGTGCTACGACTAGAAAGGAGTCAGGTGTCTACTACGTGTCAGGTAATTATACATGAAACAGGAGTTGATACAGGGGTTGAAACACATAGGTGAAACGCTAACTACAACCAATAAGGAGCTGCCACATAATGCAAAGCGTAATGAAACGATGAAAGTGAAACGAAATGAAAATGTCATGTGACTATCTAATAATAGTCCGTATTTTCCAACATACAATATATATTTCAATTTTCTAATATCTATTACAGAACGATACCCAAAGACATTATCCCAACTTGCAACATATATATCCGAACCTCAATTTGAGCATCTTTTCCTCGAGCATCTATTTACCCTTCGACATCCAACCCGAGAAATCCCAGCAGATCCAAGCCAACATATCCGTTTTGTAGGAAAGATTCATGTGTTTCATTCAGCAGTTGCTCGATTTTACGCACCTAGTGATGCCTGTGGTGCGGGTGGTATGCAACGACAGATCATACGGTGTAATCCTATGTGGGGTAGTCGAGCAAGAATGGATACTGTATTCGTGGCACAGAATGATGAGCCTGGAATGCCTGGAATGCTTATTGCACAACTTCGCCTCCTATTCTCATTCACAGACCCCTATACTCAGTCAAATCATTCATGCGCACTCGTGAACTGGTTTCCTACAGTTGGAGATGAGCCCGATCCTGTTACTGGTATGTGGATGGTGGAAAGGGAGGTTTGTGATGGTGTCCGGCCCCTGCAAGTGATATCTCTTGATACTATTGTTCGAGGTGCACATCTTCTTCCTGTTTTTGGACATGGTCGTTTGCCAGAAGGATTCTCCTATACAGACTCACTAGAAGCTTTTAAGAATTATTTTGTAAATCCTTATATTGATCACCACGCCCATGAGCTCCTTTCGGTAACGTAGACTTCAAGTATAGATTGTTTGTATTATGGGCATTAAGGAGGTAGTATAAGGAGGTTGAAAGGTAGTGGTAGATAGTACTCGCTCTCTCTGGGAGATTTCGCCTGTGTTTGGGGGCTAATAGAGCCCTGGACGACTGAGTAGAAGTCCTGAGAAAGTCGGTAGAAACCGTGAGGCAATACAGTCACGTGTTTCCGGACACTTTCTGACTTGTGCACTTGCCCACTTGGCAAAACCGCAAAAGTGCCAAAAAGTGAAAAAGTAAATTGTGGATTTGCTGATGTGTTTAGAGAGCAGCATATATCCAGAGCTTTGTATACGGACACAGAGTCCCAAAGAATGTTGCGTCGCCCCCCGAGGACTGGAATCTCTCAGCCACCAAAAACAATATTATATACAGCAGTATCAAGAAATGTACAAATGCCAAGTAAATCACAAAAGCATAAAACACCAAAACTTCACTCCAAATCACGCCAAGGTTTATCTACACCAGCATCTAAATCCTCATCTCTCGTCTCTCCCAATGTCAAACTTTCCATCCTACGTGTGAAATCATTCATATCCAAAGTCGCATTTTCCCTAATAGCAGCATCATAATTCCCTGTTTCGTCTATGGGTTGAGATGGATCCCAAGGAATACTAGGTCCTTTCCATCCACCATTATCATGTATGTAATTGAGGAATGATCGCCAGAGTGGGTCCAGTCCGAGAACCTCTGGATCGCCTACTATAATTAAAAGTGCTTTTGCCCTCGTTACCGCAACTGAATATGTATGATTAGATTTTTTTAAAGTGCTCTTTATTGGCTACTTACCATTGAAGCGTCGTGGACTGGCTACAAAGCCTAGAGTATGTCTAACATCATACGTCACATACTCTTTGCTACTTCTCACAGTGGAGATGATGATAACTTTGCGTTCCTATTAGTAGATCCGCGTTAATACCATTGTAATTCAAAACCAATATAAAACATCTTACCTGGCCTTGGAACTCTTCGACGGATCCGACTTTGACCTCATCAGCACGATTCTTAAGAGCTTTACGGATTCTTTGGCATTGTGCGTGATATGGAGCAATGACACCTATATCCTCATCCCCTAGAGTGGGTCTCAGTAAAAAGGAAAAAAAAGAGACAACATAAGAACTTACTTGTCCTATATACGCGGTCAGATTTCAACTGTTCGATATAAGTTCTGACTTGAGTAATTTCGTCCACATTGAAGAACGAAGGAGATGTTGATTCTCTATCATCCTTCCCTTCCCATACACAGCATGGAAAACGATAGGGAAATCCTTCTTCGGCAGGTATGCAGATCCGAGGTAAGCATTTATATCTTTTGTAAAACCACAAGCTTGAAGTTCGCCATTATAAAACCTCTTATTCGGGAATTTGAGTATGGCATTGTGAGACCTGAAATTCTTGACAAGTTTGACAATACTGAAAAACCATACTTTAGTAAGTCATTCGAAGATGAAACGAGCCCTAACAAAATACGAATACATTACCTTTTCCCATATCCAACCGGAATCTCATACGGTGGCCTATCCATCAACCGCTCTAAATAACTCACTTCTAAACCCAACCGACTCGCAAGCCCCGATCTAATAATTGGACCCAACTGTTTCGGATCCCCAGAAAGAATAATGTTCGTCGACTGATCTGCCATGGTTTTAATCGAGACATAAACCTCTGGCTCTGTCGCTTGACCAACTTCGTCAATGAAAATATGACTGAAATGTCCCCTTGCCATTCCTATACCTGAGACGATAGATGCTGAAATACAGGTGGTGACGATAACTCGGAACTGTTTCATTGTCGCCATTGGTGGGACTGAAAAACAGGGTCGAGAAACGCCATTGTCACGATAATAAATGTAGGACTCGAGCTCGTCGGGGACTTGATTCCTGTTACGAGATGGAGCGTACATTCGGAACATTTGATCTTTATTTAATAAGTCACGGAGTCGAATGGCAATCAGATCGGCGGCGGAGTTGGAAGGTGCACATGCTAGAATTTTGCAAGTGGGGTTCTTCCTCAGAAGTTGCTTGATCGCTTCCACGATAGTCACTGTCTTTCCGGTTCCGGGGCTATAAAGTAGGCATGTCGGTAACCCGTCAATGATTATCAAAATGTGAGAACTTACGGGCCAAAAACAATGAATGGGAGGGATCCTGGAGCAGCTTGAAGAATGGACGAAACAGCTTGAATCTGGGGTGGATTTGTCGCGAGTAAATTGTTAAAAAATGTCAGGTTGGCAGTTGGAATGGGAGTTATCGGTAGATGTGATGAATCTGGGAATAGGACCCGAGTTTGTGTGAATGATGCATTGAGCGCTTTATGTTGTCGTTGAAGCGGAATCCGGTTGAATTTGAAACGAATGTGATACTTTTGAGTGCTTGACCACCCCTTAAACGACTCGTGAAATCGCAGACGCACTTCGCATTGTTGTACGAGGTGAACATGACCTTCGTACCAATGACCTTCTTGGCTAGTGTTCGCCCTTACAAACATGCGATCGCCTGGTAAATCATATAGTCACAGGGTTAGCTGAATTATGTGTGAACGACGTACCGACGAGGACGCTTGGACGTTTTTCTGCCAAGCCAGGAACCACCAAGCTATTCAGAATAATAAATCAATATGGAGGAAATGACGGAGTCAGGAAGAATCATACTGATAGTATGGGTGGTTCTGTGTCAATGAGGCATCTACCATATCGTATCGTTCAAGATCTTGCCTGTAGAAACAGAGCGTCAATATATTTATTCCGAATATAAACAACTTTTCCAAGAAAAACTTACTCCATCTTGAACTCTTCAATCCATAGTAATATCTTCATGTGTTGACCAAGCGACTCGGGACCGAGATTTCTTGGTAAGAACGCACGTTGAATATTTTTCACATTTTCATTCGAAGCAGTCGACGAGACCATGAGGGAAGCAAGTAGTTGGTTGGGAATTGCCGCTTTCTTCAATTTACCAACATATGGGATAGCGTTCAAAGAAGGTGGCCGAACACCCTCTACGACTCTCGTCTCAGGCTCCCTTGGAACTCTAACACGAGGAACATAGGGGGCTCTTGGTTTCAACTCTTCGTGGAGGGAGGAATCTCCAATGATAGCTTGGGCAACTCGCGTAATCATGAATTGTTTATTGAGTGTTTCATCTTTAAGTAGGATTTCTATTCTGTCCGTATATCTTCCAATGTATTCTTGCCTAAGCGAAACATTGATTTTGATAGATTTTGAAGTGGTCAATTCCCGAGATGAGCCATCGATGGTAACGACAAAGCTAATTGCGCAAGCTGAATTGTACATCGGGGATGGAGTAATGAAATGCTCACGCAGGTTGTTTCAGTCTGTCCCGACGAGAAACTCCTAAATCCGAACTTGCTGTCACATGTACCAAAGTTATCCTCGCCAAAGGTGAGGTTGAGTGAATTGTGAGAGCCTTAATAACACCTCGTTGAGCGGCAATCGGATCGACAATGTTAAAATCCAGACTGCCTTGAACAGTGACGTCATTCTTGTCCTTTTCCGTTTCTTCTTGAACTGCTTTATATGAGGCATACTCTTGGCCAAGACGGTGTCGACGACTGTTTATATGTGAAGTCCAATTGTAATTTGGAAGGTAGATCTGGCATACAGCACAGAACTTGAAGGAGTCGACCCATGCTCCTTCGGGGATATGGTGGTCTGGTTGGACATTGTCGACAGAAATACTGCGTTCTCGTGCTGCCCGTTTATGCTTTTTTGTGGACACATGTACCGACCATTGGGCTTGAAGTACCGCTTGCTGGCAAATGGGGCAGTAGACCATCCCGTGAGGATTTTCAGTCCCAGCCCTAGTGATGTGTCGCCTAGAGGTGCAGTGCTGTTCATAATCATTCTTGTTTTGAAATACCATGTTGCAGATATCACAAACAAGAACGTTGTGGTTGTCCCTGCACTGGGGATTATTGCAAGAGCCCGTAGTGATAATTGCTTGACAGTTCTTCATCGTGGAGAAGAAGTGGGGGAGGTAAACATCAAAGAAGCGCCGGTCATTGATTTATACCTTGTTAATAGCTGCGCAGGGACCCGTGAACTTTGATTCTTTGAAGGCTAACGCTCACCGGTTACCGCGGCGTTTCTTCACACGTGGCGCACATATTCCGAACATCACGGACATCATGACCCTCTCCTTTCTCTCTATCTTCGCCTAACCATACTGCACCTCACCTACACAACTAGTCACGCAATGCTTGAAAGATTAATTTTAGTGGCGATAGGCTTGAACAAAGCTCTACTATAATGGGGCAATACGTTCTGAATCAAGCACGCTCATGTGTATGGCCATCTTTGTGAAGCTAGATCCAAAACTTAAAACCCCAGAAACCTATGAAATCGCATTCAAACGACTATCATGTACGATAGCCTCCAAAGCACTCCAGTGTCGGGTGAAAGAGAAGGGGAACAAGACGGTTTGAAACAGATGGAAGAGACTCTTTTTAGAAGATGGGAACTACTAGGAGATTGTCACGTCAAAATTGGGGATAGAAAGGTGTGCTACTCAAGTTGATTTCACCCACTATTGTTCTGATAACAGCAATGTAGAATGTGTATACCACATTTCTTCAATGCATTGGAGCATTTCCATATCAAATACACGATTTAGCTGTCTCTGCGAACAAGAACCCACTATCTTCTATATTCGCTGGCTCAAACGCTTCTTTCAAGCAATTGGCATCAATGGTGGAACGAATTACTTATCCCGGATTTAATGAGTTACTTGTTCCCCTCAAAAGATTTCTCTTGGTTATTTAATGCCCAGATTACCTGGTTCTTCCTGGGATACATCATCAATAGGACTTCTAATTGAACAGCAGGTAGAATGCTTGGAACAACGCTCTTCAAAAGATTCCATACAAAAAGGGGTGAAATGTCTTTTGGAGGAGGCCTTGAAGGTTTATGTGACAGAAAGCCAGATGCCAATACGCAGAACACGGGTCTTGTTGAGACTATTGGAAAACTTGTATCACACAGAAGATGGCCCGCCTTTTACGCGTATCTAGATTATGGTTCAAGAGGTCGAAGATCTACTTTCCAAAGAGGTGAGTTACAAATTATATCAAGTTTCATCATTCACTTATATTCCTACAGGATCTCGGGAAAGACGCCAAGCTATCTTCTTACAAGGATCAATATACCATGCATCAGCTTATCTATGGTTGTTGTTACATGCATACCGAGCGACGATTGAGAATCAAGGATTAATGGTGTCTGAGCACGTCGGCCTTGCTTGCTGTATCTTGCGTTCGAGTATATCTCCACCTATACAGAGTCCTTAGGTACTCAGAAAATCACTAATGCCACAACAACCCGTGAGGACGACTCGAAGGAGGGCCGCCGCTATTACCACAACCACTACCAAAACTACAACAACAAAACAACGACTAGGGTGACAACGACGACGACAGCGGCAAGAAAGGCAACCTCGAGGAACCGGTTACTCCTCATCCCAGACGCGCAGGTTTGTAATTTATTTTTCTTACATATATCCGTGGTCTCATGTTTCGATAATAGCTCTCCAGCCCTTGTCTATGAATACCATTACTCCAACTAAAACCAAGACAAAACCAAAACGCACAATACTGTTTGACGACTCCGAAAAGTTACCAGGACTACTCCGTGAGTGTTTCATATGGGTGTTTGAACGTTTCTCTGATACCTATGTAGAGACGGTTGCACGAGTTCTTGAATTACTTTCACTTAGCCTACCTAAAGTACAAATTCTAGACATATCTCGAAAGCTCGCCGAGGTATTTCATGTGAAAGTAATTCGTTGACGGTAATTCATTTTTACTACCTATAATGCCAGAAACTGATATATTTATAGCTTATATATCTGCGTCGTTGGATCTCGATCATGAATATATGCGTATTAGAAAAACACGACGGACGACTTCGATTTTCAATCAAGCTCTAGAAACAATACGGAATGGTCAAGTTTCTGATGAAATGACTACTGTGTTTTTACTTGGTTTGCGGAATCTTTGGCTCTTGTTGAGAATATGCCGCGGAGGTGAGTATATGCGTTATTTTGTTAAATATGACATTGTTTAACAAAAAATTTGTTTATAGTACGACCGTGTATTGCGAGGCAGTATCAGTGAAATGATGGAACTATCGTCACCTTTGAAGTTGTATTGCCAATCTGTACCTTCAAGGTATCGATCATACACCCAGATCCCAAGTCACTTTCTACATCTCAAACGGAGAGGTAACCGTCGAATTGGATAGTTATTCATATCAATGTAACGGAAGATATGAATACATTGTTTGTTTCAAGACAAGAAGGAGGATCGAGTGGTGATGGTTTGGTGTTTTCGGTACCCTTAAAAAGTAGAGGGGATAATGGAAGTGGGGATGATGAAGAGGAGTATTCAGTTTTAATGATGCTTTGGTTGAGTTGAAGGAAATTGTTAGGTTGAGTGATGAAGGTACTAAAGGTGCTGTTAAGACTAAAGAGGATGAAGAGGCTAGAGTGGCTTGGTGGAAACAGAGGAGAGAAGTTGGATTTGAAGATGAAGAGTTTGTGTTTGATAAAATCAAATTGACACCGGAACATGTCAAGAATTGGAAAGGAGAGCGTGTTGGAGAAGGAGAAGAAGAGCGTGATAGTAGGATTTCGGTTGTTGAGGCAATTTCTCAAGCTAGGAATGCTTGTAAACTTAAGTATCTCACTGGAGCTGCACCTGTCGTTTATAGCATACCTTTTCATCTTGAATTCTTATGTTTTTATTTGTTCTTTGACGACTTTGATTTTATTTTCTGAGAATTTTCTTCAGAAATGTTATTGATTAGAGTGGCTTTAGGTATGCCTAATCAAATCCAGACACGAGAAAAGGTTTTTGAAAATGAAAAATCCGTAGGATATTCCGAATTACTCACTTCTTCACCATCAACAGACATTGAATCATCGTCCTGAACTCCATCGTCACCTGATCCTTCTTCATCTTCGTCAACGTGCACAGAATCATCATCAGAACTGCGCTTAAATGGATGAGGGATTAATTCAGTGCCAAACTAGGCGCTGGCAATCATGAGGCCCAAACGTGTTAATCTTGTCTCGTATACGTATGCGTTTCTATAAATTTCTTTCGACATGAGGCTCAGGGCTTGCTAGTTTCATGTTTCTAGTGAGGTAAAGAAGATTCAGTTTGGGGATGGTGTGAATACGGAGAATCCATTCCACATGCCGTGCTGCATATGTCTTCTAACATGCCAGGACGGTCCAAATTTAATTTGGGCCTGTTGAATGTCAAGATTCTTATCTCAGGGTAAATTAAAACCCTTTGGCTCTCAATCACCGTTAATTTGCATGGAGAGCTGTATATATTTCCGAAGATGAATACATAACTATTGTGTTGGAGTGAACAAGGTGGTCATTCCTTGAATGAGATCTCCTCTAGTACGTGTACAAAGGCTATGATATTTTCTCCATGATTGATAATGCATCGAGGACCGAAGTATGCTGAACGAGCCGAATAACAACTCCTCATGTAGTAGTAGGCGCCAGACAAAATGTGTAGTAAGTACGTGTTTCCAATCACTGATATAGTATAGGGAATACTGCGCGTTGAATGTTTACCTTGAGGTTCTTAATACCCCATCCACGAACCATCTGCCTTCCTACCTTTCAACGACTGCTTGAGCAACCACAAATATTTTTGTTATGTCTAATTTACCTTGTGGGGTGCGTTGTGATTCACTTCAACCAGAATAAATATCCTGACGTCCTCAAGCAGTTCTTTTATTTGATTTTACTTTGAATGATTACTGACAGCAGGTATGTGATCATGACAGCTTCGAAAGGCATAGATCCGGTAAGCAGTGAACTCGTTGGAGGGTCATCAGTCAAAACAAATCCTTATATATGTGCACTCAGAACTTGAAGATTCTTGACGAACAGGCTGATGCGAAACGATGGGAAGATTTGAATAAAAAGGGAGAGCTCCTCACGAAAGAAACGTATGAGAGTTGGACAGGAGAATTACAAAATCTTCTGATATTCGTAAGTATGAGTTTACACTCTAAATATGCTCCTAATGGTACTCTACAGGCGGGTCTCTTTTCTGGAATCGTTACAGCTTTCACCATCGAAGCCGCAAAGGCAGTGCAGGGTGACCCTGCAGAGAAGACCGTACTCTTACTACAAACGCTCATCCAACAATTCAACAACCAATCAAACCCACAACCAAATCTTCCAATTGACCTCAACCCAGAAGCTGTACCATCCCTCTACGCCCAGCGTATCAATGCATTGTACTCAATCAGCCTCGCACTGAGTCTCGTGGCGGTTGTGGGGGGGATTGTATGTTTACAATGGCTGCGACAGTTTGGTAAGAATATCACAGGTGTGTCGAACAAAGATGACCTATTACTTCAATACCAACGTCACGAGAGCCTCCGGTCCTGGGGTGTTCTGGCACTTCTAAACATGTTACCACTCTTCCTTCTCGTCGCTCTTGGACTTTTCTTTGTTGGGTTCATGGTTTCGCAATGGGAATCAAAATCACTTGCGTCAATACCCATAACCGTACTTGTTGCTATATTGGGTTCCTTTATCCTCTTTACCTCGATTCTCCCAACTGGACAACTTATCTGGCGTACTTTTGGAATCATACCACCCCAGAAGAGTCCACCTGTACTTTGTCCATACAGGTCACCTCAATCTTGGTTATTTCACCTCTTGCTTCAAGGCATTACCTACGTTTTCCGGTTGTTGTTGTTTAATGCCGAATTTCAGTGGCTGAAACATTTGGAGGGTATTCGCAGTTGGATGGATTATGACGCTAGGGGTGTAAAAAGGTGGAAAGAGGGTGTGGGTGCTGTGAGATCAATTTACCATCAATTATCATGGATATCACAAGAATATAGGCAAACGACTAAGGTTGCCGAGGATGCGTACTGCTGTATGTTCTTTGCTTCTTGTCAGAAGTCACGGGTGAAGTTGAGAGGAAGAGAACATGACATCAGGTGGAAATGGGAGGAACAGGATTTATTCAGGTTGTTTATGGAGAATAATGACAATGGGGTACATTGGATGGCTCTTTGCACCAAAGGGATAGTTGAGGCACATGCAGAATACAATACATCGGAAAAGACTGGTGTTCAGGCTTGGTTAGAATCCGTAGATGTACCGTCATCCCTTGGCACCTTCAATCCCACAGGTAAATGTCAAGCTATGCATTGGGCATATTCTTTCTAACAAATTTGCTCCAGGTTTCATAGAAGAAATTGTCTCTGGCTTGAGGAGATCTGAGACTACGTGGGTTACTCTAGAGAATGCAGTTGCTATTGTCTGTGACGCGATTGATCATAATTGGTTGGGGTGGGATATGACATATCCCATTTTGGTAGAGCTGTGCAAGCATCCAAGGACATCACTTGCTCACATACGTCATCTCGTTGACAAATACCTGGATGCGGATCGTGGCTCAGAGCATGACTGTCGTTATTTGGTCTCCACATTCACCCAAGTCTTTCTCTCTGTGGACTCTGCGGACTACGACGTTGTTGCACCCATACTTGGTGATCTGCTTGTGGAATGTAATGAATGCCTTATCTACTATTATTGTTTGTCTTCTTATCTAGTCTGCCATCTCTCTCTAACCACCACTATTCCTCAGCCACTACAGACGAATTCCTTGAAATCATACAAAACCTTACCTCGAAGCGTCTCATTGGCAAAGACAAATCATTGGATCGCATCTTCCTCTACACTAAAAAGATCATACAACACTCAGATGAACTATTCAGACTCCCTCTCATTGAATCAACTCTCAGTGCAATACTATCCGCTGCTGAAGAACACCTTAAAGACTCACCTTCAAGAGATTCGGTTCTCCACCCAGATAAATTCACCATTTCACGCACGCTCCCTTGCCCTCACCTGAATCCTGTATGGACCCTGATAGATGATTTCAATAACAAATTGAAGGAGTTATGGCGTGTATATGAGGATGTTGGGTCTAGTGGTGAACGGTCGGGTAGAATGGAGTATATACGGACTTCTGGTACGTCTTAATTGATCTCATCCAATAACACAATTAATAATCCACCAGGAGACGAAGACTTACAAGACAAAACACCTAGTCCACTCGCTTCAACCATACAGTCTACTACAGCGCTACCAGTGGTTGCCACACCCGAGCCCATCAAATCCAATTCAGAAACAGACATTACACCCAGAGTCACAGTTTCTCCCATGCTACCATCGTCATCTCAAGGTTCCGAACATCATTCATCTGACAACAACAGTAGTATACCTTTTGATCCTCATACTGGAGAAGGAATTCCACTTGTTCAATTTCCGATCAAACGTTCTGGTGTCAAACAGAGCAGTGGATCTGGTCAGCTCATTTTGCCTCTCCCCAGTGACATCTCTACTTCTCAAGATTCACACTTCACCGCCCACCCTTTGAAATCGGGTGTTCAAGTTGCTGCGACTATATCTCAAGACTTACAAACCGCTTTATGCACTCTGTCTCCAACTCATGATGAAGAGATTACTCAAATCCATCGATCTAACCCTCGAAACGACAAGTTAGCATTGTAATTTTCCTGGGAGTAAAGGATTTGTCAGATGTAGGAAATGAGGTCATCGTCGTGACATTGTGGGGATTGGTTCAATTTGTATTCAGACCCTAGTATATTTCATTTTGAATCTTTGAAACTAATAAATTTGCCGACTTTGAAAAACAATTCCGAACTATCGCCTTGATCTAACTCCAACTCATCCTCTCCCTACACTTTTGATTTTCTTCTCCTCAAATTAGAGAAGGAAATATGATAGGTGGTTACGAAATTTTAATGAAAGCTAGGGAATTGACAAAGGATATTTCAACTATTGAAATTCATAGATTATGTGGGGAGTATGATAGTAAGACAAATAATGAAGAGAGTGCGAGGGCGTTGTATAGGAAATCGGTGGATTTGTTGGAAGAGAGTGAAGCTTTTCAACAATACGAAGGTATGGCTTTTGGTATTGGTACGACGGGACAACAACAAAGGAAGTCGTTGTCATTATCGTTGGGTGTTTGTGTTGGTGTTGGTGTTTCACCTGTTGTGAATAATGGTGGTGTGGCTAATAAATGGGTGGATGTGATTATGCCAGATGTGTTGATGGCAGTGTTGAAACAGAAGAGTGAGTTTGTTTTGTATTTTCTTTTTCGTGTGCTTTTCCTTTGTTCGGTATGTATGTTATATTCTATTTTTTTATTTTCGTGACTCTCTAGTTGTTGATTAGATCTATTACAGACGCTTCTTCGGCTCTTGTTATAGACGATCTTAAGTCGAAAGTGTTAATTAAGTCCGGAAGCGATTGTGGACTTGTGTAAACAGCTTGAAAGAGTGTTTAAATAGAGTTTTAGAACTTAGGATAAACTAACGACTGGACGAAATAAGAAAACTTTATCAGCGTCACAAACTCCACTTTTCGAACAAATTCAACTCGATGATACTCTTCCTAAATGTTTCTCTACTTTGTCACCGAAATGTAGTGGAGACAACGGACACTAGAAAACCTCTTTTATGCCTGGAAAAAATTATATCACATTCGCTTCTGATCCAAAGAGAGACATCCCCTACCATGCGCAGACTATCTGGGGATTCACACCAAACGTCGATGAATTGGAAACTTTTAGTAGATGATGATATGTCTATATCTACTGGTCATGGCCGCATGGTCACTGTGGAAATAAAGGAATATCACAGCATTGGGCCGTTCCCGAGTTGCTCGATATAGATAATTAAACACTGTAGACAGATGTCAGAAAGTATAGGCTTTGCAAGGTGATTTATGATGCGCTGACGAATGCATTCGGCAGCCTAGTTAGTACGGGATACAGCAAGTTTACATTTATTTCAAAAAATTGAAACAAGACGAGCTTATATAATCGACTTGTCCTTCTACCTCAACAACTATGTCGCAACTACCCTCTGAACTACCTACTAATTTAAAACGGTTCAACTCCGCATATGAGGCCTGCCTAAGGATTGAAGCAGACGTGCAGTCCAATGACAAGGATACCGATGGTCAACGTCGTGACCTAATTTTCTGTCGCATCCTTGGGTATCTTTTGCACTACGCCCCATCGGACATTGGTCGTGAGCGCGTTTTCAACGAGATCATAACATGCAAGAATGATGGGTGCAAGTTGCTTGAGGTTGGCCAGAGGTATTTTGATCATTACATTTGGCCATGTATGTTATATTGCTTTATTGATTAATTATTGTTTCTGATGGCTAACTTGGATATATGTAGTATTCGGTGACAAGGGCTGTCATCCATCTGCTTCATCCCCGTCTTCATCCAGATCCAGACCCCCATACTTACCTTCACCCTCATCATCACCTTCATCCTCGCCTTTGTCCTCATTGACTCATGAATACATCCCTTCTTTCAATGACTCAAGGGACAAGGTCAATTGGCTGCTGAGGAAACTTCCTCACGGATATCGGAGAACACAACAATTGGTTCGTCACTTAATATCATTGTGTCCGGTGTATAGCATCAGTGCTCGCTTTCTCGGAAGGGTCGCTGTGGGGCGTGAGCTCCGGTGCGCCCTCTCCGGTGCATGCGACTTGATGACTATTACCCATGATGATAAAATTAAGGCGTTATCTAAATCGGGTCGCATTGCACTCTCAGCTGTGAAAAGTTCTCATATACTTCCCGAGGTACGTTTCTGCCAACCTAGATCAAATCGTAATTAATGTTTAAGGCATTTAACAGATTGGATATGCAACTCCTCTTTACTCCATCATAGAAAATTTTGGGTATGGACATATCGTCGAGGAACTAAATGGACCAGGTGTACATCAGCTACAAAATGTCCTCTCTTTGGGATGCGATGTACTCCCTCTCTTCCAAATCATGATTGTGTATTTAACGCCAACCGTATGACATTCACTCTTTTCTACATTCATACCTGACAAAATATGGATGACAGGAAACTCGAAACAGATACAAAATCGAGACTTTAGACAACACTTCGTTTCTTCCCATGTTTCCGTCGGAATATGTCACGTTGAAATCATTCGACCCTGTGAGGCTTCCGCTTCCATCTGTAGATTATCTGACTATTCGTGGGTTCTGTGCAAAAGTAGCCCATTTATCTGGTGCTACTAAGTATATGATTGACTTAACGGATGATTGTAAATTCTCCGAGTCGGAAATTGAAGAATCTCTTCGGAACAGGGGAACTGCACAGTTTTGTACATTATTAAACCTGTTTTATAACTAGATCCCCCACATTTGCTATTCATATTGTGGCGGTTTTTGTTGAATGTATTGAGAAATGGAGCTGACACCATCAGGATTCGAACAATCGACTTCTTCAATTCACTATTCCTTTTGGCCAACACAAAAATGTAGATTGAAGCTGCAGTTGAGCACAGTTCCAGACTATATTATATCGTATTGAATGATTTTCCAAGTTGTGAATATTTTCGTCTCCTTTGAGGCTAAATTTAATATGATGATCGTTAACAATTGATCACATCGCTATCCAAAATTATGGAGATCATCGATAACCCTCACAATGACCTCTTTGGACAAACAGACAGCGAATCCATTTCCTTACGATATCTGGACAAAGATCATCGGTCTTCTTCCAGCACCAGATATCATCAGGTGTAAATTCGTATGTCCACTTCTAGTTCGTCTTACAAACATGCGATGACATGGCATTGATATGAACTTTGTGGGCACTTGGACTATGTGACCCTAGGTTTGTCGTCAATTTCTAGAAGCGTCAAGGGAGCGTTCTACGTGGATACAAGCATTCTGGGAAGCCGGTCACCCAATTCCTGATGTCAATCCACGTACCATCTATGTACCAAGATTAGAGAAGATCCTTGTATCTCTATCGAAGATCAATGACGTTTGGTCACATCCATCACGACACGAGCTAACACTCGAGGCTCCGAGCAAGGACTATAATAAATCGTTTATTCGATTGGACCCTCTGCGAGGAAATGAAGAGTTTTCTCCTTTCATCCCATGTTGGTTTATGGCTCCATACGTGATCACTCTCTCAACAAGACGCAACATCTTGGAGTATTTTCTAGAAGATAAAACAGAACCATTCTTCTACCATGATTTACCTATCTATCGACAGGAATTGGCAGGAGTGAGGGGAAATATTGATGCTCAAAACATACACATATTTAATTTAGCATATATTTCCTCTGGAGAATCTCGTTTGTGAGTCCACTTGCGTTCATATTATGTCGATCTTACTCAAGAGGGTTTCGCGATTTTTATTTTGGTTTAGGGAGGTTGTTTCAGTGAAATATGACGAAGAAACCCAAAGATTCGACACAGAAAAGCATGTTCATTATCTCCACAAGATACCTTTACACGAAAAACTCGTCATATATGCGGTTCAATATGACTATGTGATTTTGAGCATCAAACGAAAGCCCAATGACTACTATCTAGTCATACATATTACCAGTGGAAAACAAATATCATTTTATGTTATCCCAGATACTGTAAGTGATTTTCTATTTTTTAACGGTTCAACAAAGATATTAAAACTGACACCCTGAACCAAAAGCCAGTATGGCATGATGCATGGCTAGAATACACTCCACATCACATAATCGTTATTCGCAACGCGAAGCACACCATAGAACGAGAATGTGTGTTCTACGAATGGCCTACTACTATCCGGGATTCCGTGTCGACATTGACAACAAGTCATACCAGGATTATCAATACTCAAAATGAACGAACTCTGGCAAGACCCAAACACACGATGCGACTACTTAGACAATATCATATCTGTACAATTCTTCCTCGATCTCTTTCTTCCTATGCTATGATAATCACCAGAAAATTTGATTCCTATGGTTTCAATCTCCAAATACTTGTAATTGATATCTTGGACCAATGTTCGGAAGAACCTGTTGTCATCAGAGAGGATTATAAATCCATTTCGTCCAAATGGAATCCGGGGTGGGGAGTGAACGAGAAAATTCATGGTTTATCCAATGGACTTTCACCTGATACAAATTCTTTTCTTGGTATTGTGAAGGCATATTCTTATCAAGGATATGACCTAACATATATTCCTCCCAGTCCTCGTGCACTTCCAAGACCTACCTCTGTATTCTTGCTTCTCAAGATAGAAGGACTCCGAGGACTCTCATCGTCTTCATGCCTGAGTTCTTCTGAAGAATATGGAGACCAAAACACTGGCACATGGGATTGAAATTTGAACTAAAAGAATTTAGGATACCTTCAAGAGCATTTTTATCTTGTAATATGGGCCTTACAACTGGACATCTTGGGATTGGAGCAGTTGACTTGTTTAGTGGAAGGATGTTACTTTATACTGAAGGATTCAGAGTTGAGCGAACAGCATTTGTGGTTAAATTTAACAAGCGATCTCTGAGCAGTAGTTGATTCTTATGGTAGATGGACGTTTATGATATTGTACATGCTGATTTACAACACATTCATGTATTTCAAGGTACCTTCTATTAGTTCATGATTACAAAACTACAATAAACTTTCTGCTTTCGTACCAAATTACTCGGTAGAGCTACATATTTTGATTGTAGTTCCTCACTATGAACAGAAAATCACGTCTCTAGGCTCCTTCTGCGGATGTTTATTTGGTCTATTTTTGTACCTCACGTGATGCATCGGGCGTTTGCGTCACTGACTGTTACTGGCGTGTGTTGTGTCTCTCACATCATAATCTTCAAGAAAATGTCATTACTCACAAGACTATTCAACCTTGTCCGAAATCCTGTAAGCATAACCTTAATGAATACTAGAAATTTTGCTCAAAGTTCATGCAGATACGCTATGTTGGTAGGGACCTGGAAGGTAAGCTCCTCGTCTCTATTTCAAACATCCAAGGAAAGAATGAAACGAATATCAAGGTTGTTATAGGGAATAAATTCTATGAGTATCCTGGAACCAACAGTGGTATGTGTACTGAAATGGATAATCATCGACTATCATTCAAGTGATCTAGACAGGCCGAAACGGACAGTACAGTATAAAGACCCGGAGGACGTTTGGAAATATATTGGTGGTGGGAAGCGGTTACCAGGTGAGTCTTATGAAAGGGTTCTTCTTTGCTTGAGCTCTTTTTTATTATTTATCTAGTTCAATGGAGTATGTGGTTAACACATACACGACCATTTCCACCTGCGCTTGAGGTATAGTTCATCTATGAATTATTGTGATTCCACCTGGGGAGACTGATGAGGGTTTCCTCCAGGAACTTCAACAAGATCTAGAACGTCAAAGACGAGTACTCGCCAATGTGGCTTTGATTGAAGCTAAGGATGAAGAAGATAGACAGGCGCGACTTCTGATAGAGCAGGGTATTAAGGATGATACGGCGAAGAGAGCCCAAAGAGATGGTCTTCCTGAACAGCCCCAGCCCAATATAGCAGAATCGTCGACAGTAGTGGGAAATGTCAAGCAAGGACCTGAACGTACAACCCAGTCAACATCTACCACTTCCGCCCCCGAACCGAAAGGGTCTGATGGTCCACAGTCGTGGGCGCCAAAGGCTTTGCGCAGAGGATGAACATTCACCTGCACAATGTTGTTATACCGCGGGAGTGTTTATGTTAGGTATGGGTATGTTGTACGAAGTCGTTCAGTTCAAAAGTTGCTTATGTGCATCTTCGTGGGGTTCTTGAATACTGCATTAACAGTGGACGCTCCCGAACGAAGCGAGCAATAACATCGTGGTTCAACGCATGTAATTCTACCAAAGTTTGAAGGGTATGGCTTACTATGACTAATAGTCAATAATGTGTAAGGGTTACCGTAGAAAGGAATGCTGAACGAGTTATAGAAAAAAGCGGATTGATCTCTTCTGCAAGTAGAATGGATATTCCCACCCAGGATGGTACTCGAAAAAAAAAAACGAACGTGGTTCCATGTAGACGACAACACGTTACAGTGATGGTCAATGTTTGAATGTCCATTTTGGCAGAGGTTTCTATACCAGGCCGCTAAGTATACCATACGGATTATCTGAAACCCCGTACAACTCTTCTAAATTGTCATCATTTTTGATGTAGAGAATGTCATTGTTCTTGAACAAATACCCTACGCCAGGGACCGCGTACCTCCACTCTTGGGGAGTTTTCAATGGTAACTTTGGCTCAACCTCCGGTAGATGGTTTCTGTCGTAGGTCTACTTCTTGCTTTTGGAGTGTGATGGCGGAGATGCGATTCATAGTATGGAATTCCTGTTCGCAGGCTCATCGGATTAATTCATTAGCGTCAATCTTAAACTGCTTTTTGCTCACAGGCTCTACTGTATATGACTGTAAAACAGTCGTGAGCACCAAAACCTACATTTCCGTTCAATTTGAGTTTCTATCCGTAAACTTAACTCTCCAATAGCCCGCCACTTGCGACTATTCTGGCCTGCCTAATATCGCCAAAGGGTTTCCAACGGAGCATACTCTCTGATATTCGACCTGAAACCACTCTTCGATATGTTATGCTCCAGGGGATTCCACACATAAAATTGGAGCATCAAAAGCGTTATTTCGGAAGGACACCATACTCCCTACTGTCGCATTAACGGATACAAATATCACCCATAGGAATCCGATGTCTTAGGATGAACATCTCGACTTGGGAAGCTCTTTCGAGATATATAAACCCATTTTTTTCTCTACATTCTAAGTTCTTCAGACACAGGTTCTACTCCCAGACACACCAATACGCAGTTTACATCTGTCGTCTCTCTGTTCGCTTTGGTCGCTGTCGCGATAGCTTTACCCTCCGTGAAACGTGGTAAGCTAGATGATGTGACTCTCGTATTGCTATTTAAGTTAACTGCTGTATATATGTGCATTCTCAGACGAGGTTTTGAGGGCCCGTAACACGGGCTCGAAGAGACTATAACGCAAAGGCTTTGTCTTCTAACAATGATCTGGCTTCGGGCGCAGCCTGTTATGCTGCTCGATGTCATTGAGGTCATAGCGGGTTGGTGAAATAATCTCTAATTGTTATTTACGCCTCATTGATTCAATGCTGTTTTTATTAATGATGATTATGGAGAGAATGTGGTAATATTTTTTAATCAATATGAGGGGTTACATATTACTGATGAAATTGTGCTCTTAGGCCTCCAGTACTGACGCAGGCTATACTGTCACGAGTGGCGTCAAGAGTTGGATGGATGAAGCTTGTGAGTGACACTTACTTACACTGACGACGCTCTCAATGAACTCAACTTTTAATATCAATAGCGTTATACGATGGTAAGTTGTTCAAAATCATGTAACCACGCTGTATACTGAATTATATTCAATAGGGAACAAACCAGCATTCTCGGGGGTAACTGGACACTTCACGCAAGTCGTATGGAAAGGGACTACTAGTGTGGGTTGTGGTACTCATTGTTGCACCGCTGGTTGTCCTTTAGGTTCTGGTGATTGGACTTGTATCGTGTGCCGTTACAGTCCCCCTCGTCAGTAAAAATCCGAAAGAAAGGCCTATACAGGCCTGTAATACATACTATTTATTTTACATTTTTATGTATGCTAGCTTAAATCTATAGTAGATATGTCATATACCTGTAGAAAACTATTATTTTTTTGTATGTATTTAAGGAATATACTAGATTTTAACATGCCTGGTAAGATCCGTGCTAGGTGGCTTTGATGCCTGCGGTATGGCTAGTAGCTGTGTACCATGCATGAACCACATGTAGTAGATTTTCTCATCCATAGTACTTATTTCTAATACCTACATCAATACCTAGTAGGTATGGTGTAGGTATGTGTAGATATGTGTATGTATTCATTGAATGTTATATGATTAGTTTAGTTTATTGCTAGGATCTTCTTTTTTAAAATGGGGGGATATTGGAGAAGCATATGAGGTATCATAATGTATCAATAGACTCAGGAGTCAGGAGTCGAATAGGGAGAATAGAGATGCAAGCATGGAGGTCAGAAAAGATGATATTGAATTAAAATGAAATAAAAACGTTACTTATGTAGTTCAGTGGTATTAGCATCATTTACGTACTGTATGTAGACTTCCCAAGAGTGCAGGTTCAAACCTCACTTGTTGTAATATATTAAATTAATAATTCGCACAATTTAAATACAAATAATATAGGTGTATAAATAATATCGTGGAAAAACTCACTAAACATCCAGAAGAAGTCAAAACTCAGGATACCTTTTTATCATTGTTCAAGCCAAATCTCATGTATTATAATACATATATATATATGATAAAACATAGTAGTTATTGTAATATATGAGTTACCTAGTAGGTCTACCAGGCCTGAATTCAAAACTAGACATACATAGGCATTCCAAACCTACTAGGCTGTCCAGACCTAGTAGGTATGGCTGTAGGTATTGGATTGTATAGTATATATACACAGGCATTACATGAGAATTTTTACTGACGCTGGAAGTGTCATTGGTCGTTTCCCGTGTGTATCTTCTTTTGAAAAATGTGTTTTTTCTTTACTGACTTTCGGTTCGCAGCGAGAATGTTGATAGGCACCGTTAAATAACGGCTGATTACGTGCACTATCGATATTGGTAGTGTTAAGAATGAAGATGTATTGGACGCTTAATGTCCTTAATTATTTGTTATTGAATCTATGTGAATGATTGGTATTTTTCAATGTGTTAGGGGAACACTAGTGTGTCTTGCAGCTTGACCTCATTGACTAATTTTAGTGTTTGATTGAACAAGACTTCACTGAACTTCCCTCAACAAGACATTCAAACTTCATGGGACGTGAATGAAATAAGAAATAATACAGAAAACACTCATTAATTATTTCATCAGAATAACACTGTCGAATGATTCGGCGCCGAAATGTGTAACTTGCAGTGTGCCAGATCTTGATGCCTTGAGATGTATGTTATACTATATTCCAGGAATATAGATAAAGTAATGACTCTTTCCCCGTATGGCCCATATTTGAACCGGAGGCCATAACCAAACAAAGCGGGCCGAGGTGGGCAACGGAATGAATACCCATTTGCTGGTGATGTACAACCACATTCCACAACCGCCACATACCGCCGGTATTGGCTATCAAGGTGCGCATATAGTCATATAAATCGCTACCCAGGCTCATTCGCAATAGGCCTTAGACCACGTATCGAACCTAGTCAGGTGCCATCTCCTATCGAATCTATTGAAATAGACCGTGAAATATGGGAGGAGAAAAGCTACATGACCCTTCCAGGTGCCCATGCACCTCTGACTACTTCTGAATTCGTCGCTGTTGATCAAGGTGAGTCTGTTGAATTAATATTGTACAGTCGATTTATGTTTTGTTTAGGCAACTCTTCACCTCGTTTCATTCGAGTATCAACTTGGAATATTCCTTCGACCTCCAGGCTCGCAAAGGACTGTGCTATACCCATATCAGCCATCCTACAACCTTTCGCAGACCTCGATCCCAGAGAAGAGGAGATTCCTGTCATTGACCCTGGTCCCAACGGGCCGCCACGTTGTGCAAAGTGCAGAGGATACATTAACCCCTGGTGTACATGGGTTGCAGGGGGGATGAGATGGAAATGTAATCTATGTGGAAAGGAAACAGAAGGTGTGTTACCTACTTATTCCATGGTCAATCTTTCATTGGACGCTTGAACTTAATCTAGTTTCATCCGAATATTTCTCAAATCTTGGTTCCAACATGTTACGACTTGATCATGCCGAGCGTCCAGAACTCAACCGTGGAACTGTTGAGTTTGTTGTACCCGAAGAATATTGGGCACAGCGGCCAGCACAGCCAATAAATACTTCCTATTTCACTGTTGAGGATGAACCAAGGGGCTCCAAAAAACCTTCACCCATGAGTTACATTTTTGCCTTAGACGTATCTATTGATGCTGTTGAATCCGGGTTCCTTGCTACTGTGTGTGCTCTCCTCACAGTTGTACTTTACGGCGGCGTCGGCCTGGATGGACAACAGTTAGATCCATGTTTACCTTCCCGCTCCCGGGTGGCTATACTCACCTACGATTCGACGTTACATTTTTATGACCTAAATGTACGAAATGATCTATTATCGTTATCGATACATACTCATCCCTGTTCTAGTCAGACCTTACACCGATGCTTGTTGTTGCTGACCTGGACGAAGTATTCGTACCGATGAAGGAGAGTCTATTCGTAGACTCTGTCACCCGAAGGTATGTATCTCCCCTGCCCGACTACGAATATGCACCTCAATTCTGAGGATAAACAGAAACGCTATTGAAGCACTGTTGGATTCGTTACCCCAACGATTCGCTGAATTTCCTTCGCGCGATTCCTGTTTAGGTTCTGCATGTTGTGGCCTCTTAGCGTCTTTTGTACGCTCCATTTATACCTGACTTTAGCAAAATTTCTGAAAAGAGTTACTATAGGCAGGTCGCGGCGGTCATGCCATTATCTTTCATAGTGCCCTTCCTTCGTGTGGACGGGGCGTTCTACCACCATCCCTAGTTGAAGCTGATTTTTATGACACTGATAAAGAACACACTCTGCATAAACCCAGAGATAAATTTTGGCTGGATATTGGAGAAGAACTTTCCGAGGAGGGGATTGGTACGACGCTGTTTCTTGCTCCTAATAAGTATATGGACATCGGATCTGTGGGAGCTATTTCTTCCGAGACTGGTGGAGAACTCTTTTTCCATCCAAGGTTCGATGTTATCAAAGATGGCGTAGTTTTGCAATCCCAGTTTCAAAGAGTCATGAGGAGGTATCAAGGATATAATGCGACAATGCGTGTGCGATGTTCATCCGGTAAGCATGCATTGCACATGTCATAGCAAAGCCCACTAAACATAAACCAGGCCTACGAATTGCTAGGCATTTTGGAAATTTTGTGGAGAGTAACCCAACTGACATGGATGTCGGGATATTGGATTCGGACAAAGCCATTGTCGTCGACCTGGAACATACTGGTAAACTTGACCCCCGTGGATATGCATATATCCAGTGTGCTACATTATACACAACTACTTCGGGTGAACGAAGAGTAAGAATTCTTAATCTAGCTTTGACGGTCGTAGAGTTGGCTGGAAATGTGTTTCAATACGCTGATATGGAAACTATTCTTTGTCGTTTCGCCCGTGAAGGTTAGTCTCGAATCGTTCATTCCCTAACATCTTATTCATATCATGAATTACACAGCTATGATCAAGATGGCCCATGAAAAGATCAGTTCAATACGGGAAGAATTGACAGAAAAATGCTCGGCTATCCTTTTAGGCTACCGAACAAAATGTGCTTCTGCTTCTCGTTCTACACAACTCATCATACCGGAAGCGCTCAAATCATATCCCGCCTTTCTTCTAGCTCTTTTCAAAAGTAAACCTCTTAAAGGTATCATCTACTTATTTTTGTTATTGTGTATAAATAGATGTCTTACTTTTCACATTAGGACGATTTGTTTCTTCTGACGTTCGCAATTATGTCGCTTACCGAATCCGTTCTCTTCCTCCTCGCGAACTGGTACATTACATCTACCCTCAATTACTCACACTACATGACCTTGATAACGAAATTGCTCTACCTCAAACATGTTCAGTCACCAACCCTGATGGGACTGAATATCAGTACGAAAAGATTACACTACCTTCACTCACAAGAAATAGTCACTTCTTCATGGAAAGTGGTGGCATATATATGATTGGTACGATACATATCTTGATACAATCACTGTTAACCCATTGTTTTTGTATGATAGATAATGACGAAGTCACAATTATCTGGATTGGTTCAAGTGTATCCCCACAACTATTACTAGATCTATTCGGGGTAGATGATTTCATGGCAATCGATCCTCATGTAGTACGTTCTCGTCCCTCCATGCCATACCTATTTGCTCACGCTTATATTCCTATCCCGTTGCAGCATTCTCTTCCTATGCTTCCTACCGTTCTTTCTGCGCAAGTTAGAAACATCATTGCTAAACGGATGGTTTTACGAGGCGGTAAACAGACCAAGATTTCCATTGCAAGGCAGAATCAAGATGCTGCCGAAATCGAGTTTAGTGATATGCTGGTGGAAGATCAGAATAACGGGGGGATGTCATATATTGATTGTAGGTACCACCACTTACTTCTTTGATTTCGTGTATTGAAGTTTTGTGTCTACAGTCCTGGCAGTGATACATAAACAAATAGGTAATGTGGTAAGCTGCATTAGACCCACTTGTTATTGGTATCATTTTAGACTAAGACATTCATATAGATGAATAATGGTAGTTCGCTTGGTGGAGGAGCAAGTATCCGAGGTTCACCATGGTAATCATTACAGAACAGAAGATTTGCCTCTGGGTATTAATATGCGAAATAAGGAGAGATGAGTGGTATTTATATAGGAGTTGCTTCAATTTAAAGCGTACATAATTTTGTATGATGTTGTCTTGTTTTATGGATGATGTTTATGGCATGTTCAATGTTGTGACAACACAGCCCAAGACAACAACCAAGTAAGAAATCTCTTTGAAAGATCTTTTTTCTGTGGGAGTCTAGGAACTGTCTGGCGTCTAAATTGGTTCTTTTGAATGATGGATTTCATTAGACGTGTGAAGAAGAAGCTTGGTAACCGGTAGTATCCGACAAGGCCCCTGCGCAGTGAGGGTATACAGTAATAAATCATCGATGGGGTTCTTTGATGTATTCATCTCCCCCAACATCTACTCCATGGTGCAGATCTGTCAAGCAATTATCACTACTGGCTCTTGCAATAATCCACAGTGCAGGGACAACCACATCGTCCTTGTTTGCGATATCTGCACTATGATATTTAAAAACAAGAACGATTATGAACAGCATTACAGCTCTCGGCGACACATCATCAGGGCGCGCGCTAAACACTCTTGTGGGCTCGTCTACTGCCCCGTTTGTAAGCAAGGGTTAAATCAATCCGAATGGTCGGTACATGTGTCCACAAAAAAACACAAACGAGCAGTGCGAGAACGCGGTATACCTGTCGACAATGTCCAACCAGATAACGATATTCCAGAAGCAGTATTCGACACCTTCAGGTTCTGCGCTGTATGCCAGGTACATATCAAAAAGAACAATTGGAGTTCACATACAAAAGGTCGTCGACACTGTCGTAGTCAGAGGTATGCCGCATACAGAGTAGTTCAAGGGGAAACCGAAAAGGACAAGAACGATGTCACTGTTCAAGGCGGCCTTGATTTTGACATTGTCGATCCAATCGCCGCTCAACGGTGTTACCAAGTCTCTCATGATTCATTCGGTCTCACCTTCGGCAAGGATCACTTTGGTACATGTGACAGCAAGTTCAGAGCTAGGAGTTTCTCCCAGACCGAAACAATCTGCGTAAGCACTTCACTGCACTTCTCTACCCCCCGATGTACAATTTAGCCTTGTGCAATTAGCTTTGTCGTTGCTGTTGAAGGCACCTCTCGGGCATTAACTACTTCGACGTCGATCAAAGTCAATGTTTTACTTAGGCAAGCATACATTGGAAGATATACAGACAGAATGGAGATCCTACTTAAAGATGAAACTCTCAATAAGCAATTCATAATTACGCGAGTTGCCCAAGCTATCATTGGAGATTCCTCCCTCCACGAAGAGTTGAAACCAAGAGCCCCCTACGTTCCTCGGGTTAGAGCTCCAAGGGAGCCTGAGACGAGAGTCGTGGGGGGCGTTCGGCCTCCATCTTTGAACGCTATCCCGTACGTGGATAAATTGGAGAAAGCAGCAATTCCAAATCAACTCCTTGCTTCCCTCACGGTCTCGTCGACTGCTTCGAATGAAAATGTGACAAATATACAACGTGGGTTCTTACCGAGAGATTTCGGTCCCGAGTCGCTCGGTCAACACATGAAGATATTACTATGGATTGAAGAGTTCAAGATGGAGTACGTTTTTTTCTTGGAAAAGTTGTTTATATTTAGAATACTTATATTGAAGCACTATTTCTAAAGGCAAGATCTTGAACGGTATGATATGGTAGATGCCTCATTGACACAGAACCTCCCATACTATCAGTATGATTCTTCTTGACTCCATCATTTCCTCAACATTAATTCATTATTCTGACCAGCTTGGTGGTTCCCGGTTTGGCAGAAAAACGTCCAAGTGTCCTCGTCGGTACGTCGTTCACCACATAATTCAGCTACCCCTGTAACCATATGATTTACCAGGTGATCGAATGTTTGTAAGGGCGAACACTAGCCAAGAAGGTCATTGGTACGAAGGTCATGTTCACTTTGTACATCAATGCGAAGTGGGCCTGCGCTTTCACGGGTCATTCAAGGGGTGGTCGAGCACTCAGAAGTATCACATCCGTTTCAAGTTCAACAGAATTCCTCTTCAACGACAACATAAAGCGCTCAATGCGTCATTCACACAATCTCGAGTATTATTCCCAGATTCATCACACCTACCGATAATCCCCATTCCAACTGCCAACCTGACATTTTTCAACAATTTACTCGCGACAAATCCACCCCAGATTCAAGCTGTTTCGTCCATTCTTCAAGCCGCTCCAGGATCCCTTCCATTCATTGTCTTTGGCCCGTAAGTTCTTCCCTTGCATTAATCATGAACAAGTTTCTGACATGTACCCACTTTGTAGACCTGGAACCGGAAAGACAATAACTATTGTGGAAGCGATCAAGCAACTTCTAAGGAAGAACCCCACTTGCAAAATCCTAGCATGTGCATCCTCCAACTCTGCCGCCGATCTCATTGCCATTCGACTCCGCGACGTATTAGATAAAGAAGAAATGTTCCGAATGTATGCACCATCTCGTAACAGGAATCAAGTCCCCGACGAACTCGAATCTTATATTTATTATCGTGACAATGGTGTTTCTCGACCATGCTTTTCAGTCCCACCAATGGCGACAATGAAACAGTACCGAGTTATCGTCACCACCTGCATCTCAGCATCTATCACCTCGGGTATAGGAATGGCTAGGGGACATTTCAGTCATATTTTCATTGACGAAGTTGGTCAAGCGACAGAACCGGAGGTTTATGTCTCGATTAAAACTATGGCAGATCAGTCGACGAACATTGTTCTTTCTGGGGATCCGAAACAGTTGGGTCCGATTATTAGATCAGGGCTTGCGAGCCGGTTGGGTTTAGAAGTGAGTTATTTAGAGCGGTTGATGGAGAGACCTCCGTATGAGATTCCAGTTGGATATGGGAAAAGGTAAAGTATTCCGTTAGGGGACTCGTTTCATCTCGCGAATGACCTACTAAAGCATACTTTTTCAGTATTGTCAAACTTGTCAAGAATTTCAGATCTCATAACGCTATACTCAAATTCCCGAATGAGAAGTTTTATAATGGCGAACTTCAAGCTTGCGGTTTTACAAAGGATATAAATGCTTACCTTGGTTCTGGATACTTACCAAAGAAGGACTTCCCTATCGTTTTCCATGCTGTGTATGGGAAGGATGATAGAGAATCAACGTCACCTTCGTTCTTTAATGTGGATGAAATTACTCAAGTCAGAACGTATATTGAGCAGTTGAAATCTGACCAGGCATATAGGACAAGTGCGTTTTTATCCCATCTCTTTTGTTTTGAACATTTTTTACTGAGACAATTTCCAGGGGATGAGGATATAGGTGTTATCGCTCCATATCATGCACAATGTCAAAAAATACGTAAAGTGCTTAAGGATCGCGCCCACGAGGTCAAAGTCGGGTCCGTCGAAGAGTTCCAAGGCCAGGTAAGCCTGATGCTATATTGGTTCTGAATTCCAATATAGTATTTACTATTAACACGGATCTACTAATAGGAATACAAAGTTATCATCATCTCCACTGTGAGAAGTAGCAAAGAGTATGTGACGTATGATGTTCGACATACTCTAGGCTTTGTAGCAAGTCCACGACGTTTCAATGGTGAGTAATACCGTGCTTGCAATAAAGAGAGCACTTTAAATCTAATTATTTGAATGTAGTTGCCGTAACGAGGGCAAAAGCACTTTTAATTATAGTAGGCGATCCAGAGGTTCTCGGACTAGACCCACTCTGGCGATCATTCCTCAATTACATACATGATAATGGTGGATGGAAAGGACCTAGTATTCCTTGGGATTCATCTCAACCCATAGATGAAACAGGGAATTATGATGCCGCCGTTAGAGAAAATGCGACTTTGGATATGAATGATTTTACACAGAGGATGGAAAGTTCGACGTTGGGAGGGGTGGGAGATGAGGATTTGGATGCTGGTGTAGATAAACCTTGGCGTGATTTGGAGTGAAGTTTTGCTGTTTTATGATTTTGTGATTTAGTTGGCATTTGTACATTTCTTGATACTGCTGTATATACGAAGCTGCTACGAAGTACCCCATCATCCCTCCATGTCACTCACTCATTATAGACTGGTCTACACCCCATTACACTTCTCAACTAATTTTTATTTCCCCCCCCCACCTTCCCTTGGAACATCACCAGATGTATCGGGAGGGCGAGCCACTATGCCCTTTCCGTTGATCGCCTGGATCACCACGTCCGGCGGTCCATATCCGGTACAGTATAAATCTCGGATATGGCCGCCACCACGATGTTCCTATCCCACACCGCCAGGTGTAGTTCCAAACCTTACAACTAGTAATTAAATAATTATTTATTTATATGAACTCACACGAACAAGAGGAAAGCGCAACAAACAACTTACCGTTGTTGAATTAGGTTCCCGATCACTTAAAGAACTTTTTAGTAAATTATATAGACATTTGCTATGTAGATATATCGGTACCAGTTATTCGCTTCTTGCCAACTTTACGGAAGCATCAGATCTAAAACAATGAAAATAGCACTTGCATCGCCTCGGCGACAAAGCGGCCAAAACTAATTCGCAACAGGTAAACGATACGTCTCAGATCTCAACTTTGTACGATCTTCCGATATTTTACTGTTTCTCGCGTGACCCAAAAGAGTCTCTGGGCTCTGGGATTCCTGCTATGTATATAAATACGACTGTGTGAGATTGTAACTTCTTGTAACTTCTTGATGTTATGCATGGGCAAGGTTGTTCTGCCCGTAACTGGTTTTCTGATTTATACCTAAGGCCACTTTCCACTTTGATGTTTGCAATGAGGCTAAAGCATGTTTTTTCCTGCTAGGAGTAGGTATACGATCAGTAAACAGCATTTACATGCATGATGCTCCCAGATGCTCCCTCGGTTTCCGACTGTATTCCGAGTCTCCGGCCATTTGTATAATTAAAAAGAATAGTATGAAGATGCAATGAAGACGCAATATACAAACTTCCCACAGTGGGGTATGGGTCTGCAGAACTAATAACAGTGAGCAGTATCACGGATAGCTCGCAAATGTACAATTTTCAAGATGCTAGGTATTCATGGTATTGGTTATCCGTTTGAAGAATTATTCGACGTAACAGCAAAGCCAGTAAGGAAACTTATGTATTCTATACTATTAATTCATACTCATTATGAATCAGAATTCTAGACAGCAGTAGTGATTCATTACTATCTAATCCAGCTGGAGCCCAGTGGTTGGATGTAAAGCATTGTGCTCCGAGTCCAATATCTCTCCAAGTTTATTTGAATTGTATAGCATCACTAGGGACGCATGGCACCAATTCTCAGGTTCCCCTGAGGCTTCCTGAGTACTGTATCACTTGTGTATCACACCTAGCTCACACTCCACATGGTTCCGAGATTCAACACACTATGTGATAGGACCCTGGAATATTCCCTATGAGAAATGAACAAAAATGTTGAAATCAGCCGTCAGGCCAGAGGCGAAAATTTGTGCAAATGAACAATAAATTGGCTCCCGGATCCCAGAGCATGGGAAATTGAGGATTTGTGTACAACAAAACAAAATATTCAGCATTCTTTTCCCATTTCTGGAGGCTAGATCCGCCGAAATGACCAAAGAAATTATGATTTTTGGGGGCGGGGTAGGCCGGAGGCAAAAATGGACAAAAAGCGGCCAAATTTGATGATTTTTCGATGAACAAAAGGGCAAAATTTCGAAATTTTCGGATCTAGGCTCGTTGTGGATATTCAGGGTCCTTATGTAATGCCAGTTCTGCCACTTTACGTCATGATCGATCGCCAACCAATTTAATAACTTTATTATCCAGATTCTATTTATACATACAGTAACCAACCACTCGCTAACCACGGAACTCGACAAATACAAATTCATTTAGGACATCTCTTCAAGCAACATGAGAAATGCTGTACAACCCGCAGGTAGATGTTTCAAATCCCCAGACTTCCATGCTCATTAAGAGAAGGTCAAGTCCAAGGGGTCCGGCTCGTCCAACATTACTGCTACTACTAGAGATAAAGGCATTCCATACGTCCATACTTGCACCAATGCCGCCAGCTCGAGTTTGAAATGACTGCTTAACTCTGTGGCGAATGAATCGTGGGAGCTGAGAATAAGTTTGCATGCTAATTGGTTCTTGTGCAAGACTCTGGAGATATAACACAACATCCAATGCAGTGATTTGGGTGGTAGTAACGGTTCGTGGATACAAAACACCAAGATGCACTTCTGGAGTGTGAATATGAATAGAAGGGGCCGACTTGAAATTAAAGAGCTCAACACTCTGGAAGAAAGACAGTGACTCCTTTGCCATGAGTGGAATAGGGTAGAGCTCTGAGTGGCTCAGTACGGCACTACGATTACCATTAGGGTGTTGCGGCATAAACGATGGTAGTGGAACTGTTCCATGATGTGGAGTTTCAGGCTGAAGCCAGGGTGTGTACTATATAACACTGAGATCTAACCCATTTTTCAGCTCCAATAACATACCTGATGCATAAGTGTCAAGCCTGACACTGTTCCTGATGGGGGTGTCATGATAGAGCTTCGACACTCCTGGGATGATAGATAGACCTATGAGTAAGGCCGCCGTTGAGCATAGAGATATAACATCAAGTAAAAGGATAGTAGTAACCTGGGATGGAGCATAAGTAAAGGGCATTTGGAAGGGTTTGAATGACACTATTTGCGATGTAATATCTGTTCATACAGTATTTATCTGTCCTGTCTGAATACAGGCTATCACCGAAAAGTAACAATAACCAAGCCGGCGGTCTTCGGATTCCTACAAATAGAGGCTACAACACAGTCAAATAACCCGCACATGTGTGTTGTGAAAAGCAAACTGGGTTAGGTTTGTAGCTGGGAAGTTTCAAGTATTAATGATCTGGAGGGGACATCCGAACAAGTGCCACCAAATATACTCCCACTCAAGCAGCCATAGCCAACACCTACAGGACTACCTAGAATAACTGGATGAACAAAACATCTATGATTGTATCAATGACTAGAATAAATCATAATTATCTACTACTGTGCGGTCCAGTCTTCCAGTCCGAGTGATTACTGCCACTCGTATTTTTCGGATGACTTCTAATGATTCGGATTTACCAAAGCGAGAGTTCCACAAGCAAATGTCTCCCAGCATTACCTATTCCATGAATCCAGTGTGGAGCCAGCCTCATGGCTGTGTGGGAAAATGGGTAGTGGTACTTAATCTGACATGAGTGTAATTAGTCTACTGAGTTTTCTACCATCAAGTTCAAGGGGAAAGCTCTGCTATTTCTCATGAATGGTGTATTCTTGGGGTTGTGACACCACCGGGCTCCCGCACCCCTAGCAAGCAACTCGCTCTTCACCATGCCTGGGGTTTCTAACTAAAACGGTCATCGGGATGATAAACTTTCATCAAATGAACTTCGCGATTCAACCTAGTGACCGAGAGGTATGGAGACAGAGATGTATAAGGGCTACAACAGAAGAGATTAAAGCTTAGGGCTTTAATCATCTAATACAGTGAGTATTTATACTATTCTAGGGATGTACCTATTAATAGCTACTAACTACGTATATCCTAAATACTCGTCATTGCTTTATAATCTACTCCATACACAATGCTAGAACTGTCAACAGGAGTAGGTGAGACATTGGGGTCGGGGACTATTTACTCCATATACAATGAAAGATTAGTCAACAGGAGTAAAATGACGAAACAGATAACTAATACTGGAGCTGGGGAAATGCAGACTTCTAAGCATAAGTGGAGTCTCATACTTAGTTTGACGTTAGGTCATAGCAATGTCATAGTGATGTCATCGGGGAATAGTATGTCAGGCGGAGTCGTCCATGATGGTGTTGTCATTGGGAATGAGTTCGGGGAAGATGGCGAACAAGTCTTCCGCAGTGGTGGTGGTACGGGCCGGTGGTTTGGGTGGACTCGTAACACCATCCCAGTGCATGGAATATTGAATTTCTTTCTCCAGTATTGCAAACCCGTTATCTTAAACTTACAACTTGTAGGGCATTATAACATCAAATACCCAGAGTGCAAGTGACTTGGTTGGAATAAAGTGTAAGCGCAGGACCGTAGAGGACGACGAGGCGAGCACGATGACAAAGGAATGGAAGGAAACAGTTAAGAAATGACTGAGATATAACACAAACACTGCAGACACTTGTATTAGACTAGAACATACAATAACTTCTTAATTACTCACCTGCAGACACTTGTATTAGACTAGAGAGTCTTCATGTGTCTGCAGGACGCTTCAGTAACGTGTGACGTGACATTGTGATGTCACAGAAAGCGGAAATAATCTACAAGTCCAGAACTCCAAAGAGAATATCCAACCACAACTCTTCTAACCTCAACCAACAATAAGTACTGACCTTGGGGACTGTCTAGAGCATTCCTGACATAAAGGTGAATACAATGTTGGATAATAATAGTTTGCCTCGTGTATTATCAACAGCTTTTGTAACTTTGTGTTATGATTAATGTGCACATCACAGATGTGTATGTTCCATAAGTAGTATGTGTTTCCAACTGAAGTTTCTGTTTCTTCTGACTAGGAAGTTTGAGAGTTGAAAATCTATAAATACAGCAAAAGTCCAAGTGCTGCATTCAACGAGGCTGCATTCTTTCTTTAAGTCTCGTGGTGAGTGTGGGTATCGGAGACATGATGAGCGATGATCGGTGATCACTCACAGCCATGAAAGAAAAAATTGGTATGTGTGTAGGTCGTATGTAGGTTTTAGGGTAGAGCAGTGTGGGGGGCACTAATGACAGCAGTGTACCCTCTGGACAAGCACATTCTGATATCTGGTCTTGAACGTATAGTTTTTAATCTGGCAACACAATGATATGAAATCTTGGTCCGGTATTGGACAAGTAGGACACGGCCCATGATGATAAGATAGGGGGTTTGAGATCTCCTTCTGGCATGTAGCACGTATATTCTCTTAATCTAACTCTGCCCAGCATCATCGAATGAATGATCAAACCGATTACTGACAGGTTCATTCTACACATATCACTCCAAGTTCCCAGTCATATGAACAACTTTCTTCTAATAAACAATGTTGTGGATGCAATTAAGTATGTATGCTGGGGTATCTCCATAGAAAAGGCATGGTTGTTCTTTTTGTGGCTATTTACATACTCGCTGGAATGGAAGTCTTAGGGTCTTCTCCCGATATGCAAGTACCATCATTATCCAGAAGTTCGGAATTCCCGTTTTCCTCCTCGCTCGAGGCAAGTTTGCACCTGAAAACTGGTATGCTTATCATTTACACTATTCTAAATACCATCATATCATTTTTTTGTGGGAAGAAAAGCGATTTTTTGAAGCAAATTTTGGAGGGTTGTCACGCCTGCCGAAGCCTTGCCATGTCGGACATTGAATATTGATGAGGTATTGATTGCACATCATATAGTATTGAGCATCCGCGGTCGTGTTAAGTGGAGTTTGAAACTATCACGTGACATTCCGAACTTCAGGTGATTCCGAACTTCTGGGTAACGATAGTATATATAGATTATGATTCGGAATTCTCCAGTGGTTGAATGTTATGGTTATAATTAAAACGTCTAACTCTATTTAGAAAAGGGATTTAAAAAAGGAATGCTCAAGATGAAAACAATAACGATATGCACGGACTAAGTACTATAATTAATTGACCTGGATCGTGGTTCCATGGATATGTACTAATTTACTTAACACCAGTAGGCATTAGTACCTGGTTAGAAACGTCAAAAGTCAAAGTGGTATTCTATTTCGCCGAGTCGATACGGGTCCGAATGCAATTTTTTTTTCCAAATCAGACGTCGAAGACTGATTAATGATTGTTGTATTGTTGATGTTGTAATATTGAATGTCAGTATGTTAACTTTGAGTATTAACATCAGTCAAAAAAGAAAAAAGAAAGAATCAAGAGTCCATCCAATCGAAAAACTAAACTAAACTACAGCTGAATCTCTTCAATAACGCCACTCAACACCTCACCAAGTTTGACAACACCCATCAACTCTCCCTTCCCATCTCCACTTCCACTTCCATTTTCTTTTCCACAGACATCAAGGAACTCTCTATATCCTTCTACTACCCTTTCTCTGACATGATGTATCAATATTCCTACAGTCCCTCCTCCGCCTGAATCAGACGAATCAAGGTACAATCTCATCTTCATCAACGCATTGCGTAGATCTCTGGTACATGATTCTTGGAAAAGATCATCCGTTTGTTTTGCTGGTAAACGTGTCGTTGTTAAACCGGACATTGAAGTCGAAGTAGTTGAAGGAGGGTTATTGAGATTCATTGGGTGTGGGATTGGATGGGTCGAAGATATCTCCGTATGTCCAAGCCATGGATATAAGACCCTACAACCAATAGTCGTAGATTCAAAAATAACATTTTCACAAGCTTTTCTAAGCGCTTGATCTATGTTCTGTTACACAAGCGGTTAGGAGATAAAATGAGGAATAAAAATATTAAGCTTGAGAAAACTTACATATTGCAGATCACCTCTACCTCCATGTACCCCGGATCCACTAACTCCAAGTGTACTGAATAGGCTTTCTGGGAGGGGTAATAGCCCGGAAGTGCGACTCAACAAGTTTGCTATGGTATCTGCACAAGACGTAAAAATCAATACTTCGCCGACTGAGAATTCAACATGCGTACCGGTGACACCGCCGTATCTACCAACAGCAGAAATGGAACTATTATTTCCACCGGTAGGGCCACCCACACCATTACCGCCAAGTTCGAAGCCAGCCACTACCTCTTTCAAAATCAAAAGATGTCTCAACAAGAACAATTCGCCATCTAGTATACCAGCGGAACCCTTTTGCGCTTTAAGGTTCTCACTGGCGGCTATAAGAGACTGATGGCAAAGTTGAATAGCTTCTTGTGCTATATCCTCAAATATTGCCGGCTATATTTACCAGACGAGATTTAAAATATATGGAATTGATAGAAAAATAATAGACTAACCTGGACAAAGTCTCGTAGTTGCTCGAGAACCCATACCATCTTCTTCACTGTCGGGTACCAACTTTCTCTATCTCTCAAAAGACTCCCTTTCGGCAATCCACCTAGTGTAACTTGACTCACACTCGCCTTATCTTGAATTTTAAACGGATTAGCATTGCCTCCCTTGTTTTTGTGCGCTTCTAATCACAAATTCCCGGTAAATGTAATAAAATCACCAATAGGAAAAAGCATACACACCAATCAAAACTTCCGGCCATCGTAAATCTTCAGGTTTAGGAACATAATATCTAACTTCTCCTTGAATCACTGACTGGGCTTTAAAGAACAGCCTCGTTTGAGCATCTTGCAAAACCATCTGTAGCAATCGACTTATGTGTAACCGTCCTAATCGTCGTTTACCAGCTCCCTGTTTATTCTTGGCAGAATCGAGATCAACAGTAAGTTCACTGTCTTCTGAAACATCAGAATCTGAAGCCTCAGAATCATCCGGGGTCTGAGCGGGTGTATTTGAAGAAGAGGTAACAAATGAAGATGAATCGAGGACCATGAGTGCTTGTAGGACCGTGCAAACTTCACATAGTGCTGTGAGCCGTGGTTCATGTAGAATTCGAGGTCGTAAATCGTCATAAAGTATGTCGCATAATTTCTCCAGATACTGACTTGGAGAGATATTTTCAGTTTTGGTGAGGTACAATTAAGGAGATCGTACGTACTAGAGTTCTTCTTCAGCAGTGCTAAAAAAGGTACGATAGAGATTGAATTCATCAGTACAAAGTTGCTTGAGGAAACTACATCCTGCTCTTGTCTGAAGTGATACGCATATAGTCAGTATATTTCTTGAAGCATGCTCATACCACCATATTTACCAGTTCGACCAACTCTCCTCGTACCACATCCAATCCTTTGATCTCTTCTTGGATCCATCCCGCAAGCAAGCTTCTGCGAGCAGCAAAATATGCACTATAACATTCACTCAAAAGAGAAGATAGATCATCCGGATATGTAGCTGCACGGCGCTCAAGTTCCCGCAACAATGGATGTACTTTCGGAGCAACAGATGAAAACCGGGTATATAAAAGGTGGTGTTGAGTCGTTTGTGACAGGTCCTGGTCGGCTAAAGTCAGTAATCGTTAAAGGCTTGAAGGATGTGGCTTACCTTGTCGGATAATCGTTTGGATATATCTGCAGTAAGGGCCCTCAGAGAACCCACGAAGAACATCTTTATCAGAGTCATCGCACGAGTCATACATTGCTGGAAGCGCATGAGGTATACTTCGGCCTCGCGGTAGTGCCTCTGTGCAAGTTAGCATCATATATGAGAGTGAAAGAATGTTATTTACATGAGCCTTCAGGAAAGCAATGCATATATCCACTCGTTCGACCATGTATAAGAAATCTGCTTCGAAAATCAAGGATTCGCCTGGGTGATTCAGCATCCGTGTAGCACGCTCGAGCTCTTGGAAATATTCCAGATGCTCTCCAATGGTCTCCATGACCTCCAAAAGCTTTTTCTGCGAGGTGGTCGTCACTACTAGCACATGGCGGGCTATCGTGATAATTGCTCACCCTCTCTTCCACCACTCGCTCACAACCTTCCTTAACAACCCGTCCATTCTCCTCAACTCTCCACCATTCCTCGTACATGTCCCCCAGAGTGGTGTCAACCTCTTCAATTGTTCTGATAAGTCCCTCACAAACTTCTAGATGATCCTTGAGTGATGCGACGTGTGTGCGGAAATGTGCTTCTTGACTATGGGCCACAGAGCGATCTATCAGTGCAAACCAGTCATAAAATTGTTCTGGTGATTGTATGGGTGCTTTTGGGTGTAGGGCATGAGTTTGTGTATGCCTCGTTGGTGGCATTGCATTAGATGGTGTTCCAGGACGAGATGGAGAAGCATGAGATAGAGAAGACAATTTCAGATGAGTCAATGGCGTTCCTGGACGAGAGCTTTGAGGACCAACGTCTTCCTGAGTCAAAAACTGTACTAAAAATTCAATGGTAATAAACGACTTGAGCATACAGTCCCACATACGCGCAATGGCAAAGGTATTTGCTCAACTGCTGCCTTGATAGCATTGATACTTTTGATTTCGAGATCTCCAAGAGGTGCTCTATCTTCCCATTCTTCCGCGCTAATAGGTCTACGCGTTGGAGGTGGTCGTCGTTGGGGAGGACGTGAAGAGGCCATTTGCCACAACAAGTAATACCGTTTTTTGTATATGGAAACCAATGCTGGTCACACCGTGGGAGTTACATTGATGCCATTACACATGTAAGCACTAAAATTAAATCCATTATCCGGTACTAAATTGGGAGTTCAGAGTTCCTGGATATGTTGTTAGAAAAGAAAGCAGAAGTGGAAGTGAGATAGAGAAGGAGAATCTATGGGTGTTGTCAGACTTGAGTGCCAGCGTAATGGGAGAGGAAGTTCAGGCGATCCGAGCCGTGAATGCTCCGAAGAAGTTCAATGGTATGTCGATCAGCCTTCGATGTCGGATTCGGAATAATTAATCTCGTGCTGGCTAGAGACGAACCGTACTTACCGAGTCGGAGAAGTTGATCCACAATCGTCCTAGTTACTGGCATTAAGTAAATGAAACCCCCTTGTATTAGGACAACCTCGCTGTGCTCAAACGACGCGAGGCACCTAAGTAATTGGATTACCCAAACCGTTTCCATTTCTACGATTTCATTTTTGCGGACTGGGGTAAAATGTCATTTATAGTTTACTATTCGGTCCCAAGTAGAGTACAACTTATTTTATTAGTGAGAAATTGAAACATATATACAGTACAGTACCGTACATGATTGTACACAACATTTTCTAGAAAACCGGGTCAATGTGGAAGGGTGAAGTTAGAGCTAGGATTTTCAATACCATTTGTAAAATCTCAAGTCGCCAACTACATAAGTTATGACATATCTCGGGAGAAGAGATCAATCCATTCCAAAGTATGCACATAAATACTCGATCCAGTACCCTAGACAAGTTAGTCTGGTCCGGAAATGATATTTCTCACGCTGAGACAGAGACGTTGATGCAATCATATGACCATCAATCCATCATGATAAATTATTGTCAGTGGCAGGATATATATACTACACAGTCTACATGACTTTTTCCTTGGAAGAAAAATTTGTATACAGTCACACACAGGGCTAGTTCTACTATATGGTGGACCTAATAAGTGGACCTAATAACTACAAATACTGAGTAGCCAATCTTAAACGCGGCTTAAGATATTTGATGGAGTCAATCATTACTTGATGGCCGACGATGGCCGTGGATGACCTTTGATGTGACTTTGACAGTCACCATCACTCCGTTCCCAGATCAAGACAGGTGCCAAGAAAAACATAACTTCCAAGGCTCAAGTACACTTGCTAAAACAGCTTGACTATGAATAAACTCAAATTTAACTGACAATATTCATACGGATATGGGACCAAGGTGATTACACCGCGGCACAGTGCCCACAACACCATTTAAATCCCATTGTATAGAGTGCTAAGAAGGACTCGTGCTCATTATAAGTACGTAAAAATGAAGGAAAGAAGAAGACAACCAGCGATGATGACGGGGCCGGATTGAGACGGTACTCGAAGGAGATCTCTGATTTCCGTTCACTTGGCACGTTGGTGGGGAATATTTCAGACTCTCGCTCTGCTAGGTTGCGGAGTATGGACTGAAAGCCCATTCCTCTTCAAGCACAACAGGTAATATTATGAAAACATGTTTGAAATTGCCTCTTCATTGTTCAGAAAGGAAACGTACTACTTAGTGGAGCTCGGACAGTCGATCGTTTGATCCGTTGATTACAACCCGGATCAATTGACATTCCGTTCCGGAGTTGGGCGAAAAAAGCTATTTAGATCCCGATATACAACAATTACTAAATGGTATCTAAGCAAGATGAAGAACACTACCAGATCCAGGAACAGAACTCTCCAATCCCCAGACTTCCACATTTCCTAGGAAAAGGTCACATCCCAAAGGACCCATCCTTCCCAAATCTATTCCAGCTAGAAATGAATTCCATCTTTCCAATCCTTCCTGACCAACTCTACTCTGATACACCCGCTTGATTTCTTCCTGGCGTGGATGCGGTAACTGGGCGTATAGATCGTGCAACAGGGGCGCTTGTATCATCTCTTGCAGAAACAACACTACGTCTACGGCACATACTTCCCGAGTATGGGAGTTTGTTGGAGAAACCAGGGCACCCATTAACCACTTTGGCGAATGGATGTGGATTGGTAAAGTCATTGTATGGCTCCAAAGTTCGAGATAATGAGATAATTGTACTTGGTCCTCCAGTCGAATGGGAAAGAAATCGCGATTTTCATAATTCCCGGATGGTGAAGTTTTTGTGAGGGATGGGAGAGGTATGGTTGATAGGTACGGTGCATTTAGAAGTTTCTAAGAAGTAGTCAGCATTTATCTTATTTAAAGTGTTAAGAGTTGGAAAATACCTGTATTGGCGTTGCATCACTCATTGTCGGAGCTGGACTTAGAGAACCTTGACATTCTCGTGGAGATGAGAAAACCTGGCATGAATGAGTATATCTCTCAAGATACAACCTTCAATACATACACCAGGGATGTAGATGAAATCAGCCATAAGTTGGATGGAAGTGTACAACCGTCAGTGTGTAGGAAAAAGAATGAACTCCCTATTTATATGGAGGGTCATTTCATCCCAACAACGGCCAGGTATATTTCGAATCTTGAGATTCCCAGAATCCATTCCGCTCGGAGTCACAGGCTAGTTCTCTGTGACATAACGACATCTCCAGAAACCTGCTTGATTTTGAACCAGTTCTGCGAAGTTCTGTAATGATTCGTTTTTGTACCCGAATCAGAATGACGTCAATGTCATAACCCACAGCCCCCTGTATTTGGGTTCATCGATAGACAAAATTTTATCGATTTCTTTAAGCTAAACTTGAATGGGATCTTAATGGATGTTGTGGAGTTATAAGGACTCTCAAGGCTCAGGTGTTCAAGGCTATACAAAGAAAGGACGAAACGTTACACACTACCTTCTCTTATCACTAACATCCAGAAATGTGTTGTAAGAAGGGACTTCATGTCTTATATCAAGAAATCGTTTTCTCTCCCACTTCATACCTTACGGCGCAAGTACTGGTGTACTAAAAAGTATGTTGACTGGGTATTGACTGCAAAGTCGCTCGTCGGTCGCACCACTTCGTATACGATGTACCACCTACCTGTTTGGCGCTGAGACTCGGGACTACGGCGGACATAATTTGATGTTAATTGTAATTGATTTAGAGTGGGCTGGGTGTGGGTGTCTGGCATCTCTATTCTATCTGTGATGACAGGCCTGAATGTCACACGTATGGTAAGAGAATTGTTCAAACAAGGCTGTCACTGAAAATATTGATCGACAACCGGTAACCAAAAAGTATATCGTCGACAATGCTTTACTTATGGGGCCAATGCCACACTATTACTTACAGGTGACAAGCAGCTTGTACCTATATTACCTACCTACTTGCAAAATTGTGTACGCAAAACGAGTCCAAAGAAATAATTCAGAGTCCAATCAATGAAGTCCAAAGATGCAAAATAAAAGTCCAAAACCAAACAACCTAAGCGAGCAACCCCAAAGGAAACAGCTCACAGATTCTGGAAAGCACGAACAGCATTATTACTAACATCAACATCCTGTCCGGCGGTGGCGCCATCATCATTCTCAGCCTGCTTAACCACCTCATCGGATTGAGCGAACAAAATTTGGAATGCTCCGCTGTAGTTTCCAGAGTCACCGAACAAGACAATCTGGTAGTCGTTTGCTTCTTCATTAACATTAGGCACGACAACTTCAACTCGTCCATCCATGATGTCAAAGTTTTCCGCAATCGGGTGTTCTATTTTATAATGAGAACATGTTGTTATAATGAATGACATGTAGAGATAAGTACGTACCATAGTCCAAGTATCCTCCCTTAGCGAGAACGACCTTGCCTTTCTTGTTGGTAATATGCCGAGGGGGGCGGGATATATCCCTAAACAAGGCATTAACGTTCAAGATCGATTAAAATAAAAACATATGTAATGACTAACCAGGTGACAACTTGCGTGCTTCCAACAACCCACACATCATTCTCAACAGGAGTCAAGATAGGGGGAATGAAGACATCCATGGGAGCAGCGTTCACACTGGTAAAGCCAGCAAGGAGTCCAAGGGCAGCAACAAGGGTAATAGGAGCGAAGGATTTCATCTTTGAGAACAACATCTTCGAATATTCAGTCAGAAATTAAGTATTGAGTAATGAGCGAGGGTTGAGCTAGGAGGCGTCAAAAGGGCAATTAGGTGAGAGGAGGAGTGAATGGGAGAATGAAGGAAGGTGGAGAGAACCTTTTTAAAGAGCGCTTTTGTTGTGGCTTTGTTATCATCACGAGAAGGCACGTTGGTGTGGAAACGTACGCTAGCCACGTCTAGGCTGTCCAGGGTGATTCCCGTAATCTTGCTAAGGTAAGTCCTTCACCTCAAACGAATTAAAACTGGGCATGCGGGTAATAAACATCAAATAAACATCCTCAACCGAGGCCTGACCTGTTAGATTTGGGGTACATTATGATGCCCAGTGTAGGTTGCAACGATCACCAGAAGCAGAAGCTCAAACGAAAGCTCCGTGAATAGACGGGGAGTGGAGCTAAAGAATCAAACTAAACCATTCTCAGAAATGATGCTCCATCATTGTCCGAGTCGACCCTCACGATATGCTTTTATATTTCACAAGCATCAAGTCAAAAGACAAATGAAAGGTAATATGCAAGTACATAGCTGACAAGCGGGAGATCGACCATACGAGGAATGAAGTAGAAGTCGGCTTCAGATTTACGTGTAGCCTCGGCGAGCGTCCTTTCATTTATACAGCCGCACTATTCGAAAACAACATCTGCAAAATACTCACAGCTGGTATTGTCACAAGGGATTGTCGCACCCACGTAGTTGTACCACTCCAATGTGGCGATCTTCAATGTAGGTGATCTTCGAAGCGCTTCGTAACGTTAACCCGTGCCCATGAGTGTAAGGGTCGGTGAATTCAATACCCGCTCAGATACTCATGCAAGCTGACTGGATAAATAGGATAAATATGGTACATAAGTACGATTAAGCAAAAAAAAAAAAGGCCTTCCTCTTAATTTCCTAGGATTGAAACCCTGTTTCATTTTCACGCACGCGGGGTGAATAGGACAGTAATGAATGCTTCGACTTGGTTTTTCAACTACGAGGAACGGAAATTGGACACGCTGTGAGAGACTCCTTTACTTTATCTATTAATACACGCAGTACAGCTAAGGCGTACACCTACATACTTATATTTACACAACAACAAAAAAGTTTACCAACAAAGCGACATTTGTGCTTGTAGTTTAATACCCATGCAATCACCATTTCGATTACAGTTTGTAATTAGTACATCTCCAAGCATGAAGGGTTTGTAAGGAAAATTAAAGAGAATCTGCAATTAAAAACACGTGGCATTCTGTTTGTCCTCTACTATCTAAGGCCCCTGGTTGACATCATGGACCACTCTTACACCTTCGGATAATGCTTGCAGTAGCATTACAATCCGCCAATAAACCTTCGAGCGCTTCTCCTGATCTGTTTTATCCCATATACTGAGCCTCATCATGGACCTACACATCTTATAGGTATCACTAAAATTTAGTTTAAAATTGGGGACTGTGAGGGCGCTCATTCAGATATAGAGGTGATACCGAATGCTGTTAAATTATGTTATGAATGGGTGATTTGCTTGCTCTTTTGGACCTGTACTCATCTACAACGCATCGAGCCACTTCAACATTTCAAACCCGTCTTCATTGGAAGATCGACATCCTACGATAGTACAATTGCACTACCATTACAAACTATTCATGTTTCACGTTAAAGTCACCTTTTTTTTTATCAATCATCTCAGCATACAACACTAGTAGTGATGATATCTCAACTGAAGAATTGAACACCTTTAGAGAAGGTGGGTTGATTGAGTCGCTGTTTTTCCTTTCTCTTATAACTATGCCATAGAAAGGGCCTGTAACTCGCCTAGTTTTTCTACCTACTACCTAGAGTTGGTCTCACGTTAACCTCCGACAATTTGTTTTAACACTTCGTAACTACTTGTTCCGTCGTCAGAGAGCAGGTAAAGCCTCACCCAGTGAAAATCTTCAAGCTGGCATGTACGGTTACTCCAGCAATTGAACAAACAACAACTAACACTCACATTGGATACACTTTTTCAGATTTAACTGACAATGAGTCGTGTGCTGTAAAATATCTCGGTGTTACCCATTTATATATGATTACAGAAGTGATCAGTGAAGATAGAAAGGGGTTTACTGATTTCCGACAAGCTAGTGATTTTGTATCAGAGAAACCTGAAGGACGGAGGTGAGTTGGTTACTTCGTTCAGATACACTTCCACTGTTTTTTATGCATCTTTACTTCTCTTCGATAAAGCTTACTTCAGTGGATGGTGTATTGGGCTCATGGTTGGGAAATCGATCTATCAGAATACAAAAACAAGATATCTCTCATTCCTCAAGAAATGGACAAGATTAAAGACGACGTACTTGAAGAGAATTATCGATTAGCGGATGAATATTTACATCATTATTCAGTCAGAGGAATCGAACTACTTTTACGATCTACAAGAACAACAGTGAATTATCATCATGTCTCAACTGAAATAATTTCACTCGCGAAAGAATATGTCACTATTGAAGTAGGGGGAATGGAATAAAACCTGCAAAGAATTGAATATGATATTGAAGATGCTTCAACTGTTTATGAGTCAATTATCAGTACTTCAGTTCCTGTAGACTTGAACGGGTGCGTACTTTTTTAAAAATTTGCTATTGATATACGTTCCTCTCACATTTTAGTACTGTAGCATCTACCGCCTATGTTATATCTTACATTGGAGCGTCATTTGGAGGTGTTGTATTATGCCGAGCGACGTATTGTCGATGGTGACGCATTTTGCTACATGATAACCACCCTTGGCTCCATATTTGATGCTGTTGAGGCTCGAATAAAGGGTTTACAAGGTAAGTCAAAAGCCGAAGCTATCGGTTAAGGAGATAACTGATACTATCTATCCTGCATGTTACTAGACATATGTACAAAAGCCAGATAATGATGACGAGGATGAAGATGATGATTTTAAGGGGATTGGAGTTTCATTTTTGGGAAAGATGAGAGTTTATGGAAGGAAAAGACGTTTGGTTACATATATTGAGAAACTAGAGAAAGGTGAAGATTATAAAGATGAGTATTTTCATATAGTTCTACTTTTTGAAGCTGGTTATACGATACGGCTGCTCAAGAGGTTCATGGATGCAACGGAGATATTGACTAGTATTTGACTTAGATATGAAAGTGAAGAGGAAGTGAGAACTGCATACATTGAGACACTGGGTAACGAGAATGAGCATGAAAGAAAGATGAAAGGAGATTCTTAGGATGAAGAAGAAACTAAAGTAGAGAGTGAAGGACAAGAAGATTTTTGGGAGGCTGAAGACTTGAATGAAGGAGATGCAGGCGTGATGGATGAAATGGAAGAACACGAACAACAAGATGAGTCATCGGAAGGTGACAATGATGAGGTCACTTGAGGTCTCCTCTTCTATCGCACCCCAGTCGAAATATTCCCTTATTCGTCTTCGTTCTTATTCCTGGAATTTTATTAGAGAGTGGGGAAAGAAACGAAAGCTCTTCATCAAGTACTTTCAAAACACTTGGATGGCTGTATCAAACCACTTTTCGACTCTCGAGGATAAATTTGATCACCATAAAGTACAATCAACCCTTCCGCCCGCATATATTCAGTTATGTGTTGGAACACTTATGTGGTCTCTAATATGACGTCCATATCACTAGTAAGAGGATTCATGGTCTAATCGTACCCCAACGTATTGACTACTTTACATAAAGTGACATCAATTGTGCAGGTTGCAAACGAGGAATAATTAGAGGGCCTCGCACCTGACAATTCGCTCTGCAACTGTTGTGAAAATCCGGTTTCTGTTTCTTGCTTTTACGATCTTACCTGTCGTACGCCTTTTTATTACTTTAGAGCCTTAAAATTACTCGCTAACGCTTGTGCTTTGGATAGAGACAGACGAGGAAATGTTCCTTTGTGAAAGCTGCACAGCTAAGGAAGACTATATTATCACCGGCAGATGTGGATACATAAACAATCGTGCTGATCATCACTTATTATGGATTCGTAGTCTCTAGAGTATTGCGTTGTGCTCCGTCTTAACTTCAACGAATGTGAATTGGAATTGGGAGTATCCAATCTGGACTCCATTCTTCTGGCCCTGGGAATGCAAGGCACTTTTGTACACTCCTATTTGATACACTATTTACACTACAAGCTACTACTAGTACATATCTTACACATCTTGTTTCGAAACGCCTCAAATCTTGGAACCGCTAGTATGTCTTTCCTCATGTTTCGCGCAAGGTTTACCATGATCTTCCTTTCCATCACTAGTCTTCTTACCTCTCCCTTTGAAGCCCCACCTGATCTGATTAGCAAGTCGAATCTGTACTCCGTCTTTTTCTTGATCCTTCCTATCAGGTCCATGAGCCTTGTCTCCGAGATGGTGGTTCGCTAACTCGTCAGCCCAAGCCCAAACCAGGCCCGGATTCCTCAAGAATGCACGACCAACGATTACACCATCACAATAACCTTCGTCGAGTAACCTCTGAGCTGTTTCTCCTGTTGTAATAGCACCCACACTGGTAACAATAAGTCGATTGGGTCTCTCAACGCTATTGAAGGTAGCACCTGTAACACTGGGATCAGAAGTTGATTTCATGGGAATGGGTATAATACTAAGGGCGTACTTGAAGGAGCTGAGTATGCTCCTTTGGCACCAATGGCCAACATAACATCTCGTGCAAAAGGACTTTGGTAGGCGGGTCCGCCTTTGATCTTTTGCTTAGGATGATTTCCACCAGTTGAAACGTCGAGAAGATCTACACCGTGCTGGTAGAGAATTGGAGCGAGCTGGACTGTGTCTTCAGATCGCCAAGACGCTTCGTGAGACATTGATTCTTCTAACCAATCGGTCGCGGAAATTCTTTGCAGAGACAATTAGATATTAAGAGGTAAAACTCAGCGTACATATGCGTACCGGAAGAATAAAGGCATATGGTCAGGAACCACAGCTCTAATAGCATCGACAACCTCCAGAGAAAGTCGGATGCGATTCTGAAAGCTGCCGCCATACTCATCCGTTCGTTTGTTGGTTATTGGGCTCAGAAAGCTATCCAGAAGGTACCCGTGGGCGTTGTGAATTTCAATCACGTCAAAGCCCAGTTCAACCGACTTCTTTGCGGCATCAGCAAACTGTTTAACAACACCTTTGATGGCTTCTTTACTCAACATCTTCGGTTTTGGGTATGTATCCGAATAAGGGATGGCTGAAGGACCCCAGACGTCGTTCGGCCATCCACCTACATCCTCAGAGGCAGTTTCATTTCCATCAATCCAGGGTGCGACAGTAGAAGCTTTCCGACCCGCGTGCGCGAGTTGAATAGCGATTTTTTGGGACTGGGAATGCGCAAAGGTAACAATTTCCTTCAAAGCTTTAAATTGATCAGGTGCATAGATGCCGGAATCCTGGGGCGTGATACGACCATTAGGGGTGATTGCAGTTGCTTCAATTATGGTTAGACCAGGTCCACGGAGTAACATTCCGCCCACTAAGGTGTAGGGATGAATATATATACAGTCGAATCTGTCTTAAACCATACCACTTTGTTCCCTCCCGGAGCTATGGGATTATGGTTTAGCAGAAAAATTGCCATAAATTCATTAAAATAATCGATTTTATAACAATTTATTAAACTACTGTAAATACTAATTGTCATTCAACTAAGTACTCTTAGACTAAAAACTGCTCAAGTCAGGTCTCCTTTGCTGCAGCCATCTGTTCCGAGCGAGTAAGTCGGTTGAGATTACTGAACTCTATCTCCACGTGATGGTGGATCGGAGTGTCCAATGATGCACAGTGTCGTTTAAGTAATGCTGTTGTTTGAAGTACTCCATTGAGGGCTTGGGAGTGGGGGTGGAGTTATGGAGCTACCTTCACCATATCCATCTAATTCCTCCTCAACCTGTACAGATTTTTCCATAACTGCATCAAAAATTGCTTGGTCTGTCAATTCATCAATGGTAGTTGTTCATTGGGTGGGTTGAGAAGAGATTATCAAGTGACATCCGGTTCACTTTCTGTAGTGCGCCTGTAGCACAGCAGGATGGAGTAGGTTCAAAACTGAGGAGTCCGATTCCTGCCGCAATGGTCCATTTCTACTATATAATCCTTCACTATACACATAATATTAAAGTAATATTACTAGTTGAACAAGTTGTTGATAAGATGTAAATGTCATGTACAACGTGCCATGACGGTCATCGCCTCTCAGATCCAAGTAATTACCTTATTTGGACATGGGCGCTATGGCTTTTTCCTGCCCAAAATGTATGGATTATGGGGAGTGACAGATTTATGGGTTTTTTTATCAAAATCCCCCGCGAACAACCTTTGAGTCCGGATTTTTCTATGGATTATGACAAACTATGGGTTAGTGCAACTATGGTAAAAGACAGATTTGACTGTATATACGCCAGTTATGTGTCAAAAAGTTGCATTGCTTACGGTGTGCCATGTGCCAGGGTGTCATTGCACCGTCCTGGGCTGAATACTGGCACATAGGCGATACCTAACGCAGACGGGTCAGTGAAGCAACATGAGCCTTTGAAACAAACATGCCCAGATGCGGTTCTGAAAGGTTACGCCTCTGATGCGAAGTGGCTGGAATAGACTTGGGATGGGTCTGTTATCAGGCTGCCCCATGGCCGTACCTGCGGGGGGATCCTGTACAGGAGTAAAGTACGGAATGCCCTGTGCTGCTACGTTGTCATTGTTGGGAGCCATGGGAAGAGGTCTGAAGAAGCATTGGACGCATGGGGATCATGACTTATATACAGGGTTTTGATACTCTTAAAAAGGAAATGCAATGTTTCAGAATATCAAGTGCACGTGCTGCACAGCCACCCAGCGTCAGCTCTGTGATTGTAGACCCAGCTCGACTTTGCATCCATCACCCATGCTCCACCATGCTGGCCCTCCACCGCCATCGCCCCCGGCCTCCATCGAGAAGCCAGACGACGACGAGCCTATATCTGCTCCACGAATGACGGCCCCCACGACGAGCGAGCCCCTGAATCTTATGTTAGACGAACAGCAGTTCCCGCCGCCAGTTATACCTACGTTGTTACGAGTGTCGCCAGAGCCACTTTTGCGGGTGGCATCGCGGCCTCAACCGTCTACCTCTCAACCACCATTACCAATTCATATGGACACTGCTCACCTCCAACCACCATCTGTAACCAAGCCTACTAGACGTAACACGACTGGTTCATCCTCTCTTCAAAATCAGCCCCGCACTCACCGTTCTCCCCAGAAACAACAAACAATTGCTGTTGAGGAAACTGTTATGCTCAGTGTCTCCTCTGCTGCTCTTGCTTCCGACATCGAAATCCACTCTGAGCAAATCCGTAGAGAGCGACAGTCAAAGCGGGTCAAACAACAACAACAGGCAGAGGCAGAGGCAGCTCTCACTAGAACTGATACAAGAGGTACTAGAGGAACTCGTGATGACGATGACAAACCTCTCGTTGGAAACCTCATCGGAGAGGATCACGTCAATTATGTCTTGATGTATAATATGCTCACCGGTATCCGAACCGGTGTTTCTCGGTGTCAGGCTAAAATAAAGCGACCGCTCACTGACGAGGACTTCGTTGCGCGGCATAAGTACTCTTTTGATATGTGAGTTCGCTATTTATCCGCTGGGTTATAAATAGCATGTTCCTGATGTTAAAATAAATAGCATTGGAAACGAACTGACGCCGTCAGCTAAATACGATTTCAAATTCAAGGACTACGCACCTTGGGTCTTTAGGACTCTTCGCGAAGATTTTTTCCGTATTGACCCAGCGGATTATCTGCTCTCACTCACATCAAAGTACATCCTTTCTGAACTCGGGTCCCCTGGGAAGTCTGGATCATTTTTCTACTTCTCAAGAGATTATCGTTTCATCATTAAAACCATTCACCATTCGGAGCACAAGTTTATGCTAAAAACTTTGAAGCAGTATTATGAACACGTTAAAGGAAATCCTCATACTCTATTGAGTAGATTTTATGGCCTGCATCGTGTCAAGTTACCTAGAGGGAAAAAAATTCATTTCGTGATCATGAACAACTTGTTCCCTCCTCATAGGGATATTCATGAGACTTATGATTTGAAAGGGAGTACTGTAGGACGTGAATACCCGGAAGAAAGGGCGGTGAAGAACCCTAGGGCAGTTCTGAAGGATTTGAATTGGATCAATCGGAATAAGGAGTTGGAGCTGGGACCAGAGAAGAGGGCGTTGCTTAATGAACAGATGAGAAGAGATGTCGAATACCTTCAGTCGGTGGATGTAATGGATTACAGTTTGTTGGTAGGCATACATAACATGCGAAGAGGAAATAGGGACAACGTCCGGAGAAACACTTTGAAGGTGTTTTCGGTGAGTTTTTTTCTCTCGTCATGACGGTCTGAAAATAAATAAATGTCCATTATCAGCCGGAAATAACACAGGTTCCCAGAACAAAACAGTCCACTCGAGGAACAAAAACTCCGGAGGCAATCGCGATGCGAAGAGGACTGCGGAGCTCAGATCCAAAGGCACTGTCCAGTGTAAGTTCTAACACAACAAACACAGTCCCTAGTATATCCACAAACGTTTATACCCAACATCCCACCATCACGACACCCATCTCTACCTACGCTCCTTCTGTTCCTGCAACGCCCCATCAAGCAAATGCCCCACCAACTCCTTTCGCCTCAACATCAACAGCGCCTCCACCTACAACAACTTTCCCTGCTCAAGCTGTGACAAGTGCTAGTGCTGACGTTATGTCACAATTTCACCTCAATCCCAATCAAACTCATGAAGAAAATCTTACGTCGTTTTTAGACGAAGACACGACACGCGATAGACAATATTTCTTATTCTATCAAGATGAAGGAGGATTACAAGCTACGGATGAAGAAAATTCGCCCTTATCGGCGATTTATTATCTGGGTGTTATTGATATTTTGACTCCTTATGGGACGGTAAAGAGAGCAGAGCATTGGTGGAAGAGTTTGTTGGCGATTACTGAAGGTGTTGATAGAGGGAAGATTAGTCAAGTTGATGCGAAAAAATATGGCAAGAGATTTTTGGCATTTATGAAGGCTAGTGTTAGAGGTGGTGGTGGGACGGATAAGTTTAAGTAAATGATTGAGTATGTGGTGGTGTTGATAGGCAGGCAAGTGAATCTTTCCTGGAAGGAGATGAATGGGTTATGTTGGAGGTGTACGACTTTTCGCTGAATGAACTCAAACGAAGGGTGAGAGCCTTGGTTTTCGATTTTGGACTGCATTTGGAAGTATCGACAATGTCGATTATTCTTTGAACAGGTTAGGCGACCGAAACGTGTAATGCTGAACTTTTTCCTATTTCTCCTTTATTATTATGAAGACGGGGTTGATATACATCATCGCACAATTCACCCTTTTTTTTCTCAATTCTTTTTCTTTTTTCTTTCATTTTTTTTTTCTTTATTCTTTTCCTCATTCATGTTTATCTCTTAATCTCTTACCATTCGCTACCGCGCTTAATTTTCTTATTTACCCCAAGTGTTCATCCTTTTATATATTCTTCTTAATTATGTGGGTTTTCTTTCTCGCATTATTGCATGTTTGTTTTGTTCTTTCATGTTTTCAAAGCGTTTTTGCATCTCACTATAGGACTCCTTTTTAAAAAAAAAAGGTTTTTAGGGTGGTTTTAACTTACCTCCTCTGACTCGTTCCACAAACTTTAAAGACAAAAAAGACACTCATTTACAAACATAACACAATCACTCTCGTTCATTCGAAATTATCAACAGCCATTCCCAATCCCACTCAACACATCTCACATCTCACTCTCGTTTGAAACAATCAGGCACCAACAAATTATTTCGAAATTCGCATGGCATCTCCTTCACAAAACTCAAAACTCAAAACTCAAAACTCAAACTCCAACTCCCTCAAACTCCCCTTGTGTTATCATCTCATCCCCCCATAACTTCATTCCTCATTTTCGTTTTTCTTCTTTTGTTTTTCTGCTGATTTATCTCTGTGGTCGTGTAATATACACTTATGAATTTTCTCTCTCTCTCTCTGTTATTTTGTCAAATTAACTTTACACACTCGTTTAGGTTTTATCAGTTTATGACACATAGGTGTCATAAATCAATCACATTCCTTTATTATCTCTCTTTCTTCTTTCCTTTTTTTGTTTTTGTTCTTCAGTGTGTCCGATGTCGTTTAGTATTGATCTTATTTATCTTATTGTGGTTTACTTATTGTGGTTTACTTTGAACTCTGTTCTCTATCTTGAGTCTGGATTACATTACTTATCATAAAAACACTTAAGTTATTTGGTACACTGTAAGCTTGTTGGATTCTGAATACTCGGAGTTGATTCCATAACAATGCAAGGTCAATCCACAAATAAAACGTACAAAATTAACAAATTGGGTATCTCAATTCCACTAAAAAGCTAAAAACTAACAAAACACCTCATCACCAACACAATGTACACAATACACACCTAACTCTTCAACTTCATCTTCATCCTCTTACAAAATCCAGGCAAAAGACTCCCCGTACGAACCCTAAACAGATACGCAAATATATAAATGGCACATACCTACCAACCCCCAAAAAAAGTATCAATCAGTTCATCTTTCCTAAACAAAAGGCAAGAAAAAACATACATTCAACACAATAAACGCAACCATAATCCCAAAATCCCTCCAACAATACTTCGCAAAAACGTTAAACCCCGTCTCCAAAAACATATCCGCCGAATCCATACTACAATACCTACAAAAAGACTCAACATCCGTGGCGGTGGTGGAAGTGGCGGTGGTATTCCCGATATTATTACCAACTTCAACATACCCACCAGCAAACCCAATATACTGTTCCAAATACTGGGTACAACTCATTCCAACCGGTGGTTTGATTTGAACCATTTCTATATCCGAACACCTAATAGATTGTCCTCCAAGAGCTATAAATTTCAATTCATTTGTTAAAGAATGGGAAAGAAAAAGAAAAAAAGTACCTTGACCCAGAAGACCTTCAATAAGATAAGTATAAGGTGAAAGATAATACATCCACCTCCACCATCCCAGCTCTCTATAAGGTTGAAATACACCATTACTATAATAAAAAACGAAAACGACCAAATAAGTACTATCATCCACAATCAACGAAAAAAAACACTCACAAAATAAGCACAAAACTAAACATGAGACCAAAAATAATAGCCGCGATCTCCGCAGTAGGTGAAGCAGCAGCAACCGCCAATGAAACCGTAGTATAATAAACCGGATAAATAACAACTATCATCAAAAAAGTATACCCAGCTTTCTCAGCAGGAAATCCAACAGGCCAATACCAACAAAAAAAGAGTAAAATCGAACCAAACACATTCCACGATGTTTCAACTAGTAGATGAGCTGTCGTAAAAGAGACCCAACTATATATCCGACTTGGCCTTTCACGAATTTCGTATATAGTTCGGAGTTTGATGTAAGGAACTTGAAGTTGATTGGCAAATGACATACTGAGCATGATAGCCATAAAGATCGCCTATGATATGATATTGTTTAATATTGATCATAGCTTCAAACAGCTGAATAGAATAAGAAACATACAAAAAGTATGTTCTGAACACCTTGCTGCGAGTTCTTTGATTTCCAGAACGTAAAACCAATAAACAAACCACCAAAGACATTCAAACCAAGCTTCGCCATAACATAAGTTGGATCTCTCCAATAAGCAATACTTCCTCTCTTAATCAATTCCATAGTCTCATACGTCCCTGATGTTGCAAATTCCTTGGTGAGCGTCGTCTCAACCGGAGGTCGATTACGTCCCTTGGTGTGAATAACATTGATCTCATTTTGAACATCTACATTTTCCTTCGAGCCCTTCCATATCGCAGCCCAATCTTGTTCACTTCTAGCAGTTGCACCGGCACCAATCACTTCAAGCATATATTCTGCCCTATAATCATGGTATACTTTTAACATATTGATTCCAGAAAAAGCGTGAAACAGATAACTCACGGATTTTCGTCAGGTAAACAGTCCCGTGCACCATTCTTCTCAAAGTACTCGAGAAGTGTTGTTGCATTATGACCCAAATCACCAAAATAAACCGTCTGACCTCCCATCTTCAAAAGAAGCAAACGATCAAAGACTTGGAACAATTCAGCGCAGGGTTGATGGATCCTATGAAAGACAATCAGTAAACCAATAACAACTAAAGTAAATACAACAGAAACTTACGTGCATAAGATTGCCTGTCCATTATCAGCAAGAGAACGAAGGAAAGAAAGAATGGCCCAAGCACTCTGAGAATCAAGACCAGAAGTGGGTTCGTCCAAGAAGAGTAAAAGTTGCGGCTAGTAAGTCGCAACGGAAAATCAATAACATAAGCGGAGCATATACACATCTTATTCACCTTGGCAGCGAGTTCTACGCCAATAGTTGTGCGTTTACAATACTCGATATCAAGGGACCCAATCGTGGCTTCAGCATATTCTTCAAGACCACACATCTTCAAACACCGTTCAACACTATTATCAAAAAAGGTAAGAATGTAACCACATCAATAATGCAAATGTTGGCGTACTATGCTTCCTTCTCAGCCAAGGGGACCGATAGTGGTTGGCGAAGCTTCGCAGAAAATAATAAAGCCTCGCGGACAGTCGATTCTGGCACATGAGTATTTAATTGCTGACAATAAGCGCTAAAGACAACCATATCAATACTGAAACATAAACAAAGAAGTAAATACTTACGTTTGCGATTGGAAGTCTCTAGGTAGAGCTTGTCCATTCACGAAACGATCTCCATAAACGACACCAATGTCTGTCCTCTCAGCGAGAACATTCAATAGTGTCGTTTTACCGGAACCAGATTCACCCATCAGTGCGGTAAGTTTCCCAGGAGCAACATAACCGGAAACATCATCGAGGAGTGTTAAATCATCACTACCTGGGACAGGAATTATATATGTAAGATTTTGCCAGGAGAAAATATCTGTTATGGGTTTGTGCCCAGCGAGAGCTTTCTTTTGATCGGCGACGTCAACTGAGGTGGATATATCTTTCTTTTCATGCGTAGCATCTTCTTCATCCTTATGAGTAGCAAGCTTTTTCTTGCCACGACGGAAAAGAACAATGGCGTGTTGGTGAGTAGTCGAAGTGTTGAACTCGGTGAAACAGAGAAGAATAATCAAGAATCCAACACCAAACGCAATGACAATACCGAAGTTCTGCAAGTAACTTCATGAGTAATTCAATTCTTAGCAAATAAAAGTACTTGCCATCCACGTGTTAGACCACTTAAAACCATAAGATAATTCAATAAACCGTGAGCCAGAAACAGTAGTCTGACCAGGCAATGCTCCAACAGCCGTGCAAACTTGGTTCTCAATGCTAACGTTCTCGTATCCAGGGCCCTGGGGTATCATGCTAACGCAGGTACCTTCCAGAGTGCGAAACTCGTTCGAGATGATAGCTTCGAAACCGTATCGAAGGGGCTAAATGAAATGACATTAGAACTAAGTAATAAAGGATAGAAATATGACAAACATTAATATATGTAATCCAACGCAGCGCACCAATCATTGATGGTTCAGGAATAGAGTAACCTGAGCATCATTCATCAGGAGGATACATGAAAGAAAGTGATATTGTTCATACCGGTGTAAATGGCCAATGCCACGACGGAAATACCAGCGACTGACTGGGCCATAGAAGCTGTTGCAGAAGCAGCTGCAATAGCACGGAAATACCCCTTCATAGCTACTGCCATCGTGAAAACAACAAGCAGAAATACACTGTACACATATAGTTAGTCGTTATAGCATCAAGTTAATCGTGTTATCAACGCACAAGAATTGTCCCTATGGAGAACTATGAATACTATGATCTTCTTATGCTGTAGGCAGGAAGATATACTCACTGTACTGCGCTGAAGGCCACTCATGAAGTAGATAATAATTGAGAAGACCGTCACGATGCCAAATGTTATGGGGAGATCAACGAGGGTAAATGCGATGGCTTCGATAAATGGGTGATACATTGCGGCGTGGTCATGACGAAGAATGATGGGTCTCTGTGCATACAAGGAAGGGATTTCAGCCATGGCATTCATAGCTGAAAATAGCAAAGCGCTATGGAAGAGTTAGATTATGCACGCCGTCTTATGTCAGAGTAGAACACACAAGTACAGAACACCCCCGCGAGAGAAGTAAGCGGTTGTGCTTTCTTCCATGTTCAAAAAGACGCTTCCCATAATCAAGGCTTCGAAGATGTAGGCACTAGGAAGTATTAATATTCTTGTGAGTAGGATACTCGTTGGACCTACAAAAGATTGATTCCCGTAGGAAGCATATCGCCGCGTAGGATCTGGGCCCTTCGGGTCATCACTGCTCTTACTTGCTTGTGGATGCTCAATAAGAAGGGACTGGTTCAACAAAACATGATGAAAATCCATACCAGATCCGAAACCAAGAAATATACCTTGACTTCCTAGTTCCTGTAGAAAGTTCTAGGAGAGCACTTTCCCTGAAGGCGTCCGTATGTTCGTGGTTTTTGACACGTTCGGCAATGTAATTATCCACCTCTTGTCGATTTCGTTTTCCAAGTTCTGAAGTCCTAAAATAATCAGCGAATTCGATAGCAGTCCGGGGCGGATTGACAGCATCAGGTCTCTGGATACGCCCATTGGGGTCAGTGACTGCGACAAGGAAATCGGGGGTGGTCTGCCTATTTGCCGGATTATATCTAATAAAAACTACGTCAATGGGTGTTCTGGGATAGATATATGGCGCATACATGCCCCATATCAATGAAATACTGCCTGGCCCTATCAGCAGGCCCAAAATACACCATCCTTCCTTCGCTAATAAGGCAGACCTTGTCGAAATGTTTATACAGCCGTTCACCAGCTTGGTATAGTGAGACAATGGTTGTCAAATGGAAGGTGTCGGTAGCAATGCGAAGGGCTTGAACGAATTCCAACGAGGTTGAAGAGTCAAGGCCACGCGTAGAGCTAATTACCAGATGATGTCAATGTATGCTATGATTTCAAACTCGACTCACTTACTTGTCCCAAGAATATAGACAACCACGAGTAGCGAGAGCTTCGGCGATAGATACTCGCTTTTTCTCCCCGCCACTAATACCTCTGACCATAGCATCTCCAACTGGAGTCTTCCTGGCATGTCGCAAGCCAAAAACTGTAGTTAGGACATCAGTCACCCGCTCAGCATACATCTCTGGAGTAATGTCGGAGCGTCGAGGAGTACGAGTAGTTGCGGCGAATTTGATGGTTTGCTCGACAGTCAGAGTAGGGAAATGGACATCGTCTTCGGGGCAATATTGAACATCGCCGCGATAGTGATGTTCAAGGTCGGATGGAGAAAGGGAATCGTAGTAAACGTCACCCTCAACGGCATAGAAGTCATCTCTTCTATTTGCAAGAACCTTGAGGAGGGTGCTACAGCCTGATCCAGGCCGTCCGAGAACAACTGAATGGTGTTTAGTAGCTGCGAAGGAAATGAAAAAGGAAGCTCACGAATCATTTCTCCGGGCCGGACAACGCCTTCAAACCCGCGAAGGATATCTCGCACAGGGGGTTTCAACAACTTACGTATCTCGTCAACGATGGTGAGAGGATTGAGAGTTGAGCCAACTGTAGGCTGGAAAGAAGCCTCGGCTCCCAGGCCAATGACTCTGAGGTTTCTGAAGCCTACACCCAAGTCTCTAGATTTCACATCATGCTCTTCGCGTCTGCACAATTTAGAAAAGATATATACTTGGACATATAGAGTTGGCACGTACCTGTGCACTACTTCACGTAATAGATTTACAAGATTAAAATTCTCTCCAACTGAGCTTAATGAGTCCTTGGACCCTCTCTCCTTGTGCCCAAACTTCTGTGCCAATGACTTTCTCAACTGCCGGACTCCAATAGGATCGAAGAATTCCGTGCTGACGCGAGATACCGAAGAATGTTCATGGTGATGTAAATAGTGGTGGTGGGCACGCGTTGTTTCGTGTTCGGCAGTTGGGGTAGGCGGGGAGTTGACCAACTGGGACTCTTCCAGTATATCAGGTAGGTGGGGTGGTTCAGGCATTCGTAACAAAATAGAGAGAACGGAAAGGGTTGTTCATCGCTAATAACCTTTCATTTCTTCCGATCTAGGCCAGGGCTGAGGGGATGGGCCTTTATAGTACGCAAATGATGACGCCAAAAGATGATCGCAGTTCTCACTGGGTGTCATTTACCCTTTTTCGTGGGATAAAAGGGTAAAGAAAGATATTAATGGATGACATGCTGTAAATCCTCGAACTTTAATTCCATGACGGGCATCTAGATTTTGCCGGGATGTGACGGGAATGAGCGGGAAATGGCGGGAAGCAAACGGGAAAATAAGTGGATTAGCGGGAACGCGATCCAACTATGTCACTTGTTCAAACTTCAACACAGTATTATAATTTATCTCACATACATCTAATGGCCCTTCCATGACATACCGATTGTTCCGTATTCCATATATATGTAGTTACTGTATTTTACATGACAAAATATACCCATTTCTAAACTTTAATCTAGTAGAGGCCTCGTTGCCCCATTTCTAAATGTTTTTTGTGTCATAGGTCTATAACATGCGCCAAGATTCAATGGCTACATCCTGCCGTTGATTTGGCTGTTTAAAGCAAAGCCATTAACAATAATAGATTCACATGTGTCAACATCAAATCCCATTGTTGTAATGAATGCTTGATCATTCCTTGCCATGTAAAGGGATTGCCATACAGTGTTGAGTGGTGAACCGAGGATTAGGGAGTAGGTCGGATAAGGTAGTTCTGATGAGCTGCGTGACGAGCTGTACGTCTGGCTTGAGCTTCATTTCTTGAGTATTCCATAAAGGCAAGAATCATTGCAACTTCTTCTTCTTCCAACAAGTTGGTTCTGCCGAAGCTGTTATATTTGTAGAAGATCTTCAAGGTCTTCAAGGTCATTATTGTACATGTCCATGATGAAGACTCAAGACTAAAGAATACGAAGGATAGTATTAGGCCCGAGTGTGTTATCTCTCCAACTCCTTCTCTTATCATGATTCACATCAATGATTGATGATCTACCAAACTGTGTTATTTCGGGCCTCTTTAATAATATTTAATAATCTTTTATTATATATATAATGGATTGGAATGGTTAATGGTATCTTTAACATATATTTACCCTTTTTTTGTGGGAAAGGGGGTAAACGACACCTAGTGTCTAATGTTTTTCACAGAAAAACACAACTAACATCATGATTCATCATAATACTATCAGAAATACATGTTTGTAAGTGTGATACTTATACAGATTATAATTAGAATCATGATGGAGAGGATGAAGATGATGAAATAACAAAGAGATGATGATATTAGAATTTTTGGTTGTCGGTACAAAGTTGGAGGCCACGGAGAGACCAGTGTGAGTCACACTGGTCTCTCTGTAACAAAATCAAAGAATTGATACAAGAAGGTTCAGAAATTGGCCAAGTGAAAATTCTCAACCTAGTTTGGACCAACATATTGGTTAAGTGGGTTCCCATAAGAGTGACAATGTCTTGGCCAATTAAACTCCATCCATCACTCCAATACGATCTTTGTTATGCCATACTTGCTTTCATTCTTTTGGCCATCTGGATGCCCTCATTTATCATCTCCATTGCACTCCTCCTCAGTTGTTTTCTTATATTACAATACATGAAGAAGGTGCTTAATCTCATGCCTTGGTAGGTCGTTTAGTCAGGGGCACATCTGCATTGTGACTAGAAGCAGTTGGACTCAAATGAACCGTATCATCGGAGTATTAGTTATAATTCATTTAGCAATGTTCATTTGATGTTCACAGATACGCTCTCATCGGGTCTTTACTCAAGTCAGATGGATCATGAAGGAAAAAAGCAAAGGATCATGAGAAGACACGAATGACCTTGGATATATCAACCATCCAAAGCTGGGTAACTGATTACACACCCATGTGTGGTCCTTACAATTCAAAGACCAAGGACACCCCAAAAGACAACTTCGAACTACCAATATTCACATTCAAGTTGAAGGCGAGTCTAATATTATGGTGATACAGTGTCTAGCTTGGGTCCTCAAACTATACCTGTAGTAACATCATCATGTTGTCAATTATCACAAACCTTTCTGTTGCCCAAGTAGCGACAATAATCAACGCTGCAGTCACGTTTCTTCAAATTACCATATCCCTTTTGCTCGTTATACTTCTTGTGCAATTTATGCCCAAGACCACATCCGCGCTCTCTTGGAGCTCTATTAGCCGCATGCTTCACTCCTCGTTGTGGCCCACCATCCTACGTACAGATTCCAATTCCTCCATGTCCTCAACTTGGATTGTTGCTACTGTCGCATATCTGTCAACAGTCACTACCGTACTTGTTGCCATTGCCGGTGTGGCATTACCACTAGGCCTCAGACCGGGACCTCTGATATTGAATGAATCTTATCAGCCAACAAATGCTCAATATGTGAGAGATACATCTGATCTGGGGTCGTTTACTGCACCCAATCGTGGGGACTTTCAATATCAAAGGACAAGGTGTGGTCAGCCGGAGGGGGTCAATGGTCTAAAGGTGTGCCCTGGTAATATTTCATCTCCTATCCAGAAAATTTTCAACAGCACTCCCCATGGACCCTTTTCCATGCAGTATCGATTTGGATATAGTTTGGACATGGAGAGTGTGGTCCACCGTGTTGGCTCTGCACAATACCTATTCCCTCAGAATGATCTGTTCCTTGTTGAGGGACTTGTTGTTGACATGTCGTCAGATCACCCAGGAATTGGTTTTCGAAACCACACAATACCTATCTCAGACTACGGTGCCACTTGGAGCAAGGATATTTTATGGTTAGAGCCACAAACCTCTTATGTGGACACAAACTTCACGCTGGATTTAGAAAGCCAATTAATCATATATCATGGTGATATAAGTACGTTAGCGAACCAACCATCTCTCGATGATTGGCTGTTGGATGGGCAGAACGTCGATGTCGATAGAATGGCATATATAACCGCAATTGTGAAGAACCACTACATCTGGAGGCAACTTGATACACAGCTGCATTCAACACACACATACACATTCAACGACGATTCCAATATCCTTGATATTATATTGGAAAAACTTACCCCATGCTTGTACCAATCTTTCCTCTGCCTTTTGGTTCACACATATCCCTGTGAATGGGACATTGGAGATGGAAGCAGGCTGGAATCCAACTCTTCCCGTATTGGCCATTCTTGTAAAATCCTTGCGACACTACAGAACATCGAAGATGTGTCGGCGGTGGCGATCACTGGGTCATATGCTTACACCCTGACAGCATGTTCATCAGTTACCCGTGCATCCTTGCAAAACGTCACTTTCTTGGCAAATACCAGTCATCCCGATCTTCAAAAGATCCACCTTACTCGAATCCCTGTGAATTACTCAGTCCTATGGGCGAAGGAAATAAATATTGATCCAAGTATATCAAGGATTGACCCTCTTTGGGGAAGAGTTGCCGATGAATACGAGCATGATTCGTTTGTATGGACTATTCGTAGCAGTGCATTTTATGTACCCCATCAAGGATCAGCAGGCGGTCTAAATCCGGGATTGCCGTCAGGTAATCCATCACTGAGCGCGACTAGTGCTTGGGAATTTGTATACAATCAAGAAGGCACGGCAGGCGAATATTTTGTTGGTGGACATTGGAAACTTGATGACAAAATTCAAAACTTAATAAAAGCGGAACCTTTGACTGGCCAAGCTAAAGTTTTCAATTTGATTTGGACTGACATAATGGCCAATAATCTTGTGGGTACCCAAAAGAGTGACATACTTCTTGCTTCCAAATTCCAACCCTCACTCCAATACGACCTTCGATTTGCCATTCCTGGTTTCATCCTAATAGCTATCTGGGCACCATCGTTCCTAATCTCTATCGCACTCCTTATCAGCCGCACTCTCACTTTCAAGCACATCCGAAACGTTCTCAATCATGCCTCTATTGGTCGAGTAATCACAGGCTCATCGGCATTACGAGTTATACAACCAGAAGCTAAATCTGGATCTGATGAAGAGGAACAAGAGGACGTTAACGCAGACTCAAGTAATGTCCGAGTCCCTTTGATGTTCTCGGACCGTTACTGCATCAACAATTGAATTACCACTGGAAAAGAATTGTAAATGGGCCGAGGGTCGTGGACAGATACAAGCTATCTTAGATTTATCACCCCCGAATCTGAAGGCTCAGAATCCGAAGTCCGAGAGCTCTACAAGTAGTCATGAGCCCTGTTGAGTTTCTCAAGTTTCTCTCTGTATTTTGATTCACTTCATGGTATTTGTACACTTGGCTTGTGATTAGTAGTAGTGACTCCCTCGCAAAAACTTTGGAATACGTGTACGCGATAACTACTATCTGCTACATACTATATCAATATCTTCTGTCATCATTAACTTACTTCGAATTCACTTCCTTGATGTAGCAGGGACCAGCCATTATCATCATCAATGCGGATAACACATGTGCAACATGATGGCGTTACGTGCTTTGTGGAAGGTATGGGCACGAGGGAGAGATGTGGTTAAATATTGAGCGAGCGCAACCATTCAAAAATTAAATTATCATATAAATTGCTCGTTCAAAGTTAATTTCAAGTTCAACCTCCGGGACTATTATGGCTTTGGGGGTACTCTAGTGAAACCTCACACATCCCGACAGGTGTACTCACTATACGATCATTCGCTATCACCTACCTCAATTTATTCAATTTGGTGTTATGGTGACGGTGGAGCTAATCTCTTTGAATCTTGTACTTTAGTACTTGAAAATTTTACACTATTTAGTATAACTCATAACAAGATGACAATGTGTTGTTCAAGTTCAGAGCCTTTTTTTTACATTGTCACACGTTTTGAAGAAGTGATTCTATTTCGCAACATAGTCTCTCCCAAAAACCACCAGATTGCATATTTGCATCACGACAGTGTTCTACAACATCAAGCAACGAGTTTTGTTCTACAAATATTATCGCATTGCAATTTTCAGCCTTAAATCAAATAACCTGGCTATGTGATAGTTGCCAAGTTTTACAGAGTCCGGTGGCAATGCCAAATGCTTGGTCATATTATGATCCCAAGGTCCTGGTCCTTGGGTTACGCACTGGGTGTGTCCATTTACTCACACTCAATTGATACCTCGCAATGCAGGACGGTAGGGCACCCAGGCAAGTCACAATTCTTTTCAAAATATCCAACATAAACACTTATAATATACTTGTAGGGTGAAGAATCGCGCGCCCGCTGCGATACAAGTACGTTATAACCCTTATTATTCACAGACAACCTTTGGTCATTGATATTGATATTTGCCTTGTTTATATAGATCACAGCGGAGCAAATCTTGCGTGAAGTACGCTTTATTATTTTATATATGAAGAGTCTTTGGATTAACTGTGATTATTATAATTATAGGCGCAAGAGCGACAGGAGCCAACGTTTCGTGCACCAAAACAACGAGTTGAAGATTTTGAGGAATTGACAGAATTTCAAGGTCGTAAACGGAAAGAATTTGAGGAACGAATTCGACGTACTAGAGGAAACATGTACGTAGTCACTTCTCTATTACTTCGGTTCTTCTAACAAATGACCAACACCAAAACAGAAAAGAATGGCTTCAATATGCGAATTGGGAGGTATGAATGGCGACTTCTTCTACCTACGCACTTACTGACCCCTTTTATTGTGATAGGCCAGCCAGAATGCATTTGATCGTTCACGGTCTGTTTTCGAACGTGCTTTGGATGTGGACCCAAGGAGTATCCAACTATGGCTCAACTACACCGAGATGGAACTCAAATCACGCAACGTCAAACATGCTCATAACCTCTTCGATCGCGTCGTCACTCTCCTTCCACGCGTTGACCAGCTGTGGTACAAATATGTATATCTAGAAGAACTACTAGGAAACGTCCCAGGAGCTCGTCAAATATTTGAAAGATGGATGCAGTGGGAACCTGATGACAAGGCATGGCAAGCCTATATCAAAATGGAACAGAGGTATAATGAACTTGATAGAGCGAGTGCTATTTATGAGAGATGGGTTGCTGTGAGACCTGATCCTAGGGTTTGGGTCAAATGGGCAAAGTATGAAGAAGAAAGAAATAAATTGGATAAAGCTCGTGAAGTTTTCCAAACGGCGTTGGAGTTCTTTGGTGATGATGAGGAACAGATAGAAAAGGCTCAGGCTGTGTTTGGTGCATTTGCGAAAATGGAGACGCGTCAGAAAGAATATGAACGCGCAAGAGTGATTTACAAGGTACCCATTCATATATCCTTAAAACTGTTGAAATCAAATGCTAATGACAAGATTGTTAGTTTGCTTTGGAACGAATTCCAAGATCAAAGTCATCCGGCCTTTATGCTTCATATACTAAATTCGAAAAGCAACATGGCACTCGTTCAACACTGGAAAACACTGTTCTTGGTAAAAGACGAATTCAGTACGAGGAAGAGTTGGCTCATGACGGTCGCAATTATGATGTCTGGTTTGATTATGCACGATTGGAGGAAGGCGCATGGAAAGACCTTAGAGAAGAAGGTGCAACTAAAGAGGAGATGGATACTGCTGGTGGTCGGGTGAGAGAAGTATATGAACGTGCTGTTGCGCAAGTTCCACCTGGAGGTGAGAAGCGACATTGGCGGAGATATATCTTCCTATGGTTGGATTATGCCTTGTTCGAAGAAATCGAAACAAAGGTTTGTTTACCCACCTTACCCTTTTTATTTTATTTTTATTAACGCATATATTTTAGGATTATGATCGTGCAAGACAAATATACCAAACCGCACTCAAACTCGTACCTCACAAACAATTCACATTTGCCAAACTTTGGATTATGTTTGCCAAATTTGAAATTCGTAGACTTGATTTACAAGCTGCTAGGAAAATACTTGGAGCTGCTATTGGCATGTGTCCAAAGGAAGCTCTCTTTAAAGGTTATATCGATCTCGAAATAGAGGTGGGTTTTTTTTCTTTCAGTATACACTAGATGTTAAAAATGATATACTAACTTGTGGTATTATAGCTTCGCGAATTTGATCGCGTTCGACAATTATACCAAAAATACTTAGAGGTCAGTCTCCCACTCTTTTTATTTTTATTTTTATATCTTATTTTTATTCTGTAAAAAAAACAGTTTGATCCCTCAAATTCACCTGCGTGGATCAAATACGCCGAACTCGAAGCTCAACTTCAAGATTTCGCACGTACACGAGCTATATTTCAACTCGGAATTTCCCAATCACCGCTCTCAATGCCAGAAGTATTATGGAAAGCATTTATCGATTTTGAGGTTGATGAAGGTGAACGTGAGAATGCTAGAGAGTTGTATGAGAAACTTGTTAAACAGAGTGGTCATGTTAAAGTTTGGATTGCGTATGGACTTTTTGAAGCTGAAGCTATTCCTGTTCCTAGAGATGAAAGGGAAGAGGAAGAGGAGGAGGGAGATGAGGAACAAGAGGAAGTGGAAGTTAAAACTGTTCCTGGTGATCCTGGACTTGCAAGACAGGTATTTGAGAGAGGGTATAAGGATTTGAAGAATAGGGGATTGAAGGGCGAGGTTAGTCTTGTCTCTGTCTCTGTCGCTCATTATCATTTTACTGATTTTTTTTTTTTCAAATCGTCGTTTTTAGCGTGTGGCTTTACTTGAAGTTTGGAAATCATTCGAAGAACAACAAGGTACACCACAAGATATAGCAAAGGTAGAAGCTATGATGCCACTCAAAGGTACACGTCGCGTGGAAGATCCAATTACAGGACAATTGGAAGAGGTTGCGGATCTCATTTTCCCAGATGACGAAAGAGAATCAAATCCTACTTCTTTCAAATTCCTACAAATGGCCCATGCTTGGAAAGCTGCAAGAGCACTGGTGGTGCTGGTGCTGGTGCTGGTGGATTGGGTTCAGGAGCGTCATCATCGCGTGCGTTGAGTGGATTTGTTGCTTCTGCTTCTTCAGCGAATAGGAACGACAAAAGTTCTGACGATGATGAGGACGATGGTGATGATGATGATGAAAGTGATGCTGCTAGTTCACGCGCGTGGTGATGATTGAAACAAGTTGTGAGGGAAAGGACGAATACACATGAGCTTTTTTTTTTACAAAAATACGAGTTTGTTCTCAACATTCAAGACGCAGTAATGACCGAATACATCATCGACCTTCACCGACAATGTAATGGCAACCTAGAAACCTTCAAGAAGACACTGAACGAGTTAGAATCTCAGTTTTCGGACTCATTCATTTGATTTCCTGCGACCTGTTGTATGTGATATATATACTCTATAATCCAACCTGTTTTTTTTTTTTTTCGCACAAAACTTCTTCATCCATGTGCATGTGCGGCGATGAGAAGATCGAAAGCGTTTCCTTCTCTTCTTTTACCAATATAATGGTGTATCTATCTATCACAAATCTATCAGGAACCGAAATGCCGTCGGTTTGATCGGTTTTCGGTAGTTATTGTTTTCGGTAAATAAGTAATGGAACCTCGACAGCAGAAGATATGAATAAGTATATATATAGAACACGAATCCAGTTAAATATGTTACTGTACATACAAGTTTACAAAAATTACAACAAAAATGATCCCTAAAAGTAACGCAATAACAACACACCGTTGACAAGGAGGATTATCATGACTCTCGAGTCCGACTAGTACCCCATATACAACGCAATTAACAAATTTAAACAGCTTCTCCAATATGTATAGCTTTCTTATCATCATCAAGTCCACCTTGAACAGTAACTTGACGATCTATATTAACCAAAACCCTCTGAAAAAAAAAAAAAAAAAAAAAGCATCAATTAATGTAATTTTTTCGTTAATAATAACAACCGGTGAGTGAAATTTTTACATGATCACTAACCTGTCCTGATCCATCTTCCAAATACATATCTTCTTTTTGATTTTGGAATAACAACCGATTTGGAGTATTATTACCACCACCACCACTGCCGCCGAGACGTGGAGATGTTTGTAAAGCAATGTTATCCAATGGGTTATTACTACCAAGGGTACCTGAGATAGATGATAAAGTTCCTTGGATACTAAGACCTGCGACTTTTTCGCGTAGGAATTGACGAGCGTTGAGTGTTGCTAGGAGACTGTTGAAGTAGACTTTTTTTGCGTGTGTGTGTGTGTGTGAGAGAGAGAAGGGGGGTTTATCAGAATCGAGGTGGGTAAGGTGGAATGAAGGAGACCTACGTTTACTCAAACAGAAATAAACCGCTAGAAAGATGAGACGTTGAGGAAAGACAGCATATGTAATGAAACAAGCGATAGAGCATAGTCTGTTGGGGGGGAGGGGTTCAATGCCAATGCCAAAAGATTGTCAGTTTCATAATTGACACGATTGATAAAAACGGAGAGATATATACTTACGTCGTAAGAACAGCTACAAATCCGAGGAAGAAAGATCAGAAGTCACCGAGAAAAAAAACGTCAGTATAACAGTCACCAATTTCGGTTCCCCAAAGGAGCTTTATTATAGTATGTATCATTATACCGTATAATTGGAACACTTACTTGTGTTGATCGTGTATGCCATCAAAATAGTTACTAAACCATCCGTCCTGATAGGTGAGAAATGAAGAGATGAACGACGTGATGGTTAGTTATAATTAGTAACAAAAAAGATTGAAAGCGTGGTTTAAACGTTCGAATCAGCGGTAGAATTACAATTTTTTTCGTTTATAGCGCTTACCTTTTGAATCCTGTTCGAGTCTTTGAAAGTCCCACGCATAAAGAAACAGCGATAAGAATGTCAACTACTACACCACTTCCCAGAGAAGCGTATAAGAACCCCTTTTAATTATAATCAGGTACCGTGAACAATAGCGCAGCATATGTTAGACGTACGGAGATCAATTGGAACTCGCTGAAGCTACGTAAAGGGAATCTAGAAGGTGAAATAGAACTTGAGTACCGTAGCAGTTTATTATTATGGAGAACCGAACTCACGCTTTGGAAACGAAGACTATGTGCCACATTGTAATTCGCTTCAAGTAAAGAAGTAATTGATGCAACTTACTCATTCCAGTGACTGTTTGAGAATGTACGGTCAGGTAAGGTATCCAAAGGCAAAGAAAGAGATAAAAGAACGAACGTGCACAGGCCAATGTCGTGAGGAGCTTTTTTAAACGTCAGATTAAACCCTTTCCCTTTCTTGTTTTGGGTTTTAATGACAATGACTCACAATACTGCCAGTTAAAAGGTAACTATGGCTTACTATAGATCGGGCTCAGTCGGCTGTTGGACTGTATCACAGGTGTAGAATATACTTACGAACCCATACACGTCTTCCAAATATACTAGTCTATGGAATTAGTGATACGTTTATGAAACTTAAGCTTTTGATATACTTACGCCCTGATAATCAAGTCGCTTGCGATCTTCAAAAGTATAAGCAACTGATTTGACTAGACAATTCGTAGGCTCACCGTAAAATAAACGTGAACGAGCAAAGATCTAGAGCATCGAAGAGTAAGAATTAGACGGTGAGTGATTGTTTCCGTACGATTCACCTGGTCGGTCTGAGCATTACGGGCGCATTTCCAAAATTCGAAATCAAGTAAAAGTATATGCCATGGATAACGAGCGCCATATGTATAGTGTCGAATACCCATAATATGTATATCTTATGATATGTATGGCTAGTTAGCACTCTTCCGAAACTTTTGTCCTATACCAAATACTCACCAAAGATCTAAAGAACCAAGAGTCCTTGTGACCCCTACAGAAAAATATGTAGGTTTGCAGACAAGTGATTCCGTATAATCTAGTAGTTGTCGGTTTTCGACTAAATCGCTATTGAGAGATCACATACACACAAGCCGCTACTGCGCCTAGAAATATTGAGCCAGGTTGGATAGCTTCCAAGATTGCTGCCGATTTAGGGTCCATGTCTTGCTGACCGAAAATGTAGTCGTACAGTCAAAAGGGAAGGGAGCGACTTAACAAAACATACTGAGTCTTCAGGTTAAAATACCAACACGGAGGAAATATTTTGTGCTCACACGGACGTCATCCAAGATCAGCGTGTCATGCTTCAAGTTACCTCTTAATATATCAATCGGCACTTGATTTCAAGGCATTTTGTTTTTAGAAGCGTGTCGCATAACGCCTGGAAAGACCGTCCCTGACGATTCTGTGGTAAAGGAACAATCAGATCACTGAGAATATAGGATGTGGAGTAGACACTTAACATCCATGTTCCAAATGTACTTCACTGAAAAGTGAAAGATGGGGATAAGCTGATTAGCAAACTAAGATATGGAGAGATCCAATGTGTACGCAAGCATTTCTGGTGAATGATCAAATCAAACAACTTTATCAACTAACTATCAAAAGTCAATATTTCATCCATTTGCCGGACCATACAATTTTGTCAATTGACAAATGTACAGATAACCAAACAAAGAGAGAAAAGGACCCGTAAAGTAAGGGATCCCCAGACGACATAAGCCAGTAGTGCAGCGGCAGAGTCATCGCGCCCAAGTCGTGCAAGCAGAGGACGAGGGACTGGGGCGGCAAAAATTAGATAACCAATAATGGAGGCGGTGCCTCCATAATAGTGGTTAAACTATTAAGAACAGATACTACACTTGATCTAAGCCAAAAGGCCAGAGTGGTAAAGAATCACAATGATGGATGACTGCTTATATACTGCCAACTAGTCTGCGCACGGACCATAGGCTATTATTTAACTTAATATGGCAATATGTGGGGGGCGGCACTGTGACCTGGTGTCCTGACTGTGCAGCAATGTAGCCACAAGTATTGGTAGCCTTTGGATAAACACACTGACCAGTGACGGACAACCTCGGACAACATCCAGACAATCCCTTGCGACGAGGGTGTCCAGACCACTGATTCGTCAATTGCACACAAGTATGTTTAACCCACTTGGTTTGCGAAGCTGTCATTAATAAGGTTATTGAATGGTTAACCAGGGAATACTACCATGATCTGCTCAGATATCGTAGGTTCTTTTCCGTATAACATGGGTCTGAGTAATCGCCCAAGTCTTACAGGACTGTATTTGACTTCCTCGGAGATAAGTTATTGATGAGCCGCCTCCTCCTTTTGACAAAACCCCCCTGATCTTCCGAAGAGCATGAAAATGATTAGAACAAAAACAAGTACATTAGTAGCGCTCAACGGTAGTAGCTCGGCGGCAAGCGACATCGAAGGCTACATCGTGGAACGCCGATCATGCAGAAACGCTGATCTCCGAATATTCCGTGATTCAAGATTATCTAAAACGTCATTACAAGACTTAAAATCACAATCAAACTCAATGACAATGCGACTTGATTACAGAGAGTAGTAGTTTTGATAAATCTAAAATCTCAATATACAGACCGAGTACCATTGAATAGTACTATATAGGCCGTTCCACGTCTCTATTCCATACCACAATTTCGTTCCCGCCTGTTCGCTGCTCGTATGACTATTTCACACCTGCGTGAAAGCTACTACACATTGGGTATTATGCTCCAGCTTGGCAGACTCAGTATTCGTAGTTTGTAATTCTCATTGTGATGGGATGTCAGTGTTTACTATCTAGTCGCGATTCAATGGAAAAAGTCAAAGAATTACCTTGCCTGTGAGCTATCTCTGTTGTTCATGAATCATAAATCAAAACAAGTTTCTCTCATTCTCCAGCAGCTTCCACGGTCTCATTCTCCAGCAGCTTCCACGGTCTCATTCTTGAAGTTTGATCCTTGGGTCTCGGTGTCTCGTACTCTCAAGTCTCGAGATTCTATTTCTCGAGATTGTTTCTCCCAAGACTTGAGTTTCTGTCTCAAGTCTCATCCTGACGTTTTCTCGTTTTCTGTTGTCTTTCTCTCGAGTCTATGTCTTTTACCAATCATTTGAATGGTTGTATTAGTATATATGCAATTCAATATGTTTTGACTGAATTGAATCTATTGCAGATGTTATAAGTTATGTGTTGACATCATATGTATGGGTACACAAGACCATAATCATCCAAGAGACACGAGCGGTAGAACGAAAATATCTATTGTCTTTGTGAAAGGAAATCGGCTGGGGAACTAATGATTCTCTGTAATCCCCGAATTGAACAAACAATTTAAGGACTCGGTGGAAAGTCCCCTGTTGTTACCATCGAGTTAGTACTATTCCATTCAACTGCCCTTCGAACTGCCACTTGATAAATAACCAATACCGATGCTAGCGACTGTAAATTAATAATATTTCATCAGCAAATCCTCATCTAAAGCGGGTACTACACAAAAAAGAAACACATCAAAGTACATACCTGTGTCGGAGCAAGAATAGATACCATCATTGTTCCATAGGCTTTCCCAGTCGCAATTCCAACCACAGCCACGATCGTAACCGGAATATTCAAAGCTGCAGATTCCAATACGATCCCAACAATTCGCAAATGCTCTCGTGAATTCAAGTTATGAAAATATTTTCTCGCAGTATGGTGGTGAATTAGAAGACGGATTACAATATAGGATGATGCTGATATGTTCACCAAGATGTTGGATAATAGTGCGATTGAATATAAACTTGGTGGTCCTAGACCTGCCGTTCCTATGATACAAGCAACTAATTGTTCAATGTTAGTTGTCTCTGGATTTCGTAAGAAGAACTGAAGACAGGCTCACTGATGCTGATGAAACTTAGTATAAGGGGTAATATCCAGAATACATTATGTATGAGGATTTGCTTTAGAGAGAGCGCTTTCTGTACTTTATAACATCGCCATACCTAACAACTAGTTAGTAAAAACAACATTTCAACAAGAGAGAGATCAAGATACCAACCAAAAGTCCATCACATAATGCCCCAATAAAAGAAAGAAGTGAATTCAAGACCACCCCATATGAAGAATGTGTATAATGTTACTGTCCGATCTCATGACCGATACAATGATTTGATTAATTGAGATGAGATGTACCACTGCATAGATGACGTTTACAAACAACAGCAGAGTGATATACCATCTCAAGAATTTTTGTAACTTTGTTCCTTCTTCAAATCCCTCTTCTTTACTACGACATCCACCCAGAATTTTGAAACAAACCAATCCCAGTACTATTAATGCACCACAAACTAACCATCCAACAGTCGTTCCTATTGCCCAAAGAGGTACTTCATGACCTAGGTGTATACATGCTTCTCGAATTTCGGTGTCTTCAGTTAAGAGATTACATCTTGGAAAGGGAGAAAAGTTTGTCATCCTCGTAAGCACATGAAGTCGTTGGTGGTGTTTTTGTGTGTGTGTGTGGGTTGGCAGTGATGATATAACGAATGGCTTGCAGGGTTCTCGTTTTATATATAGAGATGACAAAGGTCACATAGTAACAGTGGTGTTTTCTGAAACGTCTGAAACTAAACATAGCCATAACTTATATGATCAACTTGCGCTAAAGCACTAAGCGTCCGCAGCCTCCGGAATCTCCATATCATCTTACAACACTCATTTCACTTTCAATTTCAAAAACATGATTGAGACTATGATTCTGCCGATACCAATGTAACTCCTGATAAAAATCAATGGAAAGAGACGGACGCACACACAGCCTACACTGTACAACACAAAAGCTCTTGAATAGATTGTAGCGAGAAACCTGGTTCTCACATCACATACATTTATAGATGACCTGACATGGATACGCAGTATATAGACAATGCATGTCCGTCAAACCCAGAATTTGATGTATAAAAGTAATTTCGCAAGACCGACCACTCCTTCGAGCTTTCAAGCTTCAAGCCTCCTTTGACGAGTCTTTAACTTCTTCATCGGACAGTTTGACCAACACCAACTTTTGAACGGGTTAACACAGGATTTCTCAATGCGTTGGTACCATCCTATTTTCCCCCCGGCCCTTCCGCTTTCACTCCCTGCTTCCAAGATCAGGACTCAGGAGACTCGGGGGTAACTGGGGTTAAGTCTAGTAGTGTATATGGGAGATGAAATACTGTAAGCTCCTAAACCAAGATTTCAACTTAAGTGCATATGCACGTTGAATTTTTTATTATTCAGACTATCAGTGCTCAGCGCTCAGCCTTTATAGCATACCCCAATGCATTCAGTCGTGATCTGACTCTAGAAGACATAGGAGTATGTGATGAAGCTAACTTGCTTTATAACCTACGAAAAACCGTTATTTTTTTTTTTGTGATATACCTGTGCGATTTCTGGCCAAGAATAACGTCGATATCTTTCTACCCACTCCTACGTATTCAAGAGTAGCAGAAGGGAGAGGGGCGACCACAAATAAGGTCCTAATGCACGAACTATTATAACATTGTACAGCTGTACTTGCATACTTCACAAAAATGCGATATATTTCATGAAAAGAACTGCTACCCAAGATGATTAGCTACTATATAACTGAAACAATACAACCAGCCAAAAAGGACGAGAGGGTATATCAGGTATAACCAAAATTGAAAACACCTTAACCTCCGCCTCTCCACTTTACTTATAATTGAGCATTCGTGCTACACACCATCATAACTAGCACCACCAGCCTATAAAAAACGTGTATTTACAAGTAATCAATGTGCGCGGTAATTCAACTGAACATCGCGAGTGTTACCTACCTTTCGAAGACGAATAACAATTGGCTCCTCTGATACTGTCAGCTAGTCTGCGCACGGACCATAGGCTATTATTTAACTTAATATGGCAATACGTGGGGGGCGGCACCTGGGTGGCAACTGTGCCCTGACTATGCCACAATCTAGCCACACTTATTGGTAGCCTTTGGATAAATACATTCACCAGTGAGACGGACAACCTCGGACAACGTTCAGACAATCCCTTGCGAAGAGGGTGTCCGGATCATTGTTTGTAGACAAGTGTGTTTAACCGGGTCGCAACTTGATTTGCGAGGCTATCATTAACAAGGTTATTAAATAGTCAACCAGGGAATACTGCCATGATCTGCTCAGATATCGGAGGTTCTTTCCGTACAACATGGGACTAAGTAATCGCCCAAGTCTTACCGTAGCTGTATTTGACTTCCTCGGAGATAAGTTAATGAAGGCGAGCCTCCCTCTTTGATAAAACCCCTCCGATCTTCCGAAGAGCTTGAATATGATTACAACAAAAAACAAATGCATTGGTAGTGCTCAATGGTAGTAACTCGGAGGTAAACGACATTGAAATCTACTTCGTGGATCGGGCTGCACAGAAACGTTAATCTTCGAATTTTTCGTGATCCGGGAGTATCTAACGTAACAAAACTTAAAATCACAATCAAACTCAATGACAATGCGGTTTGATATAGAGAGTTGTAGTTTTGATAGATCTAAAATCTCAATGTACAGACCGAGTACTAACGAACAGTACTATATATGGTTTTCCCCAATAGGCCGTTCCAAGTCTGATGTAAATATCAATAAAACCTTCTTTGTGACTTTTTCTATTCATCTACCCAAGGTCGGTGTCTAAATACTAACTAGGTTCTATCACAAACCAGAAGGAAAGGAATCAAGTGTACAAATAACATGAAAATACGGAGAGAAGAGAGTTCGAAGATAAAATTAACGACTACTAGTGGTGGTGGTGGTGGTGGTGGTGGTTCTGGGAGAAACAGATCTCCAGCTTCTGGTTTCCATAAAACTGATGAAAGGAGAAGGAGACGAAGCAAGAGGGATCAAGCACCAGGACAAGAGAGAAGATGTCGTAGTCACCAAGGTCAAGAGAATCGAGGGCAAGGTCAAATTCCTACTATGCCAGATATTGGTGGACCTGGAAGCAGAACGTTTTTGATTTATATTATTGGAGGTAAATTTTTTATTCTCTCTTAGTAGTTATGGGAAGAAAAAGAAATAAATGAGTGTTATGGTGTAAGTATTATCCACCCGATCATATGAGGTACCGTTGTAGATAAAAGGCGGTGTGCTGGCCTTTTAAATTTTATCTCACGCTTGAGCACTACTAACCAATATCCATCAACATGTCTACCCAGCCAGCCCATGAACCATACCTCAAAGTCGGTGCCATCTATCTCCTACTCTTCATTCGTGACCGCGACATCAGCAAGGGATTCCATTGGGCGCTCTACCACCACCGCAACACCAACGGCGGTTACAAGTTCAACGTGAAGCAGATGGGCTCGGGCTGGATCTGCGATAGCGCCCCAAACAACAGCATCATGAAGTCCTTTCTCCTTTGTGGCGCCCTGCGCATCGGTCACTGCGACCCTGTCGAGGCATCCGCGCTTGACTGGATTGATCGAGTCTCTCTGACTGAGCCGCCTGCACCCTTTGATATTTTCACGTGTCGAACGTGGACTATACACTGTGTTCGTGGTCTTGTGAACCAGGGTTTTGTCAAGTGCGGTGATGTTGATATTTTGGAGCGGGAGGCTAAAGCGTGGGCGACCAGCTATCACCTGAGTGCCCATGATGGGGTGATGCCTCGGCCTGTTGAGGATTCTCAAGTCTGCAGTCTTTGAAGGTATATCAATCATGCATACATCCCTATACTCTCCACTAAACTCCGAAACATGTGCGATACACCCTTTTGAAGACGTTCGAGAAACTCCCGAGTGAGTTTTTTACGGTGACTGGGACATAATAGTTTTTTCGTATTATTGGTAATGGGAAGGTCAACTAGTAGCTAGAGCTAGCAGTAGAAACATCAAAAAGTGTGAACCAGATGTGTTCTATCTATATCAGTCGCAAATCCATCAAAAAGTGAGAATAGCCCATACTCATCTGTATCTACCATAATATTGTGTATTAATATCACCCGTGCATGAAGACAATTGTATGGGGAGGAGTCAGGACAAGAGAATGATTTCTCGACTAACGCAACAATACCTTGAGTACGTCCCTGAAGAAAGAAGAATCATGGGGCGGCTACAAAAATGGTGGTGAGATAAGCGAAAACATTTTACGAAGGGACACACCCACATTACCCCAACCTGCACACTCGGGAGTCAACGATGCTGCGAGGCTGAAGATTCCTCTGTGCCGGGCCAAATTCCTCCCCCCTTTTTTTGGTGACTTCGTGTTCCAATGTATTTACGTCGCCACATTTGATGAAGCCTTCATGGATGAACCGGTTTATGACGGACAGCGTCAGGTGCGACAAGTGAGGGTGTCGTAGCTGGGCGGTGGTTTATTCAACACGACCGCACTTGTGATCGTGTTTTCCAGCAAATGACTAGGATCGCAGTAGCCCACTCGCATAAGGCCCACAAGGAACATAGACTTCATGAAGCCTCTTACAAGTTACACGACGCTAGTGATCGGCTATCCAGTTGCTGACGTGTATATTCCTGATGTGGTATTTTGTGACCGTATGTGGGATGGAGGTGGTGGTATGGTATAAGCCCCAGTGGAAGGTTGGACATCGTCACATATATACCCGCACTGAGATTGACTGTTTATTGTGAAAGTAAAATGTTCATGTACTGAATTGTTTAATGAACGGACCTTAATATATATCATATTTCTCTCATCATAAACGAAGTTAATCACGATGTTATGATGCATGAACGTGTTATGTTAATTGATTTTTTGAGATATAAGTATTCTATTTTATAAACTTCAAATGTCACTATTGTAGTATCGTTCCTCCATTTTCTGTACTTAACCAAAACCTGTGATTCGTTTTTTCATGCATTTTTGCTGCAATGATAAAAGGAACCTTGCGAAACCTGTTTGTGAGAAAATATTGTGGAGAAAGCGGGGGAAGGATCAGAAAGAAAAAAAAAACAGAAGTTTTCAAAGTTTCGAAAGAAAAGAAAATGGGAAAATGAGAAAAACGTACGAAAGGAGCATTGATGTCTTTTTTTTTTGCATTTCTAAAATAGCAGCTTCTTGACATAATGCAGAAATCTCAGCACCAGTGAATCCTTCAAACTAAATATTCAAATAATGAAATGAAACAAAGGAAAAACTCGTCTGTTGCATTTTGACCCACATTTCTGACCAACCAACTTGCCAGTAGTCCCATTCGGCCTCGCTCGCAAAGGGATCACCTTTCCCTGTCCCATCTTCCTTCCATCTCTCGAAGACTATTCTTGGAAATGCTTATAGTACCATAATGGTGGACCTTTTCTGCCAGTATCCAAATCTTCATCTTATTGGAATAAACCGAGAGTGATGTACACTGAAACAGAGACGAGGTAAGAGTGGGTAATGTAGTGAGTAATAAGATGTGACGAAGCTAACTTGGTTTGTAACATACGAAAAACTATTATTTTTTGGCGATATACCTGTTGGAGTTAGGTGAGGCAAACACGTGTCGAGAACGTGTGTGGCATTGCAGGATGGTCCAAGCTGCATGTCTTAAATATGCCCGTGATTTTATTTCTTACTCATCTTCGTTCGCTTTGACCGTTTCTATTGTTATTATGTATGTACTTAAGCTGTATGTACAACTCAATGTACCCTCAGTTCTCGTCTTCGAGTCTGAGGTTAGTATCTATACCCACTTTTCGTTCTACTATTTACTGACTATTATCACGTAGTCTTAACATTGTGTTCTTATCAATACCTGCGTGATTTCTGGCTAAGAATGGCGTTAAAAACAACCATCTTTTAAAGTTGGAAAAAATTATATTATTAAGAACTTCTACCCTCCCCTCCGGTGATACTCTTGTATTCAAGAGTAGCGAAAGGCAGAGGGAAACCACAAATCAGGTCCTAATGCATGAACCATTGTAACACTGTACAGCTGTACTTGCATACTTCACAAGATGCGGTATATCTTCACGAAAAGAATCGCTGCCCAAGATGATTAGCTACTATATAATTACAACCACTCAAAAAAGACAAGAGGGTATATCAGGTATAACCAATTGAAAACACCTTAACCTCCGCCCTCCACTTTATTTATGGCGCTCGTGCGTGCTACACACCATCGTAACTGGCACCACCAGCCTATAAAAACGTGTACATATGAGTAATCAATGTGCGCGGTAATTCAACTGAACATCGCGGGTGTTACCTTTCGAAGACGAATAACAATTGGCTCCTCTGCCAAATCTTCTTTTTCTCTCGCAGCAACTTCTACAGAAAAGACCCTCAGAACGTTCTTGACGTCTGCCGTATGGACCGAGATCTTTGTATATAGCGAACGCATGCACAGTAGAATAGATGAACGGCGAATCAGTACCGTTTGGATGAAGAAGTTCTTTGTTACAAACCTTGGCTTTCCTCATTACACCGCAGTCTTTACCTATCCAGACCTGTCGATCATCATCCCATAAACCAAACCAGCGGCGTTTTTGCAGTAAAATTGGCAAATCATAATGGAATCCAAAGAAACGAAGTTCGAAGAAAGAGCCCAGAATGAAGCCGAACGCAAGAAGATCCACCACCACCATCCCCCCAAAAAAATCGAGTCGCGGGTTGTTTCATTTTCGGATTGGACATGGCGGGAAGACAAGATCAACAAAACGACACCGAGCGCGAAGCACGGAGAAGCAAGAAGCAAGAGTAGCAAGAAGAGAGGCCAAGTCAAAATTCTTCTCGATCTACGAAAAAAGAATAGGGAAACGACGGACCACAAGAATAAACTTTTCTCTGACAGACTCCTTGTCATTGGAGTACTTGACACGAACGTAGGCAAAAGAAGCGTTTGAGCTGCTCAGAACATCCTGAAGCTCCGCAAGACCCCCGTTTCCCGTCCGGGTGAGCTGAAGTTTGTCCGAGCGAGGAGATAGGTAGTCAAGGAGCAGCCAGTTAGTTTCGGTCTTGTCATCGCGGACGTCGAGATAGGCTATGGCTTTGATTAGGATATTAGATTGTGATAGTGGTTAGACTACAAACCTTCAGTGATCTTTGGGTCGGAAAGGTCAGCCATGGCAGCGGTGGATAGAACAAAGTAGGAATAGGGGATCACTCTATCTGATTTCTCGGCATTTCCCGATCCCATTTCTTTTCCGTCGCTCACAATGTCTGCCCGTCTGCTACGCGTCTTCCGCTCCTACTCAACGTCTCCGCCATCAACAACACACGTCGCTGCAGAAGCTCGTCGTAAATGGGGACTGGGAGGTGTACCTTCTCCCAGGTCTATACTCAACGATGACACCATACCCGTCGACCTTTCTGAAGACGACGATATAGTCAATGGTGCCAGACCAAACACACCTCCTCTTCATCTTCGTCGACCTCCATCAGATTCTACACCAACAGAATGGAGAGCCCATCGCCAATCCATAAAAGCTACTTTCCCAGAGGGTTGGCAACCACCTCGCAAAATTTCTAGAGAAGCTATGGACGGTCTACGAGAACTACACAAAGTAGATCCTGAAAGGTTCTCTACTCCAATACTAGCAGAACGCTTTAGAATAAGTCCAGAGGCTGTTCGAAGAATTTTGAAAAGCAAATGGGAACCTTCACAAGAAAGGAAAGCACAATGGGCTACAAAACAGCAACGTGCTAGAGCAGAGAAGTTGGAGCGCAAGAAACAGACATTTTTGAAGGAGAAAAAGGAGGCGGAAGATATTTGGCGAGGCAAGGAGTTCGGTGGTGGTCTGACATTGAAGGGATGAAAAAAACGATGCGCATTTGTACATATATCTTAATAACATATTTAGCTCTAGTACACTTCGATCCCCCTAATACAATAGATAAGTGATATTTACAAGCTACCACTACACTGTCTCTTGAACGATATTTAACCAATAAAAAATAAATACCACCCCAAAGTCTTCGAAAAAAACTACGTACAACAAATTGGAGAATATAAATAAAAAGTCAAAGAAATGGATCACAATTCAACGTCCTTCTTCTCATACCCAATAAAGAAGGAGTCCTTGGGAGGTCTACATAATAAAATATCGTTCCAATTCGGCACAGGCAAACTAGGCAAAGGCTTCCCAGTCTTCGAAACAAGATCTAAATCATAACCAAGAAGAAACATCGCAAGGATGAGTTTCAATTCGACTTTAGCAAGTCTGGTACCAAGACATGTGGTTTTACCTAATCCACGATTTTTTTTAGTAAATTATTGACATGAAAGAGCACCGAGAAAAAAAAAACTTACCTCCACCCCAACCAACATAACCAAACGGTACATCCTTCTTCAATTCCCTCCTCCTATTCTTCTCATTCTCCTCTGGAGACTGAGATTTAAATAACTTATCATCCTCATCTTCCAACCATCTAGAAGGATTAAAATTCCACGCATCCTCATAAATATCCTCATCCAAATGAACATCACTAAATGGATAAATCACATACGCCCCACTAGGTATCAACTTTCCATCAATATGCATTTCAGGTCCTACATTTCTTCTCATAGCTGTATGTGGTTGAGCTACTCTTGTCGTTTCTTTGATAAGTGCATCGAATACGGGTGTTGAGTTTTCCCAGATTTCGAGAGGGATTTGGGATAGGGATTGGGAGATTGAGATTGGAATGGATTCGGCTTCGTTCTTGTTAGGATTTTTGTCGCATGGTGAAGTCATAGAACATAACGGAGATGACGAGTTGGATAATAAAGAAGCCGAAATGGAGGTAGCTGATTCGGATTTAGTACAATCCACATCCACATCCGAAGACAATCCAGAATTACATCTTTTCCGTTTCTGTAAACTCGAAGGTGAAACAGGACTTGAAATGGAATTCGAACGTAAACCGCCTCCGACTCGTAATTGTTCTTTCTTCTTTGTCTTTGGTACAGTCTCGGCTTCGGTTAAGGTTTGAGTCCGGGTTCGGGTTCGAGTTTGGATTCGGGTCTGTGTTAAATCGATGTTAATCCTTGATGCTGATTTGGGCTTTGAAGTGGTTTTAGGATTGGAATGTAATGAAACTAGATCTTCGATTTCCATTCGAGCTTTTCTAGCCCAATCTGGATGTCCAGCAAGGAAAGTGATAAGCCATGACGCTGAAATTAAACCAAAATCCGTTAGTAATCTCATTATAAACGAAAAGAAAATCCCGAAGCACGGAATAGAAACAAAGGAAAAACAAGAAAACACGAAAATGAAAATGAAATCCAAGAGACATCGAGAAATCCCACCCCTCTCCAACATTGAACACACCACAATTCCCCAATAAAACAACCAATTCTCCACCAACCCAAAAAAAAGTCACCCCCCTCCAGAGTCCAAACAAAGAGACACACAGTTCCCAAAATAGGATAAGCGCAAAAATAGGAACAGGTTTGTTGGAACAGGGTTTTTGGATTTCCGGAACCGCCACCCTTTACATATCAGGGCCAAAAATCCTTCAGGCTCCCGATCACATACATGAAGCTTCTAGTGTGCTTTTTTATATTTGGCCCACTTATATGTGGTGAGCGGTTTTCGGGGGGATGTCCTTTAAGGTACCATAATGTGGCGCACTGGCAGCCACACAATGGTTATGGACTGTGGTGTATATGGTAGGGGTATGTTTGGTTGTGCGTTTACGTATTTTGGGTGTCTCGAGTGTTGAGGGTGGGTGTTGTATACGACGTGTGTGGAGAAGGAGGGGGTGGGGTGGAAATAGAAATAGAAATGGAAATAGAAAATTAAATAAAGATTCGGATAACTCACCTGTTGTACCAGTTGCTCGAGCGCCAGCAATAAGAAGACCCATAATGAACTATACACAAAACAATATAAAAGATAAAAGATAGAAGAAGATACTCGTCAGAAAAAATAGAGACAGAGACAAAGAAACAATAGCACTCACCCCAACAACAACCAATCTCTCATCCCCACATTCCATTAACATTTGTAACGTATCCTCAGGTACTACACTTCCATTCTCATCCCCATCTTTCAATTTCTTCAAAAATTCCTCCCTCTTCCGAATAGTATCAACAACAATTTCATAAATCTCCTTTGTAGCCCATAATTTCCCCAACATCGCAGGTGTGGGAATCCATGGTAATAACACGGTAGCAGGAGTTGTACCGGTATCGAGTTTATCGTATAATGTTTTCAGTCTTGATACTAAAACTGGATCATCTGCGATTTCGTGACCCGTTAGACTCCGAATTGTGGTTTGGAATGTAAGCTGTTATGGATGTGATGTATAATGCGCGCGTGGTGTGTTCGTTTTGATTTGAATTTGTGATGATGAGATTTTGAAGCCGAAAGTGTGTGTGGAAGTGGAGAAAGTGGAAAATCACAGGCAAAACCAAGGGTAAAAAAAAAATCAATTGGAAGACCCCGGAGTATAAGAATCATAAATTGAAGCGCGTGTAAAATCCAGCCAAGGAAAAGGTAAAACGAGGAAGGACAAAAAGCCGAGAGAAGCACAATTGAAAGGAAAAAAGGCAAAATGTTGATGAAGGATAATGTACCACGATGTCCATAAGAAAAGCGAGCCCCGGTGAAGAAATCCCGAACAAGCAGCGCAGGAGAAAGTTTCCAAAAACGTCGGGTCAAAAGGGATCAAAAGGATCAATCAAAGCAACGTGAACGAGAACATAACCCGTAACGCCAGAAGATTCGATCGACCCAGAAATAGACCCGAGAAGGACATCAAGAGAGCAACCGGAATAACCCACATCGCGAGAAAAAGGGATCAAAGGCCGAATTCCGAGCCAAGTTGTGATGCCAGGTATAATCATATAATAAAAACGAGATGGAAGGAGGTTCCGAAGCGGTGATTTGGAAAGCGAATGATGGATGTGGCGTTTGTCATTAGGAGTATAATAGAAGCAAAAATGAGTGGGTTTGGAAAAACATAAGGTCTTAGACGTAAGAAGTCACTAACCTCATAAATAGTTTCAAACGGATCGAATTTGCCTGCAGGACTCCAGCCGTTCATCACTCTCCGAGAATCTTCCAGTAATTGAGGTATTACTAGAAGTAGAACAAGGAGATGGTAAGTCAGATCAGCATTCAGATTATTTTTTGCGCACCCCAGACTTCAAAGAAGTCATGAGGATTTGTAAGAACGGAAGGGTCATGCATCTATGCATCAATAGAGTGAAAGAATTTCTTCTATCCATCCGGCACCGTTAAGTACGCGGTTGAAGATAATCCACAACCATGAGGTGAAGAAGGGATAAAAGGAGATTGAGGGGAGAAAAGATGAAGCAAATATGGACTCACGACTACTCAAATGTGCCTCCCGTTGAACCGCCGCAAGACGTTTATGGATCAAAGCAATTCTTCGTGTTTGCAAGTCTGAAGTCACCCCGCGTACCATGGGAATCTGCCACCAGAAAAATATGGGAGTATCTATCAGTATCGGCGACAACTGTATGCGAGAGTATGAGAATGAAGTAAAGGACAACGTACAGCTCCAGACAAAATCTTGAAACCTTCCGTGAGATCAAGACCCTTGGCAGTAAAAAATGTTTGACGGGCTTGTTCCCCGGAGACAACAACCACAGTGTTCTGTTCCAGTCAATTGCATTGATAAGAATGAAGATATATGTCACAAATGAGAAGAAACCGCATCATGTTAGAAATGTAATCCACGGACAGAAGCCCAGTAACAGCGACATTGACTCACCCTCAAAAGCCTGAACTTAAATACACTCTGTCCTGTAGCATGAATAGCCCAATTGAGGAAATCATATCGCCTGCGAAAAAAAGGTGTAATATGGAAGAGCGAGAGACCAGGTAAAGATGCTGGTGTGTCGTCTGCGTTCCTTTGAAAAGCGTATATAATAAGGACGATAGAAAGAAACGCAATAACAGCGACAGTAAACTGTATCGCAAAGTCCGCGGAAAGGAATGCCGTAGCTACCGACTGTAGACCAATCGTATATGGCATGGCCAACAGAAAAGCCAAATAGGTAGCTCGTAAGATGTATAACAGGCTTCTTTCTGTTTGGATAGGTGAGGAAGATGATGAAAGCTGGGTGGGATTGGTCAACAGAAGATGAAAGACAAGAGGAGAGTATTGGACGTACAACAGAAAGAAGTGGGGATGTTTTAGTATTTGGGACAAGGTAGAAGGGAAGGGGGAAGTGGATGCTGATGCTGAACCGGAAGCGTTAGGAGATATATAGCGGCCAAGATTTGGCTCAAGCATGTAATTGGCATTTTATTGCAGGAAATCAAACTGTCAACAAAGAGACGGCAAAACCATGCATCTCATTTCGGTCATGGACCTGGTGAACGGAAGCGGAATTGGATCGGGAAGTGACCGATTGACACACGGTCGACCTCAAATTCCAAACTGACCTGCTCGGTTCCGAGATGAAGGTTGGGCGATGAAAGTAGCTCTCACCACGTGTTGAAGAGTCTCCAATCGCAAGACTATAGGAGCACGCTCTTCTCTAACGTTTCAAGTCTGGTATGCTTAGTATTGAAGGGATAAATTATCAGTCCCAACAAGACACTTGTCCCACAGTCAGCGTAGTCTTACTAGCCCCCATGGTTTCATCATACGTTCCTTCCATCGAATCCCACGCCGTGCCGAACCGTACAGATCGTATTCTTCTCAGAATGCCAAAATAGAGTCAAAATAGATCGAGTCTGATTGCGCCTGATGGCACAAGGACCCCGAAAGTAATATCTCGATCTTCCGGCTAACCATACCGAGTAAACTCCTCTATGGGTCCTAAGTATCATAACGTTATCAGCTTGTTCACCGGGGCTTGAATCCTCGAATCTCTGCTCACGTCATCCTCCACCAACACTGTCAGATGATTGGCCGTACTGTCACAAAGAAGCACATGCAGTAATACACGTAGACTGGTCTTCTGTGCGCCATCAATACATCAATTTATATACGAAAAAATATGTCGTTTCAAACAAATTTCACCACAACGCGCAAACGTCTGTTCACAGTTGACAGATATCAGGAACCGATAGGCGGTACGCAAGACCGACAAGGACACATTGGTAATGAGCAAGTGCTGCCAAGATGACGCAAAAGTGGAAGATCTGGTGAGATGCGAAGAAGTAATCGAATTTTCCTGGAGCCAATCGTTCTGGAATCCGATTCGCACTATAAAATGTGACATAATATTAGCGAGCTGCCTCTTATAACCCACTTACACTACTACAATGGCGTCCTTCTAGCACATATTGGAACGGGCAAAGTGGGATATTCTTGAGATAGAATGGACTCACTATAGTAGAGCACCCCCGATATACAGCAATGCTGAAGTGATTAGCCACCCTATGCCCATATACTCTAATATTTCATGTGCTTCGTGCAAAAAGAATAGATGAGTTATTGGTACGACGCCTCCAAGACCTAAACCAATGAAGACGGTGGTTCGAGCCTTTCTATGTGTCGGTTTGGCGTATTCCGGACTCAGCACGATATACGCGGCACCTAAACTCCCCAGAAACGCCGATCATGACGTTCAACGGACGATCCTGATCAACAAATTAGACTTACCGAGACCCGCAAGAGAAATACCCGTGAGATAAATGACTTGTAGGAGAGGATGACAGAAGAAACTATAATAAATCACAGGATAGAAAGATCCCACCGTCAAGGTTACTATGCCTTGGTAATCGTAAACATGGCAACGTGCAGCAACCTTAATTCAACGAGTTGAGAAAAACGCGGAAACATGTGCAAACGTGCAGTGCATACCTTTTTCGAATGACAGCCTGAGGTGTGGTATAGCGCGCTTGCAAACATGCAGAACGCAGCAGACAAAAAGAAAATGAAGAACACAGCCCGGTCACGCCAGGAAGCAACGAACGCAAAAGGTGTGATGTAAGAGCCGTGAAACGTTGCGGCGAAGTACAGAAAAAGGACACCGCCCCACAAATGCGAATGGATATTGACTGCGACGGAAAGACTGGTTGGCGTGTGTAGAAACAAGTGAAGGATGAAACTCATTACCTGTCTCATTGTTCAAGTCTACAGATACAAAATAGGGTCAAAAAACGGTGTTCATGTGAGAATTGAGATTGATGCGGACGCGCCGTACATGAGTACACGGACTTCAAACACCCTTTCCAATGGTATTGTACCCTTTGAATCAAGTCAGTGTGGTGTTCGGTTCACCTAAATAGAATGATTTTAACCGTCTATAGCCATTCACAATGTATTCGTTGTCCTTTTGCCATTCCTCAAGGTCATGCCACGAAATAGTATCGGCCTTGGGTTGTGATTGTTTTAATTGTTTCTGACCATTTGTCCCCGGTTGAAGTAAGTGCTGGAGTCCTCGGTTCCGTACAGAGGCAGTGTTTTCTACAGACATGCAGGGGAGGATCTGGAAGTGCTCGTGAAAGGATATATTGCACAAAGAGTACCTGCAACTTGTGGTTTGTTGTTGAGATCAAAGTAATGAGTAGCACGTGATTCTCATTCTCCCCAAAACAGTTATGGTCAGTCAGCTTCCAACGTTTCACAGGGCCTAGCCGGGTACTCGCGTTCTTTTACCCAACGTTTACCATCAGATGTGTACCAATTTGCAATGTGGAAATCGTGTTGCTCGTCGACATCATCAGAATCTGGCTCGAGGCTTGTTTTTCAAATTAACTTGGTTTCATTCCCGATCACTCGTTGAATTAATCAGACATATCAGGACATATCCACAACTTGAGCTGTTGGTACCTTGCGTACATCTGGGTCACAAACTGTGCCGTAGTGGAGTCATACATTGGTCGAGAGAATTATAGTTTCCCGAGGACACAATGCTAAGCGCTTCGAACAATTCTCAAACGTCATTAAATATCATGTGTTGGAATAGGTGATTACAGCCCGAGATTATACATACAATAGACTACGCCTATTCGGGTCCTATCGCATTGGAGATTAAAACAATTTCAATTTTTCAATTGTACTTCTGTTGTACTTACTATCTCTTCAATTACCCTTCTGTACCCATTTAGACCTTGAAGTTGTGGAGTGCCGGCCAGTCATAAACCGACGTAAAACAACTCCTCCAACAATACGTCACGCTAAGGTTTAGAGAAACCACCATAGTAAATTTATATGGCATCCTCGACTATCGCTGAAGGATCGTATTCTAACGAGTGGAACCTCAACTCTGAATCCGAGTTATGGTCCAGGCATTGTTATATTTTTAAATTTCGGCTTCAACTTCATTACTAGTACCAGGTCATCTTCTATTACAACTCTGGTCGGAACCTTCCCCATTCTAATTTTAATCAACAACGCAACCTTATACTTAACCTTTTCCTTAACTAGCCCGCGAAACTGGATTTGATCATACTACAGACGACGCCACAAAGTGGTCATTTCAATGGGTCTTGATCTTGGCGTCTTGACATTGAAGTATACAATAAGTCCAATGAATCACCCTTCCATTTCCGAACTGTACGGACAGACATTTGCACAGGAATAAATACTGGTTCCCGAAAGATGAATGGTAGATACCAGTTGGTGAAAGTGGAGTTCAACGTTCATATTAACAAAAGGAAACCGGTTGGCATGATAGATGGTTGATTATCTTAGAACACGAGAAGAGTTGTATTATGCCCGCTTGGCTTAGGGGTAAAGCGTGCCACTCGTAATGGCAAGATCAGTCGTTCGAATCGGCTAGTGGGCATGCGAAAGAGCAACTGTTAACCATTTTTTTTTTAATACTCAGTAGATCCAAGGAGTAGGTAGGTGATATCCGTTTTGAAACAAAAAATATAATGTTTGTACAACAAAGACAACATCTTAAAGACAGACACACAAATATACAATTATACAATGATCACGAAATAAACACCTTTCGAATTTGGCCAGGCTCCGCAAATGAGCACTCGTAACCTGTTCTTGGGCAAACGACCCTACCACCATTCTTGGCAGCCATTTCTTGCAGAGCCTATACAACCAATGAATGATCAGTAAGAGCTATAAAAGAACATAGAAATAACAATAATAACAAACCTCCAAAGAATAAACATATCCATTCGGCAATGCCATAGGCATATTATCTTCATCCATAATCTTTCCCGTTATTCTACATACAATCGTTGAATTGGCATGATGGCTAAACGGTATTTGTTCAGCCAACTTCCCCAACCCCAATGACTGCGCTCTATTTTCTATGGAAGAAGAAGTGGAAGAAGTGGAGTCGTCAGAACTTGTACTTGTGTTTGTGCTTGTACTAGAATTCAAAGATGTTGTACCGCCTATTGTGGTTATTGTCATAGGTTGGGAGCGAGAATGTTCGGTATCGTCCGAGTCCGGGTCAACCATCATCATTCTTGAAGATGTGTTTAAAGTTGCGGATTCACCGTCACATACCGGACAGTCTACATTCTTAGTGACAGGATCATAACATGCTGGAAGTTTCAAAGCGGCGAGACCACCGTACAAAGAGAGATGAAGGAGAGGCTCGGTTGGGAGTGTATTGAGGCTGTATATTGCGAGACGAAATGACCGTACTAGATTGTCCCACCGAGAAAGGTCATACAAACGCTGTTTTCGGGTAGTTTGAGAAAGTGTTATGGAAGAAAAAAGAAAATATAATGCATACCTTGTAAGGACCACACGCAGTGCTCGGGGGAAAAGCGAAGAGAGCAGATGCACGTTTGATCTCTTCTAGATGTGTTTCACGCCATGATACCAAATGTTTCTTGGCATATGCAATTGCCTCTACAGCCCGTCTCGCTCGGGCAAGCTCAATAAATTCTTGAAGACGTAATTCGAATTCTAGAGTGCTCTATTTGTGATAATGTTAGATTTATTGTTTGATGGCAATCGCAGAATAGGAGTGGAGGAACGAGTCCGAGTCACATTAAGTACATACCTTCATTTTACGGAGTGCTGTTTTGTTCTCGTTACACCATGTTAATGCTTCTGTGCAGCTATGTTTTTTGAGTGCTCCTTCTATTCGTCTAATGTCTGAGAACAAGTCAATGTCGACTAATCTCTACATAATCGTAGAATGATTAACTTCTCTGAATAACATTGTTAAACCACACACCTCGATATCCTTCTCCCTCGCTATCCGCCTTGCCGTTCGTTCTTTTCCCGTTCTCAGGGTCCAGTCTACAAGCCACCGATCCAAGCGGGTGTCTGCCCATCTGGAGAACTCGGGCTCAGTTGTGCTGTGCATAGACTCGATCACAGCGAGATGATTTAGTCTCTCGCGCATCACATCTATGGTTGGTTTGCCTGCAGTTTCGTTCAAATCCGAAAGCTGTGCCCATTTAATGTGTACAAAGCAATCCAACAACCAGAAAAAGTAGTCCGAAAGGTATGGAGCAAAAGACAATGATTTGGTTCGATTCATTTCAATGGTTGTAATTTGTGAGGGTATTACCGGGGCGGGGGAAACGTGTAGTACCTTTTCTCAGTAACAAATAAAGTTACAATTAACATAGTACTGACCTTGCGTTTCAACGACTCCACGCGCCCAGCCATTCCGTCAATCGCTTTGAGTGCCTCCTCTTTGCTCAACGTCCCCGTCCTTGCACAGTTCATCAAATCGTTACTTGTATTCTGCAGTGGACCAAATTCCTTCTCGACATTTCGTTGAGAGGTCCGAAACACCTTGCGGTAATTCTCGTATGGAACCTAAATTCACTCTCCGTCAGCGTGGTCCATTTCACATGAGATAAAGAGCAACAGTAGAGTTGAAACGTACACGAGCAAATGGTTGTTCAAGAAGTAGGTTGCCGTCAACGTTGAGCTTGCTAGTCGACATGATGGAGCTTGCAAGGTAGTAAGTGCTAAGTACTAAGCAGCGATAATTCTCGACTAACACCTGGTAAGCTGTGACGGCCCGCGGACCGCACGTTCTCCGGGTCACTCTCTGAAAGCGCGGCTGATTTATTATTAGTATTTTAATGATTATCAAGTCATTTTCTGAACATTTGACATTAAGTACTATGTGTGTTTGTGGTGTGTAACCAATGCAACGCTTTCGGAGCCGTATGTTGCACACGTTTCTGTGGTATAGAGCGGAAATGATGGTCAAGGATCGCTGTCCAAAGTCAAATCATTTATGACACATTGGAATGGCGTGTTAACCAATGCACGAAAAGCATGTATTAACTCTCGTACAACCATACTCGTCATAGAAACAGCCCCTGCGGAGGTAAATGTGTCGATGCATGAAAGCCCCGCCATGCCCCTTTCATTTCCACATCACTACTCAATACCTTATAAATAAGATAAACAACTGCTATAATAACCCTAGTTGTGCTTCCAGAATCTAGTGAGCTATAGTGACACTGATTGTGGCAGAATCTCCTTGTTTCAACGTTTCAACGTTAGTAAAAAGAAGAAAACGTTGGTTTTTTGCAGCCAATCGGGGAACCCAGCTGTCTTTTGTGAGAAAAACATTTGCATGCATTTCTTTTTTGATCTAGCTCGCCTAGCAAGCTCATGAGGGTAATTCTCGGAATAACTATGTAAGAGAGATGATCATCGGTGAAAATGATTATCAGAGTGTTTGTCTTCCTTTAAGTACTCGCGTCTCGTATCATCTCCTTATCGATCCCTACTGTCACTAGAAAATGCCCGCAAGCACCAGTGTTAAACTCAATACAGGGGCAGAAATGCCCACTGTCGGTCTTGGTATGCGTAAATCATCTTATCTCAAATGAACAGATTATATTGACCTCTGTGAGATAGCCGGACTACACCTTGATTTGTGCTAGCAAGTACTGATATCGCTTTTGAAAGGGTTGATGCACTGGCCTGCCCCCATGAATGAAACCTGCAGCAAGGCCGATAAGACGGTAGGTGTCATTTTTCCAACACATTGATATATGGCATATCTAAACTTGTGATAGATTGACTGGCTCGATACCTGGAAGGAAATGGTTAGGGTACACAGGGCTAATCCTACCAAACTCCGTGCCATTGGTAAATATATAACTTTTTCCGTGATTTGCAATCACAACTCTGTTATTTTTACTAACCTGCCATCTAAAACAGGTGTATCCAATTTCTCTGTGCAATTCTTGACTCGCCTTCTCGAGAACTCTGATCTTGTACCTGCTGTCAACCAGATCGAGCTTCATCCGTAAGTCACCTTTGAGTAACTACCTACAGAAGAAACTCAGGAACATACTATCATTTAGATCTTGCCCTCAAGAAGAACTTGTCGAGTTCTCTCGCAACAAGGGAATTGTTCTCACCGCCTACTCCCCATTGGGTTCCGACAATTCACCCCTTCTCACCAACCCCATCGTTACTGAGCTCGCTGAGAAATACAATGTCCAACCCGCTAACGTCTTGGTTTCCCTTCAAGCTAACAGACCCGGCGTCACTGGTAAGAACGCAAAAAGCTACAATTTAGTCAAGATATATATGCTCACGCATATTTTTACAGTCCTTCCCAAATCCGTTACGCCATCCCGTATTGAAAGTTAGTGTTCTTCTCTTAACACATTAAAATCTTACCGAGGTAAATTATCTTCTTAGATAACTTCAAGATCATCGATCTCAGTGAGGAGGAAATTGCTAAATTGCAATCCATTGATAATTCCAAGCACTTCCGTGCTTGCCATCCTTCTTGGACTGGTTGGGGGAGCTTGGGATTCCCTGATTGCTTGGATGCCGATAACTAAGTTTCACGGATATCTATTTATACTTCAGTCTTCTGTTGATATAAGTTAACGATAATAACGTCTGTTGAAATCAACTTGTTCAAAGCATTCTGAGCGAGAAATATCAAGTTGGGATCTATCGACTGGTAAATGTAATAAGACAAGGTAACTAAGTAAAAGTATGGTATGTGAAGGAGGGGCTAAAAGTAAACCATCAAGGACCGGGTTCACTGACGAACTTCGCCAGGAACGAAAGGTAAAGCCATTAGGACTGGGACAATCATCTGCCTGACATTCTCCTATTGATAGTATGCGTGCATAATGGACTCCGTATGTACTGTATACCAAACAAACAAAGAAATGCAATATATAATCCAATTATCGTTCAATCTTGGGTACAGGCTTTAGTATGTGCCACAAATTGACAACTTTCCGTAAGATCAAGCTCAATTATTTATCACCAATCTATCCCCAGTGACAAACACCCTTCTTTCTCAACAACCAACTGAGAAACGTAAGTAGTCATACTACCTCAGCTCCATAACCTTCCCAAAACACTTCCCCTAATTCCACTCCCGATCCCACCAAGTCCACCAACAGCCGCCGTCACTGGTCTCATAGGAGTCTTGTCATAAACATGTGGAGGAGGTTGGAGAAGTGCTTGGGCCGTCACTTCTCCTGAAGTTGGGTTATATGTGTATCTGTTAGCATGCATTCTTAAATGGGGTGCAGAGGATGATGGTAATATGGAAGATGAAGATGAAGATGAAGGAAGGAGGTCACGTTCATATCGAGATGTGCTCCTTGGTGACTCCGGCTCGCGTTGACTATTTGTTTCTTCAAGAGAGGATATTGTTGACGCTGGAAGGGCTTCTCTAGCGGCTTTTAACTTGGACAAAATCTAATATTATATCAGATGCTGTGAAGAATAAAGACCATAACGATTATACCTGTTCATATAGTTGAATTTCTCCTTCAAGGTGATCCCTAGCGAAGGAAGAGAGATCTTCGAGTTTTTGTTCGTGGTATACTTCCATTTCGGCAGTTGTTGTGTTCAATACAGTTTCACAGCGGGCAGCAATATCAGCTTTAACCTGATTCTTGTTTAAGTTTTGGATTATATTTTCGTTAATTTATTCAAAACGTACGGGGTCAGAAGATTGGAGTGCGGCTCGATACCGTGAAAGCGTTGATTTGTGGGTCGTAATTATCGGCTCGTAAATTGCATTTGGGTGAGCCATGGATTTGAGGGATTCATGGGTAGTTAAGAGGGTCCTTCTTGCCTATATCCCCTCTCGTTTACGTGGAAATTCGATTCTTAAAGAATGAAAAAACATACGTGATCGTCATAAAGGTCTGACACACTCTGCATCGTGTCACTCCATTTCTGCAGAGCCTTTGTTAAACGGAGACATTCTTGACAATTATCACGCCAACACCAGGCTCCTTGGTTATTTGTAGCTTTTCCTTTCGTTCCGTGTTCTTCTGTATCCTCCCCCTCTTGTTCGGGTATGGTAGTTGCAACAGATCCTCCTAGCCTATCTGTTATCATACCTAAAATTGCATACGCGAATGATCGTTCGGCTTTAGCCATTTCCAATCTTGCTTCTCTGGCCTTTGGGAATGCTTTATTACGCAACCATTGAATTGCTGTAGTCACAGATTCCAAATGCGCTTTGAATGCAGGAAGAATACGACCTGCGTCTTGTAAATCGAGATTAAAAGCTGGGTGATAAACATTTGAGTAGAATAAACTTGGCGTGTGTTTGTTGAATTTGGAAATGTTAGTGAGTTTTGGTAGAAGTAGATGCCACTCTGCCTCGTTATCACAGCTTAGGAATGCTGTGAGGATTTCAGTGTATCGCACTACAGGATGTCCGATGAGTTTATTGATGTATCTTTCCAAATCACCTCTACGTGCTTCGATGAAATCTGCATTAAAACGGTTGGCATACTGTTTCTCTGGCAATGGAGGGAGAGCAATTCCGGGAAGTAACTTCGTCAGGGTAGTATGAAGGAGGACAAAGTGGGAGAATCGCCGATAAACGGTTATACGAGGTAATCTTTGTACCACCACTGGTGGTGATGGTGATGGTAATGTTCCTTCTTCGTCGCTGTCAGGAGTTTCGGCTGGGAAGACAGAAGTGATCGCATAAAGTGTGTAAGCGGCTGTGAGTATAGTCACGCGCTTTGAAGGCGAGTGGACCAGAACTGAGAATCCAGGAATTCTAGGCTTCCAAGCTGGTTGAGGGTCGATGTAGTGCTGTTCTTCAGTTTCGACAGATGATGGTTCAGCACCATTGAGAACATAGTCCTCAGCTCCACTAGTAACAAATGCCGAGAACCTATTCAGAGTTTTTCCACCAAGCAACGACTCCCTAAAATTTGGAAACCAGTCGCCAGTGTCCTGTCTCTCGAGTTTTGGTGCCGAAACGAAGTCTGCTGTGAACTCCAGAAATGTCAGTATTCATTCTAGCACAAAAACATTAATCGTGACATGCTTACAGTGTAATATGTGCGAGGTAATAAGCCAACCTGACTGTCCTTGATTGTCTTTACAAGACTCCAGCCATCGGGCAAGTATTCCCTGATAACAAAGATATCATCACCAGCATCTACAGTAAGCTCTCTGTACTCTTGTAGTCCATCAAACCTATAAAGCACTCGAGCTGCCCTTCCTTCTTCGCTGTATTCGTGCTCATCGTCCGAGAGAGCATCGAGGAATGCATGGGACGAGTTGATGGCCGCGTCGAAGTCCATGACGTGGGAATATGTCCTCTGTTTGTTTATCTCCATTCTCGTATTCCTCGGTGATTTGAATTTTGCCATCCTTATGGTTGACATTGTTGAACGTTTGAAGGTTGAAGCAATTTTGTTCGAGGTATATAAACACTTTACTAACCAACTTTATATTAAAGATCGGACTTAAAGGCACTAAATATGTGCTCTTGTATCCTCGTGGCACATCAAGTTCTACTGAATCACCAGAATAGAGATCTGGGCACTTGAGCCATGGGCATTGCTACGTCAGCTCCACCACGCGGTATTTTGGGCAAATCGTTGGTGAAAACACTGCTAGGTGAGAATAAGTGCTGGTTGGGCGAGATGCCAATCAGAAGTTGTGGTTAGGCTCTCTTATTTCTTGCGCACTTCAACTTTGCAATGGTCAGAACCTGCAATGAAGTATCCTAATAATCACAAATATTGGATGTTCTGTACTAGCATTACGGTATTCTTATGTATATTATATTGAGATCAAATAATGAACCGTCGATTCGAGTGTTTTACAGAACATTGAAGGTGGAAACTATTCCATCAGAATGTAGAGACAACCTGATTGTAAGTAATAGTGCATATGGTCCAAAACGCCCATTGTACATACCACAAACTAGTGGTACAAGTTAACATACCTCTCTGGGTAATCGGCCGCATTTCGAGGTTTAACTGCACCACACATAGGAGAGAAGGTATAAATATTGCCATCTCCGACCATGATGTTCCTACTAAAAACGTCTAGCACCCCAACACGTGCATATGTTGATGAAATGCGTATGTATCTAGAGATTACGCAATGAACCGTTGGCTCCAGAGACGATTCAGACAACGCTCCAATTTTGAACAACAGTAACCTCTGAGATCGGGGCATCCCGAGCCCTGTTTCTTCATCATATTCCTGGTCTTCCCCGATTATACCACCCAAGAAGCATTTGGAAGAAGGTGAATAGGCAATCATTGGGGCGGAGAGACCCTTATAAACGTCATAGTTTATATGATCGTATTCACAGGTCCGGGTTCGGATGGATATTTTGTTGGAATCGGGATCAAGGTCGAGTATCACTACTAGGAAGCTTGGTGCATATTGGATTATACAATAAGATGTCGCCGAAAGAGGTTGGAGAAAGCCGTATGAGCCTTTATCCAGTTTTACGGTGTGTCGTGCGTTTGCTGGAAGATTGCTTCCAAGTTTGTATGGAGTCCCAGAAGATAATGAGGTGACCGTAGGGTAATTGAAAAAGTGAAGTGTTGAATCCGGCTCTACATTGCAAACTATGTGGAATGGGGTGTACCACCAATTCTTGACGCCATACCGTGGTATCTAAACCAGTCAATAAAAATGCCCCTGGATGACATAAGAAAACATGACGCAGACTCACATCTACGCGGTCGCATATTATCTTCATTCCAGTTTCGATATGAATATGCCATAATGCAAAGTCGGGTCCCGATACTCGCTACTTGGTTTCAAACACACATAATCGTGGCCTATTTCATGCACCTCATGTGTGGGCGGGTTAAGGAGGTGGTGTACATGCTGGAGTGCCATACCGAACGACTGAGATTGACGATCAAATTCGATTCCCAATATAGCTCTATAGTGGGTGAGAGTGACTCATAAACGTGTTTCTTCAACAGAGAATGACCTACAAGTCATGGATGGATCGCTGCCTATCATAGGCAATATATGCCAGTCGGAGGACTTCTTTAGCAACATCAACGTACCCTTTCACTTGAACTTTCGGGTCCGGAAATTCGCAAGAAAATATTGGCTCCGGATTTTTTCCGATAAAACATTGCAGAATATTGCGCGGTTTAAGAATCAAAACATATGGATCCATGAACCAGAACTGGCAAAATTGTCCGTATGGAATAGGACGTTGTACGAGTTCATGTTGGAAACAATTTGACCAGACATCCTCCATGACTGACGACGACACTAGAATCCTTTCTAGTCTGGCTATAGGCGTGGTAATTGGATCAAGGTCAGGGATTGGACCTTCTGCATCCCAGAATACAGTAATCCAAAGGCTGCGTTCTTTGGATGCTTCATGGAAGAGACGGCAGACCTTTGCATTAGTAAAGATAGAAAAAAAAACTTGAGACTTGCGACGTTATTTTTTAAAAAAAAAAGAAAAGATACACACAGTTCTGCAGCGAATGATATCAAGTACAGGAAGATAACCTATAACATTGACCCAAACATCGAAGGGAAGGGGATTAAACCCATGGTTTTGCGATGACATCTGGATGCCGATGTGATCATGGTTGTCACACATGCCATTTCATGTCATCCGTGTTGTGTCAGGTGATCAGATATTCTGGTTTTCAGCAGATTTTCAGTTTGCAGCCCTTGCTCCCTCTTTTTTGTTTTGTTGGTGGAGCCCCTTTAAACATTTTCACTGCTTATTAGTATTACTGAAGCCGACAGCATTCAGACTGCTTCCAAGTTCATTTACTGAGGACACGAAAATGAAGAAATAACGGACTCACAAGTTACAACTGATTTTATACTAACCAACGACTGTTATTTCGATTCAGCTCGAGGAACAACTACACTACACACGGGTGAGAAGGTATAAAGATTATCATCTTCGACCATAATGCTTCTACTAAACACATCTAAAAGACCAATACTTGCATATGACGTCGGTGATATACATAAATGTCTTGATTCCTCATAATGCACTGTTGGTTCCGAAGATGACAACCCCCCTATTTTGAACAACAGTAACTTCTGGCATCGAGATGTTCTGAACCCATTCTCATCCTCATCTTGTGCCGAAATTGCGGCACCAAAGAAGCATTTGGAAGAAGGCGAATAGGCAGTCATAGGTGAGGAGATACTCTCATAGACATCGAAACCTCTTCCAATCCAAATCTTTCTCCTGATGGATATTTTGTCGGAGTTGGGATCGAGGTCGAGTATCATTACTCGACCACAGAAGGTCTCCGGTCCGTGTTTAATTATAAAATAAGATGATGCCGAAAGATATTGGAGAAAACTGTATAAGTCATAGAATTTATCAATCTTTGTGGAATGTCGTGCGTTTGCTGGAAGATTGCGTCCAAGTTTGATTGGGGTCACAGATTGTCCGCAGGATGGTGGTGTGGTCGTAGGGAAATTGAAAAAGTGAAACGTTGAATCTGGATATATGTTGCATACTATGTGGAATGGGGTGTACCACCAATTCTTGACGTTATGCCGTGGTATCTAAACTAGTTGGTGAGTACGCTTCCGGGTAAAAAGTGACATGATACAAAGCTCACATCTACAGGGTCACATATTATCTTGACGCCGCTTTCGATGTGAATATGCTCGTAAGTCAAAGTGGGGTTCTGATCCTCACTTCTTGGCTTCAAACATACATAGTGATGTCCTATCTCATCTACGTCATAGACGAAGGGATCGAGGAGGTGATGTACATGGTCGTGTTCTGTAGAGACTGATTGGAATTGATGATCAAAACGAAATGTCTTTATTACTCTGCAGTAAGAGAGGGGAAGAACATTTTTATCATTAATAAGTATTTCAAGTCAAGGATCACCTACAAGTCTTGGGTGGATCCCCCATTATTGGTGATATATGCCATACGGACAATCTCCCTAGCAATATCAACATATCCTTTCACTTGTACCTGGTCCGGAAAATCGTAACGAAATACTGGTTCCAGATTTTTATCCAGAAAACATTCAAGAATGTTGCTTTGTCTTTGGAGAATAAAAATACATGGATCCATGAGCCAATACTGGGATATTCCTTGTGGACAAGGACGTTGTACCAGATCGTGTTGAAAGGAATTAGACCAGACATCCTCCATGACCGATGAAGATACTAGGACTCTTTCTAGTCTGGCTATAGGTGTGGTAGTGGGATCAAGATCTGGAATTGGACCCTCTGCACCCCAGAATGCAGCAATCCAAATAGTGCGTTCTTTGGATGCATCATGGAATAGACGACAGACCTAAAGGATAAAAGAAGGCTTTAGCAGACTAGTGACATAGACTCCTGAGATAAATATACGTACTGTCCTAAAGCGAATGATATCAAGTACAGGAAGATAACCTATAATATTGACCCAAATATCGAAGGGAAGAGGATTAGGCTCATAGCTTTCCAATGGCATTGTAATTGGTATACTTCTCCAGGCCGGCGTCTCGTCTCCTTGACACTTGGCCACAACTTGTCCAAACCTTGTTGTATCAGGTGATCTCTGTATCAGATTGACCCCAGGAATTGGAATCAGATTGGAATCATTGATCGATCTGACTTACTTCATTCTTCCTTCTTTTTCTTTTTTTGCTACTAGTAGATCCCAAGTCGATCATAACGTAGACTCCTAATAATAGTAGCACTACTCAAACAATCAGTACTCATTGATTCACTCGGTGGCAAGTACTACCCAGTACTGTGTACTAACCAAACTTGGCCGAAAATTGAAATAGTGATATATCAATTACAATTTACAAAGTTATAAGGGAGCTTAACTCAATTAATTTTAGTAGACATCAGGGCACTGATGAATTACTTATAATCAGAACTTCCCTTTCACATCTCTAGATGCCTTTTAATCAAAGTATTTTCCATTTAGCCACACTAGTGGAAGAAAAAAAAGAAAGATGAAAAAAAAAAAGATGAAAAACATTTGAAAAGAATTTGTTCTTTAATACGTGCCCCATTTATCAATCTTTAACTTTAGGAATAAATTTCACAACCAAATATCTTCCACGTTCTCCCTGTATTGCATAAAGCAACATTCTTCCACTAAATAGATCTACCGCTGCCATCCTCCATAATACAATCTCACCCCTAGTATTAATATTCGTAAGGAATGAGCTTTGAAACTGTTCCAATTTGGTGGTCAAATCTGATGAATATGATAATCCTTCAATTTTTGAAAGTAGAAGAAAACGAGATGGGTTTTTTGATTCATTGGGATTATTCCAGGTTTCCACCAGCTCTGCACTGAATAAAGAATTTGAAAAGGGTGAGAGGCCATAGGATTGGTGAATGACACATATTCCCCACTGGCGGCGTCGGTTCCATATGAATTTGTCATTAATGATGTTCACGGTTATAGATTCAGATTCAGATTCGAGGTTAAGGTCCAAAAAGTGGGCTTTCAGATGAGGTTGAGATTCAGATTTGACAATAATGAGTATATAGGAAAGAGAAGATCGAGAATGGACATAATATTGTAGATGGGGTTCGTCCAACCTGACTATAATTCGTTTTACTGGAGCCGCTGGGAAAGAGTTGTTCTGTACTAGATTGGGGTGGCCTGCTGAGGTTGGATTTATTGAAGAAGATGATGAAGAAGTGGTAGGCCAATCGTAGAAGTGAAAGTGTCCTTTCAAGTCGGATTCTGTAATGATAATCAGGTGATGTGAAGTATATTGGATTGAATATAATGCTGATGCGTTCTGGAAAGCAAAGTTCTTAGACTAGCTCTATGGGTCCACTTTAATATAATAACCACTCACATCATCTTGACCAATGCGGAACCTCATTTGATTTCCAGTCATGACGTGTATAACAATATAATCACCATATCGTACTCGCGTGTTTCCGGTCGTAGCAAAGTCCATGGCCTGCAAAACTGTGCAGATTTTCATAATTACATAGCCATACTGAATAGTGAAAATGATGGGTATTTTGTCCAGTGTTGATTTATCCCAGAGGTCATGACTACGATTTTTTACAATAAGTCCTTGGGACAATTCCTCATTGTGCTCTACAGACACAACTCGGAGTTCGCTAATAAAAAAGAATTTGATTGAATATGAGAATACCTGGCAGAAGTACTCACACCGTGCGTCGAACTACTCACAATCGAGGTACCTCACTGCTGGAGATATGTGCGTAATAAAAGGCCTGCTTATGGGGATCAACGTTTCCCGTGTGTTGTAAAGCTTGGGTATGTATTTGATAAGTGAAGATTGGCTCTGTTTCGTTTTCCAAAAAGAATTCTATGGCTTCAGGTTCGCTTAGTCTCACGTGCGAATGGATGATTACATATGGATTCATGAACCAGTATCGTTTAGGTCGTGGAAGTTTCGGTGGATTCATCAGACTGGTTGACTCGTCCTCGTTTGGTGGTAGGATCGGTGTTAATTCATATCCAGATGGGTTAGACCAGACATCGGCCATCTTCGATGCATATACAAGCATCTTCTCTAGCCGTACTATGGAAGTTGTATGCGGGTTGACATCAGGAATTGGGTGGTTTGCTTCCCAGTATACTTGTACCCAGATGGCACGCTCTTGAGAGACTGCCATTAATTGACGACAGACCTGTACCAGTTGTGCTTATCAGACAACGCAAAATTGAGAACAGAACTAGATTGGACGTACAGCCCTACATCGAATGATACTTGGTGCAGGAAGATGACCCAGGATCTCAACCCATAACTCGTCAGGAAAAAGTGTTGGTAGTTCTTTGACGATAACATGATGATAGTCCACTGTTAGATATCGATATCGGTGAGACAATCATGTCGGAGTTTGGGGCTAATTTAAGTTACCTTCCCACCCAAAATTATATCAGACAAGGTGAATTCGTACTATACACAAGAAAACTATTTTCTGGAGGGATGTATCTTCTAGAAGGGCGGTGATGCCAGGACTTCAGTTCGAGGTGGTCACCCTGCTTGAAACCTGAATGCAATATAAATATCGCGCAGGTGGTGATTGGGTATTGTAAGCAAATTAACAACTCGAGAATATATGGCCGCTGAGGCAATTAGTAGCCACTTAAGCTCATTTTTGTGGCTGATCTATAGCGTACATTATGAGAACTCGTATGTACTTGCAGTGACCCTTGAATCCAAGTAAGTATTTTGTAGTAGTGGAGCGTTTGATACTGATTGTCTGTCAGAACCCTTATGTTTTACTTATCCTGAGTGATAACCTGATAATAGTCTATAATGACCCCTGTAAAATCAATAAAAGTATTGATAAACTTCTCTTCCTGAAGGCATGTCCGTGTTCCAAAGGGAGTAAATTATAATTAGGAGTATGTGGATGGCGTGGGAAAGATAGGTGTTGTTTGTTTATTGCAGGTTGATTGTTAGGCGCAGTCAGCCTTAGGCCATCACGGTTGGTGACCGGTCATGGCGTCTGCAGCAGATGTCTTCTCACCGCACCCGGCAGCGACAACGACAACGACAACAACAACAGCAGCTGACCTCAGATTTAGCCTCCATGCTCTCCTCGATGCCAAGGAAAAGCAACTCCAACAAGCTGGTACACTAGGCCAGCGGGTACTGGCACAACAGATGGAACTCGAGGAGAGGATACGACAGTTGCAGGAAATGGAAGTTGACAAGCCTGACGATGAAGAGGTCGACGACGACGTGGTCGCTCGCTACAAAGAGCTGGCGGAGACAATTGTTACTTGGGATGCCGAGAACGCGCAGCTTTCGACTGCTTTTGGGGGAACCTCAAAGGTATTTATTATCATTTTGTGTTTAAAACAGTGTATTCAACTGGTGTGGACAGCGATATGGAAAGGGAATGTCGCCTACAATGCCATTCACAGACCTCCCCCGCGAAGAACCAGAACGTAACAAGGCCGCCGGAACATCTGCTGCCCAGTCTAGACGCGCAAAAAATGCGGCTCATCGCGCTGATGATGTCGGTACGTCTGCATTCTAGCTTCCATGCGCTATTTATCTTTAATTTTATTCGCTTTTCGATGGTAGAATTTGCTTTCGAGATCGGCAGCGGCTTGTTGACTGAAGTCAGACGTCTACAATCTCTTCTTGGTGAACGCGACAAAGCTATTCAAGACATGAAAGAGGAAAAGGATGACCTCGAGAAGTCCGTTGAAGCCCTAAGAACTGCCCTTCGTCAACAAGAACAAAGTGCTGGTACGTACTTACGCGTTCTGCATTCCTTCCCACCTTCATTTAATCAAATTTACCCCTTTCTAACCCCATTGTTTTCATAGACAAATACAAAGAAGAAAACTGGAACCTCGAGGTAACACTCCAAGAACTTCGGAACCAACTCACAGACTCACAACAAACAACTACCCGACTTACCTCCGAACTCTCAAAAGTAACTAAATCCCTTGCCACCACCCGCGATGTATCCGATCAAAACCAAAAGGAATCTGAACGGCTACAAACAATCATCAATGAACTCAAAGCTAAACACGAAACTGACATTGCTCAAGCTAGGAGACACGCCGCATCCCTAACACGAGATAAATCCGATCTTCAATCCGCAATTGATGCTCTCAAAGTTGAACTTTCAAAGGTCAACCGTCGATTCCCCAAATATGGGTCGCCCGGAACTCCTGGTAATGGGAGTATCAGGGATTTCACTACTCCTGCAAATGAAACTGCCGATGATCTATTTGGCGGAACTGGTGGTGCTTCAACAAATAGAAGACGATATGATGCTTCGGGATTACTCTATCCACCTGGTGATACTTTTGCGAATGAATATATGGGAGAAGAGGACGATGAGTACCCTGAGAATTCACCGTTACGAAGGGGACCATTTGGGGGACATCCTAGCAACGAGATCGAAGCGCTACAACAGAGGCTGGCTCATGCTCAAAGACAAATAAATACTTTGAAGGGATCATTGAATAGAGAAAAACAATTGAGGATCAAGTTGGAGACTGGCTTAGTATCTTCTAGTGCTACGAGCAGTGATGGTCACGGAGACGGTGAAGAAGAAGTTGACGGAGGTCTAGATGACGACGAAGAGGAACAACAACATCAACAGAAAGTGAAGGGGACCCAAGGAAGGCGTGGGACTCCTTTCAAAGTTGGAAATCTACGTGGTAGAGGTGGTAGAGGTGGTGGAAGAGGTAGAGGTGGATTTTCACTCATTCAAAGATTGGGAATGGCAGTTTCAAGTCCGGCTTCTGAATTTAATGATGATGGTCAATTTTCGGATGAAGGAAGTAGGAGAAGTAGCTTGGATTCTAACACCCCACCTGTTCCTCGAATTCCTCAGCAACATCATGGTCGTCAAACTAGTGAAGAGGCTGATGATGAAGAAGAAATGTTCTTTAATTCATCGTCGACCTCAATTCTTCAAAGATCACCTTCACCTGATGCTGCTTCATCAAATAGAACATCCGTCGCTTCTATAACTTCAGTTGAAGGAATGGATCCGGTTTTCGCTAACGTTCTTAAACGTTCAAATTCCAATTCTAACGGTAATAGTTCGCCATTACGTCATACATTACTTGGTCGACGTGGTTCAATATCAAGAAGAGGAATATTTGGTGCTGCAGGACCTAGAAGATCAAGAGGAGGATCATGGGGAGTTGCTAGACCTACTTCATTGGTTAATGAGAAAATGGAAGCATTAGCTGATGAATTAGGGTTGAGTATGATTGGTTCACCTTTGAAAGGATCTACTACCGCTGCTAATATCGATAATGTTATTGGAGAAGAGGATGATGAAGATTGGAGATTATTGAAAGCTGAACAAGAGGAAGAAGAGAAGGAGGAGAAAGAGATTGAGGAAATTGAAATGAAGGAGGTTGGTTGTCAGACTGATTATGTAGAAGAAAAAGTGGAAGGTATTGTTCAAACTGAACCGGTTTATACTTCACATAATCTTCCACCTCCGAATACTTCTTCCTCTATGAATACTCTTGCTTCATCACATTCATTGGGTTCGAGCTTGGGATCTGGATCTAGTGATCAAACTTTAACTAGATCTTTCCTTTCTCGTCATCCTGCTTTCCAACAACCACAACTTCAACATCATGAACATGATGATTATGATGATGGAGAAGAAACTGAAACTGGTGGAAATGGATTAACTACTCCAAGTGTTGTTTCATTCATGACTGCTAATGGTGGTGGTAGTGGATTAACAAGTAGTGCAAGTAGTATTCGAGGTGTTGGAGGTAGAAGAAGTGGTGGTGGTGGTGGAACCACAACTGAAGGTGATGATGATGATTTCCATTCGATTATGACTGTTTCAGAGAATGAGTATGGGAATTATGGATCTTCATCTTCTGGAGAGGTTTCACCTGTTGGGGATATGGTAGAGGAAGAGGATACACAGAGGAGAATAGCGGTACCGGTTGAGAAGGAGGTTGAGATTAGGGAGGTCATTAAGGAAGTTGAAGTTGAAGTTATCAGAGAGGTTGAGGTTGTTAAGGAGGTTGAAGTGATTAAGGAGGTACCTGTGGAGGTTATCAAGGAGGTAGAGGTTATCAAAGAGGTGGAAGTGATCAAGGAGGTACAGGTAGAAGTCACCAAGGAAGTTGAGGTCAAAGTTCCTTTCGAAGTCCGAGTTCCTTATGAGGTTATCAAGGAAGTCGAGGTCATTAAAGAGGTCAAGATACCTGTACCCTTCGAAGTCATCAAGGAGGTTGAAGTGATTAAAGAGGTTGAGGTGATTAAGGAGGTTGAGGTGAAGGTACCATTCGAGGTCATCAAAGAAGTTGAAGTCATCAAAGAGGTCATTAAACACGTCGAAGTACCTGTGGAAGTTATCAGGGAAGTCATCAAAGAGGTGCAAGTGGAAGTTATTAAAGAGGTTGAGGTACCAGTGGAAGTTATTAAGAGGGTCGAAGTTGAGGTTCCGGTTGAGGTTATTAGAGAGGTTGTGAAAGAGGTACCTGTGGAAGTGATTAGAGAGGTGATTAAAGAGGTTCCGGTTGAAGTACAAGTCATGAGAGATCAACCAGCTCAGGAAGTGAAAGTGGAGATTAGGGAGGTTAAGGTACCGGTCGAAGTTATCAAAGAGGTGGAGGTTGTTAGAGAGGTTAAGGTTCCTTATGAAGTAATTAAGGAGGTGGAGGTTGTTAAGGAGGTCAGGGTACCGTTTGAGGTTATTAGGGAGGTTCAAGTTGAGGTAGAGAAGATTAGAGAGGTACCTGTTGAAGTGATCAGGGAGGTGGAGAAGATAAAGGAGGTAGAAGTCATTAAAGAGGTCGAAGTTATTAAGGAGGTAGAAGTGGTCAAGGAGGTCGAAGTGATCAAAGAGATACCGGTGGAGGTGATCAGGGAAGTCGAGGTGATTAAAGAGGTGCCGGTTGAAGTGATTAAAGAGGTTGAAGTAATTAAAGAGGTAACGGTCGAAGTGATCAAGGAGGTTAGAGTGGAAATTCCTGTGCCATATGAAGTCAAGGTCCCAGTACATGTTCCAGTCGAGGTGGAAGCTAGGAAACCAGACGTTTGTGAAGTTGAAGTCCAAACTTCAGCAGAGAAGAAATACACGGAAATCTCTATCCAGGTTACACCTACTGCGTCTACTTTTGCGCCAAATCCTCCACCGTCACCGGGATTGTATCGTGTCAATAGCGGTCATCAATTCCAATTCGTCTCCCCTCCACCCACTAGTCCTTCCGGGTCATTATTCAGACCTGAACCTGTTGCTGCGGCACCTGTCTTGTTGGCACGTTCAAGTAGACTCTCGGCTTCTGACAGACGTCAATCGATGGAGAGTACTATGTCTTCCGTCTTAGGCGACGTGTCATCACCCGGAAAACCACTCTTACTCAATGCATCGGATAAATCTAAACCACCAATGATGGTCTTGCCTCCACCACCTAGAGCTCCTCCACCACCAAGCAGTATGCCACCACCTTCGTTTATTCCTGAAAGGAGAGTTACGTTGGGATTGCCTCTTCATGATGGACCACCACCCAGACCTTCCTCACCTCCCCCTCCTGAACTTATTCAACGAGCGACCACTCCTACGTTTGGAAGTGTTCTCTCTGTTCCAGGGGTTATTCCCAACAAGTTTGGAACAAGTCACAGTGCGAGGTCAAATTCGACTGCTAATGCCAATTTGAGACAGTTACCTTCAACCAGCTCGTTTAGATCTGCCGGTCATCCTTCTGCTTATGGCAGTTATGGATATGGACATTCGACAATGATTGAACGACGAGGAATCTCGACAACTTCTTTGGTGCTTTCTGAAAGAAGTGGTGTTGCTTCACCTAGATCTTCTATCTCATCATCTGCAGATCATAACCATCAACATGGTAGAAGCGGAGGTGACGCATTCGGTACTCCAAACAAATCTGCAGATGCTACGATGAAAGGGAATGGTCAATCTACGGATCCTGCCGTTATTCATGCTATTACTCAAACTATGATTGGAGAGTTCTTATACAAGTATACGAGGAAGACTATTGGGAAGGGCTATGGTGAAAGGAGACATAGAAGGTTCTTTTGGGTTCATCCGTATACTAAGACTCTCTATTGGAGTTCGGCAGATCCAGGAAGCTCGAATGTATCGGAGAGTAGTGCAAAGAGCAGTATGTCTTCTTTTTCTTCGTCTTATGTTTGATTTGAGTCTGATTTTTTCTTCTTTTTGTAGCATATATTGAGGGAGTGAGATCAGTTCTGGATCCCAATCCTATGCCACCTGGTTTGTACCAGTACAGTGTAGTGATCTCGACGCCACAGAGAGAGATGAAGATTACCGCCCCGACTAAGGAAAGACACGATATTTGGCTCAATGTAAGTATTTAATATTGCGTTTCCGCGTACCCTGTACTGATGAATGATTGTTGTAGGCTCTCAAATACCTATTATCTAGACCCACCCCTACTATGGTGACCAGCCCTGCGAGTGTACCTATGCCACAAAGCCCAGACGATTATGTTATGGCAGAAGATCCTAATCAACCTCGACCTCGTCTCCTATCTACTCCTCAAAGCACTCGTAGTTCAAGGAATAATACACCAGGCGAAACTTGGAATACTACACCTCGAGGCAAACGTAGTCGCTCTCAATTATCAATGCGAGGTTCAGCAGGAAAGAGATCTGGAACACCTGCTTTGGAATATCTCAGGTGGAACGCAAATACACCAGATATTCCTTATAGTCCTACAAAATCGTTTGTGGATGTTGGGAATAGAGGGGATTTGTTAGGTGATGTACATGATGAGGATGATTTGGACTTTGAATTACATGATGAGAGTCTTTCGGATGGTGGATTTGAAGGATTAGAAAATGTTAGAGCCTGTTGTGATGGAAGACATACGGTTGGACATTCTAAACATCATCATCATCATCACCATCATCATCAGCCACAACAAGATAGCTCACATCCGATTCTTCAACCAGGACAGGCACCTCTAAGCGCATTGAATAGGAGACAGAGTTCGGATGCAAATGGTCAACATTTAGAACCTCATCCAATGGAGATTGGTAGACCGGTATCACCTGCGTGGTCGTTGAGATCAAGAGCGGGGAGTACGAAGAGTGGTGAGGGTGGAGTTGGAGGTTTGTTCTCCTGGGGACGTGGAGAAGGTAGTAAGTTGAGATTTGGTTCGAGAAGGTCGACAAAGACGTCGACTGCGCCAGCTGGTGATCAATGAGGAAGAAATTTCGTTGCCTCCCCCATTCGTTTCGTTTTGTCGCAAACTTATAATAGTATCGTGCTCCGAGATATCATCCATTTTTATAATACTTTCATTTTCTTTTCTTTTCTTTTCTTTGTCGTCTAAAAATATTAACTCACACTCATTCCGTTGCACTTTCTTGTTTGCGTTTTGGACACTCTTTCTTTCTATCCCTTTTTTCTTCCTTAAACATCTCTCGAATTTTGTTCTTGTATGCACACCTTTTTTTTTTCTTTGAAATTGTTTGTGACATTTGTGATTACTGCCACAAGAAGATACCACCCCACAATCGTTTTTTTAATATAATAGTATCCCACTCCGTCTACTATACCTCACAATCTTTTTTTTCTTTCCATATTGTTCTTTGTTTCTCGGATTTCGGATTGCGTATAGATATATGAATATATAAAGGTTTTTTCTCTATATTCTTATCGTGTGCGCATGTGTAGTTTGGTCACGTCCTGCACGAGTTAATTGTTAATCTGTCACGCCAGCCGCCAGCGTAAATGGCTCTGAGAGATCTGATCATGAATCCTACCCACACCACGATGGCAATGACCTCCTCGTCAGAAGAACAAAATACTTTTCCTTACGATGTCTGGGCTCATATTTTGGGTTATCTTTCGGCACCAGATATCATCAGATGTAGACATGTACGTTTATTATCGATAGAAATCTTCTAAAATGTTAACCGTTAGAATATAGGTCTGTCGTCAACTTTTTGAAGCATCGAAGGGGCGCTCTACCTGGATACAAGCATTCTGGGGAGCACAGCACCCGATACCTGACATTGACCCGCGTACTATTTCTTTGCCGAGACTAGAGAAGATGCTTGTAAATGCATCGAGGATGGTCGATATCTGGGCTAATCCGTCAGGATATGAATTAAAACCAGTTCCGACGGGAGAATCCACCACTGTAAATTCCGTCGAATCCGAAAATCGACTGGATACTGGACAAAATGTTTATCAAAAGGGAATTTATGACTTGCCCTGTTGGCTAATGAGCCCATATGTGATCACTCTCTCAGACGTGTTCCTCTCGTGCTTTTTGGAGAATGAAACGAAGCCAATTTTTACATGTACAGTACCTAGCTGCCGGAAGCCAAGCTCAATTCAGGCGGGGGGTGTCGATTTTAACGATCAAGTATTTCATTTCGCATATATACTCACTGTTGGGAAGTCATGTTTGTGAGTAGCTGGAAACCTATTCAATGTGTCATGGGCGCTAAATATTCATCAGGGAAATTGTTTCGATAAGATTCAACGAAGAATTCCAAAGTTTTACTACAACAAGACATAGATATAACCTCTATGATATACCATCGCATGAAAACCTCTTCATTTATACCGTACAATATGGTTATGCCATTCTGATGAATGAACGCATATCTGACATTGGCCCGTGTGGTGAATTTGTCATTATTCACATAACAACTGGGACGAGAATGAGATTCAGGGTTGATAAAGTCCAAGGAGTGAGTATTTCTTCCAACTAACACAAGTTAATCTAAACATGATCGTCGAAGGCAATGGTATCACAGCAGTATTCTCCGCACCACATAATAATGTGTTACGAGTTAGGCGATCTCAGTCTGCGATATCTCTTCTACGAATGGCCAACTACTTCATCTTCAAATAATCCTGGCTTGGACATCTTATCAAAGCCGAAAAACTGCGCTATGGTTGGCAAGGTGGTGATTGAAAGTATCCACTATTGCCAACTTCTTCCACGATCTTCCCATTCATATGTATTGCTCATTTCCGACCACAAATACTTCCACCAGCACGGCCAATTTCTGGTCCTTGATCTCGATCAGGACTCGGAAACTGTTACCATGTATCATAAATTCAATTCCAAATCCGAATGTTGGGGGTTATACAACATTAGAAATGGATTGTATGGTCTATCGCCTCATTCCAAATCCTTTCTCAGTATTGAAATGACGGAAAACACACTAACAGGTTGCTTTACTATGAAAAACATGGTTCTAGTACTTGTTGGCATTCAAAGGATATCGTTATCGCCTGTTCAGGAGAATTTAACCCTTGTAACGCGCGATTTCACCAGCCCATTCTTTATTGATCACCACAGGGCTTGTACCATTCAAACTTTGGATTTATTTAGTGGACGGATGCTGCTCAGGATATTTACTCGACTGGATACTGTTCGCGCACTTCCCAGGGCTCCTAGAGGGTTAGTTGTTGAATTCTCCAAATTGTAGTGCTTTGGGTTGGTATATATCACCTTGTTGGGTGGGTTGTGTGATGGGACTTCGCTCTGTGGTTTCAACCAAGTTGATGATGAAATTTTCTTCTTGTGTACATGATTCATTTACCTAATAACCGTCGTTGAGCCCGTGGTCGAGCATATATATCATGATATGACCCGCCCGTGTGAGCTTTATTGAATCAGATTTGTTGATTGTCTTTGGCAGCTGACTAGCGCCGGGAGACTAGTTGGAAAAAGATTTTCACACAGTCGTAATTATACCGATTCAAATGTTAACGTTCATCCACTCCATGCCGCCGAGGCCGAGGTTTACAGGGTTGAGTATTCAATATTCAGATGACATAGTGCCGCAGTCTGTTTGTAATACCTATCTATAGATATGCCTTCGAGTAATGAATTGGTATTGAGGATCTGAGGTAATTGAAATGGAGTCCTTGGCATGGATCAAGTTACACAGCAGCAAAGCGGGAACCACCGCGTTTGGGCTCTACTCAGGCTCAAATGCACCTGGAATTGTTGAACTTAGTGACGTAACCACCCGAGGATATATAGGAAAGCGAGCTATGTACTATGCACAAACCAAAACTCTATCGCATCTCCATCTTCGTTTATGCAAGACAGCCCGACTCGGATGTATTTGACTTTGATATGACAACCCCCACATTTCCAAGATGTAATATCCTAATAAATGCGGGCGAGATTAAAACGTGCAACTACCAGAGCGAACGTATACACCTCTTGGCAATGGGTACGACAGTTGGATGGGGAGTTTGTGGTGCGTTAGTTGTGTTAGCTTCAGTCTGCTTTCAACTGTTGGATGAGAGGAAAGCAGAAGGGAGAAGCTCCTTAAGAAGGATCTTGAGATGGTATCTAATCTTGCTGGTGGTGGTGAACATAATCTATGAGGTAGTGCATCTCGTCACTATCATTGAATTTATTCTGTTAGTCACTAGATCGGACACTGTTCCGAACCCCCTTGCTTCGAATGGAAGAAGCTTGAATTTGTTGATTTCTCTTATTGCGACGTTGTGTGATGGGCTTTTGGTCTGTGCCATGTTTGACATTTTTCTGCATCGTACTGACCAGTAGATAGGTATGGCGATGTTATACCGTGCAGAGGACACTTGCTTTGAAGTATAGAATCATAGAGAATGTATTTTGGGTACTTCCGTTAATATTGAGCATCATCAGTATCGGTGAGCCTGTCCTTGTCTGACATTCATAACGCGAGCTTTGAGATACTTACAAATGTTCATTGATATAAGCTACATGTATTTTGGGAGCAGCTGGCTTAGGATCACGGCTATATACCATCGCACTATCATCCAACATCGCAGTGAACTTTTCAGCATCATCCTATCTAACAATTCGTCTTTTAATGCACAGACAAATCGTGAGGCAATATTATAGTGCCGCACCTTTAGGAGAGCATTTGCGAGTTGTAGGGATAATTATGGAGTCTGCGGCGTTGAGTATTCCTGTTACAATTGTGGCAACTATTGGAGTTGCAAAAGAGAAAGCTTTCGGATCTGCTACGGTCGCTATTCTTGCTCCGACACAGGTATACCTCTTTGCGATTGATAGTGGATTGACTCGGTGCATTACTGATGAGGTGTACTTGCAGTCGCTCGCTTCAGTATTGATTATTTATCAAGTTGCAATTAGACGCGCAGTTGAACGGAACAGTCGGGATCTGCTAACAGAAACTCGGGAGAATCACTGAGTCCCTGATCTCAAGGGTTGGTGAACACCAAAAGAAAGGTGCGGGTTGCTGGACTTGAGCGACGGGGGCAGGGAAATATCTAGTTTTCTATAACCACATAATCAGAACCAGAGTTCCCCTCGTACTTCTTTGAATCTTAGTATCGCTGGGCGCTGAAAAGTTTAAAGGATCCGAGGTATGTTATGTTCCCATGGGGATATTGTCCACGAGTCGGAGCTGGAAATATACCACAAGTACGTACTACGTAACGTGGGGATATACGATCTGTATTTCAAATGTTTCAAACACCCTCGCCTCCACGACAGTCTGGACGACGCAACCTGATGTGTTTGTGACGATGATAACATCTACCCTTCCGAGATGTGATATTCGGGAAAATGCAGAGGAGGTTGCAATATGTCGTTTCCAAAGTAATATTGTACACTTCCATCATGGCAAATATAGTTTGGATATTTCCCTGATATTTCCACTATTATTAACCTTGCTCAGTTTGAGTAAGTTATCCCCCCTTGATATCTGTGATGTAACGTTCAATATTTATGACACATACACAAGGGTGCATTAGCAGGTCGTGGATTAAGACTATACGCCGTCGCACTATTTTTCAATGTGATGGTGAATATTTCGACATCATCCTAATCTTAATTCGCCTCTTGATACATCGACATATGGCAAGACGAAATCACAATACTGCGGCTTCAGTACATCGGCGGGTTGTAGGAATCATATTGGAGTCTGCGCTCTAAGGATTCCGATTACAATCGTGGCGTTTGTTGGAGTTGCATCGGAGAGTCCTTACGGAGTGGCGGTTGCTGCCATACTTGGTCCGACACAGGTATGTCTCTCCTTGTATCTAGGGGACTTATTTAATATGATGATATTCGTTTTCAGGCACTATATCTATCAGGGCGTGACTAAGAGAGCGGCTGTATGGACACATAGTGGGGAACCAACACTAACAATGAGAATGTCGGAATCCCTGGACTAATTTCAACTTTATTGTCAGGTGTGGACTCTGGAGTGACTCCTAATAGTTTATCTTTATATCCGAGCCTCGCACCGGACTTTCCGGGCCGATACAACCATCGCATCATTCATCCTTTCCTTTCTTCTATTGACTCGTCGCTGCAACTTTTCAAATCAGCTTTGAGCGTTGGCCCCATCACTTCCCTTCGTTAACGTGTTGAATTATCACCTCTGAGCCCGTTTGCCTTGGTATCTATCTTCATTGGCAACCTTATCCCTAAAGACGATTTACAATGTCTGATTTGATTTCTGGTAAAACGGATGTTACTGCTGCTGCGGGTACCAAGCAGGAAGTGGTTATTAGATCTGCTACTCCGGATGACATTGTAAGTGTCAACTTTGATCTTCAAGAACAATTACTGAATTATTAAAAAAAATTGATTGATTGAACCAGGAAGACATTCTGCAACTCGTTATCGATCTTGTATGTTTCCCCCAGGCAATCTTTTCAATTCCGAGGGAAATCAGCAATTAACTCTATATCTACATAGGCTGATTACGAAAAAGCTAGAGACGAAGCCAAAGCTACACCTGAACTTGTATGTTTTACCTCTTTCCAATCCTCGGAAATCCAGGTCATGTTGATTTTGTGACAATAGTTGAGAAAGAATCTCTTCGAAACACAATATGCACACGCTCTTTTGGCTTTTCCTCGTACTACTAAGGAGAACAATACGTCAGAGAAAGTGAAAGCGATAGGACTTGCTTTATATTTCTTCAATTTCTCGACCTGGACTGGGAAGCCTGGCCTATACGTGAGTCACCATTCTCCACTACTATATAGGGAGGGAATCACAAATAAATATGATATTAGCTGGAAGATTTGTACGTCAAACCAGAGGCTAGAAATCTTGGTGTAGGAAAAGCATTTTTCCGAGAATTAGGCAAAATCGCAAAGGAAAAGGTTTATAATTCTTGCTTTCTTTGAACGAAATATGGTACTGATTTTTTACGCAATAGGGATGCCCGAGAGTGGATTGGTCCGTACTGAAGGTATGTGCAATTTTTTTTAATTCCTGAAAGTAAATTATAATGACGGTGTTGTAGTGGAACCAACCATCTATTGATTTCTACGAGAAGAAGTTGGGTGCCAAACCGATGACGGAATGGATGGGCATGAGACTCGAGGGTGAAGGGATTGATAATTTGACAAAGCTTGACTAAATACTATCGCAACCACAATGTATGTGCATAGTAAGTACTTATGTATAGATATATATTGCACTGTACTCGGTAATATGATCTCACGTTCATGGTGTTGAATGACGGAGTATCTTTCACGGCGATGCTGAATGTTGAACGCAGGGGTGGTAAGAAATACTAGATCATCGATCAATCGATCAGAGGCCCCATCACTGTCAATTTAGAATTGATCAAATATCCACCCCTTTCACTTTCCTCGTCCCCACAACTGGCGTATTTTAAGTTAGCTACTGATAAAAATGAACTCAGAAAAGAAAAAACAAGAGGTAACAATAAGACTTGCCACTCCAGATGATATTGTACGTGATAAAAACTGTTGACACATGGACGATTCCTTCAATAATGATTTCAAGGACGATCTTCTGAAACTTATTCTTGAACTTGTACGTCAATCCATATATTTAATCCATTCATCATGGTGCGTTAACACGCCAACTAATTATTCCAATCTAACAGGCGGAATATGAAAAAGAGCTGCATAAAGTGACTGCCACGGCAGATCTTGTGGGTTCTTTTCTCCTCGAAAGTTTTCATGAATAAATGCCTTGCTAATAAGGTTCTTTTTCCCTTCAGTTAAGAGAGAGTTTATTTGAACGGCGAGTGGCTAATGCTCTACTCGCATTTCCCATCGGATCCGAACTTTCTGAGGCAACTTCAAAGCCAATCGGACATGCACTATACTTCTTTAATTTCTCAACAAGGACAGGAACTTCCGGCCTCTATGTGAGAAAGTCTCTTCTGATATAGAGAATGCAATTGGCTATTGCTTACTGTTAATAACAATCCCCATCTGTAGCTGGAGGATATTTATGTTAAACCAGAGTATCGGAATCTTGGGATAGGAAAGGCATTCTTTAGAGAATTAGGAAGGATCGCACAGGAGAATGTGGGTTTAGTTTTCAATTTATGATACTTGCTTGTTTGTTTAACTCACATTTTTGTTTTCCATTGTCATTTAGGATTGTCCAAGAATGGATTGGGAGGTAGTAAAAGTTCGTTTTATCCTTCTCCTCGATACCTTTCTTGATTCATAAGATTGATGGCGTTTTTTGATCTAACTTAGTGGAACGAGCCTTCCATTCAATTTTACGCGAAAACGCTTGGAGCAAAGCCTACCAGTGAATGGGTTGGAATGAGATTGGAGAAAGATGGAATTGAAAAACTGAAAACACTTTATTAAGCATAGTACCGGTTCGTTCATTTGCACCGATCTGGCTGTGATTAAGAAGTCTGTTTCAAGGAGTAGAAAGATGCGAGAGGGCACACAATGGTAGTAGGTGTTGGTGGATATACGGGGCAGGGGGCTCAGCAGGGAAGTTACCGTGGCAAATTCCTTGTTACATAATATGTATATGACCGTATACGTACAGTCAAGGCCATGACATTCAACGATATGCCAACAAAACATCATACACTGTGCCAGTGACTTGGTAATCCACACAGATTATCAAGTACTAGCGAGTATTTATCCAAGCTTTACTTTACTCGTGAGCGTGGGTCTCAGAGTAAAGTTTAGGTATGTCCTTGATAATCCAGTTAGATTATTGAGTCACCCACGCAGTGCATACTCACATAGATATTTAATCAGACTCAACATGATAGTAACAGATACATGTATAGATACCATCATCATCCATCCCTCGAATAAAATGTGTAATTCTTCTGGGAATTAGATAGTAGTAGGAATGCAGGCACACCCCCAGCATCCTTGTGAGCCACTAGCTCTATATCCCGTTGGACACCTCGGTTTATCTGAGAAGCAAACAGCGGCGCAAAACCGACCCATCGGGGGGAGAGGTGTAGCACTAGTGGCACCGAAAATGCCAATAATGATGGCAGTAGAGAGCATGAGGAGTTTCATGGTGCTAATTGGTCTATCATAAAGTGTAAGTTTATAGCTTCTTAAATGGCTCAGATTGATTTACGGGTGTGTGGATTGGCCAAATATGTCGTTAAGAGTCAAGACTGAGAAGCAGTAAGAGGATTGATGTGTGTGTCTCAATGATGTGGTCGTGTTACAGTAAAGCATAGACCAAGTATAAAGGTATATCCGAGTGTAGCTGAAATTACCCAGTAACTGCGGACACGACACTTCATCAGTCTATTATTAGATTTATTGATCATCAAATATATTTATATCTATACTAATGAAGATTCCCAACGAATGTTCGAGGGAGAAAGCTAAAAAAAAAACAGACCTTATCAATGAATTATGCAAATTTAACGTACCATTACTGTTACACTACCTTCACGTATTGCGACTTACAAATAACTACTAAATAACGGTCTAGCTGATTGTTTTCAATGAACATATATGCAGAAAAACCGGAAATATTAATACCAGAGCATGTATTAGTATATGTATGTGTACAATTTTGAAAGTTAATTGAGGAAATTGTTTATGGCTGAGAGGGAGTGAAATGGAATAGTTTGTGAGTGAATGAATTGGATATTTCCCTCCAAGTCTTTATTGAAAGCTCCACTTCAAGTACTATAGCCATCCAGAGTGCCAAGATGACGGAAGCGGTTTGCAATACTCTGAAGTCTTTGGGATCGAGTTGACTCCATCATCCCTACCGATGTAGCTTCCTTTCTCAGTGTCTGAGGGTCCACTTGAAATGACATGGCAGATACAGCGTTAACATTGGATTTGGATTTGGGAATGTATATCTCGAAGTCTAAATTTTCACTGGACTCTTCTGTGTAACGAACGGCTTCAGGATATCGTGAGCAATCAAAGGGGAAGTTATTGTTTTGTTGTGGTTGTGGTTGTGGTTGTGATGTAACTTGGGGATTTCCGATAATGTCTTGAAGTATAATTTCTTGAATAGAATTGGTTATATACTGAACATCGTCATTTTGCATGAATTGAGCGCTGTCGGTGTTCCACGGATAGACTGGAGAGGATATTTCGCAAATGGTAGTTGAAGACATGGTTGTCTGGAGGTGATAGAGATAGAAGAGCTGAGTATACCGATGAGAGAACGACTGCTAATGATACATCGAGAACTTTACCTTTTATATTGTATAAACTTTCCGAAGTTCCGAGTCAGTCGACAAGGCCTCACGACTGCTTGGACCCGGAGTTAGAGATACCCCACCCTCTTTCGCCCCATTCGCCTCCTTGAAAATTGAAGGTCCGAGCAGGTCTGAGCTACTGGTCCATGCCATAATGCAAATTCGGAGACCGACCCTGATGCAATCGGAAATTTCAAAATTACTTAATTGTAACAAAACAAAGGCTGTTATACTTACCACCCTGCCGTAGTGTCCAATAAAAAGGAACAAGCACACAATAACAAAGAAGAAAAGATCAGACAAAAAAAAGTAAAAATACATTTATAAACACTGTAACCCGTTAGACCAAATCAGACGAAGCTACAACGGATATTATAGATATGGACCTCATACACACAAAATCATACATATGCGAACTCCAATTTTTTTTAATTATTCTGTTACGACTTTTGTCTTTTTAATTATTAGATCTCAAATTTTCGAATCTCAAGACTTAAAAGACAATATTAGAAAATTCCGATTATACAGTACGTACCAGGTCCAAACAATTACTTGATTACTCGTCTGTTTCCAACAAATTTCAAACATATGGTGCAAAAAGGGTCGATAGAGCAAAGACTAGCAGTTCACTGTAATCACGAGCATAATATAAAGGTCTCACTCAGAATTCGACCCTTCTCATCCCCTCACGATTGACCATCAGAGTTTCTCCCCAATGACTTCTTCTGCTACCATCTTAAACGGCATTGCACCCACCGGCCACAACCCGAACCCCATAGGAAACAAGAGTCTTACTTTAGATTTTGACGATTACAATTTCGATGACGATCCCAGTTCATTTTCCCTCCAAGTTGAATCAAACGCGGACACTGCAAATCTCGACATTGAATATGAATTTACAACTTTCAACTACCTGGACCTTGATTGTATGATGGTGAAAACCACCAAAACTGACTTTAATAAGGAAGAGTTGATTGTGGAAGTGACTTCTTTGATCTCCAAAATCGAAAAGGCCGAAGAAGAAATACGAGTATTGTGTGGGAACCGTGATAACATTGGAATAAGTGCTGTGAAAGATTTGAAAGCAAGAGTTTTTGTGAGGAGGGAACGACATCGGTCCTGCTACTATTAAAACCTTGAATGCAATGCACAGGTCTTTGATTTCTCATATAGAAGTACTTAGACTGGGGTTAATGCAAAGGGATTTGATCTCTCAAGTTCAGAAACTTGAAGGGTGATTCATGATAAATCAGGCGGATAGGAAGGATCAATAGTTAATACATAGTGGTGGTTAGGGTCGGCTCATTGACAAAGGGAAGGGAGCAATGTGTGGGTGCGTATGTTTGAAGGAGAATGTGAAGAAGGGTCTCTGGACTTCGGTGTTATTTTTGTAAATATATCCGTGAAGTATAGTAGCCTGTAGGGTGATATACGAGGTCCTTTACCTGATATCTTTAGATCTCTGGGATATGTACATTAGCCTATTGTAATGTGAATACTAAGTATAGGTTTTTATTAATGATTGTGTGAAAGAGTTAGAGTAAAAGGGATTACCGTACACAAGTACCGAGAATTTGGTGGAGACTAACTATCTCTCGGCAGAACGGCACATCGGGAAATACCGAACGTACAGACTCCGACTATTTACTGACAAGTGCGCTGCATCATTGTTGTCAGTAAGTATGGCCAAAAATCTGAAACATTTTTATTTCTGCTCCTAAAATTGTAAAATATGATATGTCGTAGAAAATATGTCTATCGAACGCCTCGCTTCGAGAGTTCGAGGAAGAAGACAAGGGGTGTGGCTGAGGATTCTTTTCCCACGGCGGATGTGCTAAGGTGTGTGCATGTATTTGTACTGAACCTTAAACGCATTGAGCAGTCAACGGTGACTTCGACAGTGACTAGGCCAACACCCCGCCAACCCAAATTCCCCACCACCGAAGCCTTCGTCGTAGATCTTACCAGACTACCGCGAAATTCGTCTCTTTTCTTCAAAAAAAAACAGTCTTACAGTCATGGATCCCGCAAAATTGGCCAAATTGCAGGCTGCTGCTGCCGCCAACCGTATTGGTGCGTTGCGGCATTTTTCGGTACATTGTGTAGTGAATACTGATGTTATTGCGATCTCTTTCTCTTTCTTTATCGGATCGAACTCGAAATCTTTGTCTTACGCGCGTGAATGGATTTGTTTTACGGCTCTTTGGTGTTATCCCCTGATATCTCCCGGACGAACCCGAAAATCGATGAATTATCCCATATATGCGCCCTTTAAATGAATATGACGTGCATACATCTACTGCAGGTGGAAAGGGTAGCGTGCGCCGAAAGGTTGTCCGCAAAACCAAGGCATCAACAGCAGGTGATGACAAGAAGCTGCAAGGTGCTCTTAAGAAGTTGAACGTTCAACCCATCGCCGGTGTGGAGGAAGTCAACATGTTCAGGGAGGATGGAAACGTGCTACACTTCACAGCACCCAAAGGTGAGCCCGAAATTTATTTTTTGTTCTATTTTTAATGTCTATGACATTGAGATTTTATGCATATGTACTAACAATCAATATTTAGTTCATGCTGCTGTCAGCGCCAACACCTTCGCCGTCTACGGTCAAGGCCAGGTCAAGGAACTTACAGAGCTTGTTCCCGGAATCCTCAACCAACTCGGTCCCGACTCGCTCGCGTCGTTGCGCAAGTTGGCCGAGTCCTACCAGGCAATCCAACAAAGCCAACAGAGGCCCACCGGCGCTGAGGATGATGATGATGATGTCCCCGACCTCGTGGAGAACTTCGATGCTGAGGCTGAGGCTGAGGGCGAGAAGGCTGCAGCACTTGATTAAGTTAGCCGGGAGTCTGCGTGATAGGGTGTGTGCGATGGTTAGGCTGGAGCGTGATATACATGATTGATTGATTGATTTTGGAGAGCTTCGAGCTGCTGTTTCTCTGTGTGTAGTGTTTGTTGGTTTTCTATGAGTAGGTGCTAGGCCTTTTGATGGTAAGTGGGGAGTGAGAGTAGCGCACAAGGACCATGAAGAATTTTAACGATCTTATTCTCTTTCCTCTCTTTGTTCTCCAGCATGTATTCCATCCTCTCAACCTATATCTGAATTTGTCGTTTTCGTCTGTCCATTTTTGTTGTATCGTTGTGCTACTATACTAGCAAATCCGAAAATTATCATATGGTCTGAAAGTATGAGGATGCAAATATAGTCAACAAAATTATTACTGTTGCAAGGTTGACTCACACAAGATCTAATTATAATGAATACAGGCAAAGCAGAGGCACATGCATCACCTCTCGGCTGTCATTTTGTACACAAACGGAGATAAAAGTGGATGGATGTGGACCAGGGAATATATCAAATTGTTAACCAACTATTCCCACAATCCTTGTCCTTGGCTGCGGTCTACTACTTCATGTCACCTCACTTTGCAAAATGTAAACATCTATCACCAAACTACGCCATTGGGGACTGTGATAGTTTAACTATCTTAGAGCAAATATGGGGGGTTGGTACATTGATTGGGTGGTGGATGTGTGGTGGGTTAATGGTACTGGGAGTTATCTGCTTTAGACAGCTATGCTTCCACAGGGGAGAGGTTTCAAGGATACGAACCAGGTTGCGGTGGTTTATCGTTGTATTATTAACTTTAAACACAGCATTTTCAGGCTTGAATTTTGCCATGGATGTTGTTCTCAAATTATCATCCTCTTGGGCATTCCAGAACGAGAACAGCACGGTCGGGTTAGATGTAGCTTCAAACGTGATTGCTTTTTACATTGCAACGATGTGTGATGGACTTTTGGTTCGTAGAACAATATCTATTATTAGTCTATCTTTTATTGGAATCTGAACATTTAATTCTTAAGGTATGGCGGTGTTATAGGTTGAAGACAATGCTGGCTACCAAAAGTACCCACTGGTTCCTCCGACTTGGACAAAACGTCTTCTTAGTATTTCCTCTATTGACATTATGTATTTTTACTTTTGGTAAGTTACACTTTTAACATCTACGTATCTTGGAACTAAAGACATTTTCTTCATCTTAAGTCTCGGGTGTCATCGCCACTGTGATATTACACTTTGGCACCCTTATAGCATCAGACTTTCATATTACCGGACGAAAAATGTTCACCATTGCTCTATCATCCAACATTATTCTCAACCTATTGGCAACATGTTACTTGGCAATTCGACTTTTGCTTCATAGGCGTATGATTCTATGGGGTTTCGGCCTTGAAAGTATACAAGCTCCTGCTGCCGGTGGAGAACACATGAGGATTATCGGGATCCTTCTTGAATCTGCTGCTTTGAATATTCCAATCACTATCGCTGCTGTGATTCTTATTGCCTTATTTGATAAAGATCAAGCGGCAGTAATGCCCATTATTATCCCAGCACAGGTAAAGTAGTAATCTATATCCAGCAAGAGATACGCTAACTAATAATATATTGAATCTAGTCTTTTGCGTCGATTTTGGTTATTTATCAAGTTGCGAGTGGAAGAGCTATTGAGAGCGTCGGAGAAGTAAGCTATTGGAGAACTACAGAGAGACAGATGACAAGTCTAAGTAACACAAATGGATTAAGTGGAGAACTGACTTAATTATATGTCTATATACCATAATTATCATGAGTCGAGAAAATAGTATCCTCAATGATTTGGATGTGACGCGAATATTCCATTACATTCCCCAGCTCTTTCTTTCCCGGAAAGATGCTTTATTTATGGGTGTAATAGTATAATGATATCACTGCCAACTTTCGCGACTGAGCACTGAGTCATGGAGTCGGACCTTGCAAAATCTTGCAAAATCTGTTGCCTTGAGACCCAGGGGGCCGCCGTACTAACAATTCAATTCACCAACCCCTTTGACGGCACCAGCCCAGTGGCCGCCTCGCAGGGACCACCGTGACGCATTTTTGCAACGCATTTTTAATACATTTTGGAGTGTTTAATAGTCATTGATTCATCCATGATCCTAGCAGTGTGTAAATACTAAACCTACTACGCTCCCAAATCCGAATGACTATGGTTTGAGAATTAGTTTCTCAGCCAGGGGAAATCTTCATGACTTTATATTACTTATCGCATTAATATTCTTACATCTTCAACTAAGAGTCCATTTAGGTTGCCCAAAGCGGGGAGTATGGTAAACCTGGACTCCAAAATATCACCACGTGACACTGTGACAATGTGGGAAGTCCACAATTGTTCTACTCAGAGAACATTAACCTGCACGCTAGTCCTGGATGTCGCCTCGCAAAAGAAAAAATATGAATATGGAAGAAAGTAAAATAAATGCGAAGAAAATTCGAACTGGCTCATTCGGCTTCCATCAGGTGAGCTCGCCGTTGGGTGTAGTGTTCAACTACAATACTGACTTCCTGTAGGAGATTAACCTTAACGCGCGATACTTGAGAACGGGAAGCAGTAATATCCATCTTATTCATGATACTAATGAACCTCGAGACTCTGATTCCAGCCTGAGTTCAGAATCAGCATCTCATTCTCAGAATCATAGTCATCGGCTCAAAAGTTTTGATCTTGTTGAACACCTATTCGGGTCTCTAGTTCCAATCAGAGTTGCGGCAGTCGTTCTTCTAGCATTCCTTCAACTCGACCTGGTCCAAGTTCGCAGCCAACATGATGATGTACCGCACCCAGTCTCTACCGAAGACCATATTGACTCTTGTATTCATGCCGCTGTTGAGCTACATAACAAGCTTTACCAGAAGAAGGCTGAAGGTATCCGCAGCCTTTACCATTGGGAATGGTCACCTCACTTCAACACACGGACAGGGGCAGGAGCAGCGCTGTTCCTTAACATAGTCGCTATAATAGCACACCAGGTCGTATCATCTGTATCCGCCCCCTCAGGATTAGCGAACACGCCGATTAAAATCCTCTGGACCACTATTTCTAATCCAAATGATTCGTCGGTTCACCAATGTGAAGATGGTCAGACACCTTCTTCTTCATCTTGTAGTTCAAGCAATGACTCGGATAGACAGGACCTTAACATCGTTGCCATACCAATTGAAGCATTCACAACACTGGGTCCTTCCGACAACGCGGGGCACTCATCTATCTTCTCCAAACTCAAAACCATATTAAGCGATACTCCTACCACAACCACATCCCTCTCTGCAACGTATCCATCATGGACATCATTTTCTTCAGGCGACAATCCATCAATTATCCATCACAAAGAAAGAGACAGGCGCCCTTCCGTCTTTTCAACAATTGAATCCATCTTCACCGACCTTCCTACCAATACCCCACCAACTTCCAACGAAACCTCCCCTTCGGTGGCGTCCTCTACTAATGAGCTAGAAGATTATGTTGGTGTAGAGGACCTCCGCACCCTTCTTTGGTCACAAACTAAATGGTTACCAATTGATTTACAAGATTTCTCCCATTTACAACAAAATCAAATCCAACCCGAATTCATGTGTTTTGAAGGTTTCACCGCCACTGGAAAGGTGGAAGACACACAAGATTCACCCTCCAACTATGTTTCCCGAGTGCTAACGTCCATGCAACGGCAACAGCTCGCACAACCTCATTTGCACTTTGTGCTTGGTGTAGTTATGATGGGGGATATGATATCATTGTGTAGAGGTGACTCAATGGGTACAGAGGAATGTACATTTGATCTTCGTACTGGGAGTGGGATATTGGAGATTATTCGTTTGGCATTGGGACTAGCGATTGCAGACAACAAAACACTTGGATACGATCTTGATTTTGAACTGGAGAAGGCATTTGGTCATAGTTCGGTTGAAGCGAGAAGTGAATGGAAGACAAAGATTGGGAAAGGAATGGGAAATATCGATGAGGGTGTCGTGTTCATCCCGAAATACTACAACACCCCACCTGATAACACTGGCAGATCCCAACGCTACTATCTTCATTACTTGGTTGATAATCGTGGATCCTTTGGAGGTCGAATGACAAGAGTATGGTGCGCGTATCGACAAGTGAAGACCGAGGAAGAGATAATGGAATTGGTCCACGACGATGATCAAAATGAAGCTTGGGAAACTGTATTGCGTAAGGACAAGGACATCTTTGTTGGTCCCTATGCACTCAAGTACCAGAACACTGACACGTCGTCGATAACATGGAAGGAAAATGTGGTTTCGAGAATATTAGAAGCTGTTGAAAACGAGAAGAACATAACACAAGAAAATAGGCGAAGCGGTGTTGAATGTATTCTTCTTCCTCAATAGTAAGTATACTCCACTATTGAAGATCATCGCTTTACAAACATTTTTAGCATTCGCAAGGGTGCAAATATCCTTCATAGGCGTGGCATTACAGAAGAGAGAGGTGTCCCAGAGGCATTATCTCAGAATTCAAGCGGACATTATTCCAGTACAAAAAGTTCAAGGAAGTTGCTTTTGCAATTGCTGATGGTCTGCGCGGTAGGTCTATCTAATATCTCGCAACTACTAATACACTTATCATGTGGAATTTAGCTATCAATTGGCTAAACCAATAAAGGTTTCCTCCATCGAGATATCAGCGATGGCAATCTATTGCTTTCACGAGAAAATCCCTCCATATTCGAGAAGCCTTTCTCGCCAGAATTGAAGGTTGTGTTGTGTCGCAGGAAGGTCTCCTCACCGAAAGGTATCTATGGCCTCCTCCACGACTTCGACCTTGCCGGCCTTGTGAGCGTTGTCAGTTTTCTCACTTTATAAATACCACACCATACCACCATATTTATATATATTCACAACAGGAAAAACATCACAAGAAAATCCAGTCAGCAAATAAGGGTGAGGACTCCTCCATCAGTCCCAAGTCAAGCGTTCAAACGCACAGCAGTGGTCCAATCGTCTGTTTCTCTTGTATTGATCCTCTTCATCAAACAACTGACCCGATATTATAGGGAACTCCAGCATTCATGTCGGTAGCAGCTGCAGAGGGCAAGCATTGTCATACTGTTGTTGATGACGTAAGTGGATCTGTATATATAGCATATGTTACTCATACGCACTACGTAGGTGGAAAGTCTGTTTTACGTTTTATATCTGTTCCCGTTCAGTAACACAACTCCCCGGAAACCACCCTCTTACCCACACGTTCTTGATACCACCAGCGTACCAAAATGGCCCACAGCCATAAGGAAATGGACGACGGGTGATGTTCACACAAACCTGCGGCAACTTTCGGACCACAAAATTGGTTTCTTTAAGACCAGGGAGTTATATAATGCTCCCAACCTTACGAACAACAGCCACTTCAAGAATAATTGGAAGAAAGGGAGCACAGAGAGAAAGCTGTGGGAGGATTTAATTAACATACTCCATGATCATTATCTTTTCTCTCTTCATTCTGGAACGGAACGCTGGTATCCTCGAGGTGCTCAGGAAATTGAAGTGTCGCTTCCTAAACTGATCGAAGCATTGGATAAACGAATCAGTGAGCCCTTTTATAATTCGACCTGTTATATACATACTAGTTGCTGAGAATTGGGTTAAAAAAAACAGGAACATCATGGGAGTCAGGAAGGAAGGGGAAGAAACGTCAATGAATAATGGGCCGTGCCTTTACGTGGCCAAAATATGAGCTCACGCAATTGGCATAAGAAGAAATGAAACATGTACTTATGTACTAATCAATCTTCTTGTTATGATAATCCGGATATTCAATGTTCAACTGTTCAAGTCCCTCTCGTTTCAACTTCAAGTTGAGTTGAACTGTATGATCATGTCTGATTTTACAAATGATAATTTGTCAGAGAACGACTCTAATTCAGATTTCATTTTCTACGTTCTTTCTTGTTTAGGGGTAGGCCTCTCTCTACGTTCGTACCAATTTCACAAAATAATCACGATGTGGTCTGCCATTAATAGAGATATAGCCTCTACGTAAGAATTATGTGCAATCATGGTACCAAACGTACAATAATCATGATCCTCCACAAGTTTGAATATCGCCTCTTGGAAATCCCTACTGCATTGAGTAGTAAGATACATATCGCAACGCTGCACCACATAATCCATACGCGCTATAATCATAAAGCGAAGCTCCAAAAAGTAATTCCATAGCACGATGAATCAACGAAGACGACACATTTGGTCTTTAACAGCATTCGTAGCAGCTCTAATGATCCTAACAGTGTCCAGAGATTGACCAAGTTTCGGATATTTTGGTAGGAATTTGTTTGTATCTACGCTTCCATCATATACAATGATGAGAGCGTGAGAGAGCACAGAGACAGTAAGTTCTGCAGTCGTATCGTCAGGGTCGTTTTCCGGAATTAGGATCTTGAATGGCATAGCGTTCTCGGCAATATTAAGTGTTAATGTGCAATTTCTTTTCTTCAAATGACAAACATCATATAACTTATTGCTTTCTTACACCTCCGACTACTTAAGAATCCATTTAAACTGCTGAGGGGGAGAGAGGGATATGTGCTTATGCTTTAGAGGAAGTCTTTACTAGTTCTAGGAGTCTAATATAAGTACAAATTTAGATGGTTTCGTCAGTCATGGTAGCGATACGGCAGGGGTTGGTGGATATTCTTCCCACCACTACTATTACCCTTCACCACTGCCCCTTTACTTTCCCCCAGCTTTCCCCAAACGCCTTACCCCAGCATTACCCCTACCCACTGCTGAGCGCCCCTACTACTTCATGTCACCGCAGTTTGCAAAATGTAGCCTTCTACCAATGGAATATACCGGGGACTGTAATAGTATAACGATGCTGGAACAGATATGGGGTGCTGGTACACTTCTTGGATGGTGGATATGTGGTGGGATGATGATGTTGGGAGTTATATGCTTCAGACAGCTGGGAATTAATAAAGGAGAATCATCAAGCATACGAACCAGGTTACAATGCTTCATTGGCATATTGTTGATTGCAAATACCATCTTCGCAGGCTTGAATTTTGCCACGGATACTGTTTTGAAACTGATAACTACTTCGTCTTCCCGAGAAGCAAAGTATGTTGTTTCGATTGATGTAACCTCCAATGTTCTCGCTTTTTGCATTGCAACGATGTGTGATGTGTTATTGGTATGTATTATGTACCGGAATGCGATGGTTGTATCTCTGCTGACCGCTGTTTCACTTCAGCTATGGCGATGTTATAGAGTGAAAAAGTTGCTCGTTACTGGGCTTACCTATTGTTCCCTTTTCCAGAATATCTTCTTGATATTTCCTCTGGTATCATTATGCCTTCTTACTTTCAGTGAGTACTTGTCCATCATACATCAATATACTCCTGAACGTCGAAGCTGTTGAATTATTGACTGCATAAAAATTAAGCTTCAGGAATTACAGGCTCGGTATTATTACACTTCGGTTCCCACTCTTTCTATGGATCTACTGGCCAAAAACTCTTCAAAACCGCTTTACTATCAAACATAATTCTCAACCTCCTAGCAACATTCTACTTGTCTATACGTCTCCTAATTCACAGACACATGCTTAATCGCAGTCTAGGAGATTTACAACTCGAACTTGGAGGAACTTCAACATCAGGAGAGCATACAAGAATCATTGGAATTCTTCTAGAATCTGCAACTTTGAATATTCCAATAACCATCGCAGCGGTTGTTCTCATTACCCAATTTGACAAAGATAGAGCTGCTGCTATGCCTATTATTATTCCAGCACAGGTACGTACTTATGAATTTATCCTCGCCTTGAACTATAGTTCAAAATGAAGTATTCACAAGATGTGATAGTCGTTTGCATCAATTTTGGTCATTTATCAAATTGCGAATGGTAGAGCAATTGAAAGTGACGGTAGCCAGGTGACACATGGGGGAAATACAGAGAGGCATCGGATGACGAATCTATCTGAGCAAAATAGGAGTCAAATGAATTCATAGGTTCAAACCGGTACGTTTATTCCGGCCTCTCATGTTATCCGGCGTTATTCAGGGGAGAAATACATATGCAAGTGCAAGATCCAATATATTATTCACTCTTTTTTTACCAGTAAAAATATATACATTTTACAGACCAAAAAAAAAAACTTTTTTTTCATGTATTGACACTCGGAACGTTGTAATTTATGGAACAGATGATATTTTTTTTTTAATCAATAGCAAATATATACGTTTACCCAGTTTTGTTGACAAGTATATCTAACTAGCATGATAGCAAAGAGTCGTAGCCAAACCTGTTTCTTCACAGGTCATGCCACTCCGGTCGTCAGTTGTTTTTTAAAGTAGCATTGCAAGATCATGAGATATGTATAATAAATGGTCACAATGAGTCTATCATACAAGACCAAAGCACCGAAACAAAAAAAATCATGCAAATATTTTTTCGAAACGGGAGTCAAACATCATTTCAATTGTATCATTCACTAGTTTTAGATCTAGATTATAGAATGATCAGTCATTACATCGAACAGAGAGTTGCTAACTTGCCAACACGTACCTAACTTATCACCCATATTGATAGATGCCATCAGCTTGACAGTTGTTGGGTCTGTTACCGTCCCTACTATCTCCACAAATGTGTCCGTGATATTGGACTCAGTCTATGAAAACAAGAAGGATCTTAGTTAAGTGAAAGTTCGACTGATGTATCAAACATTTACGCACCATACCAATTGTTATTGAAACTTGACCGCCATCGCTAGCCTCTACAATCGCAGATGTATCGTTGAACTATATTTCCGTTTCCCCCTAAATAAATCCAACAACGATACTAGTATACAAGAGAACACGTACAGATATGAGTTTGCATGGTAGTCTCACTACCTTTCCTACAAAGTTGGGTAGTCGAGCAGAGTTTACGCGTGGTGAAGTGTGTTCGGCCATGGTGGGCTAAGTACAAGGAGAACAAGACGCGTTCTACTAATTGGCGTGTTGTATGCGTGTGAATTTCCACCGATTAATTGATGATCCATCAAAAATATGTAGTAAGATTGAAACCTTCGCTGAATATTTGAGAACTAATCGCATAAATATAGGGTGGTTTTACAGAATTTCAGTTATAACACCCAAAGCAATTTTTACTGTTCTTGAAGTTGTCTAAGACGGTGGTACACCAGCCCCAGCCCTTGCCATCTTTTTGTCGTGACCTCGTTTTCTGTTATGGTTTCCTCCGCTGGCTTTGTTTTTGTCTTTGAATGCACGATCTCGGGCGGAATTTCCATCGGCATTTCCCCCATTACCACCAACATTACTACTACCACCAGCAGTGCTACCTGCATTACTACCTCCCCTTCCTCCACCTCCTCTTCTTCCACCTCCTCCGCGGCCACGACCTCTTCCACGACCTCTTCCACGACCACCTTGGGATGAACTAGAAATAGGTGGGATGGCTGGCTGGTTTCCTCTAAACTCATTCTTTTGTTTGATTCTTTCTTGCATCTTTGGCTGTGTTTGCAACATTGATCCGATGAGAATGATATAAAATCAAATGAGAAACGGACTTACGTTACGATCCAACATTATTTTCCATCCTTCAATTTGTTCATTGTCCCATCCTACAAGAACCGATCAGATCGACAATCAGCAACAATTACATTAATAGTAGTCACCTGTATCCTTCTTAAGTTGTTCTCTTATTTTACTTCTCCTTGTTACTGCGTCACGTTCAAATAATTTTGGATCCCTAAGCCAAGCGAGCTCAAGCGTTGTCTCAGGCGTCATTTTCTCTTCTTCGGCATCGCCTTCATCTTCACCATCTGTTTCATCGGTCTCTTCTCCATCCCCGGTAACCTTGAGCCTGACCGCTTCAGCCTCATCAAGTTCATCCTCAGGATTGAAAATAACGCGATTGTTTGTGTCCGATTTGGGCGCTCCCATAGTATCCATTTCTTCTTCTTCCTCTTCTTCAAGGATTGCTTCGGCTCGCCTAAGGATATCGGCTTTCATCTGATCTATAAAGGTACGATCTTGTAAAGCACCGCTGTTACAGAAACATCAATATTTTTAATTAACGATTTTGGTATGGAAAAAACATACTCCAATTTCTTTTTTCCAAAGGAGACCTGCGTTAGATCCATTTCTTGATCATCAAATATGTTTCCCCTCTGTACAACATTATAACCCTCGACTTGGTTGCTAGACGACAGTGCTTTCTCATTCGCTTCCATCTCCTTGATCAACTCTTCTTCTTCTGGTGCCCGCCCTTCTAATAATGCAGAAAGAACCTGTTCAACATCTCCGTTGAAATGATCACTTGTAAGCAATAAACGCAAGTACTCTGTACTATAATCAGGCAAAAAGTCGAGAATTTGTGTGACTTTGGAATCCAACTCGGGATCTTCAACTGGAGGGGGTGCTTTCCCCTTGCCCTTGTTCGACTCGGCTGTTGTTGGTGTCGAATACCCAGTCATAGGAGGTAAAGTGCTGCTAGCAGTATTGGATGAAACAGCGGCCTGAGAAGCAGCTGTACGGGAGTTAGATCTGTTACCGCGATTGTCAATGCCGGGTTGAATACCCGACGAACGCAAGAGGATAGTCAATGCACCAGGTTTCCTTTCGTCAGATCCACTTTCACCTTCGAAAGCTGAGAGCATGGACTCTAAGATATCTAACCGAGCGTCTTTCTCCTGGGCGCTCTTGAGAACGTTTGCGAGTGTCCGGGAAAGCGAGTATGATTGTTGATAATCAGCGAGAAGAGGTCGATTTAAGAAGGGAGTAGGTTGTATATTGTTCCCGGCCGACGATCCAGTGGAGGTATTGGGAAGTTCCAGGAGGGCAAAGATAATATCAAACACCTTCTCTGCTTCCAATGCTAGTGCTATTCCTTTCGCCGATGATATGTCTTCCAACATTTGTGTCAAGATAATATGAAAAGCGTCAATAAGATCCACTTTTGTTTCCACCCATATTCTTTCCCAATCATCAATCTCGCCATTGGATCTGTTCATCGCTCCTTGTATTACATGGAGACCTCCATACGAGGTGGCGATTGATTGGAGAGAGGAGTCATAAGCTTGAGCCAATGCAAGCATAAAAGATTTGCTGCTAGCGAATCGTCGAATGAATGTAGGAGGACTGGCACGAAGGAACGAGAGTATGCAACATGACGTCTTCCGAAGTGCGTATAATCCTTGTGTTTGATTTGAAGATGCCTGAGGAGTTATGAGGAGAGTCAAAGCAGGTACTAAATCCTCGTCTATAGCAGTATCAATCGACGTCCCAGCCTCGGAAGCAGCATTAAATATGACCTTTAATTGCTGCTTATGTCCTTTTCCGGAATAAGCGATTGCAAGATCAAGTAAAGTTTGTAGATCCAAGCTACTAGAAACCTTCTCTCCAAGCGTCAGGGTATGTCTGTGGATAAGTTCTTCGTCTCGTGAGCGTTTTGCGACGTTCTCAGAGCCCCAGATGAGCGCTTGAAGAACCTGAAAGCTGGCATCCCGCGCATACGATTGGAGAAACACTTGCGAAGCTTCAGTATTGCGTTTTTCCGGTGGTAGGGCTATAGTTTGTGCGACAGTCGAAGCAATAGTTGCATTTAAAGATGCGAGCTGAGATGGTGCAAGCTGCTTCCTGGCTTGTAACGGTGGATAAGGAGGTAGTTTTGCGATAGTCATGAAGTAACAGGATAAACTATAGTTATGTTGTGAATTAAAATTTCTCGTATCAGAAGTATACACCATTTTCAGACTTGTGTACAACGTACAAATTATAGTTCTAGATATGAACGTTTTGGACAGGAGAGAAAGTCACAAATTGGAGGTCACGCACCAGTGCGTCCGGCCCGGTGCATCCGGCATCTACGAATTAACCGCTCAACGTAACGTTCACACATTTATGCTCAATGTCCTTCAATAACCTGTTTAAATTATCTTTCTTGTAATATCAGAAGTGCAACTGACAACTGAGTTTGACAAGCTGGAAAATGACTCCAACTAAGAACTTCACACCGTCATTCGTGACTATTATTGTGGGATCAAGTAGGATTGATTATCTAGCCTTGTTGGTGTGGGTAAACAGTGAAAAAAACGAACCGATCATAGTTCATTATAGAAAAATCATTATTCTTACTCCAAAGTATTTATAACTACTGTACAATCAGATAAGTTATTCGAACCTATCATCGCATTTGTTGAGGTGATTTGGCAGTTTGATGTCAGCCAGAAATAAGTACATGGTAACTGACATGAACTACCGTTCCGATCGTAGCTTGGTGGCAGATGGACACAAATGTAAGTGATAACTTAGAACTACGTTCAACTACTAGAGCAAAAACCTCCGCCAAAATCTATCTCTCATATGATGATAGAACTAGAGCAGCGGGCGGATCCATTCTAGGCTCCAACTCATACCATATCTGCCGTCCATTGATATTTGTTATATAAGAAACAAAGGCTTGTCCCCCGGCCCCACAGAGACAACTGACTCGGCGCTCCGAGAGGTACACCACAATCAACCGCAATCGCAGATTTAGCATAAAGAAGGTTCATCATGATATGACCGTAGCTTCACAGATCTCTAACGGAGATAATATGTTATCTGAAGACTATGATGTCATGGGAAGGTTCGAGCCTGGAAGTTAGAAATCGCCTCAATTTCAATTTCAATTTCTCGTCTTTTCAAGTCCGAACACTTAATGAAATTTGAACGAACGCACCTGTGCTATGCACAGGTACGTCCCTATGTAGTACAGTACATACTTGAACGTTTGAACGACCATCATCCATGTCCGCTTTAGGCTTAAACTCACCACTAAGGATGTTACATCATTTATCCCATTGTTCAGTACGTATCTATCAAGTTAAAAAAGTTGAAACCAAAGCATAAGCACCCTTGTCATACAGAAAAAGACGAAACGAAAAAGATCCAATACACAATTTGAAACAAATCATTCATCCAATCCGATATAGTAATAATAAAAAGAAGAAAAAAAGAAGAAAAAAACTGTTCTACACTTTGAAATACAAATACAATGAAGAAAAATCCTTGAAGAATGAATAATGGAGACTGTCGTTATCATACTGAAGCGTTAGTTTTGACTGGTGGTAATGCACATCTTCTCCTACCAATCGCCTTCCCTATAGCTACCTGATATATCACCAGTACAGAAGCAAATGACTTCAAGTGTCGATAATCAGTGACATAGGTAATAATCAAAATAGGTTAATATGGAATGCACTGTTTCATACGTATTAACGGACAACATACCTGTGCAGGGACAATCACCGACGCCACAAAATCTCCAAAACTCCTCCAAGTTACAATTCCCACAAGTGTTATAATTGAAAGTGGCACATTAATAACGGCACTTTCCAATAACATTTCCATAACTCTATAATGTTCCTTTGTCAAAGAAGCCCCCAATATATTCCGTAGTTTTCTGCGATATAAAATCAACCTCAGGCTGATCAATGCAGTTGAAAATACATTAATAGTGATGTTGCATAAGAGTGCGGTTGTTAAGCAGATTTTGGCGACGTTTGCGGTATGACCAGGAATTTTGGTTTTTCTCGTGGTAATAGCTCCTGCTGTCCCTACGGCTAATGACACAAGATAAGATACAGTATTTTGAAAGATTAAACAACTTACTTATCATAACTATCCAACATGAAGCGGGAAACAGCCAAAGATATTGGCTTAGTGATCTTTTCCTATAACCAAATGTTTTCTCTGTCATATAGCATCTCCATACCTTACAACAACAAATAATAAGTTATTATCTCAGCCTTCCGATAAACAAATGAATGACTTACCAGCAATCCATCCGTCAATATCCCAGTGAACACAATCATTAATGTACATGCTAATTGAAGGTTCAAAAAAGCATCAACAATTTGCTCGGTGGTCTTTGCTCCATTCCCAAACACCGTCCCAACATTGGACCACAAAAAATTTAACACCACAAAGACTGTATTAACCATCAGCAGCATGACCACATACCTCCCCAGCATCTGGTTCTGAAATGGTAGATCAACCCCTTTTTCAAGTACCAACGACTCCGACTCTGACGAATGTATATTACCACCACCACCACCACCACCACCACCACCACTACACAAAGTATTTCTCCTCCAGAGGAGATGTATACAATTCACCCCTAGTGCGAACAGACCTCCAAATACAATCGAACCAAGGAGAACACCAATACTCCACATCAACTCGAAATGTTGATAGGAGCAGTTGGTGTGTGCGACACAGACCTGCCAGGGAAACATGGGCTAAAAAATAGGCCCTACAAGGGGTGGATGAAGAGAGAAAAACGAAAGAGAAAGCAAAGAGAATAAAATTAAAAAGAAAGTGATGGGCGGGATGCTGATACAACCAGTGTATCGATGCAGAGAGTAGAGAAAGGTTCTGGGGAAACCTGACCAGGATCCACTGATCATTCAACAGCCACATTACCTATATACCTGTTTCGTGTGAGTGGGGAGCATCGCTGGATCAAATCTACCTCACTGGACATCATTCTCTCAGATCATTCTCAAATACTAGTAGATATATCAGAAGCGAAGCACTGATGGTATTCATCAGAAATAGCAAGATGTTGATGTTGTTGAAAGTTCATGAGTACAATGACACAGGTGACACTTGGTAACACTCAAGTGCTCACAGCTCCAGTGAGTTCATAACGTATTGATTCATACATACCTTGTAATATTGCATTATGTTCAGTCCAGGGTTCCGAACTCAGTTCGTCTTCATCAATGGGTTTCTCAATCTTAAAGCGATGATCTCGTACCTATGGGACATCTGTCCCATAATTTCGATGAGTGATGAGAGTATGTAAAACCCAATATTGATGGATGATGACAATACAAAAATACTTATGTGAATCCGAGATATAATTTGCCCAATAGATTTGATCAAGACTTCGTTACAACAGAAGCACGTCGCTCTCGTCTCCAGGCTGAAACCTCCCTGAGAGCGGCAACGAATAAGGGTATAACAGCACTAGCGAATAATGGCGTATAGACAGCATATTTATGTTCCGCTGGGAAATAAAGGAGCGCCAGCATACCAGGATTGAAGAAGGCTCTTGATGCCAGAGTAGTTGCTTCCGCAGAATTTCGGAATATATCATGTAGTGACGAGGCATCGAACGTCTGTAACAACGAAACTTGAACAACCGACATGCGTGGAGTCATACAAATGATCTTACCGTTTCAAGAGCGCCCAGTGCACTTTGGACATCGCCTTTTACATCTCCTTTAACTGGCATGTTCTCAATTTGATTGACGAGTTTGACTATACTAGTCAACGTTTCTTGTGCTGATCTGCTGTTTTCGAGAGCTCGAATACGCATGAGGGAGTCAACTTGCCATTCTGAGAGTGAGAACTTCTCAGAGGCATGCTGTTGAATACCATCGGGTAGAGGGGGGACTCCTAGCAGGGTAAGCAGTTGGTGTGCAAATTCTTGGAAGATTTGGTCAGCCATCTCTTGGGATAAATGGCTATTCTTGTCCGATTCGCCAACGGTGGGGTTGTGGATAGTGATCCCTCCCCATTGCGGAAGTAGGAAGGAGATAGAAGAGGAAATTTCATCTATAGGTAAAGTCAACCTTGATATTCATTGTCCATAGATCACGGAAGCGTACCAAAAAAAGTAAGAATATGCAGAGGTCGATGTGCAGGAGAAGGTACGAAGAGAACAAAATGAAGTACAGGATCATTAGATGCGCTTGATGCTGATGACTCTTCAGTATATAGCTGAATACTGAGGTAATGAAAGTGCTCACATAAGGACCATTCAGCCGAGTTGACGAACACAGTAAGGTCCTCGGGCGTCAAGCCAAACCCAGCAATATCATTCAACACTTTCGGCTCGAAAGCCAAACACCCATGATACTGCACCTGTGATTCTATTGTGAAATTATGCAAGTGACTTAATTTCTTGAGTACGGGATCGATTCTTCCTGTAATAAAATAAGCAAGAGTACGAATAAGAGGGTTATGGTTACTGACGAGCAATAGCTGTTTGAATATCCCAATCGGAAATTGAAAATCCTGCAGAGGCATCTTCATTGAGAAGGGTGAACGCAAGCCGGTATCGAGGTGAATATTGTACGACGCGGTTGTCTTGGTTTAATATTGCTGGAGGAATTTCAATTAGAGGTGCCAAAAATTCAGGCAGGATACTAGTTTCTTGGGGTTAAGTTAGACTTTTTAAAGCAAGAAAAAGTGAGTATCTTACTAGAATGATCTGAAAGTGGCAGATAAAGATCTTTTCCTTTGAGAAAAACTTGGGGATCATTGCGTAAGTGGTATGCGTTTTCAGGACATTGATTTTCAGCATGCACGCGAACATGGAGACCTCTCCATGCTTCCGAGTTGAGTTCCAGTAAACTCTTCTGAAGAGCTTCCAGAACAAACCCGTCGTCTACGCAGATATCAACAGGTATTTGCAGGTTCCTTTGAGTTTGAGATAGAATCCTAGCATTTGGTAGAGATAAACGTTGGATGCTGGTCGTGTACCACCATAGGGGAACAGCAAGGATTATTATGGTCCAGTAGGATAGTATAATGGCCCGTTTTATGCCATTACTCTGGTAGAAAAGCGTCGAGGGGTCGCGTAAGGACGCTGGCAACGGGTCAGAGGTCATTGCTTACGTCATATTATTTGCAGGTTGATGACGGTATTGTTAATACGAACAAATAAGAACTTGAACGTATAAGTATTATGTCATGGACTCCAAGTGTCTCTAAACCTTTTAACCAGTATATGTTACTAGATACAGGCGTCACACCTTTGGGGTGCCGCTGCCAACCTTGCCTGTGAATTGACCTTATACTCAGTGTATAAATATAATCGTTTCTGTTGTAGCAGATACAATGGATGTAGGGGTTCCTATTGGTGCATTCTGGGACTGTTTTAGGAGATAGAGCATCGGCAGAGCTTGGTTCCAGTAAGATGAAACCTCAGAGCTGAACTCCAGCCTGGTATATATTGAAGCTGAGGTGGAAGGCTCAGACTGGACGGTAACTAGTAGGGGGCTCTAGGTTCGATATATCGTGGGAAAGTGATGGGGACTCGTTTTGAATTATGAGTTTTTGGATGCCCTCCTGCCCTCCCTAGCACGTGAATCTCATGTGGTAATTCGTGAGAAATTGATGGGGACTCGTTTTGAATTATGAACGACAGAGATACCTTGCAGGCAAGGTAATTTATTTTGAAAAGAACTATAATTTGGGGTAGTAGCACTGTTACTCTGCTGTTACTATCGCCTCTGACAGCATCATTACCTCTCAGACAACCCTACTATCGTTATTTCCTGCTTCAGTGACGTATTGGCAGTGTAGTCTTGCTCTACAATACTGTGTTCTCGAATCGCCTTAATTGTATGATTTAGTACAACTGTACCCTCTCCAGCAAAGCATGAGCAACAATAACTTGAAGATACTCTCGCGAACGCTTTGCCTAGATAATCACCGTTGCTTTTTTCAGCCTTCCTCAAAGTTCTTTGTGCCTTTCTCGAGTCCTAAGCTCCCTATTGTGACACTCTGTGCCTTCATATCTAGGGGCTGTTGAACGTTGAACCATATAACTGCTACCATCGTTGGATTTATATTTTAAAGGGGAAAAAAATTCAAGGTAACTTAAAAATATAATAAAAGGTGAAAAATGCGCTCAGAGTGAGTTTGGGGAAAGCTATTAATAAGTAGCCGACTCGAAGCTCGGATTGGATATTCGGGGCTAAGAGGATTTGCCTGCCGTAGTAAGGGACTTGAATCACAGGCGGAGAACTTGTTGTTCTCCGACCATGAGTAACATGATTGAAGCGCTGTATCAGGACTCAGGGTATACATAATACTCACTCAGTGGATATTAATGAACCTGTAAGTGTAAGAGGTAAGAGTACTGGGGTGTTCCCAATGAAATATTGATGGCACCAAAAACTTTCCCTACTTCCTACTTCGGTTCTGGGGTCTCTGGGAGGCTCTTGTTCTCTACCTGGGGATTTGGATTGGATTGGGTAGTTCTACCTGAGTGCTACAGATAGAATCGGTCGGTTAAATTCTATTGGCCACAACGTTGTTCGGCATCTACATCTTTTGTTACGGCCCAAAAAATTCAGCGATGGTTATCGACAAGTATTACGCCTTCGGTGATCCTGGGGAACTATGTCACTCAGACAATAAAACAAGGTTACCGTGTTAGCATTCTCATTACGATGCTAGAGTACTGATGATAGGATCACTTAAAACCAGTGTATGTTCAGGCTATATTTAGGTTGGTGCTAATGTTATTTTATACTACTGACATTAAGCTTCGTATGTATCACACTTAACTCACGGAGAAGCAGCGGCACATGTGACGCTACGAAAGTCAGCACTAAGCTAGCACTTGCAAGAATCCTCATGGAAGTGACTGGTGTTGATGTTATTACCTGACCCTGATTGTTGAGCCTCAGGACATATCGATCCTGATTAAACCTAGAATCGAAGGCGGCGATCACCGCTGCTGTTGGTAGTTGCTCCAGAGTTGATCCTCTGCTGCTCCTCTGTAAATTCATTTTATTCCAGTATTTATATCAGGCACACCTGTGTTCAACATGAGCGTATATTGTAATGGGAAAAAGACGGAAATATAAGTCACTGTATCTACTACACCCACGTACCCTTTAGGGTTGGTGGCACCGGTAAGTTGGTAGTCTGGTGCTTGTTCGCCACCGAATGGGGGTTATGAATTTTTTAGAGTTCCCAAGTGGGAGCTTTAACTTTCTGCAGGCGAGCTGAGAAGAGTTTGCGGAGCCTATGTATTACTTATTTTTACTTGAATGGATTTTGGAGAATATAATGGTTACAAAAGGGAATAAAAAGGGCTATCAATCAATCAATCTTTACGGGATCGTTTTCCCCACTGGTACAGATCCATCAGGCCTCAGGCGCTAACCTTGCTGGAAATAACACTTGGTTGTAAAATCTCCTTTTGGATTCTTTTAACAAGAATGTTGTTGCACCCTTGTTGCATTGATCCACTCAATAACTTGCTCTACCATGACCATATTACACTCTGCCAAGTCTTGAATGCCACGAACGCCTTCCCTACCGGACAGAAGAAGGACAGAATCTATATTTTGGCCCTGAAATTTTATTTCCACAAAATAGAAGTTCCGCAACTGGGGTTCAACTAAGAGGCCCGTCATGCATCGGACCGGGTATATTAGAACGTAAGTGGGCGAGAACAATATATATAAGGTGGGTGTTTATGTTCCCTTTTCGCACTTTTGGTACTGGCATACTTACCACCATGGGCGCGTTCGATACAACAATCGGTAGGTGGCAGATCACATTAATATGATACAGGTGATTGATTCGTTGAAAAAGGAGTTCTTTTAATTGGCATCTTCTGTATGTCTCTTGCAACCTACTACATAGTAACTGACCTGATTTCACTAACTACACAAAAAAAAAGTCAATACATACCTCTTTGGTGTCGTTTGCTACCAGTTTGCAACATACTATAACAAGTGTATGTCACATAATCACTCCATTTAACCTGTACTTACACCATGATGGATAGGCTACAACGACAACTGGTTGATTAAGTATGTTGATACGCACAATGGGAACAATGCCATCTGAATATGATACCGTAGAGCAGCTGTAGGTTTCCTACTGGTTCTGGATACCTTCCACAGTGCTAGGTAAGACGAAGGAATAAAAATATGCACTTGATGTCACTAACTTCTGCGTAACAGTGTTATATACATGGCATGGGTTTACTGGTCTGTGTGCTTGTTTTGGGTCGACGGCTTGTCACTAATCCCTCATATATAGCGTGACCAACTTTGCCAATCCAGCCGCACTCGCAGGTACTGTGTCTTCTGCTATTGAGTCCATTTGTATATGTCTTTATTCTGAAGCTCCACAGATGCACTTTGGCCCTACACCTTTACACCCATAGGAACGGCCATGGCTGCAATTGTCACTCACGGTTTTATGATTTTCCGGTATGTATTCTAAAAACGCCGGAGTTTTATTTACTTGCTAATGTCATCCTAAACTTGAACCGTCTCGACAGTATCTATCATCTAAGTGGCAGGCAGATATGGATCCCCATCGTGTTTATTCCTCCTATCATTACAACTTTCATCTTAGGTGTGACATGTGGTATCAAGTATGTTGTCGGTCTTTTCACCCCGGAATCGCACTAAAAGTTTTCTTGGTACTGCAGGGCTTGGATAATTGTAGAGTATGTGAAGTTTCTTTTTCATGGTCATCCACTTCTACTAAAGACGTATATGGATAGCCTTTCAAAGCTCAACGTACTGACTGTCCTCGTAACTTGCTGGCTTAGTATGCAGACAGCTGTTGATCTTATTGTTGCCGGTGAATGATCTATTATATGTTCTACGTGTATAGTGGATTGACTAACCCAATTGATTGATACTAGTCGCCATGGCCTACGTTCTAATGAGGTCAAGGACTGGTTACAAGAGAACTGACAATGTTATTTACCGTCTCATTCGTGGTGCAATTCAAATCGGGGTCTTCTCTTCCATTTTTGCTCTGGGAGATTTGGTTTCTTTCGGTGAGGTTAACCGATACAAGTCACGTTTCAGAATGCTAACTGCTTCGTTTTTCAGCTGTTGCGCCTCAGACCAACTTCTATGGCATGTTTGCCATTCCTCTTGGTCGTATCTACACCAACGTACGTCATTTTAAATCAGAATTTCCCGCTCGGAGATGGGTAATTAATTGGCTTATAACCAGACTTTAATGGATACTCTCAACATGCGAGATGCACTGAAGGAGATGCTATCTTCAGAATGGATGTCAACTGTACGTTTTTTTTTTTCACGTGACATCCTCTCTCCATTGTGATCTAATGTTACCTCCCCTTTCAATTTTATTCTCTAGCCCTGTTCTATCACTGGAAAGTCGACGGTCCGATTTGCCAGGGGAGTAACTACTACGGAACAAATTGAATTGGGTGATACAGACATCATGAGTCGTCAAGGTGGTATTACTATGAAGGTGCCAGCAGACAGGGAGTCTGATAATTTGGCAATGGATTTTTCACCGACGAAATCTATTAAAGATTAATACTCAAGCCCCAAGTCCTTCCCACATTCTCTTACCATATAATTTGAAACTACGTTCGTTGCATAGAATACTATTGATAAGATTGGTATAATGATAGCTCCGCCGATGATGGCTCAAAATTTCTCTTCAAGTTTGATTGTCCCTGGAGTTTGGATTCATGTTGAAAGTTGAAACGGTAATACATATTATTTATAAGTATAAATGGCGATCCTTATCGATGATTATACCAAGGTCATACTAAACTTTAAACTCCTAGCACATCGTCTTACTCCTTCAAGACGACCGCTATAAATCACGAAGATAGAGCCAGGGTTTTTTTTCTGATGAAGCGTGGATCATGGTGAACCTTACTACCGAGTGAATTAAGTACGAAACCCATAATCACAACTATTCTCTTAGTATACAGTAGTCTACCCAACGTACTCTATTTTGCTACAGCCAAGCGCTTCACGAATTGTCCTCCAGTCCTCCCCTACTTCCCTAGGCAAAACATTACTCCACGACATCTGCTCAAGAAAAGGAAACAAACTCTCCAAAGTATGACATACATAATTTCGATCCCCAATCATTGAATACCCCACATTAAATGCGGTTATTTGATTATTGCCATACATAAACGTCGGTCGTTCTGGAGATACACACATTGAATTTGAATCGAAAGAAATACGGAGTTTCTCGAGATTGATGCACATTATAGCAATATTGGTTAGACCATCCACGCAAGTTGATGATACAGTCGGTTCGGCGCTCGTAATTGATAGTTCAGTGATGTAAGGCCAAAATCGACCGATAGCTTGAGTTTCATTTCTACCTAATAAAATATTGTCGTGAAGGTGAATAGCGAAATTCTTCATGTTATGATAATAGAGGAAGCATTCAATGGTGGTTCGGAATGTAAGATCTTCCGAATAACTCGCAAAGTCAAGATCAAGGGTATGCAGTGTTTCAGGACAACAAATTGTTGTTAATTCGTATGCGAACGCTTTCCACCAGTCCACTGTTACATCTCGGCGCTCGTAGTCAGTATCTTCAATCACCACTTCTTGAAGTTTACAACATCTAAACATCGGGAGGATGTCTAAAATTTCTTCAAGCGCGGCGTGTATCTCGAGGCGGGTGAGCATATGGAACAGGTTACCATTTGTTTGGATATCACGGACCATCTCGTGGTATCCTGGGTGACGTTTAATCTCTCCGATACATAAGGATTGCAGGTTCGGCATCATGGCGAGATGGGGAAGGACGTGAGTGCTGATTACAGGTATTTTTAGGGCAGTCAGGTTGTGGCACAATCTAACGATGTTACTGAAGTCTTGCATATATGGACCGATATTCAATGTGTAAGGAGAGTGGATGTCGAGGCGGCGAAGACTGGTACGGCAAACGAGAATCATGTACTTGACGAACTTCAATTTTGGTTGAATTTCATACCCAAGATGTAGTTCGAGCGTCTCGAGTTTTCCGCCAGATACAAGTGGCTCGAAAGGTATCAAACTTCCTGTAGCAAATTGATCGTTTTTCCAGTGTAATTTCCGGAGATTTGGGAAGGCATTTTTGTCGCATAAGAAACTGAAAAAGGTGTAGACATGTGATATAGTCATTTGGGATTCGTTTTCAAATCCTTTGGACAGATCGTTTGTGAAAACGCGAACCCTTCTGGTATAGCGGTAGAGCACAGCCAAATCGGTTGGTTGTAAAAACCTCACAACATTCTATTTAAGTGGGATGTCAGGCAAATCATTGACAAAGTTTCAGCTTCGTTGAAATATTTACCATAGCGTGTATCTTGTTTGTGTTCAAGACAGTCTTGTAAGCATCCCTTGACATACACCGTAGTAATGGTTCAACACCGTGTACTTGATACCATAGCATATCCAGAGCCGGCTCAGTGAAGAACTTGGAGGTAGAAGCAAGGTTTGCAAGAGAACGATTTGAGTCATCTGCTTGTAGCTCTTCACAAACTCGGAGGATGATTTTATCAAGACGAAGACAAGGATGCATCTGTATATCTGTATCCGATTTCTTTGAGGATCGGTGATGGGGTGGAGCTTGGGCACGGTCATTGAAGGAGGCATTGGGCTTTTAAGCATATTTTGGTGGTCCATACTAAACTACAGAAAGTCCAAGTACGGGACACAGTAAGCCACGGAGTAGTTGCATGTTTTTTTGTGTTTTGTGTATTTTGTGCTAACCTGTCATCTAATTCTCACGAGTCCAAATATGGTAACCCCTGAGTTCCCCTGTGCCATCCTGTGTAAGCACTGCAACGACAATGGCGCCTGTCAGGATTAATCCCAATTTTTTCTTGTTCCCGCTCCACCACGCCCATTCCTGCTCTTGAGAAACAACAAATCACTTCATATACATTCATTGAGGCTGACTGATGTGTTAACGGTTGAATCCACAATCATTACAAAGAAACTATAGCATTGGAGTCGTCAACATCTGTCGAAACAAGGAGACTTCCGGACGTCGGGGAATCAATGGAATTTCGAGTATATGGTATGGAGGTGTTGAAATGGTTAGTGGATACGGTGACGATAATTCTGCGTAAGGCGGGAAGGTCCAAATGGGTACTTCGAATGGTGCAGAAGATTCATTCCCTGCTATTACGTTTGACTAGAAGGTTTTCTGGCAATCCCCGATTCACTCCGACAACAGATACGGAGAAGAGAGGTCAGGAGCAACCGAGTACGGAGATAGAGATATCGATACCCAAGGGTCAAGTTTGTTGTAGTACGCTACCGCATACTAGGTTCGAAGATCAATTGACAGTACGTCATACACGGGACGATACATTGGTAACAGAAGATCCATCCTACTCTCATTCAGCTGCTATTGCCACCGTGGAGGAGGGTAGAGGAAGAAATGACTTTGGAGGACAATCTTTATCTCCGAGACATTCAGTTTCTCAGGACCCAGAGAAGGGGTCAGATGTTGTGTTGGATGATATTCCAAACTTGACAGATATCGTGGAAAACTTGTACCCTGTGGGGGTGGATGAGAGCGAAAGGTATACGAGGGATAATAAAATGTACGCTTTCATTCTTGTGGCACCTTGTCATTTGACTGAAAAGACTAGACCAAAGGGTGTACCAGACCAATTTGTACTACCGCGGCTTTCGATAGACTTTTCTCCGTATGTTTGACTGTTTAATTAAAGAACCTGAACGTTGCCTAACAATATTTCAAGACCATCATTACCTCTACAATGGACTAGATATATACACCCTGAAGGTGCCGTCTATTTCTGGGACTCTGATCGGGTACGTTCTACAAGGCAACGCATTTAGTCATTTTGAACTGATCCTGATGGTTCTAGAGAGTTGTCACCGATGCATATATCCTTGAACCCGAAGTTTACAACAACGTCGAAGATGTTATCTCTGGGATTGACAATTATATCAAAAATTATGGCATCGCAATTGCTTCTTTGCCTACGGTGCATCTTTACCTCGAGGAGTTGTTTGACGGCAGTTTTGGTTATTATTTCGTGGATCACCAGAAGAAAATCCTGTTTTGGCTGGATCAGAAGTATGCGTATCCCATCGTACAAGAACTCAAGACAAATACAGTATCATTAGATCATCTTCGTAAGTGGAACCAAAACTCTCCGTTTCGTTTTAGTTGAAATTGACCATGTTCAAACAGAGCTTGAACTCACATCGCAGTATTGGTGGGTTGATGTAATTCACCATCTCAGTTCTAGGATATTAACTATCCTTAGGTATCATAATGAGTATTTTCCGCATCTCGCCGTTCTAGATGAGGCGTTAATAACGTTACAAGACATGGTATGGCATGCTGCTGGAGGTATTCCATTACTATTCGGGTTCCTCTCTGGATGACTGACGTTATTCTTTTTTAGATCTTTTGACCTCTTCAACGTCGACTGTGCCATATACCTTGGATGATACGTCACGCATGCAAACTTTAGTAGGCGAATTTTCCGCGCACTACCGTGGTAGGTGCTTCTTATAGCTTATGACATTTGATCTAATATTCCGTAGCACACAGGCGCCTTGAGACAGGTGCCACGACCATCATTTGTGAGTTCCTCGAAGCCATACTCCTGTCTCGATGTGCACTAACCTTTTACAAGATCGTCTGCTTGGTCTATTCAGTACGTAGGGCTGTTGATATTACCATAAAATGTAAACTAATCTTCGTTCCAGCACACCAAAGATTCTTAAATTTTCATGGCCAGAAGGTTGCCCGTCTATCTCGTACTCAAAGTCTGTTTGAAGAAAATAAACGGACATGGTTCATCAATATCCTTTCCCCACTATTCTTCTATGCCCCAGAAGTCTATCTCAAGAAACTACAAGCGATGTGCATCGATAGTCTTGTGAATCAACCATCATGGAACAAGCTATTGGAACGTTTGACGGAAGAATGGAAAGAGTATACTCTATACGTATGTTCCTCACTTTAATATGCACAAAAGGAAGCTGATGATCAATCAGGCAACTGTCCTTTTAACATCGAACGTTTCCTTCCTTGCTATACAATCATTGGATGAACTAGGGTCAAATGGGTATCGTGATCCAGCACAACGAACGAGTTATTTTTCCGTAGCGGTTAGTATCGGGGTTATCACGCTAGGCCTACTGCTTGTACGACAACATCACACAACTTTGGATGTACGCATCTTCACCTTTATTTCGTTTATATCTGAAAACTCACAACATGTCTTCAGCGCCGGTTCCTTTTGCACAGGAGTGTCACATCAATTGGTCTCGAAACACTTGCAGTCATGTATAGTTTGCCGTATGCCTTGCTGATGTATGGGTATGTGCCTTTCTCGTGGTCTCTCTGACAATTAGACTTATTAAGATACATTTAATTAGCATGATATCATTTTTCCTTGCATTTTCGATCTTTTGTACACAATCAAAAGACACCATCACTATTGTATTATTAACATTTGCATGGACAGTGGTAGTGGTTCTTCTGTTGTGGTGTATATCTGCTTCATTTGAGTATACTACCTATGAGAGACCTTGGTTGATTAGAAAGGTTAGGGCGTTGGGGGGTAGATTGCGAAGTAGAACGAAATCCGGGTCATGATGGGGTATTATATATGACAATGATAGTATAGATTAGAATTGTGTACTTACCACACCAAGATGTTGTATATATCCAAAATTTAACATTCGATGTCCACACCGAACCTTGTACCGGCTTGTACCTACTGGACACTGGCATCCTGCTAACACCAACGCTTGATGTGGAGTGTCACGTGCGATAACGGATCATTCGCGTGATCAAACGCCCACAGAATTGGCCAGACACCATCTTGAAAACGCTTTGACTTTCTTCCATTGCCCTTTATCCAACGCTTGGACCTTTTTTTCGTTTGTGTCCAATACACCATTTAAAAGCTGGGCTCTATATATATGGCCTTTGGCGGCCCACTGGAATCCCCCTCATCTTTTGTCTCCTCGGCTTCCTCTCAAGTTAATTCTTCTCCACCAAGGACAAAGTCAACCTCAATATTACTTATATCGTAGTGCATATATTTATATATTGCAAAACATACAAGTAGCAAGGCATTGAAGACCATCACGCATTCATCACATCTTTTTTGTCGCGTTTGAATCCACCAGAAAACGGAAACTCGCTCTTTTGACCGAATCCGAGTCTCGCGTCAATCCATTCTGATTTAATCGACTCCTATCTATTGATTTCTCTCTGTGACGGAGTCTTCTTATGGGAGTTTCGGGATTTATACCTTTTATTCAGAAGGCTTAGTGAGTATTTCAATTTTTTTTTTTTAATTTGGATGTTGGGAATATATGTACTAAATCAAGTGTTGTTTTGATGGAATAGTCCACATATTGTACATAATTTACCGGGTAGATTGAAAGATTTTACTGGGAAGAAATTCGTTATGTACGTCTCCGTTTTTTTTTTTTTCAACTCTGAGAATACTAAAAAACCTGAACACCTTTTCTTTTTTTTTTTTTTTTTTTTTTTTTTGGTAGAGATGGAACACTTATAACTCAACGATTTCATTATGCACCATCTCCTTATCCTTATAGGCATGTTTTAGGATGGTATAATTTGGTGAAGGAGTTAAAGGAATTTGGGGTTGAAGCTTTATGTATATTTGATGGTGAAAGTAGAAGTGCGGCTAAAGCTAATGAGGTGTGTTTCACTTTATTTTATCTTTCTTTTCCTTTTCCTGTTCCTTTTTATATGATTGTGATCATGATAACTGAAGCGAAACCTTTTCAAAAAATAGCTTGATAGAAGACGAGAACAACGAAAATTAACCAATCTTCGTGGAACACTCGAATTATCAAGAACAAAACGTCTTCATGATTTAAAATCCACAATATCAGGATTTGAAACATTAGATAAAGAAGGAAAGAAGAGTATCGCGGATTTGTTACAGAAACTTAATCCCTCTGGATTTGATGTTGATCATGGTGTTGACGTTGGGATCAAGGATGATTTGGATAAAGTTGGAGAAAAGTTGAAAGTTTTGAAAGAGGTAGAGGTAGAGGGAACTATAGTGAAAGAGGAGAAGATTGCTGAACCAGATTTGATTATTATGGATCTAGGCCAAGATGATGGAATGATGGTTAAAAGTGATGTGGTACCGGTTGAAGCCCAATCTCAAGATATGACACCTTTGGTAAACGAGAAGGAGATTGGTCGGTCGCCTATAACCGAGGAACAGGTAGTGGAAGAGGAGAATGTTGGACCTAAAGGAGACGCGATGATGCCTTCCGTATTAGAGAAAGAGATAGAAGAACCGACTATAGATGATGAATCGGTACATATTTGTACAAAAGACACCACGAAACTCGTACCGGAACCAGAAATGAATGGACAACCAGTTGGAACAAAACCTTCCGTCGAAGTCATTAAATCATCCCTTCTTGACTCTTTTCGCGATTTCAAAACCAGTGTAGCCAAAGTCGCTTCAACCCCCGTACCCGTACCTAGTCCCACCACAACTATAATGGACGAACAAACAGAGGAAGATCTTATATTAAGTAAAACTCAACACGAACTTACACTTGAAGAAGGGAAATTATGGAACGAGTTGACACAAGCTACTACTCAAGTTTCTATGTATCAAACTCAAACTCAAGATGCATTGGATCACTTTGTTCTTCATTCGACTGAAGATAGGTTACACGCTTTAACTACAAAAAGCGAGACTGTTTCAGATTCGTATCAAAGAAGGATGCAAGCACCTACAAAGGATACTTACAGTGAATCGAAAGAAATTTTGGAAGCAATGGGGATACCTTGTTATGTGATTGAAGGTACTTGTGAAGGAGAAGCATTAGCTTCATCGTTGGTACATCAAGGTTTGGCTGATTATGTTGTTACTGAGGATTCGGTTCGTGTTTTATTCGTTTTGTTTGGATGATTTTTGACTATTTAAACTTTTATTCAGGATGTTCTAGCATATGAAGCTCCGATGATCAGAAATATAACCAGTCGAAATTCGCTCACGCTTATACATGGCGCTGATGTTCGTCAGGAATTGAAACTTTCTCATGAGGAATATGTCGACTTTATCATTCTCCTCGGTACCGACTTCTCGCAGAGAATAAAAAACGTGGGACCTTCGCGAGCCTATAAATTCATCCAGGAACATGGAAGCATTGAAAATGTGGTGAAGCATGAAAACAAATACTCTCCTAGAACTTCTCGTTCCGAATATTTGGCCCAAGTTAAGACAGCAAGAGCCATATTCAACGGTCTGCCTCCAATCCCGGACCGTCTGGGAATATCAGGGCTGGGGGAAGATCCGGCGAAGGTGTCGGTGATAATGGAGAGATGTGGATTTGGCAGAGTGTTGATGTTGAATGAGAACTGTTGTAAGGATGCACTTTCCGGAAATTACTTCAGTGATGATCCGGTTGCCGAACGCATATAGAGCACTAGGAATACAATACAAATACATAACTTTTAATCATAATCCACCTCGAAGGGCATCGATAGCCGAGCGCATTCGCAGAACAAACTCCTGTAGTCGTTTGCACACAATATCTATGGTAAATATCGTCGTTAACATTGATTTTTTTTTTTCATGTACGAGAACAGATCGGGTGCAGCATGTCAGATAGCCAAAGAGGCACTGCATACCGAACAATTCGGTACAAGTGGACCGTGTATTCTTGTTGATGTCCCGCTGGGTATATGCGCATGACGACCTGCCTTGTTCATTCTCGGTCTGTACGATGGACCTCAGCTTTTCTCCTAGTCGGGCTGATTCTGATTCTGTAGTATGCTGAATGCGTGTCATATTCCAGGCCCAGGTCTCTAGCATTAGCTGTAACAGTTCAACGGCTTGTTCTGTACAAGTTTAGTGAGTAAATGTGAATATATGCGTTATATTACCTTGTAAAAATGCAAGATCCCGGGCGGTTTCTCTTGAGTAGGGTATACCAAGACTCTCTTCTGTGTTGAACCGCGTAAATTCGGTCAAGATTTCATCCAGTGATTTATCCTTGAAGATTCCTGCGCTAGTGTTTTCTTGGGTGCTCTTGACTTGTGTCGCCAGTTGATTGCTGGGAGGACTTTGGTAATCCTGTGAGGATTGGATACCACAGCTCTGGTCAGTATAGACGTTGTCGTCTTGTATATTCATGAATAAGGGACGGAGGAGAGTGATGTAATGATTGGGTGAACGCGTTTATCTATATGTAACCACGTGACCGCGGAATGATCGCGTCTGAGATAGCCTGATTTGGAAGGGTTGATATCAACGTCCTCCATGTGAGTTCTGGCCTGTTATGCATTGGAATCTGCTGATAATCCTCAATACATTGTAGAGAATTATATACTCCAGCTATGGCACAGAACCCGCCATACCCACAATACCCTTACTATGCCCAGCCCCAGAACATATACCAGCAGCTCGGGAAACCACAACCACAACCCCATCTGCAACCTGTATACCAGCAGCATCCCCAACAACAACCACAGGCCCAGCAACCACAGCAATACCAATATGTATACCCTCAACAGCAGTCCCAGGCCTTACAGCGTGTGCCGTCGGCCGTCGGCTACCAACAGCCATATCCTCAACAACAAGTAGCTCAACAAATGTATCCTTATACACACACTCCTGCTCCAAATATTACCCCAGTACCAACACAGACTCCGGCTCCTGCATCTATGTATCAACAGCAACAGTCACGGCCTCCTTCTCAGAACTCACGCATTCCAACTTCGTCTTTTCCTTTCACTCCTCCTGGGCAACAGAACTCGGGAATGGTATCTCAACAGATTACTCACAACCCTGTGCAGAATCAGGGCCAGCTAGTTCCTGTTTCTCAGGCAAATATGATGCGAGGACCTAGTCCTGCAGTTTCACCTAGACCTCCCATTGCTCCGTCTGCTATTCTTGCCCAACAAGTGCAACAGCAACAACCTCCATCAATGGCTCTTGTACCTGCAAATAGATCGTCTGTTGTAGCTGCACCTCAGAGGCAAATTATGCCTCCTCCTCCTCCTCAACACCCACAAATCCAGGTCCAGCGGCAGTCGCGTCCGTTATCTCAATCATATCCACAACAGCAACAACAAACACGACCGCAACCGCAACCGCAACCGCAACCACAATCTTTGCAAATGAACCCTCCGCAACCACAAGGGAATCAGCCACCCCAAACTCCTGGTCAAACTACACCACAACGTCGACCTCTGCCATCCCCAGGTGCCTCTCGTCCTTTCCCTGCCGCTCCTCCTAAGCATCCAGTAACCATCAATACTAACACCATGCGGACTCCAGGAAATTCGCAACCTCCTTCGCCTGTTAAATCCTTCTCAAGGAATCCCACTGCTCCATCGTCACCAACAAAAATAAGCGCACCATCTTCACCGACTAAAAATATCGCTCCCTCTTCACCGATTAAACCAATTACAACTCCAGCCTCACCGACTAAGAGTCGACCTTTACCTACCCCCGGAGGAGGATCTATGAATAACAGTGCGAGTAACCCTTCTAAAGAAGGTTTCGCTGGTGTAGGTGCTGCTGGAAACAGTCGTGTCTCGGGTTTGCCAATACCTTCTACTGTATCTAGTCTCATGGCTGGAGTTATACCTCCAGAAATGCTAAATGCGACTGATCCAAATGGGAGTATAGAGGATGAAGAAGAAGCGTATGGTGGGATTGAAACGCCAGCGACCGGAAGTCCTATCAAGACCACATTCAATCAATCGACATCACCAATTAAGAGGAGAGCCAGTCCACCTAGGTTTAACTCTGGTGCTGGTTCTGGTGCTATTGCTTCGATTTCTTCGAATCCTGTGAAGGGATCTCCGAGTAAAGGGGATGTGTTTGGAAGAGGCCTTTCAACTACTCTATCTAATGCCGTTTCTCCCCCGAATAATACGGCATCCTCAATTCGTTCTCAACCTCAACCTCAACCACAAAATCAAACACAAACACAAACACAACACAAACCTAATTCTTCAACTTCGTCTAACCCACCATCGATGATTAATCAAAGATATTCATCAAACAATGCCCCTCAAACAGGAAACACCACTACCAAACCCTCTCACCCTCAAACTCAGACTCAGAGTCAAAGTCAAGCTTTGGTTCAAACTCATAATCGTAGTCAAAGTCAACAACAAGATCAATCATCAACTTCTTCTCCAAAGAAATTCACACCGATGTGGAGACGTACGATCCCAGATTATCCACAACCTGCATTCGGTTATGCAGCAGGAATGGTTCCTGAGCCATTTGTTGGTACCAAGAAACCTCCCAGTGCTGCTGTCGCTGCTACAAGTCCCCAAGTACGTTTTTTCTTTCTCAAAATTTACATAATTCTCTTTTTTTTTCTTTTTTTTTTTTCGTGTTACTTACGATGTTTTTTCTTTCTCTCTTTAGTCAACTGGGAAGACACCTTTAACTGAAATGGAAAAACAAAGAGCGTTGGTGGAACGCCAACATATTGAGAGACAGTTGAACGCTGCTATGGTTAAAGTGCATACACAAAATAAAGCTCAAGCGAATGCTGGCATGGTGAATCTTTTTATTATTTATTTCTTTTTGGGTTGATTCTTCTAGATACTGATAGATATGTTGATTTTTTTCAAAGCCGGTGTCCAATACTTCATACTCTGCATATGCGCTTTATTCGAATCCGAATATGAATCAGGCTGTGATGAATCCTAGTCATATTAGATCTGGTGCTCAGGTTTATGATGATGATGATGACGAGGATGAAGAAGAGGATGATGAAGAGGAGGAAGATATGAGTGATGAAGTGGAGGAAGAGGATGAGGAAGAGAGTGATGAAACGGATGAAGGTGTTCGAAGAAAGAAACAAGCAAAGAAATCAGGAGCGGGTAATGGGAAAAAGAAAGTTTCTTCTAAAGAAAAAGAACGAAAGGTGTTGAAGAAGGTTAAACCTGGATCTAAATCTAAACCTAAATCTACTTCCGCTTCATCAAAGAAGCGTTCATCACGAAAAGATATCACTTCAACTTCTGAAGATGATACCACTGAAGCTACAGAAGTATCTGCTGAAGAAGAAACAGAAGAAGATTATAGACGTAGTAAACACGTTAAATCTTCATCAACATCATCTTCAAAGTTCAAGGCTAAAGTAGAAAAAGAGAAGGAGGCTATTAGGAAGAGGAGGTCTTCTCAACCTTTTGATGAAGTTTATGATTACGAAGAGGTACCACGAAAGAGAGATCCTTCGACTAGGAGAAGAGAATCCCCACCTAGACCAACATCTTACCATCAAAGAGGGATAAGCTCAAGCTCAGTATTTGCGAGAAGATCGTCACCTTCACCTCCACCTATAGATGATAGATATAGTCATATCAGACGTGCTTCACTATCACCACCACCTCCTGTTCGAGTATCTAGAAGAGTATCTCCTCCTCGTGTTAGTTTACTCAAGGATGCACAAAGGAGAACTGTGAAACTTCGAGGAGATGATGATGATGAAATGGATGAAAGAGGACGAAGGGATGAAATGGATTATAGAATGAAGAAAGAAGATCGATATCGTTCAAGAGAACGCGATAGAAATGAAGATTATGATGATATAGATCGAAACCGAGATTATTTCCCTCCTCAGCAACCCAATAAAAGATACTCAGCTAACCGATCACAGTCACGAGCTCGTGATCGCGGGTTTGGGGTTGACATTGATGACTCCGAGTATGAAAATGTGCGTCAGGAAGAGAGGGATATGCGATATGGAGTTTCGCGTACAAATCCTGTGAAGATACCTTTGCGAAGGCAGGAGGATAGGGAAGATTGGGTAAAAGGGAATAGAGGCGAGGAACGGGAATCATATAATAATAACAAAGTCTTCAATATTGGTCGACAAGAATCACCTCCACGCGCATATACTCACACACGCGAACGTGATTCTGGATATTCTGTTGGAGGTTATCGGAGTCGACCGGCTTCTCCTACAAGAAAATATTCTCAACAATCAACTCAACCTGCTCCTTTACAATCTCCTTACCGAAGTCGACCTTCTTCACCTACAGGGGCGCATGAGCGCGGATTGGTTACCAAGTTCTCTGCTGTCAATATCAACGACCGGGGAGCTCCTGATAATAATAGTCGTCATGGAGGTAGTGGAGGAGGACGTTCAGTTGATGATTGGCCTGCAGACCTTCCTAGATTACCACGAGCCCCGGGACAATCGAATCATGGTAATCAATCTGATTCCAACCATAATCGACGCAATAGTCGCGATGTTTATACGACAACGACACATGATACGCGAACATCGAATATGAGCGGAAGATCTAGTGTAATGACGGACTATGGTTCCACTTCCAATACTTCGACCCCGACCTCGACTGCAAGGCCTTTGCGAAGAGAAGTTCAGGTACCTGAACCTCGACGATATCAGAATCTTGGTATGAACTTGGATGATCCCCCTCCGAGATCTGTATCTCCTGCTTTATCACAGGGTTCTACTGTGTACGAACATCAAAACCATAATTATCAGCAGCAGCAACAACCGCATCATCAACCACAACCACAATCACAAACCTTCAACCGTCGACCTCAGAGTGAGGTGTATTCCAATACACCACCTTCTCATACTCTTCAACGTAAAAAATCAATGTATGACGATATGTCAAATGATTCTACATCTAGGGTTAGTGGTAGTAATACCATCAAACAACAACGACCACAAAGTCAAAGTCAAGTTTACGATTACGGTCCATCGTCATCATCACCATCATCATCACCTCGACCTCCTTCAATTCATCCACTCGAACGTGCAAATATGAATAAAACGAAAATCAATAATGGAACACCTAAAATTCAAACAATCGAAATTGAAAGTCCTGCTCCTGTTGGTGGACGTGATAAAAGAGCAGATTTGGATAGGATGTTGAGTGATCCTGAAGATGATAGTGGAAATGGAAGGAGAAATCGGAGAGGTGTACCTGATATTCATGTTCATGTTGATGAAGTTAATAGAGGTCCTAGTATTCAAGTGGATTCTCCTACTAGGCAACAGGTTGATTCGTCAAGAAGACCTATGATTCAAGTAGATTCTCCGCGCGGTCCAATGATTCAAGTAGATTCTCCTCGCGGACCGGTTATCAACGTAGTAGATTCACCACGGGGGCCAACGATCAATATTGACTCAGCTTCTTCTACCGGAAACACAAATACGCCTAGAGTTCAAGTTTATGAGGTCCCTGGAATAAGCGTTGCTGGTCCGGAGTTTGAAGAACACGATGGTCAACATAGTCATGGTCATGGTTCGAGGCCTCCTGTTGTACAAGCACAACGACGTCAAGGTGGACCGAGACCTCGTGGTGGCTTGATTTGTGGTGGATGTGATGGACCTATTGTTGGTCGGATTGTTAGTGCTATGGATGCACGTTGGCATCCTCAATGTTTCAAATGTAATGTTTGTGGTGATTTGTTGGAACATGTTAGTTCGTATGAACATGAAGGAAGACCGTATTGTCATTTGGATTATCACGAGGTAAGCTTTCTCTCTCTTTTTGTTTCAACTTTAACTAACATGATTTATTGTATTTTTAGAACTTTGCTCCTCGATGCTTCTCATGCAAAACCGCGATTATAGAAGAACGTTTCATCAGTTTGGATGATCCTGCCTTGGGAAAAAGAACATATCACGAACAACATTTCTTTTGTGCAGAATGTGGTGATCCGTTCCTTGAACCTTCCATGAATTCAACAACACGTACTGGAGAACTTAGCGTTAGTGGTGATGGAGAATTTGAATCGGATGATGTGGGTTTCACAGTATATAAAGGTCATCCTTATTGTGAAGCTTGTCATGTCCGATTACGTTTACCAAAATGTAAGAAATGTAAGAAGAGTATTCGGGATCATGAACAAGCTGTTGAAGCTTTGGGTGGGAAATGGTGTTGGTCTTGTTTCGTTTGTGCTGTAAGTGTTCCTCCCCCTTTACTCTTTTTTTTCTTGGATACTGATTATTATTTGTTTCTTTAGGGTTGTGAGAATCCCTTCGAAAACCCGTCGTTCTTCCAGAGAGGGGATAAACCATTTTGTGAAAGATGCTTTGATATTATGCTTAGAAATGAGGTTTAATGCTAGATTATTTGGATTTTGTAATGTATTGGACAAAAAAACATTAGACTAATTTACTGAAACCGTTGTTTTATCGACAGTATAAAGTAAAAATTAAGAGAATTCATTTCAGCTTGCAACGTGGAAAGCACTAGTCCAAGCCTGTTCGCCCAAGGCGTGATGTCACATGTGTTGATGCGCTAAGGGCACAATCACGAAACTCAAACCGCTTCCACGACATGCAACTACTCCGTGGCTTACTGTGTCTCGTACTTGGACTTTCTGTAGTTTATGGACCACCAAAATATGCTTAAAAAGCCAATGCCCCCTTCAATGACGGTGCCCAAGCTTCACCCCGTTATCGATCCTCAAAGAAATCAGATACAGATATACAGATGCATCCTTGTCTTCGTCTTGATAAAATCATCCTTCGTGTTTCTGAACAGCTACAAGTAGATGGCGCAAATCGTTCTCTTGCAAACCTTGCTTGTACCTTCAAGTTCTTTACTGAGCCCGCCCTTGATATGCTATGGTATGAAGTACACGGTGTTGAACCATTGTTACGGTGTATGTCAAGGGACGCTTACAAGGCTGTCTTGAATACAAACAAGATACATGATATGGTAAATATTTCAACGAAGCTGAAACTTTGTCAATGATTTGCCTGACATCTTGAATTGAATAGAATACTGTGAGGTTTTTACAACCAACCGATTTGGCTGTGCTCTACCGCTATACCAGAAGGGTTCACGTTTTCACAAGCGATCTGCCCAAAGGATTTGAAAACGAATCCCAAATGACTATATCACATGTCTACACATTTTTCAGTTTCTTATGCGACAAAAATGCCTTCCCAAATCTCCGGAAATTACACTGGAAAAACGATCAATTTGCTGCGGGAAATCTGATACCTTCCGAGTCACTTGTATCTGGCGGAAAACTCGAGACGCTCGAACTACATCTTGGGTATGAAATTGAACCAAAATTGAACTTCGTCAAGCACATGCTTCTCGTTTTCCGTACCAGTCTTCGCCGCCTCGACATCCACTCTCCTTACACATTGAATATCGGTCCATATGTGCGAGATTTCAGTAATATCGTTAGATTGTGTCACTACTTGACTGCCCTAAAAATACCTGCAATCAACACTCACGTCCTTCCCCATCTCGCCATGATGCCAAACCTGCAATCCTTATGTATCGGGGAGATTAAACGTCACCCAGGATACCACGAGATGGTCCGTGATATCCAAACAAACAGTAACCTGTTCCATACCCTCACACGCCTCGAGATACACGCCGCGCTTGAAGAGATTTTGGACATCCTCCCGATGTTTAGATGTTGTAAACTTCAAGAAGTGGTGATTGAAGATACTGACTACGAGTGCCGAGATGTAACAGTGGACTGGTGGAAAGCGTTCGTATACGAATTAACAACAATTTGTCACTCTGAAATACTGCATACCCTTGACCTCGACTTTGCGAGTTATTCGGAAGATCTTACATTCCGAACCATCATTGAATCCTTCCTCTATTATCATAAAATGAAGAATTTCGCCATCTACGTTGGCGATAACGTTGTGTTAAGTCCGACCGAAACTCAAGCCATCGCTCGATTTTGGCCCTATCTTACAGAAATATCAATTCCTGGTGGTGATCCCACTATATCTGATATCATTAACTTGCGTGGATGGTCTAACTAACCTTGCTACAATGTGCATCAATCTCGAGAAACTCTGTATCTCTTTCAAGATCGACCAATATTTGCGTATGGCAATAATCAAATTTCCCTGGTTAATGTGGGATATTCAAGCATTCAAGTTAGGGATCGATATTATGTATGTTATACTTTAGAGAATTTGTTTCCTTTTCTTGAGCAGCTGTCGTGGAGTAATGTTTAGCCTAGGGAAGTATGGGAGGACTGGAGGACGATCCGTGAAGCTCTTGGCTGTAGTAAAATAGATCAGTGGGATTAGCTCTTCGCGAGCAACTTCTTGAATCTGGCTAGACTCCTATGGCAGATTATGATTGGTCGATGGATGTTATCATCACTCCTGATTAACTCTCACGCTGCTTCTGGTCATGCTAGTTGTCCCTGGTAAATAGCTTCAATATAACCACTCGTCCTACTCTCTCTCGCTAAGATATCAACCCGTATCTATTGTTTTTGTTACCTTCTGATTCTCAAGATCCATATTTGATGCCCGATGCAGAATCCAGATACTGAGTTGCTATACTAGTATCCTCCATTGGAAATACGTACCAAGTCTTCGGCAGAGATACTATGTAGGAGATACCACTGTATATGACTATACACTATAAGAAATCGAGTAAAGTTAATCTATAGGTACGTCGTTAGTATTAATGAAACAAGATAATGTTAGAAATAAGAAATCATACCTCACACTCGAATAGACGATAAGAGAGTGAGGGTTCTAGCTGAGCTGGTACAGTAGATATACGGAAAATCACTGTCTAGTAAAAAGAGTCCGTGTCGCAAGCAAAGGAAAAATAAATGAAAGAGACAAAGAAAAGCGTGTCCGAAGACAGACACCATCTCGGTCCAAGTTCAGAGCCATCAATCGTACTCTTCACATATCAAACACGCGATGCGTCCAGTCCATTCCGACTCGGTATGCATTTGTGATTCTTACATACACCTGTTGTTGCGCATTCAAAGTCGGGCTGCCTGAAGCGTACTTAAAATCAGGGATTGTTTTATGTACCTAAACCATATTACTGTGTACCTCATTGCTCATTGCCAGTTACGATAGCAATGATGATATTATTGTATTTGTCCAAACTTCTTATACATAGTCGGATGTGGGGCAATCAGGCGACCAAAGAATAGTTTTCTATCAATTAACTATCAATGCAAGATTGACAGTCACTTTTGTACATATCGCCCAGGCTCCTAGAACCAGCCCCCGCGCGCTCGGACACAAACAATGGCAGCGGGTATGCAAATAAAGACAAACGGCCCTCCGAGCGCAGCGAGGGCTAGCAACTTTTAGGCACATTACTGGGTGTGACCCTTACTCAGCAGCTAACCACAGAATATATATTTTTTCAGTATTATATTGTGCAATGTCCAATTAAGCATCAAATTTCTTTCTGAAATACTGCATAGATTTCAGTACAAATTTATTCAAGTAGTTTACTCAATAGTGATATAAAGATTAGCTACAAGCCCGGGGAGAATGTCCCCAGACTCCAAAAGGATGTAACTGTTGACCGTGATGCATATGTATTGATTTGCCATCAAGCTTACTAATGTCACAGCGTCAAAAAGTTGCCAGTGCCCTTGGAGGGCTCTTTGTCTCTGATTGGCTTTGTTTGTGTCTCCCCTCCAAAAAATGTGCATGCAAGGACTGGGTAGGAGTCTGGGCAATATGTCATCATCACCATTGCTTTCTTTTCCCAATGGTCTGGAAATGGTCTTATATCTGCCCAGTCTCCTTGCATGTGCATTTTCAGAGGGGAGACACAAACAAAGCCAATCAGAGACAAAGAGCCCTCCGAGGGCCATTTGTCTTGGTTTGTGTTTCCGAATGCACCTAGGGCAGGTTCTAAACAAACCAAACAGGGGAGGCATTATGTTTGGCTTCGACCACGCGCAGAGAGGGGATGGGTAGGAGCAGGAGCCTGTCAGTAAACGATCGGCATTGCATGCAATCAACAATCTCGCAGACTTATATATATGTCCAGTGACGCTATGGCTCTGATCCAGAAGTCCAGGCTCACTCTGGGCTCACTTATATCCTCGTATAATGTATGGAAAAAAAGTCTTCAGAAACCGATCAGCATCCCCAGCCAATCTTAAAGTGGGTATTTGCTTATCTATGACCCATCTATGACGGAGGTGGAACAATGATGCTTTTAGAATTTGTTTTAAATACTTCCTCCCCAGAAACCAACAGGTTGGCGAAGGCTTCCCACCCGTCGGAGCCGCATACGTACAGAATTGAATCGAAGACATACTTAAGGGTTGAGTATTCGTGATTTTTTGTTCTTCTTTTTTTATCCTTATACGTGTTTCCTCCACCAGATTATTGCCCACTAACCAAGAAAATATGTTATTTAGTATGCAAGGAGACCTTACCCTAATGTTTCCAAGGTTTGCAAAATATTACAGAGTCTTGACCTGAGCCAAATATCCTTCAAGTTATGCCACGCTCACTCCGACATAGCTTCTCAAATACAATGTAATACACCTGTGTGATTCAATTGGTAAACTATTTGTGTAGGCTACAACAATCTCTTATGAGGGTATGTGACAATGCCGAACTGTTATGAGGGTATGCGACAATGCCGAAAAGTTATGAAAATGGAACCATGGAAAAGGCTGTGTAGGCCAGTTTTGATATTTATCGCCGGGTTCTATTGGTTCTTTTTCACTTGGCCAAAAAATACATTACTCCCTCTGTTCACTCATGACGGAATGTATCTCCTTTCATAGCCAATTCGAGGTCACTAGTCTCCTATTTCAACAACGTTTCGATGGCCGATTGAATGCCATTCAGCTTTAGAACCCGTTTGGCCAATACCAGATCTTTAGCAAATGGTCCGTTGTAGGACCTGCCGCAGATCATTGATAACATGTGTGTGAGGTTATGAAATGGTAGTCTATAAAGCAACAAGAGATTGTAAAGAGGTGGGGATAAGACATAAGACATATGTTAGCATTACTAAACACCAACGGTACGCACTGATTAATGTTTGCACACTTGTATGTGATCGTGCTGAAGATTCTGTAGACGCGCAGGTGGTGGATGATGATAGTGTAGATCTATACGATCTTTCAATGTGGTCTGATGTGAGTAGCATTTGTTCGTATAGATAACTCCTAGACAACATCAAATTTGATCATACAGTTATACTCGAGCTGTGATCAAATTTCACACCAAGAGAACATTACTATTTCCACGACATTCTACCCAGGAGCATTTCAGGACGACTTCGACACTATTTTTCTTTCATGTGACGCAGTGTTTCATTATGTTCATTGCAAGACCATAACCAGATATCAACCCAATGCGTTTCGACTTCTCACTGGTGTTCCGCTCACAGATCCAAGCTGTAGTACTAAGGGTAGAATCTTACAAGTCAACGAAACGTCAGATATTCTATCCGTAATACTCCATGCTCTGTATAACACTCCCTGCATCCCCACACCATCATTCGAAACACTCAGCTCAGCAGTGTACACAATGTCATTGTATGAAATCACCCCAGGCACGATCCTAGGTACAAAAACACATCTATATAGAATGATACTTTCGTTTGCCCCTGTCCTGCCTTTGAACGTGTATGCTTTGGCAGCATTTCACGGGTTGGATGAGTTAGCAGTTTCAACTTCAACACATATGATTTCACTCCCGTTATTATCGATCACGGACGACCTGGCAATAATGATTGGGAGTTCTTATCTTCTTCGTTTGTTTCAATGGAGATCATACAGGACAGCAGAAATGAAGAGAATTTTTCTGAAGGCACCTTACCCGCATATTGTAACTCAATCATGTACGTTTGAGGAACAGAGTGTGTTGACAAAAATATGGGCAGACGTTTGCGTAAAGGTTGCGGCAGCAAATTACACTGGTATGTCTCTTTCTTGTCGGTATGCACAAACTGAAAACCTAAAATAAATAGATCTGACATTGACGTCCTTGTGTCCGTTGCTCGCCCCACACCTGGAGCAGCTGGAGTGTGATTTGTGCAAGGAGACTTTGAGAGCAATGATCCAGAATATCGTCGTTGGCTGGAATGCTGTCCCGGTAATGTCAAGCGTGTTGTTGGAATTTCAGGATACTCACATGTGAACAGAGGTCGATAACACCTCAAAATTGTGCAATAGGGTAGTAAAGAGTGGGTCGTGGCGAGAGGAAGGGTTGTAAGGGGAGAAACCTAAAAGTATGAGTGGCATTTATTCCAATTACACGCCCAATCTGGACTTACCATCCCAAATTCAGATCGTGACATGGAGACAGTGGAGTTGAAATAAAAATGAATCGTCTTTGGGATTAACATGAGCTCCATCCGATAAGTGAGTTTGAATCGTATACCTGTCTATGATGACCTATAGTTTACCTAGCCGTTAAACTGTATGGCCCTAAGCGCTGAGATATTGTCAATAAAATGTGTGTAACCTGTCACCGTCAAGTTTTATTCATTATCTCTCTTCACGTACATAGTTGGATCAGTGGTCGTCTAATCCGAGTGCAGTTCGAACTCCATGGAACACTGGATATATGTTGTAGGCAGCCTGGGTGATTGTATCTGGAGAATAGTCTGATAAAGAGCATATCCCGGGTCTTGGTAATGTTCTTGGCCGCTTCTGTCGACGCCTCTGAGATCTACTAATGGCGGAGGGGCTATCAACGACGACAGTGATGGGTTTGTGAGGTCATGAATAAAGCGAATAGAGGACTGTGCGGTTCCATCGGTAGTTACCGGCCAGAGTTGCAGAGGCCCAAAGCCTGCGTGTAGATGAGAGCAGAGAGACTGTAGATTGTTCTAATACTCCGGAAAACATACCAAGTCACTGTCATCGGTAGGCAAGCTGCATTCCGACTCTCAGGCTCTTGTATTTCCATCGGGGACCGCAGCCAAACACTCTGACTGGCGTCCGTCCCTGTACATCCGGGGTAAATGGATGTAAAGGTTACGTTCTACAATCGAGCCTCAAGTAAGTGCGCTAAAGCATTGAAAATGGGCTTTAGATTGTGCCATCGCTTCACCATGATTATGATTACGACCGAGGGGAATACTGCTATCGGAAAGGTTCGTCTAAAATTGATTCGTCATGCCACAAAAATCACGGGCAACTTGAACCGTGGTTTTTTCGTACGCAAGAAATCGACCAATCAGAAGCAAATCGAGAGCGTTGATTCGATACTCATGGTATTGCGAAATTCAAGACATCGTGGTAAGGATCGATGTCCTACACGACACGATTGTCTTCAGGCGTGTGAATTCAGTACATTCAGTCATATCGATGAAAAATCATTGACCTGATAACACCAACTCTCTATTGTTCAACCTAGTTGCTAGTAGTATTACAACAAGACATTACCGGTTACCCAGGGCTGATGTAGATAACGCACTTGTTGTTCATTGAGTTATCCAAAAATCCAATGAGGTCCGTTTCCAGTCGGATGCCGTTCTGGTTCAGGGAAAAGCGGGAAAATTGTTTGAGCTGCTGATACGCACAATAGCATATACTCTAAGATATCTTGGCAGCGTATAGAAACAAGCAACAGCTCATCTGACTAGTCTAGGGTTGAAGGACGCAATACGGTGGCAGGTTGCTTACGTGAGAGAGATTTCTGGTCGCGTTGACGTGGATCGGAATGAGCAACAAAGGCAAACAAGACACCGTCTTTGCTCCATTTCTGCAAAGTCCCGTTCCGACTTTGAACCATTATTCTGGTTCATGAATCTGTCGTTTTGAAGTGGCAGATTATTCCTAGTCACTCTTAGAGTCTACTCATCTCTCTGATCTTCTCCCTTTCCAATATCTATCGTATACCTTGGTATTATGTCTACTGGTGGTTACGATCCTACACATTCTTCTGCGCTATTCCAGCGAAACGAAAACAGGAGACCACCTGGGAGCTACCCGTCTCCTACATTTGATGTTAGTATTAAACTCAATGGCTATCGTTTCCTTTATTTATCTCTTTACAGCAGAGGTCTTTCACTCATCCCCCGCGACGCCGGTCTCCTTCCCCAGTTTCACGGCGTTATTCGTACGAGTATTATACTCCAAATCGTCCTGACCCTCCTCACCGAAACGTACACTTTGACTCTCATAGACCCAATCACAGGCCCGACTTTCCTACTAGTTCTTTTTACAATCGTTCACCAAGTCCAGACAGACACAACAATCCTTTGCGATCTCAAGAAACTCAATCATGGGACCGTTCAAAGTCTTGGAATCCACCAGCGAAAGCACCCCCAGGTTGGCAAGAGCGAGCACCTAGACCCCCTTCACCCGTTAGGCAACGTAGGGATGGTGTGCCCTAACAGAACCTTTGAACCTTCAGATAGTTGGCGACGAGATCCTAGCAACATCAGACCCATGCGCTCTGACGGGTTTGTTTGTCCCTTTCTCCGACCAACATAAATTATCTGACGCGTATCTCCAGCCCACCAGGACCTGATCGTTACCCAACTTACAGAAGGGACAATGCCGATATGCCCTCGAACCCAAGAATTAACAGGGGTCCGCCGAATTTTCCTCTTGGTGACCGATATCGTTCTGGTGTAGACTCTCAACGGATGCATTCCACGGACCTCGTCTCGACGCTTGGCGGACACCCTCTCAGGATGCTTGGAGTGGAAGTGGTCAATCTTCACCGATTACTGACTTTAACCGAGATATAAGAGAGCCCCTTGCTCATCGAGCCAGGGATGCAAGTCAACCATATCCTCCCAGACGCTTTTCTGGTTCTGGGTATAATTCTGTTTCTCCCAACCATATACGAAGTCCCATAAGGCGCCCATACGGGTTCACCCCTGACTGGCAACACGATCAAGCGAACTCCGAAAGCAATTCTGAACAGTCGACACGTCCGGCGGATCACGATGATAATCGCTATCGGAATTATCTGTCCAGACCCTCGTCCCGTTCCTCGATCGCTTCTACAAATCTTTCTGAAAAGTATGACACTCCAACTCCTAATAATTTACATGTTTCCAGCCGTGTTCAATCGCACGGAGCCACACCTTCACGACCGCTTGCTTCATCGACTCTCACTTCCCCTCTATCTTCATCTCCAAGGTCTCACCAGTCACATGATGTCAGCCATCCTAAATTAGACCCTTCACAACTTCAAGCTCATGCCAAGTCCATGACAGCTGTCGACACGGAAAAGGGTAAGCTAGTTTATCGTTTCATTAAGCGCATCTGATTCATGGTCTTTTATTGGCCTAGATTTACCTACTGATCAGCCCAATGATTACACCCTTCCCAACCTTGGTAAGGACCCTTCATTCATTACACTCCTAGCTTTTTTAACCAATGGCATTAAGTTACCTCTTCAACTCCAACTGTTCCTATCTCACCTTCCATTCCTCCTGCGCCTCCCCCGTCAGCATCTCTACCCAGCCACGCTGATACCCAGCCGCAACAACGGTCTTCAGCATCACCATCGGAAGATGTAGTGATGGCCAACTCGTTTATTCCTTCAAATGATACAACTCTGGTCCTTCCTTCTAATACCTCACCATCTTCGCCTCGAAGAAATGTAGCTCATTCCATCACCGACGAACATATTGAAGGCACCAATGTATCAGATATACCAAGTTCCCTCACCAGTATCGAATCATCTCGAATGTCGTCTTACAAAAGTACACCGAACACTCCCGTTACTGAAACTACACCTGTCCCTACTCCCGTTACTGCCCTTATCCCTATTTCTGTTCCTACTTCAGACCAAGCTCTAGTACCTATTCTTACACCAGAACCCAGAAACCGAATTAATCTCTTCCATCAACCTATAACAAGTCCACCAAGGCATATTTTCCATATGGTCGTCAAGACGCGAGCTGTATGGGACCATCAGTCCCTTCAAGAACGCGTCGAACCTATTTTGATGGCAAATTTAACTTTGGCTTCACAAGAAGAACCTGGTTTTAATAATAAGGTTGATGCGGAAGGATTGATTTGGGAATTTATGTCTGGAGAAAGATTCGAAAAACGGATTCGAGAATTCCGACAGTTGAGACCTTCATTGTTGGATTATATCAGTGAACGAAAGGAAGCTGTTAACGAGAAAGAGAAAAGGTTGAAAAGGGAATATATTGATTTACATGAGAAATGGTTGGGTCATTGTCATGAATTAAATGAAAGAGCGAAACCACCTTTGAATGCTGAAGGGGAAACTGTTCATATTGGAAGGACAACGAGACGTTCAGCAAATTTGGGAGATGCGGTTAGATCTGATTTGGAAATGGAACAGATTTTGGCGAGTTTGGAAAGTAATGATGCTACGGATCCGAATCATCTTTCTCAAAAGAATGTTGCGACTATTCCGGATATGATTTGTGTTACGAATGGGAAAGTGGATTATGTGTTTGATGATACTTGTCATCGGGTTGAAAATCCTTCGGAATATTATGCGAAAGAGTATGGTGTGGATGAATGGAATGAAGAGGAGAAGAAGGTGTTTTTGGATAAATATGCGGCTTATCCGAAACAGTTTGGGATTATTGCGGATTATTTACCGCATAAAACTTCGGCGCAATGTGTTGATTATTATTATTTGCATAAGAAGAGGTTGATTGATTTTAGGAAAGTTGTGTCAAAGTTTGGACCGAAGAAGAGAAGGAGAGGTGCTGGGAAAAGGAAGGGGAATGCGTTGCTTACAGATATTCAAAAGCATGATGATGAAGTTAGTAGGAATCAGGCGTCTGGATCGAAATCGAAATCTACTTCTGTTGTTACTTCACATGGTGGTAAACGTAATAGGAAAAAGAGTAAGGAGAAGGAGAGGGAGGAAAAGGAGAAAGAAAAAGAAAAAGAAAAAGAGTTAGAGAGGGAGAAGGAGAAAGAAAAAGAACTAGAGAGGGAGAGGGAGAAGGAGAAGGAGAGGGAGAGGGAAGAGGAAAAAGAAAAAGAAAAAGAAAGGGCACTAGAAAAGGAGAGGGAGATTCAAGAAATGCTGGCAATTCAGAACGAACTGGTGGAGTTTGATCCGGAGTTAGAGTCGCTGGTCTTGTTGGTGCAACATATGGATTTAATCACCTGGACAAGCCTGAGAAGGTACGAAAAGAGGTTGAAGATCTTTTGGATCGAAAATATGCATATATTTTCCCTCGAGGAGTAAGTGTCTCATTCATAACCACAATATGTTACTAATATCTAAGTAGGTTAAAGGTTCTCTGATGCGCTCCAGACCTTACCAGAACTCATGCATTATTGCTGGTCTGAAGAATTTCCTATTTAGTGGTTCACGCGGGTCCATAGTCGAACGTTATCCTGCAATTTTCAAGTCCTCCAACAAAGACCATCCAGACGAACCAGAGATACCTCCATCCATGGTTGCATTGATTGCCACAGTAGTAAGTCTTTCTATACATCATTCCATGTATTAAATATATTTTATCTTGTTAGGTACAGGCCTCGATTAAGGATTGGGCCTCCGGAACCTATCACTACAGTCCTTTTGTAGCCGATCATATCGAAGATATATTTCAAGGGCATATGAAGTACTTACAGGGTCTTGGTGAGACTTCAAATCTATTTGAGGTGCAGGTATGTTTCAACAATTTGTTAGTATTTTGGTCACCATTTGGCTGATATAGAGTACTTTAACTTAGTCCTCCCACTACTGCATCATCTTCATCAATCATTAAGGATCTTGCGGACGCAATTGATTTAGATAATCTGGACTCGGCTGATGATGATTAGCCAGGACGCAATGTATAGGTCACACGTAGTATTCAATGATTAACTGCTCCTATATAAATGTGATTTGTTCCCCAAATTATTCTTAGGAAGAGATAAAGTAGACAGAGGTGACGTTCAATAAGCTATATCTTATCATGTAAAGCTCAAAAAAATCACTCACATGATCAATAGGTTAACAATAACGTAGATCGTACTTAAGTATAATTCTAGATAAGTTACACTTGAGGTCCCCTTGTGCGGTGTGAAGGTAGACCAAATATGCTAATTGAGCGAAAGCATCATAATGACTACAATTATAAATAATCATTGGTTTTGTATTATACCTTCATCATAATTGGAGATCTACCGTTTCCCTGATGTAATGTTTTGCTTAAGGAAGTATAGGAGGGCTAGAGGACGATCCGTGAAGCTCTTAGCTGTAGTAAAATAGATTAACCAGATGAGAAGCCAGACGACTTAGAGAAGTGTTGTAATTATTGACCGGACCAGAATTTGTGTGCGTAAATATACATATTGTCCACTTCTTTCCAGGTGCTCTCCGCAAAAAGTGGGAACTGAGGCCCCCGAGATCCAATTTACATGGCCTTCTTATCCTATGAAACAATGATCTAGCCGACATTTCTCCGCCCATACACATGTATCCGGCCTTATGCGGTTACCTTTCGTCAAAACCATTGGGTGGGAATTACTCACACTATAAATACACCAATTGGAAAATCTATATAACAGTTGTCAGAATGATAACTGTGAATATCACAAAATGATTCCCGGCAGTCTTTCTCTTGCAAAGCTCTTTGTTACAACTCAGTTATTAATTTGCTCAGGTATTTCTATCTCATTCGTACATCCCTCTTTCATCCGAGTGGATAATCAAACACTTAACGTTGAAAGGTGTTCTTGCTGCTGTAACATTATATGCTGTGGATCAACCGGCACCAACTGCCGTGCCATCTGGCTTTCCATTAACCATATCACCAGTGTATTCGAATTCCCCAACTTTTTCGGTTGGAGGCGTTGATTCAGATGGAAGGACAACTTATGTTGAAGAAGGAGTGCTAAATGCGATCATACAAGTATATCCGACGGAAACTATCACATTTACTTCAGGTCTACCAGCCACGCAAACAGGTGAGTTTTACTACTGTATATTAATCATTACTGTAGTAACAAAAGGTACGATGTCGTTCATCTTCAAACACTAGAAACTTTTGTGGCAGGTGCTTCTGCGCTCGTGGAAGAACCAAGAACAGAAACCAATACAGAAATTATTCAAGCATTTGGAGGTCCAAGAGTTTATCAAAACAATTGCACATATGAAGGGACTACGAAGGGTGTTTGCGTATGGCGAATCATACAGATGGGTCCATCTACCACCAAAACTTCAGATATCACATGGACAAATTCGCTTCGACCCATAGCAACCTTGGTAGAAAACAGGGGTGAAGGAAATAGGTTGAACTTTGGAACCAATGTGATTCCGACTGGATTCTTGGGAGGTCTTATCATGTCGTTTGCTTTGTTTGTGTTGCGAATAGTATTCTAAATTTGTATTCCATAGTTTATACTATAACCAAGAAAGATTCCCCGAAAAACCTATATTAAACTTACTTTATTAAGAGTTATTTTCTGTTATAACTTGATGATCTATGACAAGGAAAAAAATTGTTATAATTTTTTATGACCCTTGAAAGCTTGAACTTGATGGTACGAGTGTAACTAAGGCGATGTTCTGCTTCAATAAGTTCAGGTATGTTAGCTGCTCTATGACAACATGGGTGAGATGGTGGTCAACACACCCCATTCCAAGTTCCAACTTCGTTGAATTGTCTCCAATATTTTCTACAGGTTACTCTGTTAGAGGTGTAGATTCCGAGGGAAGGACAACATACGTTGAGGAAGAAATAATGACTGCGGTGGTACAACAAGATAGTTCTGAAACTATCACAACTTTCGAGGGGCTCCCGGTTACATATGCATGTAAGTCATATACTCATAATTACCTACCATCCAAATTAATGTGGTTACTCATCTTGCCGATATTATAACTAGTTACTTTTGTAGAAGGTGCTTCTGGTTTAGTGCAAGAGACAAGGACGAATAGTCAATATGCCCACGACTTTGGAGATTTAATTATTCAAGACCAGGTGAATTGTACATATGAAGGGACTACACAAGGGGTTTGCATATGGCGAGTCATCGAGACAAGGCCATCTACCTCTAGAACTGTTGAAACTACATGGACAAACACACTTAGACCAGTAGCTACTCTGGAAAGCAAGGGTGAAGGAAACAGATTGAATTTTAGACTTGGCATCTTGCCCATAGGATTCTTGTGGGGTCTTATGATATCCATTTTGTTTGCCTGGCGAACGGTATTCTAAATAGCCTTTTAAGTAGTAGTAACTGCGTAGATGACTAGTGTCTCTATTTTTCCAACATAAAAAACCAACGCCCGGGTTTGGGTCATTGACATAACGTGGAACCTCCGCTAGCCGCTTGAACTGCCTGGAAACCGCCAGACCCGAGAATGTAATTATATTTAGATGAGAATTTTCCCTGTGCAACGTTTGCCAATTTAATATTTATCCACGACTGACTTGTGCCATCTGAATTCTGTGATCCAACCAAGAACCTAGATCACAATCCGTGTAGACCGCCATAAGAAATCAACACATCTAAATCAAGTTCTACATATATATATATATATAAGAGATCGTGTGTGTCCCTTAATCATCGCTTAACTTCACTTGTCATGATGATAAACCCCTCTGACCATGGGGTATTATCTCCCTTACAAAACTCTTTCTTACAACACAACTATTTTTTCAATATCACGGTTCAGGTAAGATCATGGTATTCAAACCATGACAAACTTAGTAATACATTCACTCATCATCTCACTCATTTACACAACATTCAAAAGTTACTCAAACTTTCGCAACCCAAATAACTTTATACGAAGTAGACCAACCAACAACACAAACTCAAGATCCAATAAAACCACTATATTCCGCAAGTTACTCAATTGGAGGTACAGATTCTGAAGGAAGGACAACATATATTGAAGAAGATAAAGTCACTGTCACTGCTGGTAGTAGAACAAATTGAATTCCCACCAACAACTTTTACATTCACCTCAGATTTACCAATTACGTATACAAGTTAGTAAATCTCAATCTCCACTATCATAATTGTAATCATCTGAACTCAGGCTAATCATCATCATTTTCAAAACACTAGTTACTTTTGTAGCAGGTGCTTCCGGCATGATTGTTGAGCCAATGACAAGAGACCCGATTCAGCGCAGAGTTTGGGGGTCCATTCGTTGGGGAAACCAATTGCGCATATGAAGGCACCACAAGGGGAATTTGTGAAGGGAGAGTCATTATACTAAAACAATCTACCACTGAAACCACAGATACCACGCAATGGACGAACACACTTCGACCGATAGCTACGCTGGAAAGTGAAGCTAAGGGAGTAGATTGAATTTTAGAACTAATATTTTACCAACAGGTTTTCTTGAAGTCCTCATCGCATCATTCATTGTATTTGTTTCTCGGTTGATCTGTATATAAGTAGAATAGTAATAGTAGTTTGACTTAACTCCTCAAAAAGCAGTAAGAATACCTATTTTTTTTTCTTTTTCATTTGACCAAAAATCCATATATAATTACATCAAAATACAAAACCTCCCCATACCCCCTACCACCACATCCTCCAACATCGACAATAAGATAATCACCTAATCTAGCCTACGTTTGAACTCTAGGGGAATTTTGCCACACAGGAAGAGAGAGGAGACGAAAAAAGAACAAAAAACAACACTTCATCCTCCCTAACACGTGTTTACATACATGCACACAATAGCATATAATATAGCCCGTCAAACAACAACTGGAATCAAATGAGTTGTTGTGTGATCAAGCAGCTCATTAGCTTTTTTACTCCTCGAGGAAGAAGTAGTTTCCAGCATCTAAGAAACACAACACAAAATGGGTGTTCATTGAGTCGAGAAGTTCAAGAAAAGATGATAGAATATTCACTGACTTTTCTGTTCCCTATCCTTGATACTGTTAAGTTTATTAACACGTGGTCTGAAGTTGGTAGGATCACGACGGAAAGTAATTTCAAGTGAAGCCAAAAACTTGTTCATTCCAGTAAGCAGCGATTGAGGTCTAGAAAAACAAATATGTTTAGTAGAGATTCTTTGACGTTGACACTGATGTGATGCATATAGAAATAAGTACTTACGGTGTCGCTGTGGCAGCTCTCGCTGGTTGCCCTTCAAATACAATGACACGATCAGCCAGATATGTGGCCATAATGAAATCGTGCTCGATGACGAAGGCTGTCTTCTTGGCGTGTAAGATAAATCTAAGAAGAGGTGCGAAGATGAGTAAATGGATGTGGGACGGCAGGAATGGAGAGGAGGAAGATCGGAGGGAAAGGAAGCAGCTAGTACCTCTTTATAACCTTGCTGGCAATAATACGCTGTTCGGAGTCGAGGAAACTGTGGGATGCCGTGTTCAGCTGTTCAGTCCGTGATCATGATCACAACAAATATAAAAATAGAACTAACCTGCTAGGTTCATCAAGCAGGTAAATGTTCACAGGCTTGCCTGAAGGGATGGTATGATGATATCAGAGGCTGTGCATTACCGGATCTACTTTGACTCACCGAGAGCCAATACGATAGCAACTCGTTGCAATTCTCCTCCGGAAAGTGTCTTGACCTCTTGATCAATGATATTATCAAGGTTCATGGGCTTGAGAACATCAGATTGGAACTGAGGATGCATGAAGGCGGCTTTGATTTGTTTCAGTAGAAGCATTCGGACAGTTCCGGGGAATTTCGGTGAAATAGCTTGAGGTTTCAGGGAAACAGACAAGACTTGTTTATCAGTCTCGATATCAGGTGTATCACCTGCGAGTAGACGAACAAAGGTAGTCTTTCCCGTTCCGTTCTCTCCAAGCATGACAATGATTTCGGAATCAGTGAAGCTTCCACCTTCGACAGTCAACTTGAAGTTGCCCAGAGTTTTAGTCATGGAAGGGTAAGAGTATTGGCGTGTCTTGTCAGCAATAAATTCTTCAGCGGTTTCTGCCATCTTGAAGGACAAGGACTCTTCACGGAAACGCAAATTCTCGGTGGGGATGAAACCATCGAGGAAGATATTGATTCCTTCTCGGACAGAGTAAGGCATGGTCACGACACCATACATGGATGGTTTGCCATAAAGACAGCAAATGTAGTCGGACAGATAATCAAGAACAGACAGATCGTGCTCCACGGCGATGACATAGCAATCCGGGCGAAGGAGTGAACGAATAACTTCGGCAGCTTTCAAACGCTGTCTGATATCCAAGTAACTTGAAGGTTCGTCAAACATGTACCTGATATTCAATTAGTAATGCAAAGAAAATCCAGTCAAAAGCACATATGCTTACACATCCGCCTTCTGCACGCAAGTCATAGCAATGGCGAACCTTTGCAACTCTCCACCGGACAACTGAGACACATCACGCGACAAAACGTGATTCAATTCCAATTCATCACACATTCTCTGCTTGTTATCCAGTTCCACCTTTGAATCAAGCATTTGCTGAACGGATTGGGTTCCTTTGATAGCTCGAGGGATGTGATCGACATATTGAGGTTTGATGAGCGCCTTCAGGTTGTCTTCTAGGACCTTGGTGAAGTAGTTTTGAAGTTCCGATCCACGGAAGTATTTGAGAATTTCTTCCCAGTCGGGGGGATCCTAGAATGAAGTAAGGAATGATATCAAAAGGTACATCATGAGTAACAGTGACTAACGTCATAACGACCCAAGTTGGGCTTCAGTTTTCCTGCCAAAACCTTCAAGGCGGTGCTCTTTCCGATACCGTTGGTTCCAACGAGTCCTAGCACCTGGCCAGGACGAGGGGTAGGCAAACGATGGAGTTTGAAGGAATTGGCAGTATATCTATGTGTAACCTGGGATTCCAAGTTTGTAGGCAAGTTGATAATGGAAATGGCTTCGAAAGGACATCTGGATCCCGTTCAGTGACGATGAAATGGCGGGCGGAATGATGAATCTGCGTACTTCTTGACGCAAATACCACAACCAATGCACAAGAATTCAGAGATGAAAGAGATCTTATCAGTAGATTTGACCTCGATACACAGTTTTCCTAGACAACCATGAGATGTATATCGTTTGTAGAGATGAGTAATTACGCACCCATTTTTACAACTGGACATGACTAGATAGATTATCAATATAAGACTGCGCTTGGACCATGTAAATAGCCGACCTTTTTGCATTCCAGCGCACAACGCTTGGGTTTGCAACGATTTGCATCTACGATGGCGATACGGGTTATCTTGTCAGTCATGATGTCGTGGACGAGAGCAAGTCGGCTTTAATCAAAATTTTGTATGTCTATATCGGGTAATCCTTCACCACAGGCCAATTGCCGACCTCATATTACATGTCAAGTACTTACTATTCTCTTTCGACCCATGAGGTCTTGTTGAGGCCGAAGACCATAATTTCTGGTTATTGGCTCGGTATTACATCACTCATGCAGAATAAGTTGCAGGGAAGACTTAATTTGAACCTATTCATCAACCCAGTGTCAACTTATTGTTCCAGTTTTTGACAGGTTTTTGAGCAGTGAATGTATCGTACTTTTAATATTTTAATTCCAGGTGGGTTACAATTCGACTTTTCGAAACCAAATCTATCCATTCCGAGTCATTTCTCCCAATTTAAACAAATCACCGAAAACATCCTTTAGCTTTAATTCAAAATTGGTAATAAAGTTGCAAATGTGTGGATGTACGGGAAGGAATGAAATGTGAACGTTCAGTAATTAATTTTGAAATTACCTGAATGGAATGGATTGAAGGAGTTGGATTTCAAGTTGTAGGGCTTTCAAATAGAAAAAAAAAAAGAGAGAGAGGTGTGGGGTCGAGTTCGGCATTGAATGATAGTCGATATAGAATAAAGAAAGAAAGATAAATATCGGAAACTTGCAACGAAGGTAAGGGGAAAGTCACTTGTATTATTGAGTCAGTCTGAACACTAATAATATACGAGAGAACACGAGGCTATTAAGTAAAAGAAAGACCTGTATACTAGATAGGCTATGTAAAGATAAATGAGCGCAAATGAAAACGGAGCCGGAAGTGAAACAATACACTAGAAACACCCATTCGGGTAGGGCTGAGCCTCTTTGAATAAGAGAACAGAAATTAAGAGAGAAAAGAAAGAAAAGAAAAAGAAAAGAAACGAAATATTAAGATGAGCCATATTCTAAGCCATCAGCCACGTCCAGTCGTCACTCAAGTACTCACGTCTGCGCTACAGGGATTACCCGTGGTCCGTTAGGAAGTTTAGTCAGGAGAGAAAGTGGAGAAAAAGGGTGATCAGGCACCATTTTAAATTTCTTTCAAAGGAGAAGTGATTTGGGTATATTAAATCGGGAGAGGAATATGATGAACTTGTAATCCGTGGATGATTCCAAAAGAAATGTAATGAAACACTTGGACACTTATTTTGTTTCCATGTGCATATAGCTCAAAAACCGTTGTAACTTGTAATGGTAGTACTTACTAAAGTAGCTTAGAATAGACATCGGAGCTATATACGGCAAGGACTAGGAGAGAGAAAGAGGGAGAGAGAGAGAAAGAACGTTAGATACTTACAGGATACTTAGAAAAATAAAATAAAATAAAATGTATATATAGCCCACCCACCACACTATATGATACTAAACTCAAATACACATCACAAGATCAAAAGCATATTATTTTTAAAGTAATATGCATACTTATCTTAAACGTTCAATGGACGTGTGATCAGACTCACGAATTGGCATTTACACTTTTACATGTGTTTTCTCTATGATAAGTCTACTGTCTGATAGATAGACACCGCTTGAAAAATGATACTTCGATACTATATGAACATTTTGTCCGATCGGTTCTTTCATCGGTCCGATGTTCATTGCATATATACTGCAAGTCTAATAATATACTACACAGGCTTTAAACCATTTGGTTTGAAGTGGAAAGTTCAGTATAAATCCCGCCACTACTTTTCAAAGTCCAGACCAATCAAAACCCAGAAATTAAATTAATACTTTTTTATTTGTATAAGCTAAGTAGATAAATACCTAAACTAATCAAAACTGTCACTATCCTATCCAAAAAGAAAGAAAAAAACCGGGGTGGGGAGGAGGAATTGGAAACGGAGCAGGCAAAAAAGGGGGGTATTGAACAAATAGAAATAGGTGTGATATAAAAACTACAAAAAAAAGAGGGGGAAAAGTGGTATATATATTTTCCTCATCAGGGGTTCATGAGTATCATGATATCGTTGCGATCCTTCATAAAAAAAGAAGCAATGAGGCAATGAGGGGGAAAGAGCAGAAGAAAGAGCACAAAGGCAATATAATACACCAAAAGAAACGAAACGAACTGGTAAAAAAAGATGGTAAGAGGAGGGAAATAATCGGGTTCAGTCAAGGCCAACTGCCAAAGTCTGGTTTGGGTTCTTATAATTAAGATATTATCAATGATGGAAGTAGAACGTGAAACAAAAAAACCGGTTCATATGGGATGTATCGTCGGTGTCGTTGGTCTTGATGAAGAAGCTTTCCCTGACGATGTTGCGGTTACAGTTGACATTAACTGTTGTTGATTATGAGGATAATACGATTGTCGCTGCATTTTCTGGAAGTCGTAAGGAGTAAATCTATTCACGTGATTAGCGGGGAAAGGAACATTTTTCTTCCAAAAAACAACTTACTGTTCTTCCATTTGCCTCATTTCTGCACTTAGCGAGTCCTGATTTGCTTTTCGAACCTTGGCCTTCAGTGGATTGTCTTCTAGTAGCAATTCTTCCAATTCTACCGTAGCGTCAAAGTTTCCCTTCTTATTCTGTCAAAAGTCATCAGCCACCATCATGACAGGTGAGAACTAAAATCGAGGGTCCAATAGTAAAGGTGATATCTATACTCACGTCTGGCACAAACGGTGGTTTGATCTCTTTGGCTTCCAATTGCTCCCAATCAATCGTCTGGAACCAAGGCAACCTCTGATATTCTTGGTACGCATCAGAGCTTCCTTTACCACCTAATCTTCTACTAGGGTCCTTATCAAGCAATCCCCTCAAGATATCCTTCCCCTGTTGACTACATTTTTGGTCTACGTCTTCAGGCCAATGAAGTGCATCTTTAGCGATACTATAGGTCAAGTCGCTATTCGTTTTTCCACGGAAAGGTCGTCTTCCAAACATGACCTCATAGGCACAGATACCAAGGGACCACCAATCAATGTTATAAGTATAACCACGTTTAGCCAAAATTCTGTTTTTAAAGATCATTAAAACAAGATATTAGCTTATAGAAGAGGTGGGAACTCACTCAGGTGCCATATACGCCATCGAACCAGCAACGCTCGTGAGTTTGCGTTCGCTAAAATGAAGACCAATATTGAAGTCTGTAAGATGAGCATTGCCCTTCTCATCGAGAAGGATGTTATCGGGTTTGATGTCCCTGAGCACACATGAGCATTGGCTGTGAATAAGCGAGGATCAAGGATGCCGTTACGTGCCTGTGCATGATGCCCATGTCATGGATGAAGGCGAGTGCAGATGATAGCTGTGCGACGTAGAAGCGAACTACATTTTCTGGTAGGGTGTTGAGGCGATCAATGTGGACTGTGTATATGAGTAAGAGTGAGAGAAGAGAGGGGAAGGGTGGACGCACATCGTAAATCGCCGCCCAACATCAAATCCAGCACGAAAAAACAGTTCTCATCGTCTTGGAAAGCGTAACGCAAATTGACTACGAAGGGATGATCAATCTGAAGAAGCATCAGCAGGATGCGGGGAAGAAGTAGTCGAGCACTGATGGGCGCACCTCTTCGAGCAGACGGCGCTCCTGGATGATATTGGCTACAGCTCTCATCTTTACACATTTCGCCTTATTAATATACTTGAGTGCATAGAGTTCTCGTGATTGTTTGTGCTGAACAATTCTGACCTGCAGAAACGGTGAGCAGAACAACAGAAAGGCAAGAATAATCATACGGACTTTGCCAAAAGCGCCCTTCCCTACACAGCGTAAGAGAACAAAATGGAATAGAGTAACTTCGCCGTCAAAGTCAATGGGCTAGAGGGATAAGAATATTAGAGAAAATGGGGGGATTATTCACGGGAGGACTGGCCTGTGGTCTGCAGCAGACAGCACCCATTATGTGTGGGAGGGAGTGGAAGAGGAATGTCCAGCCCAAAATGAATTCCTTTTTCAGGCAATTCCTTCAGTCACACTTTACTCCGCCCTGCTGTTCTTCACAACCCATGCCGTTCCTTCTCTCTTCCGTGAACATCTCGCTCACGCTAAACACCGGCCTAGCCAATAAGTTACCGGATCTCCACCGGTCTCTAGACACCGTCCTACACCATCTACGTACAAAAATACGACATGAAAACATGTCACAGAGCTGTACTTGAACGAGTAGAATGCCTGCCGTGTGATTCTTTTGCTCGTTTCTGTAGCCGAGAATAAGGCAACCGAACAAGTCAAATATTCTATTAAGCGCCAGGATTTTCTGATGACCTAAGGTGGTGGTGCATTTTATTAACAACATCATTGGTTCTGTACAGGCCACACTCTTCCGAAAATTCAACGGGAATTCCGGATTCAATTGCTATTCAGCGCCCAATTCCGGATGGCACAAACAACATGCCCAAAACATGCCAACATTCCAATACATCAAAGGAACGTAAATCTTTCAGGGAAGAAACCCATTGTTACGTTATGCCAATGATAATAGTACGTATTGAGGTCATAACAAAGCAATTCGGTGAGAGTGAACATTCGCAAGGAACACTTCCTATTTATTACTTACCAGACAAGTACCTAACGTTTCAGTAACCACCACACACCTATTAGCTCCCGGAGGAATCTATCTTATCGAGCGAACTTCAAGTGGCAAGTAGACCTGATTTAAGACTAAGCTGAGACTAAGGTGACAAGGCTTTAATTTGTGTCGCTGAGTAGTGCATTAAACCAAAGTTAACAATGATTCTTCTCGTTTATTCTACTAAGGTTTAGTAGGCTACACTAGGGCTACTCTCTTGCCTAGAGTCTAGAATGCAGTAACTGTCATAAGTAGTTCCACTTGGAATGAATTGGTCTGACAACTCTCTGATATGATATAAAATATACTGTCTTGGCAGGGCTCCCCAATCCTCATGCCACAAACGAATGCCTTGAAGTCCTCTGTTTGAATTCCACAAGTATCATCCTTGTCTAACTAACCACATTCAAAATCTAAAACTTACCTCAGGCATTCTTACTTTCACACCGACAACCATTATATTAACGGTCACTGTACGTTTGTGTGGTAAGGTAGGGTAAGGTTCTATGGCCTGCCACCACAGCTACACGTGGCCTATATGTAGATCAATTAATCAATTTGATCGATCAAAAGGCCTGCGGTTTACTTATGTAATCAAACATCCGCATGAGAAGCGCCACAGGGGTCTCTACACCTAGTACATACATCCAACCCCCCACAACGACATAAAAACCTAGTAGTCAACCTTCACAATGGCCAAAAAATCCTCTAATACGACTACAAAAGCTTCAAGCAAAGATAAAGATACAAAAAAATCAACCAACAAGAAGAATAAAACTACTAATGTCAGTAACGATGATGATACTGAAGAATCTAGTTCAAAGTCCAAGGTTCGTAACAATCCACGGCGGCCGGTCCATAACGATCCACTAAAAATAGAATCTCTGACCCTTCATATCTACGACTCTTTTTGATGATGATGATGATAATGTATATAGGGTAAAGGAGGTTTGAAAGCGGCTACAGCAGTTAATGTTCGACATATCCTTTGTGAGAAACATTCTAAAGCTATTGAAGCACTTCAAAAGATCAAGGTCAGTTTCTCTCTGAATGTTGTTACATCGTATTACAATACATGCATGCACTTTTAAAACAGGAGGGTCAATCGTTTAATAAAGTAGCTCAAGAATATTCTGAAGACAAAGCTAAAGGTATGATATATTCCATTCAAAAATTATCCACATCCACATATCCACCTCCTCTCATAAAAAAAAATAATCTACGCTCAAATCTTAAATCAAATCCAACGAAAATTCTCATCTATACCCTTACCCTTACTCACACACTCTCAGCTGGTGGAAGTTTAGGATGGATGGTTCGTGGAAGTATGGTTGGAGCATTCCAAGAAGCCGCGTTTCAACTTACACCTTCTACTATCGATAAACCAATTACAACCGATCTTGTCAAGACTAATTTCGGTTATCATATTATTATGGTTGAAGGTCGTCGATGATTGAAATTCAATCAACTAATATTTCAATCTCTGTAATTAGTTAGATTTTCATTCAATGCTATGTGATGTTTTCCAGTGTTACGAGTTGGCATGTTGTAGACTGTTAATTTCACCATTATGGTAAAAGAGATGATACTCTGGTACGTACTAACCTCTCTACGACAAGTGATAAATCAACTTCGACAACGCAAACTACTAATGGTCAAGAGGTGCGAAGAAAGGCGATAAGAGATCAAATTCCGGAGGGGATGACAATGACCTCTGATCTTCTACTGCATTGTCATTTGTGAGAAGATTTATCATGTTATGCGAGTCGAGGCTGTCGAGTTCTTTGTACCCGAACCCAAATACAGAATTATATGTGTGAATGATTCCAGTAAGTATCTTTTGAGTTACTAATCAGTTGTAGTTTTATAAATATAAATTTAATTCACTGGCAGCGAATAATGCCAATACCTTATTATGTAGGAAGTTGTCAGACACTCGTTCGAGAGTTGAAACTAGGGCTGATAACCAACATTAAGCTAAGATCAAGCTCCTTCAGTGACTATTACATATACTGGAGGGTCGTAACTTTACTCGTGTCACTATAGGTATACGAAGGGGGAAGCAGTAACAAACCTCCCCCTAACGAACAAATCGAAAAGGAATCAATAAATCCAAAGTATAACAAAATCTAACAATAATGAAATTAAGAGTAGACTAACGACTAACAACTGCTATTTATAATGTAATAAAAAATACAGAGTAACAAGAAAAATACACATGAAAAAAATTCCCCTAATTCAATTTATTTCTAACCTTGGCATGCAAGACCTAACTTAATAGTCAACTTCCTGCTCGGACTGTTGATCCACATTATACTTTCCCTTAGCCTCATTTTGTAGATTCTCAGAACTCTCCCTTGAAGTGGGAGAAGCATCCGCATCCGCATCCTGTACATCTGCGTCTTCGTCTTCATCTTCATCTTCATCTTCAGGTGGTTGCCAACCACGTAAAGCTCGATAATGTGATTGCGACTGAGGTAACGCAACACTGCTACTCGACTCGCCCAGAACCAAACCTAAAGAATTAGATGGATTCAATCCCTCGGAACTGGGGAGGGTTGGCGCCAACGTCAACGCCGATGTTGATTCTCCTTTTCCAGAGGAATCACCAGTTCCATGACCGATAAGATATGAACTTGAAGGGAGTGGACGGGACAAATATCCACCTTTCGCGGTAACCGTATTTGAAATAGGTACGGCGTTCACAGGACTCTGTAATTCGAAAAAATCGGCCCTGTGACTATTATTTAATCGATTGAGGATGACGGACCTGAGTCAACGAAAGATAATCCGTTCGGTATCCATAACGCAGGTATGGAATATCCAAATCCAATATAGAGAATGAAGTGGACGTTGGGATCGGATTCAGGGCTGTAGTCGTGGCTGGTGTCGTATTCGAGGTCACAGCGCCTGGTTGAAACCAAAAAAAGAGAATAAAATGGGGGGAATGAAAGGGGTTTAAAAATGAAAAGAAAGAGATGGATGGTCAAGAGGGTGAAATCACTGATTGCGATGGTAACCGACTTTCGGGAAAATGAAGGGAGACTGTGCGAGGAGTCTGCCCATTCGTTGGTATAACCGATTGTGAAGTTGACGCGCCATCTGGTAATGGAATGGTGTCCATTTCGGGTGTTGGAGGATCATCTTCTATAATGGCAGCAGACTTGACCTTGCGCACTCGTTTTGGTCGTTTGACCGGACGAGGTCGTTCCAGCTGTGAAACATCATGTTGAATCAGCTCGGTCAACATCATTTCAAAGAACCCAAACAAAAAGCATACCACGGGGGCTGGGGCTTCTTCAGCCTCCTCGTCAGGATTTGCTGACGTCGTTCGGCTAGGTGGAGTAGTAATCGTCGCAGCAGCAGCACCGCGACGTCGGCGAACCTTAGGTTCCGGCTCTGGCGTGTCTGCTGGTGTATTTTCCATTTGCGCAGCCTTTCTTTTGATAGATATTCTTCCAGACGATTTCTTCTCAGGGTCAGCCTTAGGTTCCGAAGAATCCTCATTCTTGTCCTTCGACGTCTCCTTCAAAGAAGCTTTAGCCTTCGAAGTCTTATCTCTGCCTTTCAATGAGATCTTCACAGATTGCTTCTCCTTCTCCTTCTCTATTTCCTTTTCCTTCTCCTTTTCCCTTTCCTTTTCCTTCGCTTTCTCTCTCTTCTCTTTCTCTTTCTCAATTTTTTCATTTTCCTTCTCCTTCTTCCCTTTTGTCTTCCTTTTCTCCTTCTCTTTCACTGTCTCCGTCTCAGATTGATCGACCTCCGTATCTTTCTCTCTAGAATTCTCATTCTCACTCTTGTCTTCTGTCTCGTCCTGTATCTCTTTTTCTTTTTCTTGTTCTTTTTCTTTCTCCTTCGCTTTCTTAGCCTTTTCCTTCTCTTTGAGTTTCTCCTTGCCTTTCTCCCTACCCTTACCCTTACCCTTCCCTTTCACTGGTGGCAACTCTAACTCCGGATCAAACTCCACCAGTTCGTTCTGAATTGCCAGCATTTCTTGAATCTCCCTCTCCTTTTCTAGTGCCCTTTCTTTTTCTTTTTCTTTTTCCTCTTCCCTCTCCCTCTCCCTCTCCCTCTCCCTCTCCAGTTCTTTTTCTTTCTCCTTCTCCCTCTCTAACTCTTTTTCTTTTTCTTTTTTTCTTTCTCCTTTTCCTCCCTCTCCTTCTCCTTACTCTTTTTCCTATTACGTTTACCACCATGTGAAGTAACAACAGAAGTAGATTTCGATTTCGATCCAGACGCCTGATTCCTACTAACTTCATCATCATGCTTTTGAATATCTGTAAGCAACGCATTCCCCTTCCTTTTCCCAGCACCTCTCCTTCTCTTCTTCGGTCCAAACTTTGACACAACTTTCCTAAAATCAATCAACCTCTTCTTATGCAAATAATAATAATCAACACATTGCGCCGAAGTTTTATGCGGTAAATAATCCGCAATAATCCCAAACTGTTTCGGATAAGCCGCATATTTATCCAAAAACACCTTCTTCTCCTCTTCATTCCATTCATCCACACCATACTCTTTCGCATAATATTCCGAAGGATTTTCAACCCGATGACAAGTATCATCAAACACATAATCCACTTTCCCATTCGTAACACAAATCATATCCGGAATAGTCGCAACATTCTTTTGAGAAAGATGATTCGGATCCGTAGCATCATTACTTTCCAAACTCGCCAAAATCTGTTCCATTTCCAAATCAGATCTAACCGCATCTCCCAAATTTGCTGAACGTCTCGTTGTCCTTCCAATATGAACAGTTTCCCCTTCAGCATTCAAAGGTGGTTTCGCTCTTTCATTTAATTCATGACAATGACCCAACCATTTCTCATGTAAATCAATATATTCCCTTTTCAACCTTTTCTCTTTCTCGTTAACAGCTTCCTTTCGTTCACTGATATAATCCAACAATGAAGGTCTCAATTGTCGGAATTCTCGAATCCGTTTTTCGAATCTTTCTCCAGACATAAATTCCCAAATCAATCCTTCCGCATCAACCTTATTATTAAAACCAGGTTCTTCTTGTGAAGCCAAAGTTAAATTTGCCATCAAAATAGGTTCGACGCGTTCTTGAAGGGACTGATGGTCCCATACAGCTCGCGTCTTGACGACCATATGGAAAATATGCCTTGGTGGACTTGTTATAGGTTGATGGAAGAGATTAATTCGGTTTCTGGGTTCTGGTGTAAGAATAGGTACTAGAGCTTGGTCTGAAGTAGGAACAGAAATAGGGATAAGGGCAGTAACGGGAGTAGGGACAGGTGTAGTTTCAGTAACGGGAGTGTTCGGTGTACTTTTGTAAGACGGCCTTCGAGATGATTCGATACTGGTGAGGGAACTTGGAATATCTGATACATTGGTGCCTTCAATATGTACGTCGGTGTCAGGGACATCATCAACGATGATGGAATGAGCTACATTTCTTCGAGGCGAAGATGGTGAGGTATTAGAAGGAAGGACCAGAGTTGTATCATTTGAAGGAATAAACGAGTTGGCCATCACTACATCTTCCGATGGTGATGCTGAAGACCGTTGTTGCGGCTGGGTATCAGCGTGGCTAGGTAGAGATGCTGACGGGGGAGGCGCAGGAGGAATGGAAGGTGAGATAGGAACAGTTGGAGTTGAAGAGGTAACTTAATGCCATTGGTTAAAAAAGCTAGGAGTGTAATGAATGAAGGGTCCTTACCAAGGTTGGGAAGGGTGTAATCATTGGGCTGATCAGTGGGTAAATCTAGGCCAATAAAAGACCATGAATCAGATGCGCTTAATGAAACGATAAACTAGCTTACCCTTTTCCGTGTCGACAGCTGTCATGGACTTGGCATGAGCTTGAAGTTGTGAAGGGTCTAATTTAGGATGGCTGACATCATGTGACTGGTGAGACCTTGGAGATGAAGATAGAGGGGAAGTGAGAGTCGATGAAGCAAACGGTCGTGAAGGTGTGGCTCCGTGCGATTGAACACGGCTGGAAACATGTAAATTATTAGGAGTTGGAGTGTCATACTTTTCAGAAAGATTTGTAGAAGCGATCGAGGAACGGGACGAGGGTCTGGACAGATAATTCCGATAGCGATTATCATCGTGATCCGCCGGACGTGTCGACTGTTCAGAATTGCTTTCGGAGTTCGCTTGATCGTGTTGCCAGTCAGGGGTGAACCCGTATGGGCGCCTTATGGGACTTCGTATATGGTTGGGAGAAACAGAATTATACCCAGAACCAGAAAAGCGTCTGGGAGGATATGGTTGACTTGCATCCCTGGCTCGATGAGCAAGGGGCTCTCTTATATCTCGGTTAAAGTCAGTAATCGGTGAAGATTGACCACTTCCACTCCAAGCATCCTGAGAGGGTGTCCGCCAAGCGTCGAGACGAGGTCCGTGGAATGCATCCCGTTGAGAGTCTACACCAGAACGATATCGGTCACCAAGAGGAAAATTCGGCGGACCCCTGTTAATTCTTGGGTTCGAGGGCATATCGGCATTGTCCCTTCTGTAAGTTGGGTAACGATCAGGTCCTGGTGGGCTGGAGATACGCGTCAGATAATTTATGTTGGTCGGAGAAAGGGACAAACAAACCCGTCAGAGCGCATGGGTCTGATGTTGCTAGGATCTCGTCGCCAACTATCTGAAGGTTCAAAGGTTCTGTTAGGCACACCATCCCTACGTTGCCTAACGGGTGAAGGGGGTCTAGGTGCTCGCTCTTGCCAACCTGGGGGTGCTTTCGCTGGTGGATTCCAAGACTTTGAACGGTCCCATGATTGAGTTTCTTGAGATCGCAAAGGATTGTTGTGTCTGTCTGGACTTGGTGAACGATTGTAAAAAGAACTAGTAGGAAAGTCGGGCCTGTGATTGGGTCTATGAGAGTCAAAGTGTACGTTTCGGTGAGGAGGGTCAGGACGATTTGGAGTATAATACTCGTACGAATAACGCCGTGAAACTGGGGAAGGAGACCGGCGTCGCGGGGGATGAGTGAAAGACCTCTGCTGTAAAGAGATAAATAAAGGAAACGATAGCCATTGAGTTTAATACTAACATCAAATGTAGGAGTCGGGTAGTTCCCAGGTGGTCTCCTGTTTTCGTTTCGCTGAATAGCGCAGAAGAATGTGCAGGATCGTAACCACCAGTAGACATAATACCGAGTTATACGATAGATATTGGAAAAGGAGAAGATCAGAGGGATGAGTAGACTCTAAGAGTGACTAGGAATAATCTGCCACTTCAAAACGACAGATTCATGAACCAGAATAATGGTTCAAAGTCGGAACGGGACTTTGCAGAAATGAAGCAAAGACGGTGTCTTGTTTGCCTTTGTTGCTCATTCCGATCCACGTCAACGCGACCAGAATCTTTCTCACGTTAGCAACCTGCCACCGTATTGTGTCCTTCAACTTCTAGACTACTCAGACGAGCTGTTGCTTGTTTCCATACGCTACCACGATGTCTTAGAGTATATGTTATTGTGGTTATCAACAACGTAAACCATTTGCCGGCTTTTCTCTGAACCAGAACGGCATCCGACTGGAGACTTCATTGGACCTCATTGGATAACCCAATGAACAACAAGTGCGTTATCTACGTCAGCCCTGGGTAACCACTAATGTCTTGTTGCAATGCTACTATCAGCTAGGATGAACAATAGAGAGTTGGTGCTATTAGGTCAACGATCTTTCATCGATATGACTGAATGCACTAAATTCACACGCCTGAAGACAACCGCGTCGTGTAGGACATCGATCCTTACTACGATGTCTTGAATTCGCTCTGATGTGGAACACAAGTACCATGGGTATCGAATCAACGCTCTCGATTTGCTTCTTGATTGGTCGATTTCTTGCTGCATGAAAAAACCACGGCTCAAGTTGCCCGTGATTTTTGTGGCATGACGAATTAATTTTAGACGAACCTTTCCGATAGCAGTATTCTCCTCGTCATAATCATAATCATGGTGAAGCGATGGCACAATCTAAAGCCCATTTTCAATGCTTTAGCGCACTTACTTGAGGCTCGATTGTAGAACGTAACTTTTGCATCCATTTACCCCGACGGACGCCAGTCAGAGTGTTTGGCTGCGGTCCTCGATGGAAATACAAGCGCCTGAGAGTCTGACATGCAGCTTGTCTATTGATGACAGTGAACTTGGTATGTTTTCCGGAGTATTGCCACCATCTACAGTCTCTCTGCTATTATCTACGTACATACATACATACAGGCTTCGGGCCTCTGCAACTCTGGTCGATAACTACCAATGGAACCGTACGGTCCTCCGCTCGCCTTATTCATGACGTCACAAACTCATCACTGTAGTTGTTGATAGCCCCTCCGCCATTAGCAGATCTCAGAAGCGGCCAAGAATACTACCAAGACCCAGGATATGCTCTGGATCAGACTGTTCTCCAGATACAATCACCCAGGCTGCCTATAACATATATCCAGTGTTCCATGGGAGTTCGAACTGCATTCGGATTAGCCCACGGATCCAACTATGTACGTGAAGAGAGATAATTGAATAAAGCTTGACGGCGACAGGGTTATACACATTTTATTGACAATATCTCAGCGCTTAGGGCCATACAGTTTAACGGCTAGATTGGGCATGTAATTGGAATAAATGCCACTTATACTTTTAGGTTTCTCCCCTTACAACCCTTCCTCTCGCCACGACCCACTCTTTACTACCCTATTGCACAATTTTGAGGTGTTATCGACCTCTGTTCACATGTGAGTATCCTGAAATTCCAACAACACACTTGACATTACCGGGACAGCATTCCAGCCAACGACGATATTCTGGATCATTGCTCTCAAAGCCTCCTTGCACAAATCACACTCCAGCTGCTCCAGGTGTGGGGCGAGCAACGGACACAAGGACGTCAATGTCAGATCTGTTTCTTTTAGGTTTTCAGTTTGTGCATACCGACAAGAAAAAGACATACCAGTATAATTTTCTGTTGCAACCTTTACGCAAACTTCTGCCCATATTTTTGTCAACACACTCTGTTCCTCGAATGTACATGATCGAGTTGCGGTATGCGGGTAAGGTGCCTTGAGAAAAAGTCTCTTCATTTCTGCTGTCCTGTGTGATCTCCACTGAAACAAACGAAGAAGATAAGAACTCCCAATCTTTATTGCCAGGTCGTCCGTGATTGATAATAACGGGAGTGAAATCATATGTGTCGAAGTTGAAACTGCTAACTCATCCAACCTGTGAAATGCTGCCAAAGCATACACATCCAAAGGTAGGACAGGAGCAAACGAAAGTATCATTCTATATAGATGTGTTTCTGTACCCAGGATCGCACCTGGAGTGATTTCATACAATGACATTGTGTACACTGCTGAACTGAGTGTTTCGAATGATGGTGTGGGGATGCAGGGAGTGTCATACAGAGCATGGAGTATTACTGATAGAATATCTGATGTTTCGTTGACTTGTAAGATTCTACCCCTAGTACTACAGCTTGGATCTGTGAGCGGAACACCGGTGAGAAGTCGAAAGGCATTGGGTTGATATCTGGTTATGGTCTCGCAATGAACATAATGAAACACTGCGTCACATGAAAGAAAAACAGTGTCGAAGGCGTCCTGAAATGCTCCTGGGTAGAATGTTGTGGAAATAGTAATGTTCTCTTGGTGTGAAATTTGATCACGGCTTGAGTACAACTGTATGATCAAATTTGATGTCGTCTAGGAGTTATCCATACGAACAAATGCTACTCACATCAGACCACATTGAAAGATCGTTTAGATCTACACTATTATCATCCACCACCTGCTTGTCTACAGAACCTTCAACATGATCACATACAAGTGTGCAAGTATTAATAAGTGCGTACCGTTGGTGTTTAGTAATGTTAACATATGTCTTATTCCCACTTCTTTACAATCCCTTGTTGCTTTATAGATTACCATTTGATAACCTCATTTAATGATCTGCGGTAGGTCCTAGAACGGACCATTTGCTAAAGATCTGGTATTGGTTGAACGGTTTCTAAAGCTGAATGGCATTCAAGCGGCCATCGAAGCGTTGTTGAAGTATGCAACTAGTGGCCTCGAATTGGCTATGAAAGGAGATACATTTAGTCATGAGTGAATAGAAGGAAGGGACCAAGTGAAAAAAGAACCAATGGAACCCAGCGATAAATATAAAAACTGGTCTACACGGCCTTTTCTATGGTTCCATTTTCATGACTTTTCGGAGTTGTCGCATAATCTCATAACAGATTGCTTAGCCCACTCAAATAGCTCACCGATCGAATCACACAGGTGCTTTACATTGTATTCGAGAAGCTATGTCGGAGTGAGCGTGGCATAACTTGAAGGATATTTCGCTGAAGTCAAGACTCTGTAATTTTTTGCAAACCCTGGAAACATTAGGGTAATGTCTCCTTGTATACTAGGTAGCATATTCATATTTTCTTGGTTATTGGGCAGTGATCTGGTGGAGGAAACATGTATAATAATAATAAAAAATTTTCACAAATACTTAACTTCAGCCACTTACGAGGAGGCCTGATTCTGAACTCTGCTCGTCTGATCTGAAGAAGCCATGAGTATTCTGGCATGGTCGTTAAGGCCATTCCCAAGTCTGGGCTCATTGAGAACTGGAGACTGGGTAGGAATCTGCTCCAGCCCCTCGCTGCCATTGGAGGGCCTTTTGTCTTTATTAGTGTACCCATTGCCATTGTTTGTGTCCGAGCGCACGCGGGGGGTGGTTCTAGGAGCCTGGGTGATATGTACAACAGTGACTGTTCTTTGGTCGTTGATCATAAATTTGAGGCGAAGTTTTTTTTTCCATTCTGTTTCTCTTGGAAGATCTTGGGATGAGCCATTATGATGGCTCTTGAATTGATTATAACTTCGAAGACTCTTGTGACGAAATTTACGGATCCATTTTTTTTTCTTGAGCCCCAGTTGTCGTTATTTGAGGTTTCTTTTAGATTGGGTGAATGGGGGTAGATATTGATATTATGGAATGGTCCTAAAATGGCTACAAGATGCTCTTTAGATGTGCATGAAACCACATTATACTAAAACTCTCCAGAATCACATCAACTACACATGCATGCATGGTACTTGGATATTGTATCTTTACCGAAATCAGTTTGTAGAAATGCCATGGTTATGTGGGGGGAGAGAGTCCAAATATCATAACTTATACACACACACACCTTTATTTCAGGTACCTTCCCGGAATCCGAATCCACTGACATTATTTATTTACGGATACATACTTATCATTCGGAGTAAGCGGGAGTTGGAGCCGGAATACTGATGTAAAATATTTCTAAATCCATTAGGCAGAGTGTATTGAATTGTGTGTTTAATAACGGCTAGATTCACCACGATCCATAAAGCGAAACAGTTTTTATAACCTTTCTGGGGATATTTAAATTTGAAAAAAAATAATATTGCAAGCAGACTGCCTAATTGCCCTACATCCAATTATGTATAACAAGTCTAGACAAATACAATAATATCAGCATTGCCATCGTAACTGGCAATGAGCAATGAGGTGCACAGGAATATCGTTCAGGTGCATAAAACAATCAGAAGGTAACAAAAACAATAGATATGGGTTGATATCTTGACGAGAGAGTGTAGGACGAGTAATTATATTGAAGCTATTGACTAGGGACAACTCCCATCTGCAGAGCATGGCCAGAAGTAGCGTAAGTTAATCAGAATTTCGTCTGGAGTGATGATATCATCCATCGACCAATCATAATCTCCCATAGGAATCTGGCCAGATTCAAGAAGTTGCTCGCGAAGAGCCAATCCCACTGACAAAATCAATACATGTCATGAGTGAAAGACCTTTAAAGTATCGCACATTGCGCCACACCGACTCTATTATTCGTTCACCAACGCTATGTAAGCCTACCAATATTTTTGTGAAGGTATCTCTTCGATAACGAACTAAGGTGCACGAAAGCAGTAATGATGGAATGACGAGCATCATTTATCCCATCCTCCACTTTGACACCAAGACACATAAAATTTAAATTTAAATCATCATCTCCGAACGTAGGAAAGAAAATATATATAGGGATTTAAAAAAAAATAAAGAACAAAAAGTCACGAATAGTTAACCGGAACCCTTAAGGGCTTAAGTGTATAAGTTCTTCGAGATTGTTGATTGTATGCAATGTCGATTGTTTAACAGTTTTCTGACACGATTAATCCAACACATTTAGGCAAGTTCTCACAGTTACACCCACAACTAGGTTTCCGCTCCTATCTTCAACTTTATAGTGCACTCTCACAAAAAACTATTCTAGTGGTTTCTATCCTTTTCTATCTACAACTATAAATATGACCCTGAAAGATCATCGACTACTACCGAACTACTGCTAATGTGAGAACCCCAAACGGGCAACTAATATAGCATTAAAACCGTTATCATAACACCCACAAACGCAGTCGGAATTATTCCTGTTCTCAGGTTAAGCCGAGCGCCATTACCTTTACTTTCAGATGGGAACGTTGCTACTGGTCTAAGTGCTCCTGAGAGACACCCCTTGTAGTTCCCTCGAAAGAACAACTTTGATGATAAATTCCCGGTTCCTCACCCTCAAATCCTGATAAGGTAATTGGACCAGCTTCTAAATGAGAGGCATCTGCGATGAGGGTGACTGTAATAGTAATGGGATTCATAGTCAGTATAAGAATACTACACGTAGAAATGGAATTTTGAAAAGAAGTGTGTACCTGTAGTGGTGAGTGGAGTTTCTTGGAGGTATGTTGTAGTTGGAGTGGGAGAACCTTCCATTACTCCGCTTACTACCATTTGTTGAATGTATGTCGTTCGACCATTGGAATCCACTCCACCAACAGAATACTCGATAGAGCTCAAAAGAGGGTGTGCAAGTTGATCTGCATCCGTTGGGATGATTTCATAAAGTGTTACATCTGCGAATACGCCTAAACCATTCACGAAAACACTTTCCTGAAAAAAGCAATAAAGGCGCTGTGATGATGAACTTCATGACTGACGACGGAACCATGGTTGGTGTAGTTTTTGGTGGGGGTATTGGAAAAGAAGGCCAAGGTTGAAACGCTCAAAATTTGACCCATACAAAATGCAGTAAAAATCGCACGGATTCAATCAATCAACAGATGATGCTCATATAATTCTTTGATACGATGTAACCCCCTAATGATTCCTCACGTCGTTTGAGTTTCGTTTGCGTGGTTGGGGGGAGAGTTACGATTTTTTATTATACATCAGATGGTAACGTTTTAGTAACGAGACGCTACCTTAGCACCGGGACTTTTACAGCCATCTATGTTTTCGAAGTATTAGATCCCCTGAAGATACCAACCAACCAATCACGGTTTTTTTGACTAATCTAGCTTCCACATGGGACATGCGAGTCTATGGAAAGCAACTTTTACGGAGTGAATAGTCGATCGTGATAAGAAGTGCAAGTGTTGAAATGAGGTGCGTATGATGTGTGTGGGTGGTATGTGGATTTGAGTGTTCAGAATTTCTCTACCCATCGCTCGAACTGGTCGTTCCGTAGGCTATCGAGGTATGTGTCTTCAACTGTTTCGCATAGCGTATCGAGATCATTGAGAGCGTTTACCAATGCATCCAGCGAAGATAGACTATCTGTGTCGACAACCCAATTGTTAAGACGGATTGGTACGGTAGGTCAATGGGTAGGTCAACACACCATACATCTGAATCCGGACATTGATGACATTTTCAGAAGGGTGGGGAACACTGTTGGTTTCGAAAGTCCAGTTAGATCAAAGGGCAAATTAAAAAGACAATGTGGGGTATTGCAAACGTAAGAAGAAAATAAAACAAAAGGCTTCACACACCTGTATCCACAGAATTCCACCTTTGGGCTAGCAAGTGTAGTCAGTTTTTGCGTGCAGTAAGTATAATAATCGAAAGACGTACTTTTTCATAAGCATCCATCGGAGTGCATTGCCAATTGTATGTGATTCGTCGTGGATTTGATATGTCGCCGCAGATAGGTCTGCTGTAGCACCTTTAAGCTTGCGCAGACAGTTTTCAGTACAATAAGATATTGAAGTTTATTGTTAATTGAACTTACGATCTTGATTTTAGGTACCGAGTCGGCCATTGTACTTGTCTACACACTACTCGCAAACACCCAATTTTCGAAATTCATACGAACAGTCACGTGACTGCAATTATTAGAAGAACAGTAGAAGACTGGCAGAAGACCTTTGAGTTCCAGGTTTTGAAATAAAGGTAATCACGAAACAGAGTTGTACGTGTCCCTTACTTCACCCTCTTATCATCAGTCATAATCAGAAAAAGTGGGACTATGAACAGACAATGGTTGAAGACCCTGTGTTCCAAATAACGGACCAAACAAACCATTGATCGGTATACCCATGTACAATGTACTCCCTCTGCAATTACACAATGGTCTATTGAACACACGCATTAAACACACGAAAAGTCAACGTTAACTCAACAATAGAGAACAGTTTATGACGTAAACCTGTATAACGGCGAATATAAAGACTGAGGTTAACCGAGAATGTTTCCTCAGCCGCTTGGTCTCACCCCAAAACTCTTCGACACTTTTTCCCTTTTTTTCTCTCATCTCTTCACGGCAGAGCCAATTATACTAGCCCTGGTGGTTGTTTCTCATTCTAAACTTCAAATATCAAATCATCATTGCTATGGATCCATTGTTCACACCAGCATTCGAGTCTCGCTCGAACATCACCCTTCCTTCGCTTCGATCCCTAAACCTACCTCTTCCTAGGCTTGGCAAGGGAAAAACTAGGGAGACCACGGAAATTCTTGTCCCTGTCTATGTAGGTTTCCATACATTATTGCTCATCTTCACACATGAATCTAACTGGCATATGAATAGACTAATGTTGCCTATCAACCTTCTGTATCAACCTCTTCTATCTCCTCGAAGTTGCTAGGGACCTCGAACACATTCACACCATTGTTCAACAAGTCTGCTCCATCATCCGGTCTCCCCCCTCGATTTCGCCTTGTACGATGTTCATTCGAAGTTGCAGATGCAATTCTTGTATTTCCAGAACCTTTGGAAGGGTCGACAAGGACACAAGGCAAAATACTCATAGGTCACCATGTCAATCGATACCGTGGTCGCAGTACACGACCAGCGCGGAGTGGCTTTGTGGTATATCCATATAAAATTACACCGAGCCGGCTTGACATACCAGAACAGGGTCTAGATAACCCTGGCCAAAACTCAGTTGTATGACCATGTTCATAACTTTTTCAGTACCTTTTGGATCGGAGCGTGATGATTTGATTTTTCTATTTGCTTTTTTCCTTCTAACTTGGATACCTTTTTAATCAACCTCTCAGCATCTTTGCAACCATCTTGTATCTCTCCGCTTCAAGCACGCACTAATGTGTATTTTTATCATATCGTTACATAAAATCCTGTAGGAATTCTGTTGGAATACACGATGATGTAGTTGCAATTGTACTAATAATAGATGTGTAGAAGTTCGGGTAATTGTATAAAAAAAAAAGAAACTACATAGCATATCGATCAAATCCCCGCAATGTGAACTATCCATTTATCCGGATTGGTACCCAGCCTCTGCCCCGGGTCTAATTGAGGTCCGGACAAACGGTACCCAGCCTCTAAAATCCCTATAAAATTCACCAAAAATCGTTAATTTTTTTCTACAAATCTATGAGCTCTATACAACAAGAAATACCACCAATACCATGCAGTCAAGGCTGCTACTTAGGAGTTGCTATGCGACTCTGTAAATCCACAAAGACCCAAAAATATTGCCAGCCTATACGATGTTCGAAGATCTGAAATGCGATTTTCGATAGTGCTGAAATGTTACTTGCTTCACGGGCCCATGGTTGTCCAATTAGTGATATCAGGTATCTGATATGAACATGTATCATATCATTGAAGGCGCTTGTTACGGGTCTCAGGTCATCAAGTCATGGGGGGCCCTGGAAGGTCCTGGCCAGCCGGAGGTTTGGTACCTGGCCTAAAATTTTCGTCCCCGATTTTGGTACCCAGCTTCCGAGGCTCAAGACCCAAAATCCTATGATTTTGGTACCCGGCCTGACGGCCAAAATGTCAAAATTTCGTCCGGACCGGTACCTAGCCTCTATAGGGATATTCGGGGGTCCTATCCTATCCACATGCTGTCTGTTAAGTTGGCTAAATATAATTAGCGGAGGCTCGGGTGCCGCGGCTGAAGTTGAAAAGCCAACGAAAAATGCACATTGGAATATTTTTGGGTGGCATCACTGCTCCAGTTTTTGTGACCATTTTATATGATACTATTATACTATTATCGGTGATAAAAATTTAAAAATTTGGATGGTAGTGTATAAGGAATTTACTATGTTAAACCTACCACACCGTGATTCCCACCAGTAACTGATTTCCACGACTTTTAATCGTGATCCAGTTGTTAGCATTTTGTTCCGGTACCTCATTGAATATTTGTTTTGCGATGTTGATAGAACGAATGTCAATGAAAGGGCATCTACTACTGAAACATCTTTTACCACATATACTAGAGCCCTCCGACCTTACGCTACCTTGGAAACTAATAGTAACTCGGGAAATGGTTTGAATTTTAGAACTGGTATGATTCCTGTAGGGTTCTTGGGTGGTTTCGTCTTATCATCTGTTCTATTTACCTTACGAGTAGTGTTCTAAATTTAGATAGATCAGTGAATATATTTGATTAACTCGTGGTACAGTCAGTCATGTATCATGTGGAACTTCCTCTTTGTGAACGCTGGGTCAATTGAACCACACGGCCCAAACACAGCCTTAGGTTTCCGATGACAGCGTACAAAGAGAATTTTTTATCATGATCCTGGGGCGACCCCTTCGTCCTGATCTAGCCGTGCAAATAATAACAAACAAACCCGACACACAAATCCAACACCACTGGAGTCAACCCTACCGCCAATTCTATCTTGCATGTGTGTTGTAGCCACCTTTCACTAGGTTTACGTTGCATTATAACAGCAACCGCATTGACAGGAACGACTGCTATTATTGTATACTACTTATACTCAAACAAATGTATTTACTGATACATAATATCTAAATTTAGAACACTACCCGTAATGCAAACAAAACAGATGACAAGACAAGACCACTCAAGAATCCCATTGGCATCATACCAGTTCTAAAATTCAACCCAACCCCTTCACCAGAGTTACTATTACTACTTTCCAAAGTAGCATAAGGTCTAAGTGATCCAGTATATGTTGTCAAAGCTGTTTCAGTCATAGATCCCCTTTCATTGACGATTTCATTTACACAAACACCCTGTGTAGTTCCTTCAAAAGTACAATTTTGTTGCCAAACGATAACTGGTGCTTCGTAATCTTGAGGATATGAATATGTCATAGTTACTGGTGATCCTATGTAACCACTAGCATCTACCGCATAGGTATCTAGTAATATTTTAAGAATTTTGAAGTTAGTAGATGTATCATGTACCAAAAAACAAGGACGAGTAGGGATATGGTGTATCTGACTCACATACGGCTGTAGTTGGTAGATTCGGACTTGTACTATAAGTAAAAGTTTCTGTTGGGAATTGATGTTCTACCACGCTTATTACATATTCTTCAACAACTGTTGTTCTTCCTTCAGAATCAACACCTCCAGCTGAATAACTTGCAGAATATTGCTGTGAGATTGTGAATCCGATTCCTCCAGTCTGTCTGGTTGATCCACAGCATATAAAGTTATGGCACCAAAAGCACCTAATCAACCAAGGTGTAAACAAAAAAAAAACGATTAATGATAATCGCATGATAAGTGAATGGGCATTGTTTAGTTACCTGAACAGAACAACAGCTGAGTTGTGACAAAAAGTTTCGTAAACGAGGTAGGAGTCATCATGTTGTTGGGTCAAGTGGGTGGTTTAACTAAGGACACACGATGAAATTCAGACACTCTTATAAAGAGTTATTGCAGTACCCGATCTCTAAGGGTTATGTACACCGCATCCAGGCACTGTATACCGTGAAAGCGTGCCGAATAGTTCTAGACATAAGCTGACAAAGGCGTATTATACCTTTGCCAAGAGTTTATAACCACGAGTATGGGGTAATATCGGGGAAAAATAGTATTTTCAATGTTTCCGCAGCACGAGTATTGTCCTACATGCATCATGGAAAGAACTGCACCTATAAGGACGTACTTAGATGATTGCAGTCAAAGTAATGGAAATGGTAAACAAGCATTGAAAGGTGTACAGAAAAGATATTCAAGCATATTTTGGGTTTGTATAGTAAGTTTGTAAGAGGGTAAGTAAGGGAGAATAAGATTCCAATGACAAAATGACAAATGAAGATAAGATCCAATCGAGTCCATGGCATTCTAATCCATATACCACAATTCCACTCCAATTTCCTTCAACCGCCGCTCAAGGTCATCTCTAGACCTTTGAGTTCGTAGATTTCCAATATCAAAACGTGGGGGATGTCGAATAACCTTTATAGTTGGGAATGATTCACAGAAGGTGATAATTTCATCATACAAACCATGAGTGTCGAGCGTGTTGTCAGTATCATAGCTACTATCCGAAAATTCGTATGTTTCATCGTCTAAATCTGACACGGCAGTAGTCCCACTCAAATCCCTAAAAAGATACGATGTATTAATCGGTTCCTCCTCTTCACTTTCCACCGAAGTTTCCTCCCAATTTGAGGTCAATTCTTCATCAAAAATACCGTTCAATTCTTCCATCCATACTATTCCAGGTTCATCAATAGCACAACGAGAATGGTCTGAGGGGATATTGAAAGATACTTCTTCCAGCATGGGGAAATAATTAAAGTTCTCTTCCTGGTACAAAGTGCTCAGAATCAGCCTCCACAAAGTAAGATTGACTCCAGCAATGCGGCGGACATGGCGACACTTTTGAAGAGTCAGATAAATCATGTCTATCCATGCGGAATCAAAGTAAGCTGTATCGTCGTGTACATTAATGAACAAAGTGTCGACGGAATTATAATAATGATCTGGTACAGATTTGATGGTTGACATCGTTAAGTCTACCCAGATCCTGGGGCTTTTGGAACCATAACCATTGGTGATCCAGAATTTGAATGCGAACTGGTGATCGTAGTATGTTTCTAAGAAGTTGGGAAGATCGTTTTCCCCACATCCGTAATACGTCAAACCGAAGGTGTCTATGTCAAGAGAGTTATGATTCGAATGTCCCAAGCGTTTCATATGGTCCATGAAAGCTGGAATAATGCGCTCGAGTCCCTGAGCTGTATGTTGGTCGTTTTTATAGGCATACATGTAAAGACGGATGGTACGTGTTTTGTTACCATCCAAGGAGAGACAGTCCAACAGGGGAGTGCATGTCGCATGATGATCCTTCAATGAGAAAGTCTCTAGATTGAGAAGGACCTTGTTTTGCAATCCAGCAGAACAAGGGCGGAGTGCGTTGTGCAAGTGGAGGTGCTGCAGTCGTGGTAGCTCTACTAGAGCTTGAAGCCATTGCTGCGCAGTAGCACGAGTGGCTTGATTCAGATTGCCAACGTGAAGTGTTTCCAGGTTGTCGGCAAGGGAAGAAAGTTGGGAGAATCGGATTGTGACGTGATGAAGATAAAGATGTTTGAGAGAAGGGGTTGAAGATGTATGTGGGAAATTTCTAGGCAGAATACCAGTGTCGGAAGGGCTGTCATTGTCGTCGAGATTCAGTGAGAGGTTGGGTATATCCAAGTAAAGAGATTCAAGACATGGGAGATGTAGTTGGACTATCAAAGATTCAAATTTCCTCTTTAAACTGTATTGCTTCCAACGTCCCGTGACGAATCGAGCCTCCAAGACGCGGTACCAACAGAAGATTGTGGTCATGTGTTCCAAATGACATGGCATAAAAGAGATGGGAAGCGGTTGGGAGCGTTCGAGAAGTAAGTTTAACCATTTGGAAGAAGAGTGCCGAGCATTGATCATATGACTCCAAAGCTCCGGTGCAGAGAGGGCAAGGACACGCCAACGGTGGCACACAGTAGAGATAGTAATTATGTCTCGTAGATCAGCAGAAGCCTCATCAGCGACAGTCTCATACAGTGGGGAGTGCGGGTAGTGCCTGAAGGCATTCAATGCGAAAACACGGAGCAAAAGTTCGTTAGGAAGTTTATGGATGCCATCCATAGTGTCAGTGGCGTAGGATCCTGGTAGGATCTGCTGATAGCAGGTCGAAAGAGGGATATCACACACACACGTGACCGTCTCATATCGCGTCAATGTTATTTGTGGCTATTTACGCGTTCCCGCGCCCAATTTACAAGGACCAATGTTACCCAAGTTACAACACCCTGAATGCTCTGGGTTTTGTCTGTCCAAGTCTGACTGATGGGTATCACAGGTCTTTTACCCGCACTCAAGTCAATACACCGCACCAGAAAACTCTCCGAGTTCAAAGGCCAAACTATTGCAGTCGATGCATACGTATGGTTACACAGGGGCGTTTATTCATGCGCAACTGACTTGGCCACCAGAAAACCCACCCACAGGTGCTTATAGTTCCAAATTATTGCATTCTAGCATACACCTAACATTTGTCATATACGCTTTAGATATGTAGACTATTGTATGCACAGGGTGAGGCTCCTTCGACATTTTGGTATAGAACCGTACATTGTATTTGATGGCGGGGCTTTACCTGCAAAACGTGGTACCGAAAATGAGCGCAAGCAACGACGAGAAGAAAATCGTATTAGAGGAAATGCGCTGGTCGCACAAGGAAAACATTCTCAGGCCCGCGAATATTTTATCAAATGCATAGATGTTACGCCTCAGATGGCATACCAATTCATCAAGGTAAGTCTCGCTCAACTCCTTTGCTAACATGCAATAATACATATTTTAGGCACTGCGCGCAGAAAATGTTCAATATGTGGTAGCACCTTATGAAGCAGATGCCCAGATGGCATTTTTGGAACGCATAGGCCAAGTAGACGCCATCTTGACAGAAGACTCCGATTTACTTGTATTCGGTTGCCAAAATGTTCTTTTCAAACTCGACGCCGTAGCCAACACAGTCTGTCATATTTCTCGTACAGACTTTGGCTCTGTAACTACTTCCGCTACGGACACCTCTTCTATAAATCTCCTCGGATGGAATGATACCCAATTTCGCGCCATGTCAATATTGAGTGGTTGCGATTATTTACCCAGTATTAATGGAGTTGGTCTCAAGACTGCTAATAACCTATTGAAGAAGTGGAAAACCGCTGAGGCAGCGGTGAGGGCAATCATGTTGGAAGGGAAGAAAAGTGTGCCGAACGGATATTTAAATCAGTTCAAGCTTGCAGATATTTGCTTTCGGTTTCAGAGGGTCTATGATCCTCGTGAAGAGAGGCTAGTGCACTTGACTGAGATCGATGAAGAGTGGGACGAAGAAAAGGATATATACGTCGGCGAGTAAGTAATTAATACCGCCCATTTCCAATAAACATTGACCTTTTTCTAGGTATATTGAGCCTGAAGTTGCTCAAAAAATTGCGAGTGGGGACGTGGATCCTACCACTCGTGAAAAGATGAAAGACATCAATCCATCGTTCAAGCCTAGCTCGTTGAAGAAACTGAAGACAATTCCCAAATCCCCTAATCAGAAAATCAAGGGTAAGGCGAAGGCTAATGGTGAAGGAATTCTCGCCTTTTTTGGTAAGATCCCAATTTTCTCAGCTTGGAACGTATCTCCTTATCATTTTTGTAAGGTGCTAATCCTTTGATACCTCGTGAGAAATCAGTGGCTGCGAAATCCGCGGTAGCCAAGGCCACTGGAACGTTTAGCGGGAAGAAGACACTTGGAGAAATTATGGACCTTGATATTGCCAATCAGAAGCAGCGTAATCTCGTGAATCCTCGACAAGTTGTTGAATCCAAGTTCTTTAACCAAACAGAGACACCTCAAATTTCGGTGCTGGTGAAGCGCAAGGAAGAATCTCACGCTGGTCCCTCGAGAAACAATAACAAAGAAAATGTTTACATTGTTATTGACGATGATGATGAAGAACGGGAAGAAACATTATCGGATCTCTCCTTGAAGTTGAATATTTCACCTTCTCGAGGAAGCGACTTTGATTTGGAAGAACCTCCGGATGCAGTGGAACAAGAAGATGGTTATATGTCTCCATTTCCTGTGTACGCCGAAGAAACACAAGAATTATCCTCCCCCGTATCAGCACGCATATTCACACCTACAAAAAAGAAGAAACGGCGAAGTTCGGCGCGGCACGGTGACAGATTTGGTAGTGAAACGGATTGCGAGGATTACAATCACAGAGGATTTAGGACCAAGAAACCCAGACAAGACGATTTCGATGTTGACCCTATTTCAAGCCCGATTTCAACAATCAAACGAAGACGGAGGTCAATTTCTCCTCATCCTCGTGGATTACAGATAACAACTCCGACGAGATCAATTTCCATGGGGAATGTTCTTGTAGCTGAGACACCCATGTGTAAGATTGATCCTGATGATTCGAATATGGGAGCTGATGAAGAACCTCAATTATTCGGAATGCAAAGGAAAATCGCGCCATTGATTTACAAAGGGCCGGACCTACAAAGTTGTTTGGGTGATACGGATGATAGAGAAGATGTAACATATGATGATGAAAGGGAAAGAATTATTGGCGTAGAAAGCTATAGAGTTCCTAGACCGTCACCACCTGATTTCAGTAACTTTGTCAAGTCCCGTATGGGTGGCGTAGAAGCTAACTCTAGTTTTGAAAGTGGGATTGTATCGATATCGGGGTCTGGGTCTATTTCGCCACTGTCATCTTCGCCACATACACCAGCGGATGGAGTCAAAGAAGTGGCCGTTGTGATCGGTAGTGTGAAAGACGGGAGGACCATGATTGATATAGATGCGGAAGAAGGAGAAGAAGAAATTGAAATGGAAGTCGACGAATTGATGCATGATGATCCTGAAGAAACGGCTGCGAAATTACAAAACGAGAGTGTAAAAGCTGTTGCTAAAGGTTGGAGGATGAAATGGGCTTTGGGACAGCTCAATAGGGAGGATTCAACTTCAAGTTTATCGTCTAGTTCGTCTCCTGGCCTAGTGAAAAAAGGGAAGCAAAAGAAGAAAATGTATTTGGAGGAAACGGAAACGAAGAAAAGGAGACAATCTGCTCCTAATTCTTTTGGTATTCCGAAGTTGAGACGGAGTGAAACGAATGTTACTCCCCTAGGAAAGCACACATTTAATCGTCAACCTTTGCAACAATCGCAAACCAAGGAGGCACCCAATTCGTTTCGACGCAAAAGAATGTTCAGCGTAGAGGTATCTCCCATAGCACGAGCTTCGATAACATCAATGCATTCGGAAAATCGGAGTTACAAAAGAGGTCAAGTCTTGTATTCTTCGAGGAAGTTAGACCTTCAAGTGCCAATCAAACCAAGAGTAAGGCGAGGAAAGCTCCTGAGACTATCGTCATTGATGATGATAATGATGATGAGGTCTTGGAGGTTGACATCAATGAGCGAGCTAGGCTTAGGTTGGCACAATTTCGGTGAGCAGTCAAAAAAAATGAGTATGTTACATGCGGTCACTGACCAGGAATATGTTTCAGATGTCAATGATCTATTTTCTTCTTGCTTCTGGGATCTAGCTGTTCTTTTGGTTTCAATGGGTATCCTAGGTTCGTGTTTAGGATCCTTCGTAGAACGGATTTCATTGTTGGATTATTAATCATGGGTATGAATCTGGATATCTTGTGTACATTAAATATAATTTATAGTTGGTTCATTAATGAGGCCTAGGTTTACCCAGGACAATCTGGGAATCTGTATAATCCAGTTCCCATCGGTTGCGAGAAATATTCATCATGTAGTGGTAGGCTTGGTTTTTGGTTGGGTGATGACCGCAGGCTTCTTGTCATATAAAACGCGGTTAACCATACCAATTGGTATGTCGTAGAGTTCCGGAATTGAGTTGGGTTTTATGGAAGCAATGTAAGGATTGGGTACTTGGTGAGAGGGTAAATGAATAAATTCATCTAAAAAAAAAGGGATGGGTTTGTCCGTCAGAACCGAAATTGGAGAGGATAATTTGTGTTGATATACCCGTGATGGTACTCAACTCGGAGAAACTTGGCGTTCCTAGTAAAGCAAGAGACCAATATACAATATATGTCAGGATTATGACGATGATAGACCAAGCTGGGATCAGAATCGACCATTCTCTATAAAGTATTAACAATAATGCGTTAGCTTAATGCAATGACGACAGAGAAAGAAAACCAGTACCTGTTTGGATACCAATCGATACCTAGAGCCTCAATAGTCTCATCTGGTAGAAGAGCCCATAGGAGATATATGATGAATAAGAAGGAAGTAGAAGCCCATGCCACGAAACCATAAAATTCGGTCGTTCGACTTTTGATGATTGGTTTGGGTTTTGAGGCTAATGTTGTGGTGTATGTTGTTTTTGAAGATTTGTCTAACATGATCTGTGAATTATTAGTGTGATTGATTGAATCCCAATATCTATATCAGCATTGACAAGATAGCATTTGGTTTGGCAGCAATTGAGTCGTTGAGGGGAGAAAGGAGTAATTAACCTGGAATCACATGACCACAATTACGGGCAGGCTCAGGGCAGGCGTAAGTTTCAGAGGGTGACTTCCGCACCATTCATGATTAAATTGGACACTCATGATCTTAACTTATACTATGCATTCTATTTTCACAAAACTCCGGAGTAACTGACAGTAACACTTCTCAGGAAGATTAGAATGTATAAGTAGTAATACTATTTTCGAAAAAATATGTCTTGTTTCACCCAACCGTCCGAAAGTCAACATGAATTCGGATCTAAAGGGGAACATCTCAAATCACATTTTACATGCATCAATATTCCACTTGTTAATTGACGTATAGGCTCGTCCAGTCAGTATTTTTTTGTTGTAGTTGCAAGTTCTTCCACTTGATCGGTTAGATCTAAAATAACAAGAACAGAGTTCTCAGTTATCGCAACGACGAAACTGAGGAAAAGAAGAGAAAGAAAATACTCGAACATACATCTGAAAGATTACATAAGCGATAGTAAATTCTAGACTCTTGTGAATACGCAGCCGCAGATTTAGATAAACATAATAACTGAAAAGAAAAGTAGAAATGGTCCCTTTTGGACCGAATATAATGAAAATTACAACATTTTTTCTGTCCGAGATAGGTATGCGTTACAATTATTAAAGTATTAATTTATTAAATTACACTGGTTCTTATCTATTGTAATGCATCAACTGCACCAGATACATGCGCTACATCTAGCATTTACGACCCCCTTCTACGAGACTTTGAAGAATTGTCATGAACTCTTCCGGATAATCACAATGGAACTTTGACGACAGGTTAATTTATGCTACATCGAAGTTTAGCGCCTATAAGGTACATACCGCATGGTTGGCATGGTTGCTTTCTTTGAATGTCATGGGACGAAGATCAACATTTGTTTCTTTCATAGACTGATACTTTTGCTTGGTAGTGTGGGCCGCCCACACGCATGTCCAGACAGAGCGATATGCCGATATATAGTCAACATTCGCACGTGGAAATGCCCTGTTGCTAATGGTATTGTAAACCACATCCTCAAAGAGCTTCGCAAGAGCAATTTGGTTTATATCCAATAACCTGTAATGGTGCTATTTAATCAGTGTTAGAGGTACGCTGTATATGTATTTCCATACATTCGATCTGATTTGAAAGGGAAATCTTCAATCCTTCTGTGAATTTCGTCTTTAGTCCAGCTTTTCATAGACTCTCCGTCACCTCGTCGACCATCCAACTTGGCAAGATCGCCATCCCAATTCTTTGGATGATTATAGTAAGAAGTGGCCCAAAACTTGAAGTTCTTTATTTGCTGTTCTACCAGATCCTCGCTTAAAAAAGGGGAGTATAAGTTTATTGGAATGGTTAATGGAATCCCAAGGGCAAGGTGAGGTGGATCTAAAATAGTTTTTTTAGTATTAAATATGTTAGGATCACTGCAAGCATGGAGGTCACTCACCAAGTAGTATCAGACTCTTGATATAGGGCTCGGTTATATTATATGATTTTCTTTCACGGTGCATTACTGACGTACTGAAAGCACTTATAGCTTGTACGCAGCCAAGAGACCATCCTAGGAGTGATATTCCACCAGTTGTTCTTGTACCATTACGTATCAATGGAGATACATTTGTATTTGCAATGAGATACTCGATGAATTGGAGTGTTGTCTTTCCGAGTCGGTCAAGGAATTCATTCGGTTTATCGGAAATTAATTTTGTCTCTTCTTCAGTATAACTAGAAGAACCTCTATAAACCTTTCTTTGAACAAAAACTAAACGCAAGTTGTGTCGATGAGCAAGAGGCAATATAGCCTCGAAAGCATCTGTTCATCCAAAAGTTAGATGCAGAGGTAAAGATTTAGGTGTAAATAAAATTGACATACATGAATTAAAGCACAGTCCATGTAGAATGACAACTGTTGTGAATGTCTTAGACCAGGAACTGGGAGTGAGTCGAGATACGCCAAAGAACTTCCGTCGGGAAGACGAGCCACAGTGGCACTAAACGACATGCGTAAGACTTGGGGTATGAATGCACTCATTATTATTAACATCGGTTATATGGAGTCGGTGCTAGATTTCTCGCATTGGGTACGCGAATGGTTTCAACGGATCCAATTGGTTTCAGCGATAGCAATTAGTAAACATCCGATTGAGAGGGGACAGCAATGCATCTTGTTCATTCCAATTTTTGCTTCAACGCTGACACAAGTTGGCTATTCAGTTTGCATTTCGGTTTCACATTCCACTGCGGCTCAACTTCACCGGTGTGCCGGGCTGATGATCTGTATAATTTTTGTCCGGTTCTGTCGCATGATCATACTCACTAGTTCCTCATTGAATCGCGGCTATGGTACCCTATCGGAGGATCGCTGGATTGACATTGCCACCAAAAGTTTAAATCACTCTTTCGTTGCTTCGTTATCATGAACTATTCGGAAATAGTATGTTATTGTAAACATGTTACACCATTGACATCACTAACAATGTCTTACTGATCGCATGTCCATATATAAGATGGAGGTCTCCATCTTATACCCTAACGAATCTCTTACCTGTTCCCCAATGTTCTCTCCTTCATAGTAGTACTACTGCTTAATAGACCGGATCTCGTGGCTGTTTACTCTCCGTTCCCTCGTAAGCACGTTCTTTATTAATGTTCTCATTTAGTGTTGCCCTCCGGGCTTCCAGTTATCGTGGTCTAGTCTACGATTTGGTACTATTGGAGAGCTACTTAGTCTTTCAAATGCGTATCACTTCGCTCGAAAAGGCGGTGGCCGCTGGTAGTGACAAGAGAGCTTAATACAGTTGACGACTGTCTAAAATTCAGTCTCAACATCTCTCCATCCCTCATTAACTTGATCACTGCAACCAACCCCGGCCAGTGAACGTTGAAATAAAATCCTCCATCCGAAACAGAATGCGCACTGTGCACAGGTGCAGATGCGTGGGGGCACTATTGTTGAATTTAGAGGGATGACAGATGTGCAGTATAAATAGTGTAATCCCGACTAGAATGGAGCTCGGCATCTTGTTTACCCAGTCGAACTCAGAATCATTTTAGGTGTGTCACTGCGCTGTAGCCTGTTACGATCCATTTATTTGTTTTCTTTAACTACTGTGATGATTGTAGGAGTCTTGCAGTAGTATGTGGTACAGTTTCTTCCTAATATCCATCAAACAATGGGCTCGTGCCATCATCCATGGAGACTCTATGATTGGTTTGAGATTGGCCAGTACTTCCGTATTTCAGTACTAGTGTTAGTCACCATCAATATCGGATTGTTAAGGATAACCAAGATACATGATCTCCTATTAATTATAGGCTAGTGCTCATCCTATAAAATCATGCATGCAAAGGATGTATAGCCTATTGCGCTTACCTGTCACCACTCTCTAAATACAGACCCTCTTTAAAATGGAGTCTTCAAAATGCCTTGCAAAACAAACTTCTCTTCCGTTCTACTGGAGAATAAACAAGTATGGGTCCTGGGTATGACCATTGGGTGTGTATATGTATGGCGGGTTGCTAGTGATGGGAATGATATGCTTTACATTGTTGGGTGTTCAAAGGGGATTAGAGGAGACTAAGGCAGAAGTCATAAGGCGAACATCGCGAAGTCCGAACTTGTGTACATGGTTACGATGGTACATAGTCATATTGTTGATGGCGAATACCACTTTCATCTCTCTATGTGTGGTTATTGACACTATGATCGATTCATGCAATTCGGACAAGGATGGAAAACGGGTTCTACAAAGTGAGAGTAATGGGTTGAACTTATTGGGTGTCATGATTTTAATGATGTGTGATGCACTTTTGGTATGTTTAACCCTGCTTATAGTGTATAGTACTCTGACGCGGCACAATTAGATTTGGAGATGCTACAAGATACAGAAGATGTTCGCTATAAAAGATCGGATTATACAAAACATATTTTGGATATTTCCTCTTATATTATGGTTCGCAATCTTAGGTACGTGACGTAGTATTTCCTCGTGAAGTTCCAATTACTAATGTACTTATTAATAGTCTCAGCGATACTTGCAAATGTATTGGAGCCGATGACTTTTTCCTATGGCGGGAGGACCTTCTACTATGTTGTCTGCGCATCTTGTAATATGGCACTTAAATATCTCGGCAACATCATACCTCACCATTCGCCTTATATTACATAGACGTGTGTCCTACGATATCTTGGCAATTGCTCGGACTCGGTAGATTCAAGAGAACCTCACCTTCGGATAGTTGGCATCTTCTCGAGTCCGCAGGATTAAATATCCCAATTACAGCAGTGGGAATTGCAGGTATCTGTCAAAGTAGATCCTATTCAATAACATCTCTGCTGGTGGTTCCCCTCAGCGCAGGTATTTAAATATCATTATAATTTGCGGAAATCTAATTTGACGCTCTCTATGTTTGTTTTTTTTTTCTGTCAAGTCATTTGCAGTGATCTTAGTCATATACCAGGTTGTGATTAAAAAGACTATTTCAGGAGCGGAGGGATGCACAAGGAGACATAGTAGAATTGGTATATGGTGTACGAATTCATGTGTCTAATACTAGTCCTGGATACCGAGGAGATTGACTCTCATAGTCTACTCTCTGGCTTGATCTCTTCTTGAAACCCTCGAAGAATTCCTAGGAACTCTTCTGGAAAATCAGAATGTAGCTGCCAGTACAGGGGTGAAAGTTAATAACTCAACATAACCCAGAAGCCGAAAAATAAGTCACATACAGCGTGATTAGCGTGGCCAATTTCCTTGAACGACACGGAACGAAGAATTGCACCATGTTTTCTTTTCATTGACTGGTACTTCTTCTTGGCAATATATTCCGCCCAAATGCAAGTCCAAGTAGAACGACGGGGTGATATGTAATTAATCTTTGCGTGTGGAAAGGCTCTACTACTGTTGCTGTTGAACACGACATCTTCAGCCATCTTCTCAACGGAAGGTTGGCTTGAGTCCGAAAGCCTATAAGTTATCAAACTGTCAGAAAACATCTAATAAATGAATAACAATGTCACAAACAGTATTCCATCTGATCTAAGGGGGAACTCCTCGACCCTCTTTCGTATCTGATCTTTACTCCAATTCCGAATAGAAAACTTATCTGTATACTTGCGGCCGTCCAGTTCAGTAAGTCTCCCACCCCAATCTTTTGGATGATCAAAATAAGATGTAACCCAATATTAAAATTCTGTAGTTGCTTCTCCAACGGCTCGTTCGTCGAAAAAGGATTGTATAGTGCCTCTGCTGGTTGTAGTGGAATTCCCAAAGAGGTGTGAGGGGGATCTTGCAACGTGAAATTAGCAAACGTTAGGCTAGATTACTACCATGCCACCCACCATAAAGTACGAGGCCCCTGAGATAAGGCTCAACTAGATTATATGTTTTCCTTTCGGAACGCATAAGTGACGTACTGAAAGCACTTATTGCTTGTGTACAACCAAGAGACCACCCTAAAAGTTTTATTCCTCCAGTGGTCTTGGTACTGTTTAAAGGAGATACGGATGTATGTGTGACGAGAAACTCGAGGAATTGGAGTGTGGTCTTGCCGATTCGTTCAAGGAACACCTGTGGTTTGTTGGAAAGTAGTTCCATCTCTTCTTGGGTATAAATAGATGATCCTCGATAATCCTTCCTCTGAACGAGAACCAGACGTAAGTTATACCGAGGTGCACGAGCAAGCAGATCTTCGAACGAAACTAGTATGGGTCATCCGGTGACGTTAAGATATACTAATAAGGTTCGTATTTGCAAAAAAGATAGACGCACATGAATTGAAACATAATCCATGCAAGATAGCAACCGTCGTGAATGTTTTAGAACCAGGTACCGGAAGAGAATCAAGATATGCCAATGAATTACCATCCGGGAGGTGAACTGTAGAATTAATGAAAGTCATGTTGATCTGGGAATGATAGTTTCAGAACTCGGAGTCTTTATATGTATACGTAGAGGTAAGGCTGATACTGACTCTGAGCTTTAATAGGACGGAGATTGCGAGTTCCCGATGGGACTTGAAGTTTTCTTGGTTATTCTACTGTTTTGGCACGATGGCATCAGGCTGTGATACAGGTGGATGGGGAAACGGTGATCCCGAAGGTTGCATTCAATCAGTTGACGGGGTCATAGTAGCATGAATGGTCTGCCTCAACCCGAGATATACGGTGAAATTGAGTGTGCTATTTGGTTTGAAACGTTGATGAGTTTGTCAAATCTATTACTTGATGTGAGATGGTAATTTAAATTTTTCGTGTATTGGTGTCATAGTGAAGGATGGAATGAATGATGTTCGTCATTCTGTCATTACCGCTTTCGTGCATCTCAGTTCGTGATCGGAGAGGCTTTCGCTGAAGTATTGATAGGCTTACATAGCGTTGCGGATGAATAATCGAGTCGGTGTGGCGCAATTTACGGTACTTTGAAGGTTTGTAATAAGATTATGGAAGTCAGATCCGGATTGTTAGGAGCTCGGTCCCCATCGGGGTCGAGGTAAGATCACAAATTTTACAAGACACATACATCATGAGTCTTGACGTTGTGTATCACGCCTACCTTCTGACCACATCATACAACCAGGCCGATACAGAGAGTGAATATAATAGATAACATTTGCATTAGGATTGTGAAGTCAAAGAAAATATTTACTGTGATTCAAGTACTAACTTGGGGATTGAAAATAACAGAGGATGGTAGTGGAAAAGAAGGGTATATCCTACAAAAAAAACCTCTCGGGATAGTATGAAGTATCAAAGTAAAATAAACTTGAACGTTTGAACCCAGAAACATCAGCCAAAAGAAATCGAAGAGCCATGTTTTCCACCATAAAAAAAAAAAAATGAAGCATTATGCGTTCACAAAAAAAGAAAGACCGTCCCAAACCAGATATTATAAAAATCAATCACTAAATTCTTCCTTCGTTGTTCGAGGAACCTCTTCTTCCAACTCTTGTTCCCCTTCATCTTCTTCGTATTCATTGGTCTCGTTTTCAACGAGATTTTTTACATCTGATACATTTGTTCTTGACGTCAAATTCAGCGGCATCCATCTTAGCTTACGGAACGGGGGTGATGACTGACTTTTACCATTAACACCAACCCTTTTTTTACGCCTCTTGGGTCCACGTGTGGTACTATCACCTTCTAACCCGCGCTCATCGTCTTCCAATATACGGATGATGAACTTGAAGGATTTCCACCAACCAAGGGTTCACTAAACCCAACAACATAAGGATGATCCCCAGAATTCTCTCCTGATTGATTCTGCACAGTTGACGGACCTGTAACGGAATTGCTGGTCCGTGTCGGTATTCCATGGGTTCGAAGATGCCGTTTTGCATTTGATCGGACACCGAAATAGCTACCACATCCGTAGGTACAAGGGAACGCTATAGGGGAAATGATGTGAGCATGGCTCTGGTGGAGTACGCGGATCATGAAATGATCCGAGAAAAATGAAGGGTTAGGAGTGCTTGGCGCACTCTATTTAATTATAAAAAGGTACGACAGAAATCGAGTAAATTGAACCTACGTCTCTTTTTAGTGTGGGTATTCATATGTGTACTTAGTCCGCTTGGTCTAGGACAAAAAATTAAGGAAGGAATATAAGTATCGGTAAGAGAAGTACTCACCGAGGAAACTCCTTTCGACATACGGTGCATGCATGCATTTTCGATTTTTTCTTTTTTTTAGCAGATGGTGGACAGGCGGATGTAACAGGATCGTGTGGCCGCGAACTTGTTCCTTTTGACTGAAATTTTTCTTGCATGGAAAATATACTGGTTGGATCACTTGAAATATGAGGAATACCTGGATGTCTAGAATGCATAGTTGCCCCGGTTTGATCTTGTAAACCATATTGTTGTAAATTTCCTGGTGCAGAATGGGAATGGGGAAGTACAGCTGGTGCTGGTGGATAGGCGACTTGACCACCTGATCCTACTTCATGTCCCAGATTGGTAGATATAGAAGATGGATATGGAGAGGACCATGTTGAATGGGTAGAAGCAGTTGTGGTGAAGGAGGGTGACTCTGGAGGTGAACCATTACTCATGGGAATGGAGGACAGTGGTATCTGAGGGGTGTTTAGATGTCTGACATTATTATTGACATTCATGTGCACTGGAGTTGACAGGGAAGTCCTTCGGTTGTCGAGACTGAGATTCACCACGTTAGTTGCAGCTGGATTATAGGAATTCCCCGTGATAGGCTCGCCTGGTAGCGACAATGCTGTATGATTGGAATACAACCTGTCCGGAACAACAGATCTATTGTTGGGAAGATAATGGAAAGAAGTAGCGTGGTATGGTGCATAACTAGGAGCGCTTGCAGTAGGCGTTCTGGAGTGAGGGAAGCCTCGGTAATAGGCTGCTGCGGGGGCCGGAGAATACAAAGAATCGTTGGGTGCGAATTGGCGAGAGGGATAAGCGTCGTAGAGCGTACCATGGCCACGCTGTGCTTGATCTTGATTTTGTGGATGGCCTACGGTATAAGAAGACATTGCCCCCGCGTTGGGTGCGTAAGCTACATATTCTGGAGTAGCCAACGAGCCAGAATAAGAGCCACGTCGGAAGGAAGATGGTGGGTAATCCTGCCCGGAGAATGAGGGGGGATGCTGTGTGGTGGTGCTTGCGGCTGCTGCTGCGTTTCCAGATCTTTGGTGGGTTCAAGATACCCTCGACCCTCCTGCATGTTATTATTGTGGCGCGTTCTACAAACTATAAATATTCTGGGCCGGGGGATTCTGTCGTAATACTGGCCCACGTGCCAGTTGTTAGATATCTAGATGTGTCCTGTAAGCTGTCAGAGTATCTGATCTGGACGCGAAACACTTGCCTGAACGACGTCTGAGTGAGATGGCTTTAGATTCGACCTAGGGTTGCCTGGAAAAGAAGCGCTGGATTTCTTTATAAAAACGCAAGAATGCTTCTAACCTTCGACCTTGCAGTTACAGGGCCTCCTCGCTCAATCGCAACGAACTGCGAAGAGTGAGGTATTCACAAGGCTCTCACTACACAAGCGTTGACTGATCTTTTGGGAGGGTCGTTCCCACGTGACGCATCCAACGTATGCACAGGGTCCGAGTCGTATGTTTACCTTTTGACAACATACCTATGTCTGCTCTCCACTCTGCTCTGAAATCTCAGAAGCGGGCTTTGCGCGGAGTCTTATCTACAAAGCTCGCATTCTTACCACTCCAAAATGTTCAAGAACAATGTACCTTATTTATCTCTTGTCCAATATCTTTAGTTTGACCCAAATCATACACAACAGCACACGTTGTAATCGGACGGCTCGCTTCGCTTCCCGCTTTTCAACGTGCAAGATCTGTGAGCTGCTATCTTAGCATGCCTTCTGGAGAAATCGACACGTCCTCTCTCGTGTCAGATATACTAGATTCAGGTAGGATTTACACAAGATTTTCGTATCAAGGGCTGTAACCCCACAATTAATTTAAGACAAAACTCTCTTCGTTCCAAAAATCATCTCAAAGTCCGGGGAGATGGACTATTTAAAATTGTATAGCAAGGATGACCTTGACAACCTTCCCAGTGGCACATGGGGAATCAAGGAGCCCCAATTTGATTGGCGAGGCGAACCACGCTTAAAGGGTATGTATACAAAAAATCAACATTGACCTCAGCTGAACTCTTCGCAGCTCTGGACTTCCCTGATTTCGATCTTATATTATTACCTGCTGTCGCCTTTGATAAATCCTTTGCCCGACTTGGACATGGGAAGGGGTTCTATGATCGATTTATTAACTCCTACCTTACCCGCTATCAAAAACGACCGTTCTTAGGTATGTATAGCTACTAGACCCTTCTCTTTCACTCATGACATGAATTAATTTTGTCAGTGGGATTGGCTCTTCGCGAACAACTTCTTGAATCTGGCCAGATTCCTATGGGAGATTATGATTGGTCGATGGATGCTATCATCACTCCAGACGAAATTCTGATTAACTCTCACGCTGCTTCTGGCCATGCTCTGCAGACAGAAGTGGTTGTTCCTGGTTAATAGAGATAACTACTTGTCTTACTCCCCCGCTGACATATTAACCCGTACCATCTATTCTTTCTCTTATCCGCTGATTCTCGAGTGTAAAAGATCCATTTGATGATGGCAGAATCCAGATACTTGGTTGCTATACTACATTGAAAATACGTACCGATATCTTCGGTTGAGATACACCTATTGTTGTGTATTTAAATTGGGTAGACTGAAGCGTACTTAGAATTAGGGTCTGTTTTATGTACTGCATGTAGCTAGACAGATTCTATAGATTACTACCCCATTTCCGAAATTCTTCCCAAACAGAATCGGATGCGAGGCAATTGATACAATATTTTTACTCAAATTGAAATATCCCCAGAAAGTTTAAAATTGTTTTGCCTTCAATCTTGCAAAATTAAGGAAATACTTGCTAACAGCTCTGTCCCTAATGGATCTAGAAATACATCAGTATTTCGGTTTTAACTGCCGCTTACTAAGGGTGTGTGTGTGTAAATTACGACATTTGCACTCTCCCCCCACATAACCATGGCATTTCCATAAACTGATTTCGGTAAAATATATATATATATATCCAAAATCACCCACAAATCACCCACAAGTTATTTTAAATCTATATAATATCCAAGTACCACGTGTAGTTGATGTGGTTCTAGAGAGTTTTAGTATAATGTGATTTCATGCATGTCTAAAGAGTATTGTTGCCAATTTTAAGGACTATTCCACAATAGCAATATCTACCCATTCACGCAATCTAAAAGAAACCTCAAACAACGACAACTGGGGTTCAAGAGAAAAAAAATGGATCCGTAAATTTCGTCATAAGAGTCTCTGAAGTTGTAATCAATTCAAGAGCATCCAAGAAAGAAAAACATTTTCACCTCGAATTTGTGATTAACGGCCAAAGAACAACTCTATCAATACACTGTCAATGTCAACGCAAGATTGTTCGAGATCTCCGAGTGCTGATAGGGAGTATCGTCATATGTGCTAACACGTTCTGAGTTCCGAGTTCTGACACGGGTAGATACACCATCAAACGTACAGTGGATAGGTGAAGCTGTTTTCAATGACGTCATACAGATGATCACCGTACCCTTCAAGTATACTTGCCTTGCAACGGTGCAAACAAATAAACCCGGAAAGATCAAGGAGCGTGTTTAGATACAGAGATCAATTCTTCACCCATCCATTGAAAGTAACGAAGAGGCCCATCTCAAGACCTGTCACCCCAAATCTCAATGTATGTGTGAAGAGAAATGGAAGTGACATTCAACACAAGTTATTCTTGGATTCATTCTCAGCGAGTACCTTTTCTTCCACCAGATCTACAGATACTAACAAACCATGATCATCGTCGTCCAATAGCCAAGAAAACAACTTATTCTCTCAGACTTAATGATTCAAGATCTCGCAAGAACACAAACCCCAGAGTCGAAGCTCAGTGGGTGGAGTATATCTTATGAGACCCTCCTGGATACTCTTTATAGCCATTCGCAACCCACCTCGTGTCTGATTAACTCATACGAGACTCAGCGATTTGAATACTGTTTAGGGTATTTTTTTTTTTACTCCTGCTTAAGCTTCCGACTCTAAAATAAATTACTTCCCACCGCCTACTACCCTACTTCATAATAGAAGTCTCTTGAAAAATTTTTGCGGATGAACATTCTAACAGAATCTGAACATGAAATATCTGTTTGAGTAAAAGAGGCGGCCGCGTGTCGTTACATGTTTTCGAAAAGTGGGCAGAAAGTAAAATCTTGGCCAGAAGACCATTAATAAGACGTAATAGCAAGGGGGTATCCTATAAAGCAACAAGAGTTTTGTAAAGGGGTATGTGCTGCTTGATGCACCTATGCTTCTGTGTGCTAAGGACAACAAAAGACTCTATTTGTGGTCAAACATCTGTGATAAACACTGGAAATTTTGGTTTGCCTGGAAGATCTTAATCTTTCAGCGTGGCTCGAGGAAAGTAACATATTCTTTAGGATGTACAGTACTCAATTACTCGTTGATGGCATCGGTATTAGAGTTTTACTCGCTATGTGATCCGCCGAGCGTTCATCAAGATTTTCTCATTTCTGTTTCCGCGACATTCCATCCCGAAGCTTCTCAGGATATCTACGACACAGTTTTCCTTTCATCCGATGGCGTGATTTTTTACGTGCATTCTCCAAGATCATTACTAGATACCAATCCCATGCGCTTCACTGCTATTGCGCTCGCAGATCCACGTTGTAGGAATCGGATATTGCAAGTCAGCGAAACGTCGGATATTCTACATGTGAGCCTTCATACGCTGTACAACACTCCCTGCGTCCCCACACCGTCATTAGAAACACTCAACTCGGCATTGTATGAAGCCAGTCCAGGTGCAACACATCTATATAAAATGATCCTTTCGTTTGCCCCTGGATGATTTAGCAGTTCAAACCTCGACACATATGGTTTCAGTCCCATTACCATTAATCACGGATAATATAGCAACGATGATTGGGAGTTCTTATCTTCTTCGTTTTGTTTCAGTGGAGATTATACAGGTCAGCAGAAATGAAGAGAATTTCACTCAAGGCACCTTATCTACATATCACAACTCAATCATGTTCATTTGAGGAGCAAAGTGTGTTGACAAATATACGGGCAGATGTTTGTGCAAAAATTGGGATAGAAAACAATAATGGCTTGTCTCTTTTTTCAGTTGATATACTGCTAATACCAAATGAAAGTAGATCTGACATTAGGGCCTTTCCATTCGTTGCTGGCCCCGCACCTGCAGGAGCTGGAATGTGAGTTGTATAAGGAGTCTTCGGAAACAAAAATCAGGATCATCGTCATTGAATGGAATGCTGTTCCGGTACTATCAATGATGTTGTTATAACGTTGGGATACTCACATACGAACAGAGGATGATAGCACCTCAACGTTATGCCAAATATTAGGGTAGTAATGGGTTGATTGTGACGAGAGGAAGGGGTCGTGAAGGAGAAACTGCGTGTCACCAGTTAATCCGCGGAGTACAGCTCGAACTCCCATGGAACACTGTGGTTGGGTCCATTTTCATCAAACCAGACTCTGCGCAGGCGGCACGTAGCATATATCCGGACGTATGCAACATGAGAGTATGAACCAGATGGAAGGGGGTTATATGTATCCCAGGATAAGGATGCGTTATTTCCTTCATCTTCTTCTCTTCCGTCAGAATGAAGAAGGTTCGTATGCGAGAAGTAGGGGATAAAGCTGGGAAGATGGAGGTGTATTGTTGTCCATCCGGTCAATGGTCGACTGGATCGAGATGGAAAGGCCAAAGGTAGATGAAGAAGAGGATGAGTTCCACATGTTCGATTGAGCTTGAGCATGGGTTGTTTCTGTGAATATGTGACTGTATCAGTATCATGCTAATTGTAATGTAAATGAATTAAAAGACGAAATTATACCGAGAGATCGGAACTGTCTGGGAAGCTCGTGTCTCAGGTTTCGCAATGAGATATGGAAGGAGGTAGTGGTCAACGTTAGGAAACACTAAGCACCTGGAAGGTAGACATCCGAAGCACTCCTGTTCTTCCCAATTGGTCAACCAGGCCTACTTCGAAAGACCACTCCTTTCCCATGTTACGAACGTGCATGTGCATCCAGGGATGCTTCAGTCCAAGAGAATGGCCTCTGTCTGGACACTGGATATATGTCGCAGGTAGCCTGGGTGATTGTATCTGGAGAACAGTCTGATCCAGGGCATATCCTAGGTCTTGGTAGTATTCTTGGCCGCTTCTATCGACGCCTCCGAGATCTACTAATGGCGGAGGGGCTATCAACGACGATAGCGATGAATTTGTGGCGACGTCATGAAGAATGCGAACGGAGGACTGTGCGGTTCCATCGGTAGTTGTCACCCAGAGCTGCAGAGGCTCAGAGCCAGTAGACGAGAACAGAGAGACTGTGGATGGTTGCAATACTCCGGAAAACATATCAAGTCGCTGTCATCAAACGCAAACAAGGCGAGTCGTGTGTTTCCGTCGGAGACTGTAGCCAAATACGCGGACTAAGTTCGGATTCACCCAACATCACGTCCATGTATCCCGGGCTCAAACAAAGAAGAATATGTCGAGCACACCCCTGAGTTTCAGTGCTTCTTGATATGATCCACATCGACACACACAGTTGTGGATCACTCTTTAGAGTCTACAAGTTCGATGATCAGCTGTCTGATCACTGATACCTTCTCACTGGGTATCATACTCTTGTGTGCTCACATGTACTTCACTTGTCTCGGGTCTTATGGAGAATACCGCACACCAATACTCTGTCAACTCACCTAAAGGCATACTACTGGAGGGATCCGCCGCCTCCTGTTTTCATGATGGAAACCTCTAGTAAGTATCTTTTCATATTACACACCAGACATGTATGCGATGGTTATTTATCAATATAGTCGAATCACAGGTGGTTGCTCTTAGACCGTTTGCTTGCGAACCTGGTTAATATCGTTCCTAATACTGTATGCTTCCAGCTTGCCTAGGGAGCATATGTTAGTATGAAACAAAGCACGCTGACATTTGTTCACTGCACACCTATATCCTCTTGCTCACCTCATGGTACAGAGAAAACTCCTACCTCATGTTGGTGCATATTTTAACGTATTCATCCATGTAGTGCTCACTAGGTCACTAACTATGAGCCACTGAAGAGAGAATGAACGTCTCACAACAAAATAAAAAAAATAAAGATGGTGCGAGCACAGTTGCGTCCGTCAAGTGTTAGAGCTTCAAGTCCAAAACCAATGTTGAAGGATTTGAGAGGGGAACGTTGAGAGAGGTGAGCGGAAGTTCGAGAAGAGTTTGGGAAAGATTTGAGAAAGATTTTGAGTGATGTTCGGGAGGGGTTATGAGCACAAAAATGGGGTAGAATTCGCTGGCTTTCTACTACATCGTCCGTAGTATTTATACTAGAGAGTAGGATAACGAGGAAGGGCTTCGAAGCCTGTGTTTATGGCTCAAAACTAGAAATGTTTTTAGCTAGGAAAAGAGCAGTTGAATGTTCAGGAACCAATGTGGTGTTGGACCACTGAGGCGCAGAGCACCGAAAAGAGATAACGGCGGAATAGAAATGACAGAATAAAAATGGAGAAAGAAAAAGAAAAACGGACCTCGTGTCCTTATTACTATACTATGCTGTCCAACTGGAATGTAAACTTTGTTTCCTGAGTCTCAAACGCGTTGTTCCTGGAAGAATTTCTCTGAGGGGAATGTACTGCTGGCATAGGTGGAGCCTGGTGGAGCATTTGAGGCTGTGGTGTCGGCCGAGTTGTTGCATCAGGGTCGAGTGTGATCAATAACTTGAATGTTGAAATCACAGTTGGAGGTTGCGTGAGTTCGAAACTGGAGGCCAGAGAAGGAAAAGACTCGAGAAATGTGGATTTCTCGAGTACATGATCTGCTGTCTCCACACCACATAGGCTCCTCGGATAACTACAACGCATGTCAATCGGTTACAACGTACACTTTTCAGTATACATTCTTCATTTCCAGTCATCAAATCCGGTTTCGCAATACTGTTGTAATGAAATTTGTCTTATTTCAAAGCCTCACGGGCGGGTGAATGAATGTTTGATCATTTTCCCCCATCTCCGATTTAGGAGGACGGAATTACTACTTCCATGTTGACCCTTTACTAGCAGAGAAACCGCAAGTTGGTTATCGAAAAACCCTCGCCAGGTCGTCCGATTGGACCGACAAAACTAAATGCCGTGTACGTTCTATGTGATATTATAATATCTACATCAAAACATCTCAAAGATACCGTTATGTCGTCAAGTAGTAATGCATGATAGGTTCCTCAACATCGGGACGAATTCCTTACGTCAAAATCTCAGCACCCTCGGCGATTATGTTTGTATAATTTAAATTTGAGGACTCTCCAGTTCCACTCATTCTCCCTGCCACTCACAGTTTGACATCAGTGCGTAAATCAAAGTACAATATACCGGCGACCATCTGACCTGGGTCAACAAGCACCACCGACGTCACAAATACATGTATCCCTTGCTACATATACTGTGGAAAAATATGACAAGTTGGTGTGGCAAAGTACAAAAATAGTTCAGGAACTGATGGAAGACAACTCATTCCGAACTTCGCGGTGGCTGACATATTCTCAATGAACCCTCAATATGTATACCTGTACATAAAACCTTGGCATATCAGAAGACCCTCTTGAGCCTTCACCGGATATTCTCAACCCCAAATTTATTTCTAAGATACCCGTCTTTCAGCCATCAGTAAATAAGTTTTGGTTAGCCTCGATTCTGATGCAGTTTACGTGAATTCATTCATTTTAACTTTCAAGTTTGAGGTTTTGGAAGTACCACTTGGTCACACTTTCTTGGACTTGATTGTTACCGTATATTCCAAGTGGAGAACTCTAACTCATTTTAGAGTAGAGTAGGTATAAGGTTCCGAATTACGGTGTCACAAACGGTGTATAAACAAGTTCACAATAACGGGGGACAACTGTTTTTTTTCTATTTGGATGGTTCGTTTAGAATCAGTCTATGTCCAAGTACAGAAATTCCGTCCGCAAACTCACCTTCTGTGTAGGCTTCCCCCCGGGGTCGGTCTCGGGTTTGTTGGTATCTTGGTTACATTGATATTTCCCTTTGATCCCCTACAAACGTAAAAGTTTATTTTCTGTTCTCCAAGGTGAGATTATAAATTACAGCTACTTTTAGTACTACTAGTGGATCTTCTTGACGCGGAAATGGTGGTAGAATTTTATTCATCTCTACTATCGCCTACTAAATTCATTCGTATTCGATTTTTTCTTCTTTCATTTATAGTTCTCACCAGACTTCTAGCACGATGGAGATACACTAGGCGGAAATACAGTTCTGTTTGTGTTTTATTTTCAATAATGCAGTGTTCGTTCAAGTTTCCTCCGAGGATGATGGTTACCGAGGGATTGTCTTTGTTGCTCTCCCACTCTCTTGAGATCACCGTTTACCATGCCAGTTTTCACACAGTCTTTTCTTTTTCGGACTTTGAATGAAGCTTGGTGAATCTTGGGTCACACCGTACCACATGATGATATGTTGTGGTTCGGCTCGTAGCACCGGTACGGAGGGGAGGGTTCAAACTTCAAACGTTCCAAGTTTCAGTGAGTGTGAGACTCATACCAGAATGGTTTGTTTTACTATGATATAAGATCTTGACAGGAATTGATTCTTTGATTCTTTGGCCATTTTCTCCGAGGAGGCTTTCGGAAAAATATAACATCATTTCTTTTTGATGGGGTAAAGTCGTTGACTCAGACATTGGTTTTTGTGCTTTAGGTATGTTTCAAGTTAACGGTTGTATATGATGATATACGTAATTCACTAATCCTTTAGTCTGGGCGCCAACTTGATAGCACAAATAGCATCCATGACTTTAATTTTACAATTCAGATCCGTGTTGCGCGCTCTCGTGCCAACCCTCATTGATTAATCTCAACTACACTTCAAGCTCAAGCTCAGTACTATTTGAAAGTCATCAGAATACTGACTGACTGAAACTAGTAGCAGCCCACCATCTTGAAGTCCGGAAATCAAATTGCGAAACCAGCCTACATGATGCTATCTATCCTCTCGAATTTTCGAGTCCCGGGGACTCCGATCCCAACTTCAATGGCATTCTCCTTCTTGAACAGCTTGCAGCTACGCGACTAACGATCGAAAAACTAAATGGAAACCAACCCCCGAATATATACTAAAATAATTGACAACCTGATAAAGACCTAGATTACTTAGTAGCCTAAAAATTGTTGGCAGCCTTCCCCTGTAAATACGTATTATCCAAAAAAGAAAACTAACTAAGCCAAAAGAAAACAACTTGCAAAAAAATGTGAATGTGAATCCGAATTCACGGGGCTAGTCAGTCACCGTTATACTAGTACCACTTGGCACTGACACACACACCCTTGGTTTAATTTCAAGTGTGGCGAACTTTCACGAAGTTGAAAGTTCTTTATACTAAGGCTCCGCTGATGATCAGTTTTTTTCATTCTTTGTGGCGAGTACTACTTATGATGTAACTTTCCTTATTTTTGCCACTTCAAATTTCAAATTCCAAACCTAAAAAGTTGAAGATAAAGATAGGGATAATAAGAACAGATAATAGAAACCCTGTTAACGACCAACGGTTAACCGGAACCTAACGACTCCTCACAACTAACGCTAAACTTCTATAGAAAAACGGGGGTATTTGGTAGCGAGTACTATCGCATAGACAGCGCTTTTCAGATTTTCCATCCATAAAAAAAGTCCTTGAACCTGAACCTACTAGTAGACTCTTCCCTCACAAAATTTGAAACTTGACGTGAAGGTCTGGAAGTTTTGAGACCTGAGAGGGGGATCCAGTGGAATTGAAACCTGAAGTGTGTGGGTGGGTGCAATATGTTCTGGAATCCCGATCAACCTCCCCTCCCACCTCTTCGGAATTCGAATTCAAATCTCAAACAATATTCCAATGGTAACTTACTATTAAATGAATTACTCCCCCAAGTTACAAGGTCGTTAGAATCCGATATACGTAATACACAGCTTCAGATCCATATCGTCCTCTTCAGTTCCCTCGTGGCAAAACCCCCGGTTATGGCTTTTTTTTTTTAGTGGAATTTGGAACAAGGGTTAAGAGTTAAGAATCGGGAATGTATTGTTCTATGCCATTCGGACTTCGCAGAGTATTTGTGTTGGTAATTAATGGGAAAGCGCAACCTGTGGAGATTAAAAAAACGAAGTTGTTACTAAAAAAAAAAAAGCCCACGTCAATGCTAGTGTTATTATGTATTCGGATTCCGAAACATATACCAGTTGTCGGTTGACAATTACGTCCTGTTCACGAGGTCTAACACACTTCAGTAACAGTTGGCAATGGGGTAGTCTATTGTAGGAAGTACCTCGTACACTCAAGTTTGAACATGTACAAAAGTTAAAGTTCAGTCAACGATTAAGACTCCGATATAGTTTCAAGTACACTCCATAGGCCCTTTCGTCATTTTATGAATCGTGATGCATGTTACTACTAACTTAAGTCTAGGTAATTTACACACAGTGATCATGACGTTACAACTTTTCATGAAATCACGCACACGCGCACAGACAAGAAAAGGTGTGTGTGTGTGTACTAAGTATAATTCATCAATCAAGGTTGTTTATCATTTTAAAAATCATAAAAAGAAGGGCCAAGAACCTTGAAGTTCAGATCATTTTCTGATTCCGATCCAAAGCCCGTTGTGCCCAACGCCCCCACTTTATTGTCAGTTACTTACTTACTATGACTATCTAGTGTCCAATCAACTTCACACGTCAATTCGAGGGTTAAGCTAGGTGCAATTCGCATCATACCAAAAAGACATTGAAAGGCAACCTTTCATATACATGAGAGTGAAAGTACGAATTATCACACCTTCAAAAAATATTCTTAGTTTTATATGTATATATATTATATTCAGTTTTTCATTTATTTATCCGTATTTTTTCTAAGGATCAACGGGATTTAGGTTCTAGGATCCAATTTGGATTTTGGGTTACTATTTAGATTATATACAAGGGTTGCAAGTAATCTAGGATTTTCGAATGGTTCTCTTTTTCAAGAACAGGAGTCTATGTACATTGACCCGGTCGTCCGGTCAGTTACCAGTATCCAGTATCCAGTATCCAAGAAGCCCCAACTTGCAATCTGTTATCGTATAATCTATTGCATCTGCTATTGCCAGAGAGAGATATGCCAGTACTACTATAGTTACATACTAGCGCACATTGAATATTGATTGATGGGTCAGGCCCGCCGGGGGCTAGTATCTCATAAGTTTATGTACCAATTTACTAGTATACTACCAAGTATCGACTTTGACTCTTTGAGTTTTTAGGTTTCTTTTTTTGCTTTGTGTGATTATAAAAAAAAAGGAGTTGCGGATGTAGATCCGGATTATTGTTTTGGGAAAGACAAAAAAATATTGAAAGAGATTTAGGATTGGGTTACTAGGAGTGAGTAAGATTTATGTCCATTAGTATTAGTTCAGGTAACAAACTCACGTATACGGCCGTATCTTTGTTGGATATATATAAGTACATGAAAGAGATTGAAAGAGAACACGATTTAGGGTCTTATTATCCTTTCCGACATAACCGCTAAGAAAAAAAAAGCTTGTTGAAAAGGCGGTAAAGTAAGAGAAAGAGAGAGCGAGGAACAATGTGGTTGGCAATAACTTAGTGGTACACCACGATCATGGTAGTTTTCATAAAAGAATGAGACTTCGATTTTTTGAGAAGTGATTTGAGTTTTGAAGTCTTCGAACATTTAGGCGTATCAAAAGTGTGGTGTGATTTTTGAAGGGGCCTGGAGACTTCGAGACGAGAGTATGACCTTGATTCATTCCAAAGCAGATCACGGCTAAAGTGAGGAAGAGAAGTTGATGGATGGGTGTGGTTCCGAATGGAAGCTTGAGAAGGAGAAGGAAGCATTTTTCTTTGCCTTTCTTTTGAATCGGACAATGCTGGAATGAAAGGGGTTTTGGGGTTTTTGGTGTTTAGATTTTCTTTATGAAATAAAAAGAGAAGGCTGATTTGAGTTGGACGTGAATTATTTTATTTAGGAGTATGGATGTATTATCACCGGCCGGGCCGAGAAGGTGAACTATATTTATTTTAAGCGTTGCTGCTAGTCGGGAATGTGTTTGGGTATATCGTAAGCGTGGGTGCAAAGTATGTATCGGTCTCGGAAGCAAGTACGGATATGCGTATTATGTGATGGTTCGGAGAGAGTTCAGTTCAGCACAGCCGATGTGTTGAGGAGCTAGTAAACACGTTTTTTTCTGACGTTTTGCGATGTTATCAAAGTTTAGATTTCAGGGTTGGCATTTATATCCGGGGACTTTTTTTTATTTAGTCGAGGATGAATGTGTTAAACCCATTTTGCCACCGGTGTCTTGACTGTTAGCGAGGAATGCTTAACAATTGATGCCCGATTTACTTGCCGAGGACGGATGAAAGGAGTGAAAGGGAGGACAACAGACGATATGTGGGGTGACAGAAGGGCAGAAAGAGAAATGAGGGGTGTGTGTGTGGAAAGAGGAATAGCTCGGAGACGGCAGCGGGAAGGGATCGCGCTGAGGGGATGAAGGCCGGAAAACCGGAGGCCGGAGCCCAAAGCGGGTGACAGTGATTTGATGTAAGCGAGTGCGGATCCCTGGAGGAAGGCCTGCCATGTAGAGGCAAGGACCTCAAGATTTTATTAGAGGAGTGGTTGGAGTCCGGATGGAATGGGATTGCGTAGGATTCGGCTGGGGTGATCCTCGGATGCCCCATACACCCTTTATCTGCCCAAGTCTGCTCCAAATCCTCCAATGTCCTCCATCCTCAACCCCCGCGTCCACAGGCCATACGCCCCCTTCCTGCCCTTCAACCATCCCTGGCACTTTCCTCTCCGTCCAGCCGACCCTGTCTATCCAGACCATTCCTCTCGCTCCCTTTCCTCCTCCCCGGGAAGCTCAGCTAAGGACTGGCCAGTCACCCCCACCACCCAGGACGACCTCTGGGCCCCGCTCTCCCCACGCTCTCCATCCTCCCCGCCTCTAGTCAAGGTTGAGCAGGAAGAAGCATCAAATGGTTGCTTCATCATCGAGAATCCCACCGTCTCTGCATCGTACTCGGACAAAGACCCCGCGGCATCGGGAAAGCTTGCCTCTTACGTTTCCTCCCAGATTTTGGCCCCGCCCACCGAGGTCCCGCTGCGTGCAACACAGGCTCCCAAGAAAATGAAAGGCATGATGGGTGTTTTCAGAATAAACCCCTTCGCAATGCACAACGGCTCAGAGGGCAGAGGCACAGCTCCCACCGTCTCTTGGGAGCCAGGCCCGCTCGAGCAGGAACCACTCGTGTTCGAGTTCCAGCTCGATATCACCACTTATCCGGATGGTGGTTCAGAACTTGGCGACCAGGACTCAAGTATCTCTCAGCAAAATATGGACACCGACCTCAAGATATCCGACTTGCACTTGTTTTCCCCAGAATTCGACCTCGACGATGATTACACCAGTAAAAGGTACAGAAGTACACCCAGCAGTATTGCTCAAGTACCCGAGGATCAACAGTCTTCCCCGTGCAACCCCGCACTGATGCCGGACGACAACCAGCCAGGTTCTCCGTTCACTCTAGAGTATCGCCCACACTCTTCTGCCGTATCTGCCTGGGATAACACCTCGGACAGATACACACACCACATGTCTCACCACAGAGACCATATCGACCCCTCCAAAGATCAGGATAGACAGAAGTATCATCACTACCAGCAGGACGAGGATACCGGTGGAGCTGATGCCGTCGTAGAAACAGGTTCATACCCTTTGATGGTAAGTCTGCAATTTACGGTTTATTAGCCGAATATATCGCTCAGGTTCGTCAATTCAACAGCAACAACAGACTTTTGTTGACCCTGATGCGTATCAACGTCACAATGTCGCCCCAGGGCTTTACGCTACTGATTATGCGCGAGGCGTGGTTGTCGAGCCTGCAGCCACCGAGGTTAATTTGATTACTGCGCATATATCCACTCAAACGTCATCCGAGACGTCTCACGGCTTGAGACAAACAAGTCGAAGCATGGCTCCCTATGTTTACGGTGAGTTCGAATTTTTGTAATAGAACCACTTCTGATGATAGAACAAATTCTGATGAAATGGTTCGGACTCTGAAACAGAACAAAATCATGACTATATGCCCGGAGTCAACAAAGGCATGGCCTATGGTACTGAGACTGCGTATGATATTGAGTATGACAGCCACGGACCTGCTGCATATACTTGTGAGCAGGATGTTGATCAAGTTACTGGACGCTTCTGGCAGGCCCAAACAGTACCACGCTCTACCACTACAAATCCATTTTGGCAGGGCCAAACAGCACCACGTTCTACCACTACAAATCCATTCTGGCAGGTACAAACACCAGAACCTGACCAGACACGTTCAACGAACCCATTTCAAGCCACGAGGTCATAAAACTCAAACCTCAAGATTTTAAACATCCCTCTGAATCGGGAGGCATTTTCCCATGCTATTCTCTGGCCATATTTCCGATACCCTTCAAGCTGTGGCTGCACTTCCGGAACTCTGAATATCCACAGTTTTCGTGCACGTTTAATGGACTTCGCAGATGCTCTTTTTTCTCTCTCTCTCACTCACGTTACCGTATCAACCGTAATCTCCGTGTCACTCAGACTTTTCTTTTCATTGTTATCATCATCACTCTGATCCGCTCCCTCAAACAGTGTTGCCCGTTGCCATGTTGTCCTTTGCTATCCATATTGTGTTTTTGCGACTTCTTGTTCTTGGTTTCTTTGTCTCTTGGTTCCTCGGCTTTCCATTGCTTTTCAGAAGAATATACACCATTCTCTCACTTTTCCTTTTCTAGTCATATATATATATAAGCCAGTATCAGATAAACACTTCTTTTGACGTTCAGTATTTGTGTTTCGTATGTACGTATGTATTAAATATTACATAGGTAGTTCAACTTCTTAGTCGGTTGTTAATATGTTTTCTACTTGCAACCGTTGTATATTCCAATTATGATATGCTCGCAGTCGTTGATCTGTCGGATTGTTCTTTCAAAGAAGTGATTCGAAGGTGAGATCATGACTCATACTCTCTTTGACACCGATCGATAGCGCTGGCAGGTGCATGGAACATGGCGAACGCGTGGACACTGCGGCCTTAGGTTTGTAGTCCCGTGGACGTAGAGATTTTAAGAAGTTGTGAAGGCTCCGAGGGGACTCCTTTACTGTGGATTAAAGGATTCGCTGACCGTGGCAGAACACACGGGAGGAAGATAAGGTCTTTTTTTGATACACCCGACTCGGGAGATAAGTGAACGAGGATTAGGTGCCATCTTTGGGATGGTCTCCCCGGACCCCTGGTCCGTCCCTGGTGTGTTAAATTATCTGATGACCATCGAGGGTAACAATTGGATTGTGACTCTGGGTAAAAGTGCGAGGGCTCGGGGCGTAGGGGCAGTCACTCCTTTGTTAATAGTAGACACATGAACGATTGTACAATTGAACGCGTTGAACATTGACATGACGCTTGCTTGGTTATGATAAGTATCTACTTGGTCGGATGTTAGTCTCCGGATATATGCAGGTTAGCAACGTCATTTTTGAAAGACTAATGATTACACACGATTTAGACTGTCTGGACTCTTTTTGTTATCCGAAGATCTACAATAGAATCAGTAGTTCGTTCAATGTTTGAATGGATATAAATATAATTTGCCATATGGACAATATAACATTTAGCTTTAGAATAGATTGGTAGTATGACGATGCTTGACGTTGTTGGAACTTGGATAGATAGATAGAAAGAAACGTGTTGTTGGTATTGGAGGAAGCTTTGTCAGATATACATAGATGCATCTTTCATAGATCCGGTTTCGTAGTTTTTTTTATTGGTTTCGGGAGAAGAGAACGTTCCTTGGTCGGCCCGGCTCATCTAGACTTTATTTTGAAGGTTGGTTCTTTCATCGTATGTTGATTTATCATATACACACAACTTGTGACATCTGGCATTGCATCAGTTGCAATGAGGCTGACAGGCTTTTTCGAACGATTGGTTCTTTTAGTTAGTATGTAGAAGAACATCTAAGGGTCATGTCGTATGGAAGATGGAAGGATGCCGAACTAACCTTGAAGGTCTGATAAGGTCATGACATTCAAGCAAAAAGCACCGTGAATCATGATTAATTGATTACGTGCCTTGCAATTAATTCCGTGTTTCATATTTCTCTCTCTCTTTCTATGAGTCATATTGGTCTAAACGCCTCATGTAAAAGGTATGTTTTTAGTTAAGTCATGGGGTGATAAATATACAGGGGAAATTTTTGAGGAGCATATCACATTTGTGTGGCGTTTGTTCCTTTGCAACGTGGGTGTAACACGGGAGCATATTCGGATGGCTTTTGTTTACCTTTCGTTTTTCTTCGACATTCGGGATGATTTTTGGAGTGATTTGACGGATATGTTAATACTATTGACTGGAACGATCAAGTCGGACTATTATCATTGAGGGCTACTGTCTTCCAGATCGCATTAGATACATAATCACCGAGGAGAGACGTGGGTTAACGTTCTTTGTATTTCTTTTGGCGTGGCGCGATCAACAATTCTAGTTGTCCTTTTAGAAGGATCGAGGAGAAATGAGCGGTGCCGGCGCGATCATACTTGAGCACAACAAGGCTTCTTTCAAGTCACTTTGCCGGAGTGGTTAACGGGATCGCCTGCTACCTAGTAGTGAAGCGGTTGGTCTTTGACCGCGAGTGTTCGAATCGCTCAGGTGACGCTTTTTAAACCATAGCTCGTTTTTTTTCTATATTTGTGACGGTGTGTGTGAGTTGTTGTTGTGCTGTGTGGGTGTGTGCGGCTCAGACCCGGAAGAAACCACGCGGGAACCACGTGAGAAGTGACAGTTATCGTGATCGCAGATAAGTACTTATACCCTTCTTCCTACTTTGCTCCTTCTCCCCCATGTCGCATAATATTCCTCTTTTCAGTGGCTCAATGGCTGCAAGTGATAGGAGGCGTTCTGCTGATTTGGGGGGCTTGCATCTTGCTATGCGCACAGCCAATGGACAGGGATGGTTGGGGGGACGTTGGAACGGTGTAGCTCCGTAAGCCTTTTTTTTCGGTTTTCGGTCAGGATTTCTTCCAACTTTTTTTGCTGTAGAACGCGAGTGGCTGAATTGTTGGTTGACATGTATGATGAGACTTTGCGCACGGTTGAGTCAAATGCAACGAAATAGTATGTCTATATGCGTCTTTTCAAAACTGCATGACACTAAATTGTATTTTTCCCCCGCGCAGCAACCCACCTGCGCTAAAGCCTGAACGACGGGAGGAACTTCTGAAAGGACTTGACAACTGGTTTTTTGAACCTCTACGCATGGAGGAAAACGAAGTATACTATTCGGTTTTATTCATCTTTGAAATGCTATTTCGCATCGAAGGATTCCAGGAAACAGTCAAGGTTCCCAGGGGTATGTCTTTTTTTGAATTTAATCAAACTTATAAACCCCTAACTTTTCTTCCCTTTCCACCTCTATTACCCTTATTCATTTCGCTTACGCGCTTCTCCTCAACTCCTCTTTCCGCCACGCATCTCTTCTCTACAAACTTTTCGAATTCCTTCAATTACGCAATCTTAGAAAAACTCCCAAATTTCATCGCGCATATTCGTCAAATGTATCGATTGCAGAATCATTATCATAATTTTGACCACGCTGTTGATGTTCTTCAAGCGGTAAATTATTACATGTGCCAAGCGGGTATGGTCCCTCCCTTGTCGCTTCTTCTCATCCCTGCGAATGCTCCTGGAGGTGCGGGGAAATGGAAGTGTAAAAGAGCCCCGGATTCTGGACCCTTAATGACGAGTTTGTCTGCTATTGAGATTTTTGCTTTGTATCTTGCTGCTCTGGGGCATGATGTTGGTCATCCTGGGTTTAATAATCCATTTATGGTGAGTTATTGTTAGTGTTTTCGTGAGTGTGGAACGCTTACTGGTTCAATCTGTAGGCACATGCTAAGGCACCGCTATCGGAAGTTTATAATGATCAATCAGCGTTGGAACAGATGCATAGTGTGCTGTTGTTGAAGACGATGCAACATCACGGGTTTGGTGTTTTGTTGGATGATCCTTCTGTGGGTATGTTATTTTTAATTGCTTCCGGTACTCGAGACCCTGCCCCAATCCTCCTCGAATACTTCCAGAAGAACAAGCTAATAAAGGATCTGTCCCTCTTTCTGTCTTTCCTCGTTTCTATGATGTATAGGCCAACATTTCCGAAAGATTCTGAAGTCATCTGTTTTGGCGACCGATATGCACATACATGGACAGTTCATGGCTCAGTTTGCGACTGCTTTGGAAGGTGCTGATGAAGATACCGGTGCTGTTAAATGGAAAGCTACGCGTTGTTCGAGACAAACTATTATCTGCCATGCTTTGTTGAAAAATGCTGATATCAGTAACCCTGTATGTCTTCGTCTATTTATTTTTTACCGGATATATTTATTAATTACGTTTTTTTATCATTTATATCTGTCTTCTTTCATCATTCTTTCATCACTCGTTTCATTTGACGTGATCTCATGATCGGGCGGTGTTATTTTGTGATTCTTTGATCGACTAATTTTTCTCGTTCACGTTCATTTTAATTCTCTTGATTTGGATATTCCATTTAATAACAGTGTCGACCATTTGAAGTATCAAAACAATGGGCATCTGCGCTTCAACAAGAATGGATGTGTCAATTCAACTTTGAAGCTGATCTCAATTTAGCCCACAGTGTTAATCCGGGCAATGGTCCTTTAATGGAAGCACAATCTCAGGTTGGTTTCACAAGGTTTGTTGTGCAGCCTTTGGTTGAATTGACTGCTATCGCTATACCCGGTACGTTCTTGTATTTGTCATATTGCTGCGATATGTTGACGCTTTTTCGCTGTTGATAGAGATGAGGAGAGTTAGAGATCAGTGTAGATCTAACTTTGAACGATGGACGAGTATCGTCCAGTCGCTTGCATCCCAAATACCCGGACCTTCTTTATCGTCATCATCATCACCATTCTCACCGACTTCACATCCCCCTCCCTTAACTCTTTCTAAAACATCTTCAAATTCTTCAAAATCTGCCTCTTCGTCTGCCACTAGGCCCGTATCGAAAAACAGAGGGAAAGGAAAGGAAACTGTCCCTTATCGATCACCTTCTATTAGTTCTTCATCCAACACGTCTCCACGTATCCCGGATAATAATGATTATTCGACCGCATTTAGACTTGCATTACCTGATCTAGGAGCATTTTCAACATCATTATCATTATCACCTTCAATATCTAGAATTCCAGGTTCCGTTGGTACTGGATTAGGATCTGAATCATATTCTAGTAGTGGATCTCCTAGCGGATACGAAGATCTGGATTCTGAGTTGGCAGGATATAGATTTCCTCCACCTCTTTCTTCTGCTTCTTCTTCTGCTACAGGAACGGATGATGGTTTTGGAAATGGGAATGGGGGAATGAGTGATAGAAATAGAGATCCGTCGCAAATGAGATCTGATTTTAGAAATGTTATGAAGATTGGAGTTGGCAAACAGCCGAGGAATAGTTATTTAAGTAGGAAATCTTGGGGACCTGATAGAAGTGAGAGTGATGATTTAGAGGATATGTTTTGGGATGAGTTAAGTCAGAATGGGAGTGGGAGTACGATTGGGATGTTTCCAGATGAGGATGAGGACGATAACGAAGATAATAATCAAGGTAAAGCTGACAATGAGGATGACGAAAGGATTGGTAGGGAAAGTGGAATCGGAATCGGTGCTAATGAAAACGGAGATAGAGAGACAACAAGTGGAATGAGGATAGGTACGAGGGCGGTTGCGCAGGAAAGTGACAGTGATGCTGATAGTGAAGTTGAGGCGGAAGATGATGATAATGATGATTTATTATCATCATCACCAGCTGAAGCTGAAGTAGAATCGGAACATGAAAGAATTCGAATTCCAGCCGGATTGGTCGGTCCTGATGAATTCAATCCTAGCTCCTCAACTCGAACCGACACTGCCGATATTCATTCCGATAACTACGCCAATACCAATGCCGATGCCGATGTTGATTATGATCTTGATCTTGGTGTTGACATCCCGTCTCAGTCCCAGCCTGATAATCATCTAATTCGTACACCACCTCAGCAAATAGGAGCGTTACATGAAGATTATGATGATCTTGAAGGTTCACCAACTCCTAAAGCTAAAAGTCAAGGTAAAACGATAATGAGAGAAAGTACGATTCAAAAAGCTAAAAGATTGGAAGAGGAGGAGAGGAAAAGACAAGAGATTAGAGATGAATTGATTAAAGCTGAAGAGATAGAGAAGAAGAAAAAGGAAAAAGAAAAGCGTAGTTGTGGTGGTGGTAATGCAGGTGGAAGTTCAAAATCGAGGGCGAGATCGCGCTCGAAGGGTAGGAAAAAGAAGGGAAAAGGAAGGAAATAAATTGTTCCTTCTGAAGGTATGGTGTTAATGCAATACCATGGATGGTTTTTCTCTTCCCTTTCCTCTTTCCTTTTTTTTTTTTTCTGTTTCACCATATGTTCGTGTTCGTGTTCGTGCTTCGGCTCACATATTCCTTCCTGCTTGGTGCGCTTGATGCTATACCTCGTTCTAATTTCTCTGAATCTGCAAACGATAATTAATACCTGTAGCACAAATTCTCTTTTTATACCTTTGTAACCTGTTCTGTTGTTTTTTTTGTTCTTTTTTGCTCGTGCTGATTCCTGATACCTTGACCTCTAACTACTTACATACATACATAGCCTGTTATCTCTTCTGTTTTCTACAATGTGTTCGTTTTTGTATTCGACTTCTTTTTTTGTAGCCTGTACATATTCAAAATACCAAAAAATAATGCGATATTCAAAAGTGATAATACTGTTCCAACTGTAAAAGTCTACCCTCAACCTCTTCCCTCTTCTTCTTCTCACACTCCACCAATTCTTTCAACTCATCTCTCTCTTTCACCAATCTATCAATGATTTCCTTATATTCATTCGTAACACGCGTTAATTCTTGATTGAAAAGGTTGCATAGGTCTTCTGCTGCTGTATGTATAGCAGGTGATTTGTGACCTAGACTTGGTTTTGGTTTGCCATTATTATTGTTGTTTGGGTTTGAGAGCGCGTTTTGTGGGATATTGGGTGTACTAGGATTAGAAACGATAGGGTATGGATTGGAATTGGGAATGGGGGTGGGGTTGAAAGTGAATGTGGTATCACTATAACTATGTCCTGTGTGGTTGTACGCGTCGGGATTGTTATGATAATTATTATAAGGGGGTGGTGAGGTGATGATGGTAGAAGAAGGTTGATTATGAAGAGGGGTAATGCTCCTTGTATCTGGTCTGTGCGTCATCATCACCATTCAAGTAAGAGATCGAAAGGGATTAATTTGAAATTTTTTTTCCGGTTCCAACCTTTGCGATGATTAATTTCCGTATCTTTTAAGCTTTACCATTCCTTTCCACTTTACTTCCCACTCCGCAGCTCCCTTTTCAACTTCTGTCTCTTCGCTCTCGTAATCATCAACCTGCCTTCTACCATCCTCCTGATCTGAAGTCCGTTGTCCTTGTTCGTACCTTCTCCTTTGCTTTTCTTCTACCATGGCCTCTATCATCTCATTCACTCCATTCTCCAACGCTACCGACTGTTTCCATGCCGCAGGGCTAAATCCTGTAAATAGAGGCAATCTAAGATCTGGTATTGGAGCTATTTGATGCTCCGGAAGAACATGACCGTTCAAATATAGTTCCGATATCTGGATCGCCTCTCGGATAATAGGATCATCATCCAATGTTGGTGTTGGTATACGTGAATATTTGTTTGATGAAGGAATTATGTAGGCTGGATCGGGTGAAGATGGTGGTTGAATGATTGGTAGAATTGGATAAAGGTTGTGCCATAGTTCGTTGTGTTTTGGACCATTGATAGGCCGTATGGTGTTTTGACTGTCACCACTTGAGCTTGTGGAGGTATTTGATGTAGATGTAGGTATAGATGTAGATATAGATGAGATGAGGATGGAGGAGTTGGAGTTGGTATGTCTTTACTATAATAATTGTCGAATAAATGCAACACTCATATGTTTTTATAGATTTACATGGTAGAAGACGTACCTAGAGTTTGGGGAGTGGGTGTATGCCCCTGTAGTACGTTTCCAGTCAATTGTGGGTAATGAAATAGATACTGGCATCTGGTGGTGTGGATGTAGGTATGAACTCGGGTATGACACAGAGTGACGTTGTTGTTGATGGTGGTTATAGGGCTGAGTGTGGTGATGAAGATTGTGATTTGAAGTTGTTGGTGATAGGTGTGGAGGTGGTAGATGCTGTGGTTCTGGTATATGACGAGGGGTGGTAAAGGTGGGGGAGGATGAGTGTTGGAATAATGATGTGTCGGAAGAAGTAATGGTGGAGGAGGATCCATTTGTATACCAGCCAAGGTACGATTCGTATTCGTATTTATATTCCATTGTTGAGATCGGTTCCCGTCTTGTTCGACTGCATTTGGATTGTCCGCATATACTGACTTTTGATGGTATTCTTGAGGAGGACCGTAATACCCCAAATTCGACCACAGATTCTGATTATGTCGCCCGTCTTGAATTTGATTTTGTGAATAATAGTGACTCGGAGAAGGTGGTAGTGGAACACCTGGACCAATCTTTCCAACTTGTTGATGGTATAGAGCTATTTCAGGACCAATTTCATCAACATCGTCAAATTGCCATAATATTGGTCCTTCCTCTGGTTCTTGTTCCACTCTAATGCTCCCTTGGTCTGGTTTGGCTTTGGGTCTCGGTGCTATTGTTCTTGAACTTGAACTTGAACTTGATGGAGGAGGTCGTTCAATTTCTTCTCCTTCAACTCTATGATTCGTCTTCGTCTCCTCATGTGTCTTCTTTCGTCTGTCGATATACATATGCGCATTCGAAGGAGTTATCACTTTGAATTGACGTTGAAATTTTTCAAAATTAGAATTATGACGAGGTTGTGGATGTGGATGTGGATGTGGTTGTGGTTGTGGTTGCGGTTGCGGTTGCGGTTGCGGTTGCAGTTGGAATTGGAATTGGAATTGCGATTGTTGTTGAGTTGTTGTTGTTGTTGATGTTCAACATATTCATATCGTGAGTCAGATTCTGACTCTAATTCTCGTTCTGGTCCTTGTTCTGGTCGAATACTCCATATTCGAACTTGTTTCTTCCATGGCATCTGTGGTTTGGGATTTGAATTTGGATTCCGTCTCGATTTCGATTTCGTAGTCGAACTAGAATCAATACTTTGTCTTAATGAAGTACTACTAGTATTCTTTTGATTGTTCGTGTTCGTAGTAGTACTTGCAAACGAATAATACTGAGTTTCGTTTCGTTCAAATGGTAATGGTAATTCTTCACTCGCATTCGTATTCGTATTTAGAGACGGATTTGGACTTTGAATTTCAATCGGAATAGGACCATGACTATATCTTTCATCATCATATTCTATCTTGGTCTTTATTGGTATCATTGAAGTTGATTCCAAGTCAGAATGAGAACGGGAATGTGACGAAATCCCTGGTCCTGAATAATTGTGATCCATTGGTGACTTGAAAGCAACGTTTTGAATAAAAACAATTGCCAAGTGTGGGTTCCTAAGCTAACAAAAAAAAAAAAAGAATCAAGAATCAAATTGGGAATACTCGAGACTCTGTGGCGTAGAAATTACATCTTCAACAATTTTTTTTTTTTTTGATTTCAGGTCGGATAGAGAGAGAGAGAGAGAGAGAGAGAGAGAGAGAGAGAAGAGGTAATCACTACCACAGTGCGTATGTGTGATGTAGAGAGAACGGAAATGAGAGCTTTAGAAGAAAAATGACAAAAATAGAAGAAAACGTTTCTTGATGTAGTATGTGTAGTATGCGGGTGGAAATGGATTCACAGAAGCAGTGGAAAGGAAGGCAAAAAAAAAAAGTCCCAACCACATTCTCAATTCGTTTCCTTTTAAGTAATAAAAATGTAATCGAGGGCGTCTATTAATTATTGTTATAAATTTTTTCTATTATAACGAAGTGTGTGGCATTATGTACCTTACTCGGGAAGTTTTTTTACTCTTATTGTATTGGTGTGACGTGATTAAATTTTTTTGAATGATGTTGGACAATTTGGGGTTGACCCATGGAGAACTTCTTACGCTAGGGCTGACCTTGACTTGAACGTTGAACTGGGGTGGTGGTTAAAAGGTTCACTGGTTTCGAATTGATGTACGATTGCTGTATTATACTGGTATATATTCGTATTTTTCTCTTCTGTTGCTTTCTTATTGGATATCGATCGCTAGGTGAACCGTGTACGACATAGTATCCAATATCATAATAAAAGTAATATAACACGAGGTCTTCGGCAAGTTCACATTGAAAGAAGTTTACTAATATGGATAATTAAATTTACCTATAAGTACCTATATTGAACATGTCCGAATGTAGGCTGTTGGCTGACAGGATTACTAGATTTCTATTCTATAGGTTACCGTAAAATATACAATAAATCCGTGAAGAATGTTAGGGTTTGAATTCAGATTATGATGGTATCTCCGACTCCAAGGTATACAGTCATATACAGTTAAGCAAAAGTCGTTGGATTAATATCTCTAGTGAGGTTACCTTTTTCCTCGCAACTTGGTATAAGTATAATCAAAAATCGACGCAAGTGACTGTAAACCAGTTTCTATCATATCACGAAAAACACAAAGAAGAAGAAAAGGAAAGGGAAAGGAAAACCAATGTAGAATTAAAAGGCATCACACATTATGGTTTATGCAAACAAAACCCCAACAACAACTTGAAGTTCTAGAATGGAAATCGGTGATTCCAGCAGAAAACCAACTATTCGTGAGTGTGGTTCTCCTAATGCACTAGATCATTTGACAGTAATGAACCTGTCATTCAAAAAGCTAAACCTCGGAGAGTCGAAATTGAATACAATTTGACTTACACAATGCACATGCCAGTTATAATTATAATAAGCATGTGCGGTACAACTTGTGCAAAAAGAAGATTTGGACTTTTGAAATGAAAGTGGGAGTATGTAACGTAAGTATGCGGACAAGTTGAAACGTTAACACAGTGTTAGGCCCAGTGTCAGTCTATTGTGATCTCGGTCTCCCATTTCACATATTATAGCCTTCTCCAGTGATACAATACACTACATTTCCATCGCTACTCAGGCAGTCTCATATATTCCTTGCATGACTGCTACCAACTCATCCGCACCTTTTTCCAATGCTTCCGATTCTTCCACGCCTTTGCACTAAACCCTACAAACACCGGATTCAATCTAACGTCGACATCTACTCCCATTTTTTGAATTACAGAACCATGTTCGCGTTCACTCAAGTACCTATCCGAAATCTGTATTGCCTCTAGAATAATGGGATCATCCTCCAGCGTTGGAGTAGGGATACGTGGAAACCGTTGCGTTAGATATGCTAGGTCAGGTGAAGAAGGTGGTTGAACGATTGGTAGGACTGGTGCTATGTTGTGCCACAGTAATCTATGTTGCTGTTCATCATTGAGAGTTGTACTTGTATGTGTATTCCCAGATGAGGTGAGTAAGAGTGGCGGTTGATCTTGACTAATGAATATGAATGTTAACGAAGATGAGTCATGAGTATAGGCTATCAAGGAGGAATTTGGACTGTACTTGGAGCTCGAGGGGTGGATGTATGCTCCTCTTTCCTTTTCTACTCCTGTTCTATTTGGTCTTGGATGTGTCGAGATAGGTGAAAAAGACCTTGGGACTCTACGTGTAAACGTCTCCGTTACGGATGCTGGAGGGCGTCGGGGTAAAGGGATGGCGTAACACAACCGATCGCTGTTATGAAACTTGGAGATATACGCGGTATTGGTCCTATTGGTTCTTGATGTAAGGACGTAGGAACAATTTTTGAACCCGTGGGGGGCTGAGGTAAGGAAGAATTGTGATTATATGCTGCGGAAATCTGCATTTGGGCTGGGGATGTGTCCATGTCTTGTTGGTTGATCTGGGCACATGTAACTGTTTCCTGCTGTTTTGTATGGGGAGGATTCATGGCATATATCGACTTGCCCCGTGCCTTGAATGGTTCCTTTTAATATTTGACTAGGCCTGGACAGGGAATTCTGCTGCCAATAGAATACAGACGTTAAGTGGCGTAGAACTATCACGAAGTTCATTTTACGTCTTTCTGCTTCTCTATTCACCACAACATTATTGATTGCAGCAAATTTGGTTTTCTCTCCAAATTCTGACATCTACCATGACAGTCGATCTTGTTCCATATATGCTAATTCTTTGGTGACCTTGCCATGCGAGTGCAAGGCTTGAGAAGTAATAGTGGCATGAGGCCCGGTATCACCCCTGACTATCTCCCACCAACCGTTTACCGCAGATTCTTAACTCCCAAGTAGCTAATAGCTATTCCTGTTTTCATTACAGACCGTGGAACTGTGTACGACAACATAGGATTTCAATTTTTTTCTATAGACCCCGGAACGTTGACGTCCGTGAGGATATAGATTATTTTTAAACCCATATCCCCACATAAAGGAAACTCTCGTTGTGAACTTGCTATAATCCCACACCCGCAATGTCTTTCGATGAGTCTGTGGCTCATCTTCCTGATGGTAGCTCGTTAGCATATCTTGACTCACTACCAGTCCCTGGCTCTCAAACATTTACCACCTTTGTAATCTGGCATGGATTGTGCTTCAATTCTTGTACGCTAGCCAATTTCAGATCTGAGATCTGAACACTAATACTTGGTGTTGAATTTTGGAATAGATACATTCGAAGATCTGCTTGCTCTTGCTCCTCATTATGACCTCCGTTTAATCATTGTTCAAAGGAAGGATTATCGAGGCTCGTCCCTCTATACTGAGGAAGAGATGGATCTACTTTCCAATGACCCAAAGGCATTCCTCGAACGGCTTGGGAAGACAACACTCCAATTCATCGAGTATATCATTATACATACAAGCATATCCCCTTTGTCCCAAAACAGTGCCAAAGCAACTGGAGGAATATCAATGTTGGGATGGTCTTTGGGCTGTGTACAAGCTATGAGCGTCTTCAGCACGTCGCTCATGCGTTCTGAAAGAAAGACATATGAACGTGTTGAGCCTTACCTCCAGAGTCTAATACTTTACGGTGAGTCACAGTTAATCCTAAAATAGGTTTACTGATAATAGTAGATCCTCCACAAGCCGCGATGGGGATAACACTTCCTTGTTCAATAAAACTATATTTTCCATTCTGGACGGATGACCCTCTAGAACAACAAATCAAGAATTTCAAGAAGTGGGCTAGTTCTTATTTTGACCACCCAAAACATTGGAATGGGAATGTCAATGAATTAGATGGTCGCAAATGTTCAGAAAATACTTCTATTCAAATGTGGAGTAAAGAAAAACTTGAAAGAAGAACAGAAGAGTTCGCCATCAGATCAGATGGAATATTGTGAGTAAAAAAGAACATACCTAGCTCTTTCGTCTGGAAACGTAATAATATCCGAAAAGACTGAACTGACACTGGGTAAAATATAAATCACAGGCTTTCTGATTCCACAATACCTTACATCGGGAGTATGGTTGATGATGTGGTTTTCAATCACAATACAAGTAGCATGGCATTTCCACGTGTAAAGATCGACTATATCTCACTCCATAATTCTGTCTGGATATGTGTATACACGGCACATACTACCAGGAAGAAATACTATTCAATGAATATAGGGCATAATCGTGCTTTTCGCCCCATGACGTTTAAAGAAGGAAGTAAACTTAATCATCTTGTGAGTACCTTTGAAATGAAATGAGAGTGGGGTTAATAGTAATCTTATTAGGCACATTGTGATTTTCCTGAAGAGTTTTTAGCAATGCTTTTGGACTAAGAGAAAGGTAATTTAGTAACCAATTAGCAACAATCTCCCATATGTTTTTTTCCTGTGACAACAAAACTAATTCAATACAATGTACAAGTAATTCACGGATCTTATATAGCCTTTCATCACACGACTGGTTATTTAAAATAGAGAGAATACATATGACATCAATTTGTTAACCCTTTAATATAATAAAAGTGATTTAAGAAAGAACTGGGTTGTTCTCGGCAAAGTATTCGTGAGAATCAGCGTTTATAATAGCACTGTCAGGGTTACTGATAGCCAAGTTCTTGGCACCAGTTTGACCGTAAACCTTGTCGTCAGTTCCACCGTTGGCAGTGAAGTGAGAAGATTCGTGGATGATGGTTCCAGCCTATAAGAAAGAAGAAGTTTATTAAACTCTAAGATTATCAGGTTGAATGAAGAGAATGGATTTACCTGGGAATCTGTGCCAGTGGTAGCAACGTTCCAGAAGACACCACAGAGGTAGATGTGGCCGAAGCTGTGTTGTTATATTCTTGTCAGTACAAATCATACATCATACGAAAGATGGAGAAAATAACGTACTCGCTGGGGTAAACGTAAGCATAGACACCAGAATCAGTGCAAGTGCAGTCCCAGCTGAAGCTGGAGAAGGTGTTGGAGTCGATCTTGGTGAAGTGAGAGAGGACGGTGTCGTGTCTCGCTGTGGTATAAGTACCGAACCAGGTTGAGTATCTGCTGGATGTGGATGTGTGCGAGCTCAAATATGACTTGGCATTGGCAGCATAGGTCTCAGCAGCAGCAGCAGCAGTGACCAAAGTGTTTTGCCTGGTAGTGCTGCAGCCGGTGTAAGTTGCACGCTTGGTGAGGGGAGCCTTGGAGCGAGCGACGGAAAGTTTTCCGGAGATGCGGGAGCTGTGTGAGGCACTGTTGGCGTGGATCTCGGTGATCTTGTTGGCGGAATCAACAGCATAGAAGACCTTGTTGGCCTCGAAGGAGTAGGCACCTGCACCGGGCTTGGTGAAGTTGTAGGTAGTTGACACTGAAAATTGTCGAATCAACTTCCAGAAAAAATGGGACGTGAGTCGGAATATATATACTACTTACAGTCATGCTCGACGTCAATGGATTGCCCAGGAGCAAGGACAGTGTAGGCCTTTGCCTCGGCAGCGGCGGCAGGCACATACTTGACCTTGATACCCTCGAAGGAAGGGCTTGCACCAGTAGAATCAGAGATCTTGAAGGTGTTGGCGGGTAATGTGGAGAGAGGGCTCAAGGGGTCGTTGAGCAATTGGAGGATCTCATCACCAGTGTTGGTGATGGTTGTAGTAACCTTGAGGTTCTCAACGCTGTTGACGGACTCGGCACCTATTTAATATCGTGCACAGGTTAGTCTCCATGCACCGATTCCTAGATTATGAATCGTAGGCTTACCAGAAACCTTGACAGAAAGGCTCTTGGCAGCGTTTACTGTTGCTGCAGAGGCGGCGAGGGCAAGGAGAGCTGTGCGAAGCGATGAAGAGAACATTTCTGGTATGATTTTCCAGCTTACCTTCAAGCAACAATTTATACGTTCAATGCCCGAATGGCCTGATAGTTATCTAAAGATAGAGCATATGGTTTATGCGTACACATGCTCAAAAATTCCACCTCGATATTAGGATGTTCGTGTGGTCACCCCTCTTCCACACTAGATATCGTCAACTCGTTTAATGGTTGTTACTCCAATGAGGAGCGTGGTGCTATAAATAGACGGACATGGCTATGATAGGGTGCATATGACAAAGAATACCGTGCATGGTCGCGATGAAGTTCTTCTTGAAACCGGGGTTGAGATGTGCCCATACGCTGCTATCATTCAGAGGGGTTCCACCGGTGTATCTATTTTTAGCAGCCGAATTGATAATGGGCACCTGACACACATAATCACATACATATATTCATCCGACATCCATCACAAGACACTTAGAAGACGTCATGAACCTCGAGAGAAGAGGTTTAAGGTCATAAGTTGATGAAATGCAGTGAGATATATACATGGACTCAGAGGGACCACATCGCTGGTAGCTTAACAGATGGTGGGCTGATCATTTTATGACATTTTATCATTGATAATCGATAGAGTCGGGTTCACTGAGAGCCCATACGTACATAAGATCGGCTCTTCATTGTTTGTTAATTATGACAAGCGAACCCCTGAGCTTCCCGGAGTCAACGGTTAGTGGTGTCCGTATCTAGTGTTTTGCAATACTTAATCACCCATGATGGATGGCGTGTGGGGTCAGACTTCTAGTCTTAAACAGTCTACTTCTGTGACGCATGATACAGCTGCAGATCATGAATATCCAATCAATAACCCTTTTGTTATCGTTTGCATAACGCAAGATATGGAAGGTCTCCCGAATGAAGTACGATTGCACGTCTTCACTATCAATAACCTCCCGCCACGGCACCCCAGTTCATGCCACGAATAGAGCCCACATACAGCTTCCCTATCCCATCACATCTTTGGAAAGACTCAATATCACAGGTTTGCCATCGTTGACACTCTCTTCCATCTCCGTACCAGAAATATGGATCCATATGATTGATCTTGAATACATACAATCTGATTGTCCACGATTACTCCTCGGAGCCGCTCGGAGTAATGGTTTGAACATACCCTTACAATCTATCTACAATATACGTCTAATATCGTATTTTTTTTGCGACTGAGAGAGTATAGGCTCTACTCTCCTACCACTATATTAAGACCTCATATTCTTTTTGTCTCTCATTTCCGAAGCACATGCCGTAATTGGTGGCAGTCTCATGTGAGCCATTTCCCACAATTAATATCTATATTTGTCGAATTCCCTTCGCCCCTTCGATGCAATCACCAGAGCAATCAGACACAAGCACTGTTTATATGAGGATTTTTGGCGGCTATCCACCTATCCCAGTCCCGTTCGAAATCTAAACCATAGCCCCCTGAGGAACAGCGACGCTATAGAGTGCCTCCTTTCTTGTGCGGATGACTTATAATACTTTTCCAGTCAGCCTCGGAATCTTGCTATGTGAAAGCATGAAATACGAGTCCTGTCAGATGATCTTCGCTTTTCAATAGATTAACATTGAAGAGATAAGAAGTTGGTTGTGTTGGAATTGGGTGCGAGACGACTGCTTCCGTCAGTCGAACTTCAAGACCGGTTTTGTTGTTGTGAAAATAGAATGTTTTAGAGTTTTCGGAATGAAATAGAGAGAAAATTTGAGAAGTTTGCAACGAAAATAAAAGTTGAGTGGGGGTCAGATTCACTGGCTATCTACTACATCCTCCGTAGTATTTATACTAGATTGTTTAATACAAACGACGCCTTTGAAGCCCGAAATTACAGTAAGGAATGAAATTTACAAATGACCGAGACTCATGACCAGGATTAAGATTTTAAAGCATATGGGAATTGAATGGAATAGAAAATGTTTGAAGCTAGAAAAGAGCAGTTGAATGCTCAGGAACAAATGTGGTGTTGAACCACGAAGAGGCCGAACCTCGAAAGGAGAAGGAAAGAAATTAAAATTTAATATATATTGACATACTGGTGGACGGGCCTCGAAATCCTTGAATATTTACAGTAAAATAGTTCCGGTTTGAGGCTGTGATTCGTGTGCGGCAATTGAGTTAGAAGTCGGCTTCGGTCTTGCAAGGAGCCCGTTAAGAATGGTGGCGAGTATTGTGGAGGTAGATTCCCACGGTCGGATGCTGTCCGAATTGGGAACATCTGGTTGAGACAGCGTCAAGACACTGACACGTCTTCACAACATCATGTTGGTTACTTGCGACAACAATTAAGCTTTTCGGAGTGTCGGCTTGCGGCTTCAAACGCTTAGGACACCCCACAAGGAGCCGACTCCAACTGGGTTGGGATGTTAACGTTATCAAGTTGGAGCCTGAGATTTCAATTCGGATAGATATTCTCTTATAGCATTCTGACGTTTTTGCAGAAAGATCCCGGACGTAGTGAAATCCATCGAATCGACGTTATGTCTCGAAAATGAATCCAGGATCAAGTTTTTTTATCTCATGTGGGGACAGCCTCATGGCTGTGTGGGAAACGGGTAGTGGTATTTAATACAACACCAGTGTAAATTTTCTCTTTAGTTTGATACCACCATGTTCACCGGTAAAGCTCCGCCATTCTTCATGAATGGTGTACTCTTGAGTTGTGACACACCGGGCCCTTAGCGAGAAAAACCATCACTAAGAGTTGCCCTTGACATTGGACATTTTGAGAAACCATCCACAAGGAGCGAAATCAAAAAACGGTTGAAGGAACTAGAAGTGGAAATGTGGTATTTGGGTTATGATCTTGCAAGTACACGATATACTCATTTCTTCGACTTTGTTGACAAGTTTTATCTCTTTAAGAATTCCAATAAAGCTTGTATCACACCTTCTGGTTGCTCCTGCTGTACCCAATGTCCTGCTCCTTTCACTGTAACGACATCCTCATCTTTCATCCCTCCCTTAATTGTTGATTTCATAGCATCAAGTGCTCCAGGAGTCTGCCAAACACCCCAATCGTTCTCCCCGACCAAAAACCTGACCGGTACTTCGATTTTCTTCCCCCGCATAACACGCATACCTGCTTCCTTCTCATTCCACGTTTCGTCAATCATTGCACGGTACCAGTTCAACGCTCCCTGGAACCCGTTTTCCCTGAAGAGATCTACGTACACATCCAATTCTTCGTCAGGCAACCATTTGTTCTTTGCAACTTGTTCCGCGGATGGCGCATATTTACGAAGGGCATCCGGCATTGAGGTTTGTGCAGGCATGACGTAGTAGTACGGTAGAATTTCCAATGTACGAGCAGTGGCTTCAAGTATCTCCTCCCTTGCAGAATCTCCTCTTGTGATGGAAGGTGTGCCAACCGTAAGTGGATGAGGTGCTGGATTTGCGTTCCCTTCCCAGTCAGCACTCTTTACATGATAATAATTCCTCAAAAAAGCGGCAAGCCCTTCTATCGGATATAACATGTCGTTGTTACACCCTGGGGAGGAGTGGTAAACTCTATAGTGCTGCCTGGGAGGATTTGATCTCTTCAAGTATTCGTCCAACTTATACGTTGTGGATTCCTCTTTGGTTGAAGGTACCCAAACAGAAGGAGATAGTGGTGTGGGACCACCATAAGGTGCACTCATTAACACAACTCTTTCCACTAGATCCGGCCTTGAAAGCGCAAATACGCCGGTGACCAAAGAGCCAAAATCATGACCTATGACCGCCTCCGCCTTTTTATAACCTAGTTCTCCAATGAGCGTAACAATGTCTGCCGAGAGATTGAGAAAATGATAGGGTTGTATGTCGTCTGTATAAACAACCCTCGATCTAGGACGCAAGACTTGCCCTGGATCTCGAGAACTAGTGTTACTACGGGGTCGGGTGAGTCCATATCCACGTTGATCAGGCGCAACGACGTAGTATCCTGCCTCGGCCAACGGTAAAATAACTTTGCGCCATGAATATGCGAGTTCAGGAAAGCCATGTAAAAGGAGTATGAGTGGTGGTTTTTCGGTTGAACTGTTGATAGGGGTAGTAGGACCACATTCAAAGATGTGCATGTCCAAATCTCCTACTGCCAGTATCCTGGACTTGACAACTCCAGGAAGTCCCGGCCATGCAGGATGAGATCGATGAGAAGACATCAATGTGGGAGGTGTGGATAAGCGGTATAGGGGCTTGTGTGTGCTAGATGGTTATAAATAGCTATATCAAGCACATGTCCATCAATATCTTAATCAAAGTTTCCCATCAAAGGCTGCGCTCTCGACTTTAGTTTCTTCAATTCAGTCCTCAGTGTAAAATCAGAGGGATATCCAATGGGATTAAATGATTCGATCAAGGGCGTCATTATTATATTTACGCATAATTTTTTGAAGGTTGTTATCATTGTTGCTTAAGCAACGCTGTTTTACATGATACTCGATTCAGAGGCAAACTATAAAGCGATACATAGCACAGCAACGTTTAATGTACTCATCGACCGACTTATCATGGTGTAGCAACCGTGCATCCCGGGGCGGTCCTCTCATTAACATATATATAGTATTGGAATGTAGTCTGATATTGCCCAAATCCTCATGGTGCTCAACCTATTTGCGAAGTTCACGATTGTTGCGACGCTCGCTTGCTCAGGTAAGGACAGAGATGTCAAGTGAAAACATATTTTTTTTTAAGATAGCTGACGATCAGATATTAGTTGTTATCGCGGACGTTACACTTTACGATGTTGTTCCGGCAGGCGCTAACTCAGGTCCAGCCGATCCCGCCTTACTTTTTACACGCTACTCTACTGGTGGAGTTGATTCGGAGGGAAAAACAACCTATATTGAGGAAATTGCATTGCACGGTGCGGCCACAAAAGTTACTGACGCAAGTAAGGTCGTACAACCCGTCATTTTAAAGCCTGCATTGACCAAAAGCTCAGTGACTGTTACATTTGCAGCGAATGCCTCTCGCTTGGTAGCTGAGCTCCTCACTTTAACATTGCCAGGTCCAAATGCAACCCCCGCTGTTGTTAAAGAAGATTGCATGTATGAAGGAACTACGAGGGGTGCTTGTGTCAACCAATTAATCCTCTCAGGATCTAGTGGATTTTCAACCGTTATCGCTACCGTGACAGGCACACTACGCCCCATAGCGACTTTGAGTTCCTCGAGTAAAGGAACTGGGTTGAGCCTTAGGACCGGAACGATACCTATAGGCCCATGGAAGCCATAGAAGGAATTCTCTCGACCATGCTGCTATTACACATCATGCTCTAAGAATATATTACCACCGGTTCACTGACTATTCTCAATGAATTTTAATGTATAATTTAATATTAATTTGATCTGTTTACTTTTATTCTCGCTATTAATCTATAAAAAAAGGAGATGAGCACGAGGAATCTAGTGTTAACGGCCGCTGTTTTTTCGTTTCGGTAGAAAGAGACCAAATGAACAAATGTCACCACTACAAGAGCCACATGTTTGCCGGAGAGCTTCCGTTCGTAGCAACCTCAAACTCAAGTTTGTAGACATGTGTTTAGTTGTATTCCATCGCAAATCGGAAAAACCACAGACCACAGGATTAAATGAAACGTTGCCAAGCTTAACGGAAGCTCTATTTGCTTTTCCGTATATGGAAGCAAGTTCTCAGGTCATTGTAACTATTATAATATCTAAGATCTTGTCTGCCGCTCGGTGAAGGTGGAGTAGATGATAACTTCGCTTCCTACTTCTATGATCAGCGAAAAGTCCGACCATCGGTAGGAGACAGTATATCAATGAACTACACCATAATTGTAGCATTTTAACCTCTTAGACTTTTAATGCTTAACTAATATTGGTGCCCAATATTACACCAAGTTTACCGAGTATAATAAACCCTTATGTTAGACTGTAATTTATCCTAGTAGTCTCAGCGGAGTTAGTACGATGGTTGGCTTCGGAGCTAACGGTCCTTTCACAGCCAATGACCTTTTGTGACCGAGGGCTGCAGTTCCATCAGCCCTGATTAGATAAGGTATTATTAGAATTTATGGTGTCAGATAGAGTATGGCATTGCTATAAATAGCTCGTTGAACATTGACGCTTTGAAGTACCGATGGAGAAATAGAATTATTCGGATGAGCGACTACGAGGAAGATTTGGAGATTTTGCGCAAGTCAATCGCAAGAACCTGAAGGCGATCAAGGCTGTGGCTCCGAGTGAGAGTCTAATTACTGGACTGGGGAAAGTTGCCATGAGTATTGCAATTCGGGAGGCTTTTATTCGGAACAGTGTACATTCATTGGTTGTGATAAGGGCACCAGCACAGGTTAAGCGTTAAACAATGACTACCATATAGTATTGGATTCAGCCACATTTGCATATAAAAAGTCTCAAGTAAATACACACTCTTCGTTCCTTTCCCAAAACTCGGAATGTCCCTACTACCAACAGAAACAATCTTGCCATTAGATGCCCCGGACATATTTGCCATAACGGCTGGCTCCCAAGCTCCTGACCCGGACCGTACTATTCGAAAGGAGCGAACAGAGTCTTATTCAGGATACCTCTGGTTTTTCGTTCTATCCTTCATTTGTCTGGTCACTACAATCAACTTGATTAGCTATGCATATCGCCTTTATGCCTCTCGCCGCCCCGCTCGGACTCAACAACGCAAGGAAGAAACCGGAAATAGAGGACCTGTGGATCTAAGGAGACTTCCCGCTGCTTTATTGGACACTAGTCGAGCCCTTTCTTTTCGATGGACCATTCAGATTGGTCGCCATTACAGCCTCAATCTTATGGAAGTACTCTTGACTATGGTGTACATCGCGCTTTGTTTTACCTTGGCCTTGATTAACAGTATGCATCTATATTTATTAGTGAGTGTGAGAGTATTAACCTCTTTCCGCGACATTAGCAACGTCAACAAAAGGATTGTTATTTGATCCCAAATATTATGCCAACAGAGCAACAAGCATCGCTTCAGCGCAACTTCCACTTGTTGCGGCTTTGGGAATGAAGAATAATATAATCTCCTGTAAGTTATATTTTATATGTTCAATTCGCAAATATTAACACAACTTTCTTTAGTTTTAACCGGGGTTAGCTATGACAAGGTTCGACTTAAGTTACCTATGAATGTCCGAGACGCCATAGGGAATCTAACTATTTTAACTTTTCAGCTTCTTTATCTTCACCGCATGGTGTCCCGTGTTCTGGTTGTACTCATCTGGTTACATGCGGCGGGCAGAGTAAGCCTTGGTCCTCATTTGCTATCTAACTCGACTGATAAAGTGTATTTAGGCTGATCTTGGGTGAGTTATTTTAAATTTACAAGTTCAAGCTCGAGATCAAAAGTTAATGTGACATGATACACTTGGCAATGATAACTGTCATTTAGATTCGAAGGTAACATAGCCGTAACAGTCCCACAAATTCAAGCAGGAATTCTTGCGGGATCATCACTCACTTTACTTGCCATATTGGCTGTCCGGCCCCTTAGGCAACAAGCATATGAAGCCTTCCTCATCGCCCACTTCGTTTTGGCTTTGTGAGTACCCACTTAACCTCCATGGTCTTGTATGCACTAAACATGATGTAGTATTGTTCTTGTCGGGGCATATTGTCATGTCGCATCTCTAGGATTTGGTCGTCACGTTTGGCCTTCATTCTTACTTTGGGGTATAGACAGGGGTATCCGAGTTATTCGGACTCTTGCTCTTTCATTCACCTCGACCAAATCCAACACATCGAAGTCAAATTCACTTGTCACTATTCGTAAAAGGGCTCATATCCATATGATTGGAAAGGATTTCGTAACACTCAGTATACCTTGTCCACCTCATTTCCATTGGAGTCCAGGACAAGGCGTTTATCTTACATTCCCAAGTTTATCACCATCCTTCTATCCATTTGAAGCTCATCCATTCACCATTGCTGGCATTGATTCTGTTTCGGAGTCGGGTAATAATGTCACATTGAGCGAGAAGGAATCCGAAGAAAGTGTAACAACTGACAAATATTTGAAGTTCTTAATTCGCGTACGAGGTGGAATGACTAATCGTCTTCTCACACATGCAGAAGGGAACGAGCTGAAAGTAATGATTGATGGTCCATATAGTACTCCACCGGTTTTGAATGATTATAACTCAGTTGTCCTGGTTTCTGGTGGTAGTGGTGTTACATTTACCTTGCCTTTGCTCTTGGACTTGTTAAAGTAAGTGTTTCCTCGTTCCACTATCCGACTCAAGTTGACGACTTCGTTGATAGAAAATCAAAGAAGCCAAGGTCACCTCAACGCATCGTATTTATTTGGGCAATTCGTACTACAGGTATGCCAACTTCATTCAACTTTGTATCCAAGAAGTAATCACAAACTTGAATAGAACCAATGATATGGATTCAAACCGAACTTTTTTCAATCCTCAAAAGTCTTCCGGACTCAGATTTAGTACAAATCCGCATCTTCGTCACCGGACAACCTCAAAACAATGCCGATCTCGAACAATCATCTACAACAGAAGACCAAATGGAGTCTCTAAGTCTAGATGATTCATCTCAATCAGTAGAGAAACATCAAATACAGACGACTCAAGTTCCGCAGAAAGTTCTTCCAACATTAGAAGCACAGATCCCAAGCTTAAGGAGTTCCTGGGTCTGCCTATGGTACGAGCACGTCGAGGACGACCTGATCTCGAATATTTGATTAAGGAGGAAATTCGGATTGCTCGGGGAACTATGTCTGTGAATGGTATGGTATTCCTTAATGATGGACATGATATTGCAGGCGCTAACACCGAGTCCGTAGTATGTGGTATACGATCCCTCGCCGAGGACGTTCGTAAAGCAATCAGGTCTCCAAGAATGGGTGATATATTGCGCGGTGGTCCAAGCATTTCGTTACATGTTGAGGCTTTCGGCGCTGTAAGTATCCACGCTCGTTCATACAACTACACATGACTTACCTTGTACTGTAACAGTAAGCAGCTCGGTAAAACACGAAGAACAAGCTGGAATTACTTGTAGACTACGACTGCCAAATACAGTATTCTTCATGATTGATTCTCGCTGTTCTTTGAGAACTGAATGAGAATATGCAAATTCTCGACATTGTTCCGTTAAGGTTTGACGTTCATAGGTCCGCTCGTCGACGTGAGTGCATCGCAGCTCCATCAAGTCGATTCTTACCGCTCTATTACTATACTTCGTAAAACCCCGCAACATGTTAATCCTCCGAGGCGGGAGTTTTGAAACACGGAACTAATAGCGGAATCTTTCAAATCCTTCACCGGTCTTATGCATCATTTCTGTCTGCGGGTGTCTGACCCTCTTCGTATACACCGATAATATTTTTCGTGCCCGAGGATTGAGCGCACAACGTGTGTCGCAACATAATTTGGAAACTTCTCTACTCCTGCAGCTTCTATATAATCCGAATCATAGGCGGATTTTCGGGTAACCTGTGTAGTGTGATGATCAATAATCTTTGTAAAAAGGATATAATTAATTGTGATTGCGAGGCCGGTCGATCTTACCAGGCCATCCGTGTAGGTTCTAGTAGAAGAAAAGTTGTGGTTGTAGTCAAGTCGGGTGAGTAATACGCGACCATTTTCATTAGCTCATCAATTTACATATATAGGAAAATATGCTATATGCGGATAAGGGTCCAACAAACGTTCTTAATGACGTATCTTTCCTAGCCTCCAATATAAATGAAGAGTGCAGATTAAGCATCACCAGCTCCACCTGCATAAAGATCTTTTATGTTATCGAGTATGCTACAAGAAAAGATTAGTATATACCTTCAAAAAAAAAAAATCCACTGACAGAAAGAACTCTGAACAACTAACTCTGTCACTTGAGATGGGCTCAGACAACAATCTCATCAACTTTCGACCGATTAATGCAAAACCCCTATAGTCAACGTCGTTTGTGAGTATAAAGTAAAATAAAATATAAATAAAATATCGTTTCTGACTTACAGGCACGACCCATTCTTTACATCCACAACAAACACCCGCCCAATCATAATTTCCCAATTTCGCGTTACATTTCTTATTCGGACATAAAATCTTTCCGGAAAGTTGACCTTGTTCCAGGAATGGCTCCATCCATTTTAACTATATCTTAATCAATATTCGTCGTGTCCATAGATAAACGGACAAACATACCGGTTCAACAAAGTATCCAGAGCATTTTGGATTGACTATTATTGGAGCGCTTATAACAGGAGACTGAGATTTTGTCTGGGAAAGCAAAGGATTGCTGGATGAACCAGAGGATGAACTGAAGGATGGGGTGCGAAGCCCGGCGAGTTTTGGGTTGGAATATAATTGAGCAGCAAGATTAGCAGGACTGATCAAGTGTGTAGTCATTTGTTCTTGTGATGAAGCACCAGCCACAGTGGTAGCCTGTTGTGCTTCTGGTGGCTGCCCGTTGGTGGAATCCTGTCCTGATGGATCTTTGGCCTCAGATAGTGGTGTCATGATCGCGTCTGATAACCTTCGTCCCAACAATTTTGCAGCCTCCGCTGAAATATGGTGGGGAGGAGAAACAGGATCCACCTCACTTTCATCATCATCCACAGCAGACATGGATAAGTCCGAGTCAAGTAATCCCCTTGATACATTTCTAAAATTCTTCAACCTCTCCGCACCCGAATTACTTCTTGTTAGCTGCTTTGCCTCAATTCTTCCATCACTACCAGACGTGACACTCAGATTCCCTTCTACTTCCTCAGCAATCGTGGTACTCCCATCACCCACACTAGGAGCAGGCTCGATGCTAGACATCGATAAAGTGTCTCCAATTCCACCACCACCGAACGATAGCCTCGACGGCTTCCTCGAAGTGTTAGACTGTCCAATCGATGGTCTATGCAACACTTCCGATGGTCTTCGAGATGCTGCAGGTGTCTGAGCTGCAGGCGTCGCAGGGCCGAGTTGTCCGTGATCTAGCATGTGTTCACGCGTCGCTAGCTCTTGACGACACATCTTGCACCGAATACGACGTCGAGGAACATAACCCCCTGGTGTAGATGGAGCAGAATCCGATGGTGTTCGTGGATAATTTGCAAACATGTCGAGTGGGGGGAGGGTGCCATCACCGTCTGACGATGGCTGATCAAATTACAGGGTGGGATAGGATTGATAAGATACGCACTCATCACCTCATCTACAGTCCGACCGAGGTAGTATAATCTCACATCCTTTTCTTTTCTTGACACTCGGTAGTGAGCTTTGTGGAAAAGTTTAAGTTGTTCCATAAAGTTAGCATTGGGACTGTTATGAGAAAATTTGAACCAGTTTTTGAGTAATAATCGTAAATCGTAAAAATGAGGGCGTACTCGATAAAAGGCCGAGCTTTGCGAATCAGTTCCAAAGCACCTTCAGGGTCGAGGTTTCTGCTATACATTAGGTACGCAGCGACAATAGTAGCACTGCGACCTGTCCTCTTCAGTATCCAGGAACCAAAAATCCTACAAACTATCACTCACTGACACCAGCCTGGCAGTGAACTAGAACGCCTCTTCCCTTGTCTAATTCAGCTTGAATAAAATGTATGGATGGTAATAAATGGGTGAGTATATCTGCATCCTCGGTATCATCAATCAATATTTGATGACGAATAAATGTCTTTAAGCAATATTTGCTGTCAGCCCACGGAGACTATAGATCAGTGATCCGAATGACATACCTCGTTTACGGTGATTCGCCCACGCATCGCCGTAAGAATACTGAATATGCCGTTTGCTTTGAGTTTCTCCACATTCATAGCACTTGGCAGGTCTCCGATCCAAAGTCCAGGAGTAACTTCGTTCATCATGGTGGTAGTAACAATTTGAGAGATGCGGTCCGCCATTCTGGTAGTAACTGTTAGTGATCTCCAATCACATTATGCTTATGGAGATGATGCTCCGCAACTCCAAACATTCGATTTTAGTAATTCAACTTCAATATTTCAAGAGGAGGTTCATGAACGAATACTTTTTTGTTTTCAAAATTGAGCAGGCTATCATTTAGTCAATTTGTAAGTATCTACCATTGGAGATGGACCACTGTTATCTACGTTTTCTCCATAAATAATCGGTCACATTGTGCATTATATTCATGCGTTGTATCAGATACATGTAGGTAACCAAAATTGAAAATATGTATCTATTTCTCACTTGTGCTCTTCGGAGATTGCCAGAACGGAGTATAAACAAAGCCGGTGCTACCCGACCACGCGCTAGACAAATAATAACGAGGACACCAAGTGGTGATACAAACACTCTCTAATCATTTACATCGATTCCCCACTCCATCGGACGCTCCTTCTTGATCGACAACGTCTACTGAATTTATCACTGTTTATCACCAATCGCTTTTCTTTGGAAGAGAACTATTTAAATATTCCTTCACTTGACTTTGTGTCCTCAGGTTTCAACAAAAAGCACTTTTAATTATGCTATCTACGGAAGGTTGACTACTACCCGAATTATGCTCTTGGTTATTGAATGTTTTCCTTCGCTATATGAGGAATGAGTCCGGCAATCTTCTTGTATACAGTAATGAAGCGCCACGTAATCTGAGAGAGAAACTGATATTCGGAATATATTTTGCGTGTTCCGAAAGTTGAAAATCAATCTTGATTTCATTGAGTTATTATGAGTGATACTTTCATCATTACATTCCAAACCTTTACCCAGTCTCAATGCGTTAATTGTAACAATCTGAAGGAAAAGATTTGGAGAGCCAAGGACTATCGACATCTTTATCAGATCTTGCATACGATTAGAAATGTCAACAATGATGTCGTATCTACTGTAGGTGATGTTTACACGACTACTCCTTCATCAATGATTGTTATACTGCGGCGTAGAACATGAAGATTCTCTTTCCTATGCGTTGGATGAAGTTGTCTATTCCATGCCACCCTTTCCTACACAAGGTCACGGGTAACCACTAACCACCAATTAAAAGATTAAAAGAGAAACAAACAACCCAACGAAGGCTTGGTTTGGGCTTCATTAAGGGATAAATATAGTTTTCGGAATCTTTCGAATCATAGAACCCCACACAACAACTTACAACAAGTTCGATATATACTTAACCATCATTTTGTCCTATAGTTTCACGGGTCGTCTCCTACCGTCTCCTCTCAAGCTGCTGGTCTTACTCATACGCCATTTCTATTCGGATCCGGATCATCAATCAAAGCTAGTGCATCCTACTACTTGATCATTTTTTTCAAAAATACACTAGGCACTTTTAAGTACATGATTCAAAAAAAGTCAGCCATATTTTCTAGGAAAAGCTTGCAGAATAGTGTGGAAATGCTGTCAGATATTCAGAATATTGGGCTGTGAATAGAGTATGTAGTGTGACTATATCTTCATACGCAAAAAAAAACCAACTTGTGGTGTCTATCTTCCTCTTTGTGAGCCAATTCCGCTTCTGTTTCCCGTCATGATTATCAATCATTTATATCTTTCCTATGAGATAATCAACCATCATGCGAGTCGCCGATTTTATTTTAAGCTACTTCAATGATCTTGATATATATAGCGCTTAGAGAAGCGCTGTCTTCGATTTTACCAACACACCATTCCCATCTTTGGATCTAGAATTATTAATCAAGGCTTGTATATCACACTTGATCATTTTCTTCATATGAAGACAGTAGGCTCTTTTAATCACACGATTCCAAAAAAAAAAATCAAGCTTTTCTGCAAAAAAACATGTGGAATGGTGTGGAAACAAATATTCAAAAAATTAGGTTATCAACAGAGTATGTAGAATAATGACTGCATATTCAAGCGCGAAAACACCAACTTGTGGTGGTATCTATTGCAACTCCCTGAGCCAATGTTTTCCATTAATAACCATTGTTTTGCCTACGAAATAATTAGCCATCATTCACATGTCGCCGATCCTATTCTAAGCCACTTCGCTGTTCCTGATATATATATATATATTATACACAGCCCTTCTCCGAGACTACACGGTCTGATCGGCAGTAATGGAGGCTTTATTATCTTGCATTTAACCAGGACCCTACAACTGAATTACCCCATCATATACCGTCCTATTCAGTCCCTGGAACATCGCCGTTAGGTTTCCACCTTCCAAGGAAGAGAATAGCAATGGCAAAAACACCTGCGGAACTTGCGTACGGGACCGAGATTCTTTAACAACGCTTATCTCACTGCTCACCCACCCCTCAGGCATGGACCTATGTTCATCGGATACGTTTTCAATCTCGCCTTGTATGGAATTCTGATCATCCAAGTGTACCTATATCATACTACACATAGTAGGAGGTGCGTTACTAGGGCCATGACCATTAACACCTCATTTGTTTATCTCTTTGCCGTAACAGGGACCCTTTGTGGATGAAGATCTTTGTTGGTGTTTCTCACTTTTATATGCTACATATTAGATTCCCCTAATACCAAAATCAAGGTCGCCACTCTCTTCCTGGGAGACACTTTAAACACAGTATTCGACTTTGTTTACCTGTACAACTGTCTAATCAAACAATTCGGTAAGCTGTTCATAGTACTTGAATTAATTAACTCTCCATTCATACGGTTTGGCTCAGGTAATGTGCATGCTCTAGAAGAAGTGACTTGGTGTATGTTCTCATCCTTTTGATTTGTCTGACATTTGAACGCTTGAGCTAACATTTAAAATAGTATTTGGAACACGTACGTAGGAACTATACCACGAATATCAAACAGATCATTGATCCTTCCACAACCCTTCAGATCCTCCTCTTACAGTGAGTTTTAAAGGAAATAATAATAAATACTCCCTACTAATTGAACAACTCAAAGAGTGTTATAGCCTGCACGGTCCAATTATTCTACGCATGGAGAATTCGGGTCTTGACCAAGAACCTTTACTTGGTTGCTCTTGTAATACTGTTCGCTATTACTGGTCTAAGTATGTTGATTTATTTTTTGTTATGTGGATAGAGGCTGACTTGGCGGTAATAGCCGCCGGGATCGTTACTTCTGTAGATGTAATGGTTAAACTTCGATTTTTTGCTCGCTTCCAAGAGTCAAAGGTTTATTGAAACCTCCAGTTTGAAACGTCGGAGCTTTTGACTGATATCTCTACTAGATTGTAGTTATTATCTGGTTGGGTGCTGATAGTATATGTGATGTTTTGATCACTTCATCCCTCGTTTGGTATTTGTAAGTGGGATTTAAATTTGAATTCAAGTCTGGCACTAACAGCTCTTTGTGACCTCACGATCAGGGTACGTCGAATCTCCGGCAGCTCCTCTATTGGACTGGAAAATCTCACAGATCGTCAATAGCGTAAACACAAAACCGGCTTCAAAAAATCAAACATTGTGATTGACCGGATTATACGAAGTATAACCTCTAATATTAAGAAATCAATGGTTCCTGAATTTTTTTATTTAAGTGACTATGCATACAGGTCTTCTCACATCAATCGTTGCTCTCGTTGACTTAGTAGTCTTCCTCGCTGACGTGAGTCTCTTTTCAATAATTGCTTAAATATAACGTACTAAATTATTCTAGTCTACTGGAACGTACGTTTTTCCTACTTAAATCATCATCACATCGAGGTTGAATGGGATTTCTAGGCACTTGATTTTCAATTTCGCCCTATGCAAATTATACTCCAACTCACTTATGAGTAGCCTCAATGCTAGAAGAGCCAAATTAGACTTGAACGAGAATGAGGGTTCTCATGCTTATTCCTTTGATATTTCCGTAGGGAATATGTCCACAAATTCACATGTACGTACCTTTCTTGGGATATTTTGAACACCCAATAACCTTTATCGTGAAAAAGAGGAAGTTTAGTAATACGCACAGAAAACCAACATATTCTACTACCCCCAAGATCTTTGTTCATGTAGAGTCCCATGAGCTGCACGAAGTCTCTTCTACTTCATCGAGATCCGGATTTTGGAACCCCTGCTTCTAGTAAAAGCAGATCAACAGCAATGGATCCGGGGGGCCATGCATGATCGTTGAATCTCCTACTGTGGGTATGATTGTCTGACGTCGTAGCCTCGCTTAGGACATCATTCAACAAATGCACTCCATTTCCTTTCTACTCTCAAACTCTCAACTCACCACCCGACAAACGCCCGAATCTCAACCACACGAGCCACATATAATTTTTGGACAACAGGCTTGTCCCTAACCAACATATCAAGTTATTTCTTGAGTATTTTACTATCTCAGCGGCTGCCCTGTTTTCTCCCGACTCTCAAACTTCCTGTACTATTACCCTATTCTGCTATATATGACTTCTATGGCACGTTGAATTAAATTATTCTCCTCCTTTGGATCAGTAATTGGTCGATCTATTACTTAGTGCTCAATGACTCAGGCCCAAGCCATCTTAGTCAAGGCCGGGGAAATCCTCCGAGCCTCACTTCACTGCCGCAAACTAGCAAACTAGCAGTACAATTTTGGTTTTCGATAACAACTCGACTGATACATAAATTACATGGCAAAATATTTATGAGCCCTTGGCCATGCTGGAAATTTGAACAATTAATCATCAATCTCCCACTCCATTTTCGAACCACGCACCGTTTTAGTCCAGCGGTATCGCCATTGAAAATATTTTGATCACCGGGTCCGAGACTTCCACTGTCCGCATATTGCCAGAAAGTAGTGTAACTGTAATAATATTGTGAGCATTTAAGCCTATAGTATGATTATGGTAGAAACTTATGACTCACCTATAACCAGCAGGAAGCTCGCCAATGGCAGAGGCATAACGAGCAATCCAGAGAGGGTTGTTGTTTTGGAATCCACTGGCGTTACCAGTGCAAGTCTTCCACCAATCGGTAGTAGTGTAAATGACCGGGTAACTTTAGAAGTTCGCGTTAGTATATATATGTTTGATTGTTTCCAGGGCACTTGGACATACCGGCCAGTCCTGGACAAGTATGTGTTGGAGAAGTCTCTGATCCAAGAAACCATAGAAGCCTGACTCAATCCATAGCAAGTGGCGCCGTAGGGATTGTCTGTAAAACATAAGGAAGGTAAGTGACGCGTAACTAGAGGTGAGAAGAACATTATTTACACTCAATATCAAGAGCACCAGGGAGGGTGATGCCTAGTATGCAAAGGAGTTATCAGTGTTGAATGAAATACTACTAGAAAGAGTTAATAGTAAGTACAGACCATCAGCACTCCATCCCCCGCCATTGTTGACGAAGTAGTTGGCTTGAGTAGCACCAGACGAAACGTTAGGGAGAGCGAAATGGTAGCTTCCACGAATGAGGCCAACGTTGGTTGCGCCAGTATATTGTGAGCTAAATTCAGGGTTCTTGTAGCCTAACAGAAGGATCGACTTCAGAATTCATTCACCAGAAAGTGTAACTCCGTTACTCACCAGTACCCTCAGTAGCCTTGATATAGACGAATTCAACACCATTGGCCTTGACTGTGGACCAGTTGATGTTAGGTTGCCAACCAGAAACGTCCAGGCCTGCGGGGGCGGCGAGAACAGCAGGAAGAACTAAAGCAAGAGCAGCCAACCACTTCATAATGTTAACTCGAATTTGAGCTGAATTACTAATTCTATCTGGTCCTCTCTTATATATTCTTTAGTGAGGCCATCCTATGGGATTTCAATTTTGTAAGATTGATATTGTAAACGAGGTTGGAGCATATGGCATATGCATATGTCTGAGCTTACAGAAGCAGATATTATCACGCTGGAATCACCACGGGGTACTGATCCTCCCACACTGAGCAATATGATCCACATTGTCGAATATCGCGTACCATGACAATTTTAGCTATCAATTTCTATTCTCCGAGAAGATTCTGTGAGATGAATCTTCACTTCCATAGCAACCCTTTCTTTCTGTATGAAGATGACGAATTGAAAGGGATGGGATCTATTCGGCAGTCAATCTAAGGACCAGTTTATTTGAGATTGATACACGAGGTACTTTAAGCAAGAGCGTATGGTAGGGTATGTACGCCTTGATATAAGTACAACGTTTGTCAGGACGGCACACTACTGCCTTTTGGAATATTTGGTTTTTAAATATTCCATGAGGTGCACCTCGAGGCATAGTACTATATATGCGGCCTTGGGCCACAACACCACTCATATTGGTTGACATTCTCATACTAATACTAGGCTATAAGGTAAGATTTAATTGAGAGAGGCTGGGCAGTGGGAAGCCAAAGAATGGCATGACATGAACACATTGTTAGCGGTGGCCTGACAGGCCGACTCCATGTAGGAGTTTCGACTCGTACTACTCGGTTATACCGGATTTCTGCCGATTAGGCCTTGCATACCTAATCTTGTTATAAAATCAGGCTCCTACCCTGCCCTCGCTGCACGTGCGAGGTAGACAAGGACAGACTTCTGGCATCTAAGGACGAACCTCGCGCAACGGGGCTGGCACATGTGGCATTCGGCCATTTCCGGGAGTCTGATCTCATCGAAGACATTAAAAATTACAGAAAATGTGATATATATAGTTGTGCAAAGTCAGCCCGCTTCAAGTCTCTACTAATACCTAATATCTAAATGCAAGATATTGAAACTCAGGACTCGCGCACTCCTTTTCCACTTAGTCTCCATCCTAGCTCCACCCTACTATCTACTAGTTCTCACATTAGAGAAACTACGTTCGTCATGAGGGTCGTGCTTCTGGGACGTTAAAATGACTCAAAAAAAAAACACTAAAGAAACTGGTCAGATACCTCGAAGAATTCAAAATTCCATGGACCAGGACCTACCATTGTGCTGTCTTCCCGGAAGTAATGGAGACCAGGTAACTGGTTGTAGCTCATAACGGCTCTGAATGAGAGAGCCTTTCTCAGGATTTATTGAATCTGTCATATTCTAATATATTTGCACTGTTTTCTCAGTAAAATCTTGTTTCCGGATGGCCGAATTTTCAAAGTGAGATGATTTTGAGACTGATACAAACCATTTAACCAATTCAACAACATCTCCAGTATTGTTTTAGGAATAGAAAATTAACAAGAGGAGTAGACCCTCGTAAACTCTCCAGCAACATGTTTGAACTTGGGACTCAAAGACTCTTTCTTGATTTTCGAACGCTCGGAGCCCTAGATTCCTGCGGTATGATACTAGACCTTCTTGGCCTCCATCAAAGATTTTTGTTATTTCTTCAAGATCAAACATGCATGTGGTCAAGTGTGAAGCTATATTTCATCCACTGCCACTCGGGAATGGCCGAATGCCACAATGTGCCAGCCCCGTTGCGCGAGGTTCGTCCTTAGATGCCAGAAGTTTGTCCTTGTCTACCTCGCACGTGCAGCGAGGGAAGGGTAGGAGCCTGTTGTAAAGTTAGGCTCGCCAAGAACATATACTTATTTGTATTGCTAATGCAATAAAACTGGTAAGAAGCAACTATACGTTTATGAGGACCATAGTCCTAACTGAGTGGCATTTGGTGTGAAAGTCAACTAAATATTCTGGAATAACTTGATTGCGATACGTACATATAATGATACGATGTTACATTCAATGAAGGCCTCGAACTAGACATCACGTTCCCCTAATTGAGTACCCTCCATACGGTACGAAGATCATGATCACTTATACCATATTCTGGCATGTGGATTACTGAGCTTATCGGTCAATGAAAGCGTTACAAATACTCCTGGTAGTCTCTACTAATCATATGCTATTTTTGATGCTGAAGAATACGTGGAGCTCTCAATTTAAAGCTCGTATACTAAATGTCAAAAAACCGAATCTTATCCCCGTCATCTGATCAAAGACACCATTTGAGCGGAATCGTGCTTTGAAGACGTCAACATGATGATACTCGTGATCAACACACCGACCTGACACCGACAGCTTTTGTCTTCATACACATCCAGCAGTATCGCAGGAGAGCCCTCATTGAAGTTGATATTAATTTATAAAGTTCTCGTCGGCATGCTCGCTGTGGACTGTCGTCGACGGACCCCTTTACACGAGGCCGTTTAGACGACAACAACAACAGCAACAATTCCCTTTACCACCATCCCACATTCCAATCGCAGTCCCCAGATCAAATGCCATCAGCAAAAAATCAAACGAGGGAGATGGAAGTGTGCCAGGAAATGGATCAGGATCAGCCATTGGTAGTGGAACAAAACGCAAGCCTACCACATTATTCAAATTCTTCCCACAACGATAACGATCACGGTCACCTTCACCTCCATCAAATCCACCCTGCTCATTATCTCCAAACTCCTCCCCTGGTTCTCAAAGTCAAAAAAAGTCTTCTACGACGAAAACCTCAAACTCTTCAGTTGTCTTCTCCAACCCAACAGCAAATTTCACCAATAACGGCGGCAGCGGCATTGAAAGCGTTCACGTTCAATTCGACAACAACAACTTTGACCAAGGCAACTCAACGCCAGGGTTCACGTTGGGGAGGTTTAGTTTCGAATCCAATAAGCAAACTATTACCACGCTTACAAACGATCTCAACACTGCAACTGGGAGGGTGTACGGTTCGAACAATAGGAAAGTTGTTAAGGAGGTTAACAACAAGGAGAAGAAGGTCAACAACGTCAATATCAACAATGAGGTCGGGAATGGGAAACGGTGGCAATCGTCTTGGTTCGAAACATGGGATGGCCAGGGGAATGGGAATGGGAATGGGAATGGGTCAGCAGCAGCAGCAGCAGAGGGCGGAAAGAAATTCGTTTTCGGTACCATCACGGGAACTGGAGCTTCTACAGAATCAACAACAATGTCACGCATTCGTCCTTCAGGTATCCCAGTCGCAATCTCAAATGGTGGTGTAGCGTCACGTATTCCAAAGGGTAAAAAGAAGGACGCATCTGGTCCTTCAGGTGGTGGTGTTGGTGGTGATGTTAAAACTAACGTGAACTCGAAAACTAAAATCCCAAAATGTCCTAATCCAGCATCCAATTCCACTCCATCTCCTACGGCTTCTTCGACCTTGTCAAGTGATACTTGGGCTATCGCCAATTCAACAAGACAGGGTCGTTTTGCTGTTGGTAGAAAAAATAGGAGAGAACTTATGGTTAGATCTCCGAGGCATTGGTTTATGCCTGGAAGGTTTTTCGCTTCAGCTGGTTCTGCTGCATAATTTTCTATTTTCGTTTCGTCTTCTTCGATTTTATTTTGTTCGTTCTTCTTGTTTTTTTCTTCCTTTGTCCACTTTCGTATTCGTTTTTGCTCAGGCCTTTTGGTCTTAGTTGTCATGAAATTTCTCGACGATCAAATGACATGACCTTCATGAGTTCATGATTTTAGACGCATTATCATTTCTTATTTATATCCCCATTCCCCTCATATCCTCAATTCCTCGTCACCACCTTCTTCATCACAGCATCTATATCCAACTTGTAATCGTCCTTCCTTCGTCATCAACCACAAGTGTACACATCTAGCATAACCGTTATACCATCAACATCAACATCAACGTACTACTACATAACTTTTTGGGCTTTATGTATGTATTGTACTCACCCTCTTTAACACAACCTTGTACTATGTAGTTCTAGAATTTACAACGAATAAAAATTCGATTCAAGTTTTGTCCGTATTTTTTGTCCCAACCATCTGCAGGCCTCAAGGTTATCTAACATAAAAATAACTAGTTAGTACTGTGGAGACCAAAAACAAGCTGAATTTATGAGGGAGTAAACATACCGTATACGAAACCCGAGTCCAGACGAGGTCTTTGTTAGTGTTTTTTATTGATAATGCCTCATCAGCCTCTTTATCCAGTTTCACTGTCAAAATTAAACTTACAACGACTCCTTCAGGTTTATTCAGGTCTACTAGATCGAATCCCCAAACAGTAGGAGTATCACCCATCGGTTTAAGAATCTAGCAGCAATGGATGGTTAGCAAAGCCTGTGAGGCGACTATAAGTATTAAGACTAGCGACTCCTTGAAACTTGTTGTCTTCCTTAGATACTGATAGGCATAGTTCCCAGCTTCTACATCCCGGATGGTTGCACCACCTTTAATTGGTTCCATGATCCACTGATAAATCATAAAGATATCACATTGAACGCTGGTAAATTGGATAGTGGTATAGGCAATAAGTTTGACATACTACAGTCAATTACCGACCAATGGGACAGTTAGTTGAGTTGAGTCGCCTCGGAGAAATAGTTAATGTTGCTTAAAATATATAAATATGTGAAGCATCTGACTTCGTCAGATGCGCTTTCTTGTAGAAGAGTCACGTGCCTCAAACAGCTCAGTCGCGTCTCACTTTAATTTTAATTCATCTACTACCATACGTCCTCGTTCTCACATCTGCGAATCCAATTTTCTCGCTAACTAATTCCTAAAACCCACCACCTCTCCTTACAACCACCAGACACGTTGATGGGTGAGCCTTCATGCTCATCCAATCGACGTGCCGCCCGGATACCAACAGCCTTATATTTTTCCTCCCTTTTTCTCCTACTCAAATTCGCTCGGAAAAATGTAATGGCCTCGGTTCTCCTCACCCACATCGTAGGTGGTTGTTCATTCGTTACTATACACACAGACAATATTATTATACCCTTTTGATTGATTATCTGACTCGCCGAACCAGAATATATATATTTATTGCTTTGCTTTTTTGGCTATTACATTGACTGAGTTCTAGTCTATCGGAATTATTTGAGATATTAAGTTTTTATAATCTATAAGGACAGTGTTTATCATAATTTACACCAGCCATTGGGACAGTCACACTACCACTCTATAATCTCATCTTTTCGCGAGGTGAGTGCCTAGAAACACCAAGCCAGGGTATATGCATATAATCCATGGTGGTGAGAGTAAAAGAAGGAATTTTAGTAGAAACCCGGGATCTGGTGTATTTTTGGACATAAAACTAATGTTGGTAGTAGCAGGAAGCAACATAAACACTCCATATTTAAAGTGTAGGCCTATATATGAGAAAGGTATTGTACTAAAGACCGAGGTCAAGAAATCCGGTGGGACTCTAAAAAATTCATTTGTCCCATTGGTTCGTGGTGTCCTATCGGCCGTGATTGACTGTACCTGTGAAGCTTTGTTTGATGGATCGTTCTTTCTATAAATAACATGGTTTACTGTGCTCAATACTATGAAAGAGTATGCATCACTCTCGACATTACTACAACACTGCGCTGGTTGTCTCAGCTCTTTGGGACCTATGCGCCTCGAAGTTCGATGATGGAAGACACCCCAAATAAGAGACACCCACAGTATAAAGTACGATCATTCATATTCAGCGCCCACCGCTGAACAGAGAGTCACAAACACCCTGACATATACAGTCGATATCTTATGTACTTGATCGCGAAAAATAAATGCGTATTATTCTGTAAGAGCGTGTCATGAGCACGCTCTCTACTAAGTTTATGCACAGAAGATGACAGGCACGAACGGCGTTATTGAACTTGTTGACTACCTACTCTCTCCTGTACTTAGTTACCTGCACTATAGTTGTAACGAAGGTGTTCCTTATTCATAATAAAATATGATCCAGCACATCACGACTCAACTTCCGAAATCGTGAAAACTTTGTCGTCTGGCATCTCTCCCCCCAGATGCAACCGACGTACTAGCTCTTGAGTGACTGCATCTGACATCTCCGCGTGCGATTTCCCAGCTGTCCCAGCCAGTAATATACATATCTACATAGGCGTAATCTTGAGCAAACTTACGTGTGTTTCTCAAGTTCTTCTACTATCATAGGCTAAAACTTGTTGTCTTCCTTACAAAGTTAGCACCACCTAGTCTATAGTAGATCCATTCATTTTTCAGAAGCAGTATTTATTATTGTAGTTCGACTCTCATGACATCGGGAAGTCAAAGTTGATTGCCATCAAAATTTACGTTCTTATGCCCATAATATCAACCCCGTCTATCCCCCCAAGCACGCCGTGTCTTGAACCATCTATTATTAGTATCTCTGCTCATAACAGAAAAGTACAATATTATCTTAGGATTGCGAATTCGATTCTTCAAATTCATCATTGACACATGGGGATTGAGTCTACATTTCCAGAAGGTCTGGGTTCAAACCCCGGTCTGGTCGCTTTTATATGCTGCGTCAGTCATCAACCGACGACTTACCAGTTTGAGTCATCCAATGGAACCTGCCAAATTGATCTCGTTGGAGATAGATAGGTCCCGAGGAGCTGAGACGTCTAATGATATTATAGCATGAGTTCGATGAGCCATTTTCAGGTTAGCACTTACCCAACCCGACTCAGTCAATAGTACGTGTATTATGGAAGGTCTAAAATCTAACATTCAGCCCATTGAAAGTTTCGGATGGCTACCTCTTATTCGGCGTGCTAATCTATTTACGTTTTCTTGAAAAAAAAAGTACATATATAAGTCTACAACAAAGTCGAACATCTGTATCCGTAGCTTCATTTTACATCGGTTCCTCACAAATGACATTCCTCATCTACCACAATGACTGGTTGGCCATGACTTCTCGCAATATTCCTATGCGAGTTGTTTTTGGAAGGGACGACCCACCAACTGAAACCTCAATGGTATGTCAAACCTATTGCCCATATTCAACTTACCAACCGTCCTCAATATGACATTTCCGACTATGATTTATTAGTGGAGTATTGAACAAGTTGAAGGTGGCGTAACATCCGCAATGTGGACAATGACTTCTACGCCTATAATCAAAACAATGACCTCGTCAGTTCTTAATAGTTACAATAATAGTGCCAGTTTGCTAACCATTCATTGGCAATTGTTGTTAGATTGTTAGCCCGATACGTCTTACTCCTACTGTTTGGTCAATTGAGCCAGCAGGGGGTGGTAACTATGTTGTAAGTTAATTCCGGTGTCACCAGACATGAAAAACAAGGCTCAAGCGAGGCTGTATCATAGATCAAGGTCGCTAATGAAAACCTCGTCTGGACTCAGGTTTCGTATACGGTATGTTTACTCCCTCATAGATTCAGCTTGTTTTTGGTCTCCATAGTACTAACTAGTTATTTTTGTGTTAGATAACCTTGAGGCCTGCAGATGGTTCTCCTCAGCAGCTTTTCCAACTCGGCCGCTCCCAGGATGGGGTTTATGACCGAGCAGATTAGTAGTACAATGTACCTGTTTATACGCTCGTTATCGCATATAAATGATATTCAGTACCATGAAAGCTTTCAGAGAGGGACAAAAAAATACGGACAAAACTTGAATCGAATTTTTATTCGTTGTAAATTCTAGAACTACATAGTACAAGGTTGTGTTAAAGAGGGTGAGTACAATACATACATAAAGCCCAAAAAGTTATGTAGTAGTACGTTGATGTTGATGGTATAACGGTTATGCTAGATGTGTACACTTGTGGTTGATGACGAAGGAAGGACGATTACAAGTTGGATATAGATGCTGTGATGAAGAAGGTGGTGACGAGGAATTGAGGATATGAGGGGAATGGGGATATAAATAAGAAATGATAATGCGTCTAAAATCATGAACTCATGAAGGTCATGTCATTTGATCGTCGAGTAATTTCATGACAACTAAGACCAAAAGGCCTGAGCAAAAACGAATACGAAAGTGGACAAAGGAAGAAAAAAACAAGAAGAACGAACAAAATAAAATCGAAGAAGACGAAACGAAAATAGAAAATTATGCAGCAGAACCAGCTGAAGCGAAAAACCTTCCAGGCATAAACCAATGCCTCGGAGATCTAACCATAAGTTCTCTCCTATTTTTTCTACCAACAGCAAAACGACCCTGTCTTGTTGAATTGGCGATAGCCCAAGTATCACTTGACAAGGTCGAAGAAGTCGTAGGAGATGGAGTGGAATTGGATGCTGGATTAGTGCATTTTGGGATTTTAGTTTTCGAGTTCACGTTAGTTTTAACATCACCACCAGACGCATCCTTCTTTTTACCCTTCGGAATACGTGACGCTACACCACCATTTGAGATTGGGACTGGGATACCTGAAGGACGAATGCGTGACGTTGTTGTTGATTCTGTAGAAGCTCCAGTTCCCGTGATTGTACCGAAAACGAATTTCTTTCCGCCCTCTGCTGCTGCTGACACATTCCCATTCCCATTCCCATTCCCCTGGCCATCCCATGTTTCGAACCAAGACGATTGCCACCGTTTCCCACCCCCGACCTCATTGTTGATATTGACGTTGTTGACCTTCTTCTCCTTGTTGTTAACCTCCTTAACAACTTTCCTATTGTTCGAACCGTACACCCTCCCAGTTGCAGTGTTGAGATCGTTTGTAAGCGTGGTAATAGTTTGCTTATTGGATTCGAAACTAAACCTCCCCAACGTGAACCCTGACGCTGAGTTGCCTTGGTCAAAGTTGTTGTTGTCGAATTGAACGTGAACGCTTTCAATGCCGCCGTCGCCGTTATTGGTGAAATTTGCTGTTGGGTTGGAGAAGACAACTGAAGAGTTTGAGGTTTTCGTCGTAGAAGACTTTTTTTGACTTTGAGAACCAGGGGAGGAGTTTGGAGATAATGAGCAGGGTGGATTTGATGGAGGTGAAGGTGACCGTGATCGTTGTGGGAAGAATTTGAATAATGTGGTAGGCTTGCGTTTTGTTCCACTACCAATGGCTGATCCTGATCCATTTCCTGGCACACTTCCATCTCCCTCGTTTGATTTTTTGCTGATGGCATTTGATCTGGGGACTGCGATTGGAATGTGGGATGGTGGTAAAGGGAATTGTTGCTGTTGTTGTTGTCGTCTAAAGGGGGTTGTCGAAGAAAGTGGGGAATAAATGTTGGTCATCGCGGTTTGACTATAGATTGGGGAGAGATGCTGACTTTGTTGTTCCGCCTCCCGAAAATTACTCCCATGCAAAGGATATCGAGGATAATGATGATTAGGATAAGGTCGACGATTTGAACGAAGTGGAGACCAATAAGTTGAAGCAGGTTCTGGAGAAGGAGATCCAGATCGAAGAAATGAAAATGTTGTAGGGTTTGAAGGACGCTGAAACCGAGAAATAGATGATGATGATGAAGTTCTTGAAGACGATCGCGAATAAACAGAAGGTGAAGAAATTCCTTGAGAAGCCTGCCAAACTGAAGGTGAAACCATCTCTTTATCTTCTCCAACAATCGTGGTAGCAGTGATTGCAGAAGTAGGTAAAGCAATCACTTTGCTTTCAGAAATGGCACTAGTCAAGTAGAACATGCTAGAACCATCATACTCGATTGCTGTGTGCATGATAGCGGAGGTGGCATCAGAAAAGTTGATGCTCTCGCTATTAATACCGTAGTCGAAACGTGGTTGAGGGATGTCGGTGTTGATCTTGAGTGGTCCTTTACGGTTACCAGCAAGTGTGGCTTTGGCGCCAAATGCTATCTCGGCACTGTTGGGAGTAGCGGGAAGAGAAGAAACGGGAGATTGAATAGATGATTCCGAGGGTGTTTGAGATCGATCAAACACCAAATCGTTGAGACCAGACTCAGACTCGTCGGAGGAAGTATAAGAAGAATTAACAGAAGCATGAGATTCGTAAGCCCACGTTGCACCGCACGATGAGCGATCAGCTGTCCATGGGGCAGCATCATAAGTAAACTCGTCCTCGAACACAGGCCTTGCAAAGATAATATCGGAAGTGGTATCCTTGCTCCAGCGAGAAGCGTCCACACCGGGTGTAGGAGAGGGAGAGCGAGGAAGAGGAGGGTCGGTGTCCTCGGAAGAGTCGGTATCGATATCCATTCCTGATTCCCAGGGGCACCGGGCCATACTTCCCTCGAAGATGACACCTTCCGAGTAAAACGTATTTATTCTCTGGATGGCCTTTCGGACCTCTTGCAAAGGTGTCCGTCGACGATAGTCCACGGCGAGCATGCCAACAAGAACTTTATTGATTTCTCCGGAGATAGGGAGGACACTGGGGAGGAAAGAAGAGGGGTTTCGAATGTAAGCCTGGAAAGTGGGATCGTCCGCAGTCGCTGACTTCCATGGATTACGTCCCGTAGCAAGGTTTAGGAGAATGATGCCCAACGACCAAATGTCGTTGTGTTTAGGGGAGTAATTCCCCTGAGGCGCAAAAGCGGCGCCTTGACACTCTAGATGAAATCATTAAGCATGAGGCAAACGAAAAGGTAAGATAGGGCCCTTACCTGGACTCATGTGGAACACGCTCCCTGTGCGAAACTCATCGCTCAATTTCTCGGTCGTGGCCAGTCCAAAGTCCGTGATGGCAATTCGCAGTCCATCGTCGTAACACAAGATATTCTCGGGTTTTAGATCCCGATGATAAATGCCCATCTGGTGGCAATGCTCAACTGCGTCTAGCAGTTGTAGGAAGACATTCTTGATCATAGCGTCGTCTCCGAGATAGCGACAGCTGTGTAGTATTTGCGTGAATAGATCGTGATCTGGAGCATAGTCCAAGATAATGTATGTGAGATTTAGACATTCTGCGACTCGATGAAGAGTCACAACGCCTGGGTGTCTTGAAGCTAACTGGTGTAGGGCAATTTCTCGAATATGCACCTGCCTGGAGCGGGGATTCTGAATTGGGGGAGTGACGAGACATTTGACAGCGTAAGATTTTGGCGTCCCGGCTGACGGTTGTGTCTCTACTGCACGATAGACGACACCATAGCCACCCACACCCAAAACTTCCACAAGTTGTAGCGATCCTCCGTCGATGATGGTACCAATAGGTGGGTGAACAGGCGATAGCTGGAAGTTTGGCGACATGATTGGAGAAGAAAGAGAGAATAGTAGGTAGGTAGAGACGTGAGCACCAGTGCCAACGACAAAGTATCGATTAAGGAAGCGCAGAATAAGGACCTTTTAAACAACAAGAACCAAACGTGATTGACGTCCCTATTGTGCGTGTTAGCCATGAGGCCGGACGAAGTATTAGCATTTGTGACGGCCACAGTACACCCTCTCCGCAACGTGATCCGGGAGCAGCTTCGGTCATAAACACTGCCTCAAGACGCCAGCTTCGGCCTGTATTCATCGCGTTAATGCCCATTCTGCCGCTAGTGTTCAGAGAGTTGGTGACCAGATTCGGTTGAAGGCACGAGGTTATCTCGTAATTTCCCAGCCAATGAAGCGTAAGGGTCGCATAGTGATCTACAATTATCGTTTCAAGTAACATGACCATTTGTCAATTTTTACTATAGCCCATTCCGGAGACCAGGGTTCGAGAGGGTTCGGAAGGAAGCCAACCGATAGAAAGTTCTATGATGTACTTACTCGGTCGGAAACTACTCCAAACTTTCTCTTCAAGATGCTCCGACCCGTCTAGTACTTAGATAGACAGAGCCTTTTGGTTCAGCGATATATTATTCATCTCTTAACAGGGGGGACAACGCCTCTGACTGAAGTACTGACCATCGAGTCATGAAAGATTCAAGGGATCCCCTATTTTTGGTTACGATCAACGCGATCACAAGAAGAAAAAACAACGAAACAATAATCTTGTTATGTACCAAGCCAAATGTAAGGGACATTGAAAAGAAGAGATGAAGAGTCAACTTCAACATAACCGTGGTGTACGAAGGCGTCATTTCTATTTCTCCAAACAGAATGTATATTTCGAAGATGTGTCAGTTAGTCAAATGCGGATTTTATGGAGAAGCGGCATCAATCTCAACGCGAAAAACACGAGGACCTCAAACTCTCCTATAGAAAAAGTACATCAATCCAGCATCAATCTCACACAATCACCGTGAGCCAGGTTTTAGAATATTTTGTAGAGACGTAAGTATTCCCACTCACATTGTTTTTGGAAATGGCGCATTCCAAATAAGGTAAGAAGGCGGGATTTGATGGCACCGATTCGGTTGGCATAATAACCTTGTATTACTACATAGTAATCGTCATTGTCCTCTGGATATATAAGCTATCTCACTTACAACGGTTCATCATGTGGGAAGATCCTCAAACTGCGCATTAACCCTTCATCGCGCATTGATACTGGTCGAATCCACCAAAGATTAAAATAGCCTCCGGTACCTTGGAAGTTAGGCTTGAACTATCAACTTGAACGTTTGAGGGACCTCCTTGATTACATAGAACGTCGGGACTTGAATACGTTCCCAAAGATATAGACTCGGTCCCTTATAAGACTGAAATGACTGAAGATCCTGGACAGTTAGTGACGCACTACCATACCTTTCAGTGAAACATTCGATCTTTCTCTTTCGGGTCTAATTAACCTCGAAATAAAGACATAATACAATCACTGAGACCTTCGTATATAGATAAACCCACACACCGCACCGTTTTTGCCTCACCGCACTATTCGTGCCCTTCACCAACAAGTTGCAACTCTAAAGATGTGAAACATGAATGTACTAAGAGTGAAGCGAAAACGTTGTTTGCCCTGGGCCTTGACGTTGACATTTCGAGCAGGAAGCGAGTCATGAGACATTTACGATGATTCCACCGAATAGGTATGGGCTTCTTATTGGAGATTTGTGAAAGTCCATGTGCATAACGCATTGTGTTGCAACTTTACACCCGCAGCCTGCAAGTAGATAAAGATACCTATGTCCACCGAGTATATATCTACCCTTGATGAAGATGTACGTATATACACAGAGGACACTACATCACTGGACCATACAAAACCTGGACCACAGTTTAAGTACATAAAGGATAGATGAATGACCGAGCGTGTTTGGTGTGACCGACACGCCTGAATTTGTGTCGGTAACGATCACGTGAGTGTGCTAACCTTAAGTTGAAGCGCTTGCTGTTGTGCAACGTTGACCTCGTTCCATTACCAACTTCAAGGCGCGTGGGCACAAGGAGCAGCATCCGATCCTCTCCGTATACCCCTCTCTACCTATTCTCATATCTACTACTACCCCCCGCCTCGATAACAATCTCATCGTCATCATCATCTATCCACATCATGGCCTTTACCGTTTTCCAGGATGTGCCTGCTGAGCCAGTAGTCAAGGCAAAACCTGCCAACGTGAACGTAATGGCGACTCGTTCCTCAGCTCGCTTAAATGCTATTCTACAAGGATCCTCCAACTCAAATGAAGTCGTACCCTTAGACAAGGAGAATGTTCATCCAGTTACTGGAGAGCGCGTGGGAACCGCACCGACGAAGAAACGTAAGACAAACGTTCTTGCAGTCAAGGCCAGCGTTCCTACAACCAACAAGAAAATAAAATCCTTAAAGGTGGTCGACAAGGACTCCCAATCACAACCCAAAAAGCGCAAGACAATACCGGATAGTACTAAACCCAAGGCAGCATCGAAAAGGGACGGGAAAGTGGCAACTTCGAGGAAATTAACGGCTACTAAGCGCGTCACCCGCAGCAAGGTTTCTCAGCTTCCGCGTCTCGAAGAAGAAGCCGAAGTCAAAGGAGACGACAAGGAGCGCATCGCCCAAGCCACAATTGATTCCCGGTGCTATGAGTTGACGGTTCAACCACTGGCTGACGTTTCACAAGCATATGAAGCTCCAAAGTCAGTTCATGAGGCTGAAGCTGAAACTTCACCCGGGAGCAAAACCAAATTCCGTAAGGTAAACAAGTGTTTGTCATCTCCACAATATATTCGTTATTCATCGTCATTACCTATAGGCCGCGTCTTCTGAACCTGAGATTAGAGACTTTTTTACACCATCACAAACACTCCTTGCTGCTCCTGTAGCCAATACTCGCCCCTCATCTGCAGAACCAACAACTACTCGCAAGTTCTCGACTCCAGAACGGAAGCAGATATATGCTGCATTTACCTTCTCTACTCCTTCTCCCGCAAGTGAACGCTTCAGCAAGGTAACTTCGCGAGCCGGCAGCATACCTCGCTTGGAATTGGCGTAGTCCTGTCGGATGAGGTTGTCAATCTCTTTCGTGATAAAAGTTATTGATTTTTCACATTTTGTTCTTTGGACGCTCACAACATAAACAAACTTAACACCAATCATCTACCATCACATCGTTGCTATCGAACATTAGCATTCTTTCATTCCACACCTGCATATCTGCTGTACAAACAACTCTATTTTCTTTTTCTTCTACACATATTCATTTGCCTTTATTTTCACCTATCGTGGTCCGAAACCACCACATCGGCGGCCCTTGCATTTAGTAACTTCGGGGTTTCAGCTATCTTGTTTTATGTATCCCCGGTTCTTGTTCTTGGTTTTCCTTACACTTATAACCTATTATTCTCTTTCTTCTGTAAGCCACTGCAAATTCGTAATAAGAAATTGACTCACTTGTTTACGATTAGTGCATAGTCTTGATTTAGTTCGTGTGATTTTAGTTGTCCAATCCTGAATTAGATCATTCAATTCGGATTCGCTATCAATGGTGGGGATACATTTGTATTGTACTTATCTTATCACATAATTTATAGGAGTCCACAGATAAGAAATTATGTATATATAGGTGGACGTTCGATTGTTCACTTCTTTTTCTTTTTTTTTACTTCCCCCTTCATTACTGATGACATTATTCGAAAAGTTAGAAGTGTTTCACGCTCCTGGGTTGACTTACACCCAACGTTTCTTGACCGTAGGTTCTCTTCGGGTTTCATTTTCCTATTCAAATTAATTAACTGTGTGCGTACGCATGCGTCTTGGACTGTTCTTTAGAGCGATGATCTTGCCCCTGTACCTCCAGAAAAAAGATTATGGAAGGGTTGGAATTTTATTACATTGTATGTCCGATTATTTTACCTAAACTCTCTCACTAACTCTTTCCGAAGTTGGATAGCAGATAGTTTCAATATCAACGTGCAAGTCTAAACCCCTCCCGGTTCTTTTCCTTTCGACCCTTATATTTACATATATTATAGCTGGATGATAGCTTCTTCGATGGTTCAGTTGGGACTTTCATGGTGGCAAGCATGGATTTGCGTATGGGTTGGATATGGAATATCAGCACCTTTTATTGTTATGAATGCAAGACCTGGTGCTATCTTTCATGTTACTTTTCCAGTTGTGGCTAGAACTAGTTTTGGACTTTATGGAAGTTTATGGTGCACTTTCAATCGGGGCGTTATGGCTTGGTGAGTTTCATCTTGAGTTTCATGTTGTGTAATCGATTGAATCTAATTTTAACTCTGATTTTTTGACATGACGCTTACTTCGACATTTTTAGTATTTGGTACGGAGTGCAAACTAGTATTGGTGGAGATTGTGTAAAAGTTATGTTAAGAGCTATTTGGCCAAGTCTGAATAACATTCGTACGTGCTCAAACTTCATGTCTATCTGTCAAAAAGCGGAATATCAACCGAAGATTAACACAAATCTTGAATTTTTTCTTTCTTATAGCCAACCATCTACCCGAATCAGCCGGAATAACTACAAGAGATTTCATGTGTTTCTTCATATTCTGGTTTATCTCCCTTCCCGCTATCTGGTTTCCCATTCATAAAATGTGAGTACTACTTTAAACTCCAAATGAATACCGCTCTCATCATATTTCATTCTTCTATTCTCCGCCGCTTGTCGAGGCTAGTCGTCATCTGTTCACAGTCAAATCAATCGTTGCTCCAGCAGCGGGGATCATCTTTTTCATTTGGTGTATAGTCAAAGCTAAAGGCGTAGGACCAATTATTTCAAGGCCTAGTACAGTCCATGGATCAGAACTTGGTTGGAACATGATCATTAGTCTAATGTCGTGCATTAGCAACATGGCTACATTGATAACGTGAGTATTTTATTCATTCTTCTCACATCTCCACTCTTCTTCGTTTTCTTCTACACCTTATCCAACGATCATAAATCATTATCCCCACCAACTTGATTATCTCAATTCAAACGGCTTTACACTGCTAACATTAAACTTCGCGTGTTTTTTCTAAATTACACCTTTATCTATTCCCTTTGTTGTGCTTCATACCTACGCCACCGCTTTCCCCAGTTTCTGATGTGTGCGTAGTGTGCGTGCACCCGTGCTCAGGCCTTGACATATTAAATCTTAAAATCTTTATGCATTTGCACATCATGTTTCCCATCTGTTTAATCTATTTTTATTACTTGGTATTGATTTATATCACATTTTTCTTTCGCTTCCTTCCGTCTCGACAATCAATAAACTCAATCCTTGATACCACAGGAACGCTCCAGATTTTTCATCTCGTGCAAAAACGCCATCAGCAGCACTTTGGCCCCAATTATGGTCCGTACCAATTGGCTTTTCATTAGTCAGTTTCGTTGGTATTATCGTCAGTTCTTCTTCCGAAACGATATATGGAGAAGCTATTTGGTCACCTATTGATTTACTTGATCGGTTTTTGAATGATAATCCTTCGAGTGCTACGAGGTTTGGTGTTTGGTTTATTGCTGCTTCGTTTATTATTGCTCAGGTGAGTTATTTCTCTGATGAAAAGTTTGACTTTCAATGACGTAGCCGTGATGCATTGAATTATAATCTATCGTAGTTGGGGTACGTCAATCTTTTTCTCTTACATATCCTTGAAACAAATGGAAATGAAATAAAATGTAACCGAAACGAAAGGAAACTAACCAAATTCTATCTATAGAACCAACATTTCCGCTAATTCAATAAGCGCAGGATGTGATCTCACAGCGTTGTTTCCTCGTTTCATTGTGCGTGTTTTTCTTTTCCTTTTTTGAGGTACCTGTATTACCGGAAGCGAAGGATATACCAAGAGAGAATGCTCATATTTCCATTTTCTTTTCATTCTTTTTCATCATTCAACGTCATAAAGAATATCAGACGAGGAGGTTACATCGCAGCGATCATTGGAATATGTATACTTCCATGGAATCTACTCAAAAGTAGTAATCGATTCACTTCCTATCTATCCGCTTATTCCGTCTTCTTAAGTTCTATCGCTGGTGTTATGGTCAGTTCTCTGTTTCAGTTCCAGTTCCACTCTAGCCTAATTCTGGAGAGATAACTGGAACCTTCTCAAATGACGTTGTTCTTATACTAATTCAACAAATTTGTTTCTTTTTATGTCCTCGTAGATTACGGAGTATTTCCTTGTTCGCCGAGGACGTTATCGTGTTGCAGATTTGTATAGTCCAAGTAAAGATGGATGGTACTATTATACCTTTGGAATTAATCTCCGGTACGATTCTCACACAGTTACTGCGTTATATTCTTTCTTTCTTTTTTCTTACAACACGTTCGCATCGACAGTGCATACGCAGCATATATCAGTGGAATTTTGATCAACGTTGTTGGTTTTGCTGGAGCAGGTAAGTATATTGCGATCAATCTTCTACCACATATTTATGGGAATTCCTTTTTTTCTGAATACAGTTGGTACCGAAGTCCCTCTTACCGCCACTAGAATATACCAAATGTCATTTTTCACTGGATTTGGCGTTTCATCACTCATTTACTTCATTCTCAACATCATCTTCCCAGTACCCGGTACTTCAATCAAAGACAAATTCGAAGAAACCGATTTATCAGATTATTTGGTTAATAATGGTTTTGAAGATGCCAATGATTCATTACAAGATGTAGTTGGGTCTGTTTCTTCTTCTGTTGGTAAAGATGATGATATTAAAGAAGGGAGAAAAGATGTTGATATTGTTATACGAGAGGCTTCATGATTTTTTTTTTACTATACAATATTATATACCTACAAACAAGATGATGTAATGATTTTACATGCGTACAATATACTTCTAGAAAACAAGAATCACATTCATAGTCCACTCCAACACACTTCCCAGTTATATACTCCTCTCTATCCACTATATTTCTATCTTCTCCTTATTCCATTTCCATTCCTTTACGACGACAACGAAGTCTTCGTTACCTGATAAGTATATCCACCATAATTCCCACCAACACCCAACCCTTCCGCATACCCAACCGAAATCCTCTTTCCCTTCGTATCCTCCGCATAATTTTCATAAAAATTATTTTCATCTTTACCCCATTGACATTCTTCTCCATCTGCTCCCTTTCTTCCAGGTCCTTCCCAAAAATGAAATGCTTTACTATGAACTCCATATGAAGCTGGTACTATTTCTAAAAGATCACCACGTGCGATTTCAATTGCTGGGATTTCAGATGCTGGTAAACCTATAAGATAGGCTAAAAGACAACGAATAACGGATGCGTGACCTATAATAAGAAGATCTTCCGTTTCACGTTCTAATTCAATTAGAATAGGTTCAAGTCGGACTATTTTTGCAATTAATCCATGTAGTGAGATATAGTGTAATATATTTATATGTTAAAAAGAAGAAAGAAAAACTCACCACTCAAATCGTGATAACTTTCAGCTCTGGGAACTCTATAAGCATAAGGATCTTTGGTAAATCTCTCCCAATCTTCGGGATAATATTTCTTTGCTTGATCAGGTGTTAAACCATCCCAAATTCCAGGATTAATCTCCAACATTTGAGTCTTTTCCACCACTTTGATTATTTCCGGTAAAGACACTTTGCTCTTTGACGTCGTTGACGATAATGATGATACGGATGCTCCTAAATTCTCTTCTGGTATAGTAGTAGTGGTAGCAGCAATGGTAGCAGCAGCATTGGGGGTAGTAGCAGGAGGAATGGAGGAGACGTTAGTATTGATTTTGTTCAATTTGTTGAGATGTTTGAGTGTTAGTCCTGTGTTTGGATTAGGTGTTGGCATCGGCGTTTTATCATCTGGTGACACTATTTCAATATTGTACTCATCGTTCTCTTCTTTATCATTGTTAAATTCCAAAGGTGGATTTGCGAGGAATGGCCAAGCAGTATGATGAGCACGACGACGTGTAGATGTCCAAATCTAATTCAAAAAAAAAAAGAATTGAGTAAATGTATAAACATCGTATGCCAAAAAAAAAACGTACCACCAATTTCCTTTGTTCAGGTTGAATTCCACGTTCTTGTAATACTTTCATTCTACGTTCAAGCACAATATTCTTGAGTTTCTCTGCATATTCCCATCCTGCTGGTGAAAGGTCTGAATCGGCCTTGTAGGAATGTTCGATGAGAGATTGTCCCGACTGTTATATAGAAAATATATAAGTTGATGTCAGTTGAAAAGAAAAGGAAAAAAAAAAAACTCACTCGAGCGAACCAAATTGTACGAAATCGATTGTGAATGTTCATTAGGAAAAACACGATACGAGACTAAACCGTATTAGCTAAACTGAAGTATCTGGTATAATATGTTTATGAAGTGGACTTACTTGAAGATATCCTTGAATTTTCTGTTTCAGCAATTCAAAATCAATAATCAATCATTAAAATTCCCAAACGCAAAGAATCCGAAAACAACAACATACATTCAACAAAATTTTCTCTCCAACATTGAGTATACGAATATACGGTGATGTCATTTCTTCCACAGGTTCATAATACTTCTCATGATCTTTTATACGAATATAATAATCTTGAACAGCTTTATCTGGATCCCAACCTTTATACTATATACACAATCACAAAAAAGAACAATCAGCAATTCATTAGTATAAGGAGAAAAAAAAAGGAAAAAAAAAAAAAAAACTAACATCAGGTGAAGAAATCTTAACACTCCTAATATTCCGTTCAATGATTTCCTGTTTATCACACATAGACTCTGTATAGTTAGTTATTTCATAAGTAAATGCGTCTTATCAAAATCAACCCCACAAACGGAGAACTCACCCAAGAAAATAATATGAATCCCTTGCTTCTCAAATCTATCCGCCATAGCTTCTCTAGCAGCTCTAGTTCCATTATTCGCATCATAAATAACAACCTGTCCACCACTTTCAAAAAATTCCCAAATTTGCTTCTCACATCCATCCGAAACTTTTTGTCTTAAAGCCATAGTTTCCGGACTCTTAACCCCTAAAAAAAACAAAACAAAACAAAAACCAAAGTGAGCAAAAGCACACACACACACACACACATATATATATATATAGAAGAGAGAGAGAGAGAGAGAGTTGAAACTAAAAACCACCAACATACCTAAAGTAAAATAATCAAAGGCAACTTCTGCGCACCACCAAGCGTCTTTCTTCTAAAATCACCCAAACTAACAACCTGAGTTTTAACTCCCGTCCATCTCAAATATCTTTCCAAAGCTCTCGAAATATGGGTTTTACCACGAGCAGGTAATCCAACCGTAAGTACCAATATCTTTCCTGCATGGAATAAAAGTCCTGATTCTGTAGTGTAGAGTGGTGCGACCATTGTTGTTGGTGTGTCGGTGTTGTATTTGTATTTTCTCTTTCTCTCTCTTTTAGGAGTCGAATACTATAGTACTATAGTCCCCCTTTCTTGAATGTATTGGTATTCGGATTGCTTTAGATCTCGAGTTAACTGATATCGCCTAGTTTATGATAGTAGATGGTTGACAGTAGTTGTTTTATACGGTGGATAAACTTGAATGGTGTAGTCTTCGTATGAGGTTATTAAAAACCGGGGAAGGAGATGGTCGATTTGTTGATAAGAGCCGAGAGGAAGGGAGGGAAGGGAAAGAAAGGGGTACAGATACGAGTAGGAGGCTAGGGAGCTAGAATCCATATCAGTCATTATGTAATCCTGATAAACCAGTTCGTAAGGCATTGAAAAATCGAATATATTTGCAATTTTGGAATATTCCTGAGAGCGATGGAAGAATTTGCAGCGATTAGAGTCAAGAACACATACGTAGAGAGAGAGGAAGAGACAGAACAAAATATACAAAAGAACATTAGAAGAGGGGGGGTGGAGGGAGAAAGAAAGAGAAGAGAGATCACAACAACAACAAAAAATTAAAACTCAAAACGATTGAAAAACAACATATAAAGGTCCCCCTATAATCGACGAGTAGACATAAAAAGAAAGAAAAAAAGGAACAAATGAAAAAAAAAGACGGGGAAAAAGAAAAGGAAAAAAGGGAAAACAGTACAGAAATCATTCTTTCAGCTTCTTTTGGTTTTTGTTATACCGATCCAATTGAAGGTGCAGAAGCTCTATAATCCTCCATCTCTTTATCCAAATCATCTTTACTAGCAGGTCCTTTCTTAACCATAGCAGCACCTCCAGAAGCTCCTGCAAACTGCTTCTTCAATCTTCTAGGTCCCTTCTTAACACGAACACGTCGTGCAGGTACAATTTGAGTTTGAGCGGCGGGACCGGTAGGAACTATAGGTACAGGTGCTATTTGTGTTCGTTGTTGTCTAAATGAGAAAACTAACGTTCATAAAAATGCCCAACAAAAGAAGAAGAAAGATTACTTACAGCGTCAAAGGTGGTGTTGGTTTTGGTGTAGTAGGAACATCAGGAATTCTTCCTCCTAATCTTGTTAGAAGAGAAGGAGGAGCTGTTGATGATTGTGTAGTAGCATTTGTAGATCCAGGAACTCCATCATAGATGATTTCGATTTTGATTGGTTTTCCTGAAGACAAAACAAAAATGTCAACGGAACTGTCATCTCAGACAGACAAGAAAAAAAAAAAAAAAACAGAACATACGTCCATCAACAATTTTACCATCATACTTCTGTCTCGCCACAACCGCATCTCCAGGTCTTGTAAACGTAATAACAGCCATACCCTTTGAATGACCTTGACTATTATACACCAAAAACATATCCTTCAAAGGTCCAACAGTCTTCTTGAACAATTCCTAGTATACACAAAAAACCATAAATCAGTACTTTCTTATTACCACATTTACAGCCCACAAAAAAAAAAAACTCACCTCAATTTCATCATGAGTAACATCCGTAGGTAACCTCGACAACAAAATCTTACTTCCAACTTCCTTCCCTTTCCCAACACCAACACCAACACCATTCGCATTATTCCTATTATTCACAGCATTATTAATAACATTAGCTTTCCAAGCAGGTGCAGGAACAGCTTTATTTCCCAATAATTGACGTTTAGCACCACCATGAGCATGTGAATTTGTAAGTCTAGCTGCAGCTTGAGCTTGTAGTCGATGTAAATGAGGATTTGTATAATTGCTTTGCATCATCTTTGGTTTTGTAAGGTGTGTGTGTGGAGTGTGTGAGATGGGTGTTGGTATAAGTGTATTCAATTGGTTTGGTTATGTGATGGCGTGGCGTGTGTGTTGTGTGTTCAGGTTGAGCAAAGGACCAGAAACACGCGATGTATGTGCGTAAAGGATCTTGCTTTCAAAAAGACTTGAATCAAACGCGTCCCAGTTAATAATCAGTCAATAATTCATAAACCAACACTTACCTCAGATGACCGATAAAACGTCAAAGCAGAAAGAGGGAGACAAACGATGGAAGGTTATGGTTTATGGTTTGGTGGCGCCGTATTAGCAAAACAGTTCTTGTCCCCGTGATTTATTTGGCAAACTCATCAACCGCAAATAATTATCGGCAATTTATTTATCCACAATTATTCCGAACATTAAATGTCCATCGTCTACAGTGGGGAAATACATAAATCATAAATACCATAAAAACTTTTACCCAAGGAAATACACTACGCTCTGTAGTCAATCCGCCTCTTCTTCAAGTTCCGGTTGTTCTCCAACACTTCCCAAACCCCCAAGTACTCCCATCTCAATCTCTCTTCTCTCCTGAACCTTCAACTCAACAGCATCCAAATCTCTCTCTAAATCCAAATCTAAATCCAAATTTTCAAATATTCCATCATCATTCCCACTTCCACTTCTACTTGCACCAACCAATCCTCTCAACCTCCCAACCTCCATTCTCAATTTCTTAATTTCCTCATCTCTCCTTTCCACTCTCGCTTTTAAAACCCTAATAAACTCATTCCCACAAACCAATAACTGTAACTTACTAACTCCCTTATTCGGTCCTTCCGTTCCAGATTTCGGTGGTCCTCTAGGAGGTAAAGAACCGGGAAGTAGAGAAGATGAACGAGGAGGCCAGGCACCTGGTATTCCTATATTATTATTCGAATTCCCATCATCCGCATCGGACAATAAAGGAATAACAGGTAAAAGTGTTCGTAAATCATCAAATGTTGATTTCAATGAATCTCTACGTTTTTGTTCTGCTGCTTTATGTGACGTTTTACGAGGAGGTTGTTGACTATTCATGTTTGATGTCGAGTTTGACATATTCAACTCTGCCGGGTTGGCTGCAAGATAAGAGAGCATTGTTTTTGTCAGTCAAGTCGAACATAGAATGAGAAAATAGAAAAACTTACAAGGAAGAATCGCTTTCAACCCCATTCCAGCTATATTTGAAGTCGCAGCAACAGCAGCAGCTCTTCGAGTCCTCCCACTTGCTAATCCAACGCCATTAACTCCACCATTCTTTTGTTTTTCCTTCTCTTTTGTTTTTTCTTTCTCTTTTTTCTTTTCTTTCTCTTTCTCTTTCTCCTTCTCCTTTTCTTTCTCCTTCTCATTCTCATTCACATATACCTCTTTCCTCCTTTCTTCGCTCCCATCTCTCCGATGCCCAACCTCTTCCATTTGTCCCTGCCCACGTCCCTGATCCTCAACTTGACCAATAAACCCACTAATACCATTCCCATTCCCACCACCCAACCTCCCAAGTTTCATAATACTAGCAGGAGTAACAGGCAACAACCTTCCTTCACCTCCTATCCCTTCCAATCCCATCATCCCCAAACCACCCATTCCCATTCCCATTCCCATACTCGAATTAGCACTTCCATTCCCGCTGCTATTGTTATCATTATGGTGATGAGTAAGATTCGGATTCGAAGAAGAAGCAGATGAAGAGGAAGATTCCGGATGAGCAGGCGGTGGTGGCATACTCATATCCAAATCAACAGGTGAAGGTGTATCTCCCACCCCCATCCCCATTCCCACTCCCATTCCTCCCATTCCTATTCCCATATCCATTCTCACCATCGAATTCATATTCCCATTCCTAATATCGACATCATTAACATGAAAATTGATTCCAGCATTCGTTGTTGAATTGACTCCCTGTGCTTGTCCTTGTCCTTGTCCTCTAGTGATACTATTCATCCTCGACCTTTGTCCAGTCAACAACGGCGTATTCGTAACAGATTTCGATCCTCTATACATCTTCCTCCTCGCAGAACTCGAACTTGAATTCGAAGATGGTATCTTGTTGTTATTGTCATTGTTATTACCACTCAACATCGGTGAAGTGGGGGATATAAGAGGCGAAGGCGTTAAACTAGAAGATTGAGGTAACAATGTTAAAGGAGTCAAACTATGATGACTGTGATGAATCGCTTGAGACTGAGGTTGAGATTGAGAGGGTCTTGTAGAATTTGAATTTGAATTTGAATTTGAACTATCCCAAAGCGAAATTGACTGCTTCTTCCTAACACCACCCATGGCATCCCCACCCCCATTTCCATTATCATTGTCATCCGCAGGTCTTTTTCCTCGTAAAGACGATGACGACGACGGATGATGGGAGAAACTTGCAGATCGTGTATGAGGATGATGAGAGCCGTCATGTTGTGAGTGTTGATGGTTCCCCGCCGGCCCAAACAGGGGACTGGTTATAGGGGAGATATCAAGATCGGTACCGGTCATAACAGATAAAGTACTTGAGGGCGGGGGATTGGTATTGCTGTTGAACATGGGGCTAGAACCATCGTGGTGATGTTGGTGGTGGTGGTCATGTTGAGAGGGGATATTGGATTGGATATGGAAAGCCATTTGAGGGGGGGCAGTGTGAGGATGTACTGTAAAATTGTGTGGCTGGGAGTAGGAAAAGGAATGTTCGTGATGATGCTGGAAAGGGTGGTGATTTTGTTGGGTAGAAAGGGGAGCATCGAGGAAGGAAGATTGCGAGTTGAGGATGATAGGAGATACATATTCCATGGTGGTTTCTCGTGGACGTATTTCTGTAGAAGGGCCTAGAGCAAAATTTAACTTTTGGCACAATTGTTTTGTAGTAACAAACCTGGAGTGAGTAGACCAGGATAAGGCAGCTGTGTGGCAGGTGCTGAAGAGCCTTGGTCCTTTGGGGGAGAGGTAGAAGAGAGTAAAGACTGGCCGCTGATCAGTGCTATCTGTTGTTGTGTCCATTTCAGCCCATACAAAGGAGAGGCAAAGCAGGGCGTACCTGCTGCTGAAATATTTGATTCTGGAGCTGCTGCAGTTGCTGAAGCTGCGCAAGCTTGAATTGCTGCTCGAGCAGGGTCTGAGGGTTGCACTGAGCGGGGGTATTCGAGCCCTGGCTCAGTTGATCGCTGTTGAGCATATTTCCGAACATGTTCATTGTAAGCTGGTTTTGGAGGCTGGAGGGCGACATGGGTGGTTGTGTGCCCGACGGCGACGAGAAGTCGTGCATAGGCACGGATGGTGGCGGAAAGAAGGAGGCCAGGTCGTTGCCGTTGTGCTTGTCCATCGAAGCCTGTTACTGCCTTAGATAAACCTGATATTATCCTCTCATCCCCCTTTCGGCCCGGAGCTCCATTCGCCGGCCGAAAAATTCACTCTCCATAACAAATTATATCATAGCAAAAACATCAGCACACTCATAACTAGCAATTAGGGTATACTAAATCCATCACGCATTGACCACCTCCTTATGGTTCACAAATTTCTTAATCACGTTCTTCAGCCTTCCTAGCACTTCTCGTGCTTTGTCACCATCCTCGGGTAATTTCTCCTGTCCCGTTCCCAACTTGAACAGATACGCAAAGTCGGCTTGTATGTTCAGCGGCATCTTGGCCGATGCGTTCTTCTTCTGCTTCAGTTCTAATCGTTCTTTAAACTGTTTCGCGAATTGTTTCGAAACAAGATCCGCTCGCTCAACAACCTCGAATGGTACTCCAGCCAAGTTGGCAACATGGGTACCAAAAGACGATTCAGCGACGCCCTCAATTAGTTTGTATAAGAAAACGAGCTATGGGAAAATGAGCACTAGGCCAGTTGGAGTAGAAGAAGATAAATCCTTACTTCTTTCTTTTCTTCGTCAACTAATGTAGACATGTGCATATTTCGTACATTCGGGTGATACGCAAACTCATCGGTTAAGGAGCCATAGTGTGTCGCAAAGAAAGTCAACGGAAGAGTATGTGTCGCTAGCTGATGCAATACCGCCTATTCAAAACTCTGTCAGTCCTGAACACAAACAATATCATGTTCTACTCACTCCAGCAATAGCCATACCATCCTGTCGAAAAGTGCCTCAGTATAGGTTCTAAACTACAACAGAAATTTCACATACATAGGTGGACGTTCCGCGACCCAGCTCTGTGAGGAAGCATGAGGATAAGTTGTAAACTCGAGAGGAATATACACACCATCCAAAATGACCAGCGATCTCGGTGTTGCATCGCGCAGAATTTTACAACTATCAAGGAATTCAACGATGGTACTTAGTAGAAATTAAAACGACCAACCATTCATCCAATTCCACTTTGAACGTGCTGGCATGAGAAAACATGTTGTCATACGCTCCCATCCGGGTGATAATAGCATCAACTGGACTCAACCTGTACAATAGGTCAGAGTTACTCCACGTCGGTGTTCATAAAACCCGACGCACCGAGCCTTCGCTGCTGGGACAAACATTCCCAGTTGTGCCATGATCTAGGCCCTGATCAGTATTAACAACTACTGGAGATTACAACCACATACCACACCGATGGCAGTCATTCTCATGAGCTGTATACAAGAGTATTAGGTGTGAAGACCTATGCATGGTTGAAATTCCGTACCGTTGATTTTCCACTACAAAGAATGTAAGCAATATATTCAGAACAAAACAAAGTCCAAACTCACGCCATGTTCGGACCAGTCAACAATGCAACCTTCCCAACATCCGAGCCTAGCTTCAGATCGTTTGCAATGAAGTTCGTGACATTACTGTTGAGGCATAGGATAGGGTGCCTCAACTCTTCAAAGTCCACAAATGCTGTGTCACTATCAACAAACTCGGGACGACAGGATGGAGACCCAATGACTGTAGACGATTTAGCCAAACTGAATAAACAATCTAGCTCCGCAAACACGCGTATCGCTCTTAACCAGGTAGAACGATCCGCATCAAATTCAGCGAAAAGTCTAATTTTGAAGTTTTTGATGGCGCCCGTCCTATTCTCTCGAGCTTCTTTGAGCTGCCGGATTTTAGGTTGAAGTCTAGTAACAATATAGCGATTCTTGGCCTAGACTCTGATTAATTTGACACAGATGACTTTCGCCAAAAATCAACATACCTTGGTACCGCTATTCTTGGTCCATGTTGAGGGAATATTTTTCTTTGTTGCTGGTGTTTCAACAAGATATATATCCTGGGAGAGTAGGAGTTCAAATGTGCCATTATTAGCATAATCAAGTAATCGTACCTTGTTTCCAACTGCACTGTGCCAGTACGAAAGCTTGAATCTAATTTTTCCTTCAGTCAGGAAACAAGCACATGGTAAGTTTATCTTACCCAACCTCACTCTCCAATTCACCAAGTTCTTCTTCTAGTTCTTTCTCAAGCCCATTGATTTCGCTTACAATAGCATCATACTCTTCATCTTTTCCCTTTTGAGGAAGCAATTCATCCGTATCTAACGATCCTCTGTAAGTCATGAAATAATATACAAGATAATACTTACCCTTTGAACCAGGAACAGGTGGTTGGAACATATTCTCAATATGTTTTATATGAGAGATTAGGTCTGGAGCACCACGGAGGAGACCGAGTATGGTTTTGGACTGGAAGCTTTCAGATTCATCCGCAAGCTTTGTGAGTCCTCGAGTCAATTTCTTGAAAGACTACGGTATTGTGTTCGATAGAAGTACTTCAAAAGGACAACTGAGAATTCTCACCGATAACACTTTCAAGAAGTCTCTGATGCGACAATTTTTGGCATGTATCCGCGAGACGATGCGTTCGAGATCAGGTAATCCTTTTGCAATGTCTGCAAATTCAGCTTCAAAGGTAGCGTGCTCCATAATATCTTGTACGGCATCAAGTCGAGCGTTAATATCGTCAACGTTTCTCAACGGCATGCATAACCAGATTCGGAACAACCGTTTCCCTATAACAGGTGTCAAGGCTAGTTTTTTCGATGTCAGAGGAAAGTACCTACCGAATGGTGTAATGCACCGGCTCAAAAGTTTGAGCAGCGTACCATCCTCGGTACCCTCGTCATTCATAAGAATCTTTGTGGTGATGAATAAAAAAACGTATATATCCCAGGGAAGTGTACATACCTCAAGATGAGCTAAACTCTGACCCTCCAATGTCAAACCTTGTTCTTTCTTCATAGGATCATAAACATTGAAATTCCTCATGCTGATGATATCCTTATCAATATTGAGCTGGCGCAAGTACCTGCATATGCATAATACCTAGTAAAAAAAAGACTTCAAAATCCTTAAAAAAACGTACCATAGCATGCTCCCAAGTGCTTCGATAGCTTTGGGGTACACAACCATTTCCCTAATCGATGACGGAACGGAAGAAGGCAAAGTATCAGGCTCCATCTCTTCGTCGTCTTCGGTTGGGAAGAAAGCCTTCAATTGTACGACTGTTTGATCAAAATCGTAACCTTCAACGGACCGCAGGCTTGTCCAAAGGCAATTCGCAGGCAGAACACTCTTCAACAAGCGTGTCGTCGAAACAGACAATGTGCCCTAAACGCCATTTAAGTCATCAAGCCAGTCATTATTGGGTTTGTAAATTACCTGTTTGAATAATAACTCCTTGGGTCGAATCTGTCGCATTAACGTTTCCAGCTTGGTACGGCAGATATCATCTTCAAAGGCGCTGAGATTGAACTGTGACGTCGAACTGTCCAGAACGCAGATGCCAAATTCATTCACATCATCGCTGTTATTTTCTGACTGCTTCTCCGCGACAGCGACGCAGTGACCAGCTTGCTCGTCCGTGAGTAGTTCTGGATCGACCAGAGTGCCATTTGTATACACTTTGTTTAATGCACTACGAACATAGTTTTAACGTGAAATTGTAGAGTTCAAAAAAAGGTTTGTACCGTTGAACAATCTTATCTTTCGCTTTGTCTTCTGTGGCTTTGCCTTTAGATTTGTTCGCGACCATACGCATTTCTGCGCCAAGAGCTGTTTCAGATTGATCTACACGGCCAACCTTGTAACCTGATTTGAAGGTTAGAGCCTCGAAGCACGCCGACAGGCAGAGGCACACCTTTGCCTAGGAACTTTCTGTATGACATTCAGTAAATGAATAAACCGAAAGAAAGTTTGCAGACTTACGCGGCCCAGAAATTGAAAGACATTTCGGGGACTCCGACCTGTTTGTGCGAAATTGAACATCAAATAGAATTATTGTAAAATATGATTACCATGGACATTTTTACCCGTGAAGTCAACTTTAAATCGAATTCTTGATGACCAACGCGGGCATCATCCTCGTATAACTATATTAATTGTCAGGGAAAATCTACATAAGAAAGAGAAGGCCATCTAACCTCAAAGAACTTGCTGCATAAAAGGAATCGTCGGTTAGTATTATAATAGAACATAGGAAATCAAACGCACCCCTTCTGGAAAAATAAGATCTACAAAGTAGTTGAGTAGGTAGTAGCGCGTCAGTTGAAAGTGATCCACTGACCGTATCATAATGATTTTGCTTGATCTATACCCAGTTTTTAGTTAGGGACTCTTGAGAACCATACGTGACATACCTCCCAGAACTAATGATCAGGTCAGTAAGTCATATGACACCAGATATCAAATTCATACCTGTTTCTCAAAAGGTGTAAACTCTTTCCAAGCCGAAGATGGGATATAAAGAGTTCTCGGGTCATACCCAGGTTCACCGGGTCGCCGACCATCTTTCTATAAGAGTCGAAATTGAGTGCCAGACTTTCGTCAAAGCAAAATGAGTCTCATACATCTTTGACAGTCTGTAAAAATGAATACGGATCATCGGCGGTTTTTTTGTCATTCTTCTTTCCTTGTTCTCGTTGCTCTGCTGCAGTCAAGAAACTTGGGTTGGTTCCGTTTGAACCTTCAGAGGCCTTTGCACATTTTGCAGGTAGTGCTTTTGACTGCTTGCCCTTTCCAGCCCGTTGCTTCTTCGTCGTATTTTCTTCGTCAGATTCATTCATCGAATCATCAGACGCAATAATAGACCGACGTGAAGATGTTGAAGAACGGCCTGAAGACTTGACAGAACAATTATCAAAATCTGATTCCGAGTCAAGAGCAATGAAATCATCGTCATCGTTGTCCGACCGAGTGCGGGATTTTCCTTGGACAAATATGTTGACTGGCTGAAGAAACAACAACAATTGATATTTACCTTTCTTTGTTGGTGATTTCTTAAAACGGCTCAAGCGACTAGAGAAATTGTTCGATACATCTTCGTCTTCATCTTCACCTTCACTGATTGCTAGAGAAAGACGCTGACGCTTGGAACGACCTATGATACAATATGAATATATCACAACGATACAGTAGTCTTGACGTACTCTTTGGTTGTACGGGAGAGGACTGTGAAACAATTTTTTGAGATTTATTTCCGTTAAGGTCGTCTTCGTCAGAATCCTCAACAACAGCTTTACGCTTCTTATAGTTCTGTAACATCTCAGATTAGCATACAGCCACCTTTTGGTGTGCATTTATTTCTCATACCAATGATCGCGGCTGTCCCAACTCTTCATCCTCTGACATCATGTCGACATCAATAGGATCACTCGTAGGAGGTGCCCGTGACGACGTAGAGCTTGCGGTCACAGATATTGCTAGCTTTCGTGTATTCGAGCTTTTAGGTTCTGGAGTCACCGGTTCAGCCGGTGGACTAGACGCGTCCTCTGCAAGAGACATAGCAGAACTCTTCCGTGCTACTGGCTTTGGTGCAGCCTTCGCAGGTTTGGCCTGGGAACCAGTGGGAGTCTTGGTAAAAAAGGACATGAGACTCTTCTGTGTCATTGCATCCTTTCCCTTCTCCTTTGAAGCCATCTTGGCGACTAGACGAGTGCGAGGGTGGATGTATGCGGTTTTGTGCTAGAACGCGTTGGGACGTGTTTGGTGCCGACAAGTTATATATGGACCCACGTGACAGCAATTCATTCATTGAAATTGAGTTTCCTGTTTCTGGTACACCCATATCGCAGAGGTGAGTCTCCAAAAACGCAAAATAGGGACTTTAAATTGAATGATAGAAACTCTATATATCCATCAGTTGACAAACCAGCAGGGACATCATAGCCCACGATAAGATGTTACCCCCAACGCAAGCCGAACCGGAACAGGAGGACTACGAAGATATTTTGCAAGATTCTTTGTCGTTTATCGGTGGTACAACTGTCCTGGACGATCCTACCATCAATTATGGTCCGCTGGCTCTGACAGTAGCACCCAAGGTTCGTCACAAGCTGACTTGTAATCACTCCTATATTTACGACTGATATCAGGAAGGCAAAGTACGCCAGTCGATCATTGTATCATTGATCTTATATTGATCCGTTGACAGGCGAATACGCTGTTGGCCGACCATCTGTTTTCTCCCGCACTCTTTCTCGCTGAAAGAATAGAGCGGCAACTATTATCCGCTTCCAACTTGACCGGTACCACAATATTCATATCTTTCCTGGCCCCTATCTAACTATCTACAGTTGTGGAACTTGGATCAGGAACTGGTCTTCCATCTTTATTACTTTCTACACAAAACAATGCACCCAGTCTTGTTGTTGTTACCGACTATCCAGATGAGACTATTCTTGACAACTTGCGTAAGAATGTTGACAGGAACCAGGGCCATGTAAACGAACATTGCACAGTCAAGTGCCTTGGTTATGCATGGGGCACGGATACCCAACACCTAACGTGAGTGTAAATCAATCTTAAGTAAATCTGTTTCAAACATTTTCTGTAGAGATTTACTCCCATTGAATGAGAATGGATTTGACGTTGTGATCATGTCCGATCTCCTCCATTTCGACAGTTTTCATGACATTCTTGTGGATTCAGTAACGAAATTACTAAAGAGATCCCCGACCGCAAGAGTCCAAGTGGCGGTGAGGTAATTGCTGTGTTTGTAGAACTTATCTCACAGATATACGCAAATATTTAGGCAGGAAACTACACCCCACCAAAAGTTTGTAATAGCTTTCTGGAACAAGCAGCAAATGCTGGCCTCGAATTTCAAGAAATAATTGCTGAACAAGCTGAACAGAAATGGCTAGGCGAGATGGAGGTCAGCGGATTTGATACGGATGCTTTGTCATTCAGGAAAATGGCCTGTCGTTATTGGATCGGAAAATGGAAAGATCAAACCCTAATTGCCGCTGGCGATAAAGCCTAGGATTATTGCCTCGATTTTTTCCAACCAATGATATATGCGCTAGAATTCCACTATGATATTGCAATCAACGAACTACTTACAATCGAGGATCGCCTTTGCTTTTGCCTCATCACCTTCCGACAAACTCCATATCAAACCTCTATCAGGTCCCAAGCCATCCTTCACCAACCTATCATACACTTCTTTGACTGCTTTTGGCCCATATATGCGCTCCAACTTTACCCAACCTGTGCAGTCTACCATAAGTGCTTTCCAAGCTTCCAGTTGTCTTTTGAATATTTCCGTCACCGGAAGTTGATGCCTCCTTACATCCAACCATTCTGGCATGAAAAATCGCTCGAGATGATTTTCTTGACCTCCGATGAACTATCAAATGTGTTCTTCGACCATTCCCCTTCATCAGCTTTTCCTGAATCAGGTGTAAGGTTTGTAATTCCCAATGATATGGACCCCACCAATTTGCCGTTGTTCCTGGAAGGGCTAAAGTATGACCAGATCCGCTCGTTAAGACTGTCGTTACCAGCAACATCAATATATAACACTTTGTCCTCTTCATCCCCCTTGAAAGCCGATATTTTGTCAAATTCGTCATAAGTGTAAACTTCATGATAAAGACCTAACCCTTTCGTGAAGTTAACATTCCTTTTGGAAGTCAATCCGATAATCCTAGTATTCTTCGACAACTCTCCACGAGAGATGCGTTTTCCAATCAAATAAGCAAGACAGAAAGCAGTCTTCGCTGAAGCGGATGAAATAACGATAGTGGAAACTCCTCCTTTATAGTTTGTCGAGTTGATCCAATCTTCACACCAGTATGAAGTCCAAAATAGAGGACGATACAACATCGTAAGATCCTCTGCTTCTGGTGTAGCCGTATACTGAGGATCAGTTGCACAACGGAGGATTTGGTTATAAGGTCGTCGATCTGTGTGCGTGCGCATTTTTTTTTGTTCAGTTGGCTGTGCGAGTTGAGAGAGAGAAATTGAATATACCTGTAGGAAGGTGTGGACGGGGAACGTAGAAAGCATATTTGTTGATATCACTTGGTGAAACTGGGAGCAAAAGATACTGAACAGGTGCAAGATATCCATAAATACGTTCGCCAATGGGAATCTTCGGATGTGTGGATTTGATGACTGTAGCAAAACCCCATACTGGTATTAAACCGTGTGTAGTTGGGCTGGTATTGGACGCAGTAGGTGCAGGATGGAAATCAAAATACCTGTAGTATATTTTTGTGAGAAGTGATAGAGAGGTGTAGGAAACTGTAGCTTTTACCGAAAGTGAGGGTGTTCACCTAGAGCTTGATAGGTAATGTTATTAGCAGAAAAGCCAAACCGGTCGACTTTGATTAAAATGTGGTTTTCAGGAATGGACTCCGGGGTATTGGTAATAACTAGCACAGGTTTATTGGGGTCACCGTCAGTTGAAAGGCGTGGAGAGCATAGTGCAGTGTTCGTGGGGGTGGTCGTCATGAAGAAGTATCAACTTGAAGACTAGACTGGTCAGTGTCTCAACACCCGTGGAAGTGGGATTTAAGAAGCTTTTCCCGGTAGGTATGAAGTCCACATCTGTTACCGGGCTTAGACTTGTATTGCTTGCACTACGCTCGGCACCAATTCTCGGTTTCTGATGTTGCCGGACTGCTTTGACTTGTTTATCATGTCACATGTTTTCAAATTTCAGCACAATAATTTAGCGGGAAACCCCGACCTGGACAAATAACCTCTAATGACTCTCACGAACTTCTAACGGACCTCTATTCAAAGATGTTATATCAAGCGTTGCACTCTGGTTCAACCCCACCTGCAGCCTACATTAGCTGACTACTCTTGTGACGGCCCACGGGTTCGTGCGGCAACCTGATCGCCAGGTCCCTTACAAGTGGTTAAGCAAGCAACATGAATTGCGCGAGCTTTCAACGTGTTTAGATCGGGCTCGACCGTCGACTACAAAAATATCAAAGCCATCGAAAAAAATATACTCTGAAATCCAGGACATCAAGAAACATAACGAAACTCAGGAGCCTACCAAGAAGTAAGTTTTCGTACAACACTGTAAGAAATGAAGCAATCGCTTACCTTGTCAGCTAATTCACGAGTATTAACCTTGACACCAGGTTTTGGTTTCCCAGATCTTTTTTCTCTGCGTAAGTTATCCCATCGATAAGATGCCTATCATAATGAGAGAGTTTAAATCTAATGTTGATCATAGAAATGTACATTAGGTAAAGACTTACGGAAAGCGTTAGAGCGCAAATCGCCGCAAGGAATTCAAGTGCACATCCAACTGGATAATTTATGAAGTGAGTTGTCAATATTTGAGTCACTTGAAGTAAGGACATACTCGCAAACCCTTTACTATATTGGAAGGTACATCAACTGTTGAGATAAAATCATAAACAAATGTTCGACCTACACATAATGGGGTCCTTCTGTCTTAGGATAAATATGTGATCCCAGGATACTACCGCCATGACCAATGGACATGAATAAGCCCAAACCAGTGGCCTTCTTCGTCTCTGAACCAAGATTGTGTGTAACTAAGTGAACATAAGTTAGGGTAGGGTATTGAGATAGCAAATGTACGGGAATGATCAATGAACGCACACCAAGTCATGAGAAGTCCCATAGTGGTATAATTTCCTGACACAATGAAAAATGTTGCAAAATAACGAACACCGACGCTTGTTGGAGCCAACATAAGCCTGTAAAACTCATACATTAGAGATATCATCTATAGAATTTAGAGGACACACAAAGAAACGTTCTTACAAATAACCAATTCCAGAAATTATCGCAGCAGTTGCTATAAATAGACCACGATGTTGCATCCGATCCGAAGCAAAAGAAAAGGTAATCAGGAACACGGCGGCAGTGGCATAGGGTGGGACAGTAAGTAACTGTGCGCGAGCATTACCTATATTCGCGTGTCAGATACCCAATGGAAATTGGTATGTTTTTTCAAATGATACATAGTATGTACTCACTGTAACCAAGGGTCTGGATCATGGTAGGTAGGAATGCAGAAATGGACGCTATACCACAATTGAGTCCAAAGGCAATTACGCCTCCTATATAGACCTACAGAAACAAAAGAGAGCATGTCGTGTAGGTAATTGGTACACAAAAACTGACTTGAACTTCTTACCCTCCAATCTTTTAAACCCATCCATATGTGTGCTAAGGAACTCGAGAGTATCAGACCTTTTTATTCAGAATTAAGAATGAGATACACACATTTATTGACTGTAGCTCCTGAATCTGCGCTCGCATATCTATTCATGCGTTCCAAGGCTATTTTTCGTTCTTGCTCATTCAAGAAAGTCGTTGACTCGGGTCTGTTCGGCAATAACAACAGGCTTACCACCCCAAGCAAGACAGAAGGGAGGCCCTAATGATAGTCATGGTCAATTCAAATATCAAGTCCCAAAGACCATTGAAGTGTTCTAATTATACCTCAATAATAAAAAGAAGCCTCCAGTTGGCGATATTTGCATGGGCATGTTGAACGCCAAATGCAATGAGACCACCGAATGCACCAGCAACAGAGGCAAAGCCATACCAATACGCCACCTACTCAGGTAGTATAAATTAGTAAAGGTAACAAAATATATGTCATATGAGTCGTACCCGAAGACCGATCTCCTCTTTGGTATAATAGTAAGCTGCTCCCCATTGAGACAAAAATCTCCACGCATGATACGAAGTAACATACAGAGATACAGCGGAATAGCTGGTCCGAAGCACGCTTCGAACGCTCCCAAGAACACACGAGTCACAAGCAGCCCTTGAAAATTAAAAGCGGTGGCCTGTTACACTCAATAAGAGACACATGACATAGAGCTAGACATATAAGCAAACATACTGAAAGAGTGGAGCATATACCCCAGCCTATAGCAGCTCCTGATAGCCACCAACGTGGTGGGAGGAGTTTGGAAGTTACAGTAGCTGGTGATTGAAAAATAATCTGAAGAGATTTTTTTTGCTATAGTTAGTTTTGACCCAAAGAAAGTGAATGACGTTGTCATATACATAAGTGAAGAAAAATGCTGAAACTATCCAATCGTATAATTGCCCAGTTGGATCCCCACCAAGTATATCCTCAGGCATTCCCTGAAGACGTGCATTGCCAAGGTTCGAGCGATCAAGAACTGGACAGATGAAATCAATATATGCCAAGTGATCTTAACTGTAAATTAATGAGATCAAAATTGGACTTACAAGCGAATAAATAGAGCAAACAGGCGATAGGTAGAATCCTTTTGTCAAGTTTTCGTACCAAAGCTTTTTCTTGGGCTCGATCAATAGATCTTTCATCAATATCGGCCGGGTCAGCTGTTAGAGCTTCGGATGAAGCATCGTCTGTTCTTTTTTCTTCACTGATACGAGCCAGAGATTCACGCTTTCTGTGCGCAGACATGGTGAGTGGATAGAATAAACAGGAAAGCTGAGCACAGTAGAACGCAGCTTGATAAATGTTCAAGACTAAGGCAAGCGCCGGACTATACTTCGGATTTCCGTGCGTCCTTTCCTCAAAGTAGTCGATGAGAACATTCAACAAGTGCTTCCTGAAACTACGGTCCAGGTAAGTCCAGTACATTGAGAGCAAGGTGAAGATTTGTCCGACAGATTCGGCGCATGATTCTCGCAGTAGACATCATTAACGGGCGAGAAATTCCTGCTTCTCTTCCATGCTATGTTAATCACGGATAGAATGAGCGGATAGAATGAGCCTATCACTGATATATTCTCATGAGTGACTCAATTTAGTGTCCTATCGATTATCGGATGTAGCAGAATTAGTGAGTACTGGTGGTGAGTGGATGTCTGATGCACGATGGTTCGCTTCTAACTTAGAAGTAAATTGATGACGAGTTTCTTGAGTAATTTGGAGCACATTTACCTAACCAATTTAGTTCCCGTAGTTGTATCGATGTACTTATGTATATGTACTATATACTCCGGAAGAAATGCTTTATTGTAACATGCATATCTCAGAGCAGTGGCGGCGGCGGGGATTCTGATTAGCCGATATCATTCTCTTCTTTGTGTATGTAATCGTGTATCCACCGAAACCCCGACTCGTTTTCATTGTCAATCATCCGCACTCAATATTTTTTAATGTTATCACAAAAAGCGCCCTTGTTCAAATGTCTCCTATGATTGAGGACATGGAAGGGGAAGTGCGTCGGCTGATGGCTGGGCCCATTCTTGGCTGAGTCGTTTGATATGGTGAAGTTATGTTCTGGTGGGCCTACGTATACTACTACTAACCTGTGCCCATCTTTCAATTACTGATATGTATGCGTACAGCTTGGTGGGAAGCTTACACGCGGCGATGAAAAAAAAAAAGGGAAAAAGAAGATAAGATCCAGTTTCCGGACAAAACACGCATATAATGATTGAGAAATGCAAATAGTATCCGTACTTGGCGGGAGAGATAGAAATACAACAGACGATGTTAATAAGCACAGAAATCATAATCCCATTCATCTCAAGAGACGTAACGGTAGTCAGGAGCCTAGTAGAAATAGATGAATAATCGAAAGTCAAGTTAGAACTGACAGCATACCTTGTCAGCCAGTTCATCAGTATTAACCTTAACACCGGGTTCTGGTTTCCCATATAATTTATCCCTACGTGAGTTTTCCCACATATAGGATGCCTTCATAAAATTTGTCAGCCAAAGCACTAAATTATAAAATGAGTAGTAGGAGAGACTTACTGAAAGAATGATAGAGCCAATCATCGCAATGAACTCGAGTGCACATATAACTGACAAAGAGATCATGTCAGCTTAAATCTCCAATAACATAAATAGGAACACACTCGCGAATCCTTTACTACATAAGTCAAGCACATCAGTCGTTGATATACGAGGATCAATTGTTAAACATACATATATCGTGGACCTTCCGTCTTGGGGTATATGTGTGATCCTAAAATGCTGCCACCCTGTCCAAGTGACATAAATAAGCCTACGCCAGTAGCTTTCTTTGACTCCGAGCCAAGGTTATGTGCAACTGTGATAGAAGATCTGTTGTTAAGACATTAAATGGACGCGGCAAGTATTAACATACACCAAGCAATGATAAGTCCAATAGCGGTATAGCTTCCGGAAACGATGCAAAACGTTGCGAAATAACGAACGCCAATGCTTGATACTGATGTAGCCAACATAATTCTATCAGGTCCGTATGTTAGGAAGAATCATCTTAAGATTTGGAAAATCATTTTAAAAGCAAAACTCTTACACATAACCAACACCAGCGATCGCTGAGGAAGCCGCCATAAATGTGCCACGATGCTGCATGCGATCTGACATCATAGACGCGGTGACCAGACACACGGCGGACGTAGCGTAAGGCGGAACAGTGAGGAGCTGTGCACGAGCATTATCTAGTACGTTCGCATGTCATATATCCAGCGATAGCCACCATATGTCAAAAGGTAGTATGCACTCACTGTAACCGAGGGTTTGGATCATAGTAGGGAGAAAGGCAGAGATTGATGCTACAGCACATGTATATCCGAAATAGATTGTGGCTCCAAGGTAAACCTGTAGAAACGGTCATTATCAGTGTAAGTAACTCATACTAGAGAATAGCGAGAAATCAATGTCTTACTCTCCAATCAGTTAGACCCATCAAGATATGCGCTACGACAGCGGTATTATACTCCACTGCCAAGGAACAATAAGAAAAGCTTGCGCACCTTTCTTGAGTACAGCTCCTGTATCGGCAGTTCCGTGTCTATTCATACGCTCCACGGCCAATTCCCTTTCTCTCTCATTTAAGAATGTTGTTGATTCGGGTCTATTCGGCAATAAAAACATGCATACAGCCCCAAGTATAACAGAAGGAAGGCCCTGGAAATGGTTATGGTCACTTCAAGGATTGTCGTATATCAAGTTGATTACCTCAATAATAAAAAGGAGTCGCCAATTAGCAACATTTGCCTCAATATGTTGAACTCCAAATGCAATAAGACCACCAAAGGCGCCAGCTACGGCAGCAAAACCGAACCAATATGCCATCTAATTATATATCACAAGTTAGCAAAACACAAGGAACGGAAAATATGGGCCAACCCGAAGTCCGATTTCTTCTTTAGTATAAAAGAAAGCTGTCGTTGGAAATCATTGCGCAGCTGAGCTATCATGAGATCAAGTACTTATTCGTAAATAACGTACAGAGGTACAAGGGGATAGCTGGCCCAAAACCTGATTCGAAGACTCCCAAGAAAACACGAGTGGCTATCATCCCTTGGAAATTGAATGTGGTCGCCTTCAACAATGACATGAGAGTTGACAAGCGTATCATGTGTTCAGATGGGAGACATACCATAAGAGTACCACACAAACCCCATCCCATGGCAGCCCCCGCCACCCACATTCGTGGCGGGAAGAGTTTAGAAAGGATAGTAGCTGGTGTCTGACATATAATCTACCATATATACTGTATGTTAGTTGCTGTCCGAGCGAGATAAAATCAAGAAGAATTGAGGCATACATAAGTGAAGAAAAATGCAGAACTTATCCAATCATATAATTCCCCAGTTGGATCCCCGCCAAGTACATCTTCAGGCATTCCTTGAAGGCGGGCATTCCCAAGATTGGAACGATCAAGGACTGAACAAATGACGTCAATATCCTCCAACGCCAAGTATGCCGCTGATTTTCAGTACTTACAAGCGAATAAATATAGCAAACATACTATAGGCAAGATCCTTTTGTCAAGTTTTCGCACTAATGCCTTTTCTTCAATTTGAGCCGGATCGACAGCCGATTTTTCGACAACATCAGATTGAGTCTGCAACGAAGCATCATCCGTCTTTTTTCCATCTACAGAAGCCCGAGTCGGCATCTCAGCTTTGACATGGTCACTACGAGAAGACATAGCAAAATGTGAGAGAGAGAGGGAAACGGGTTCACGAGATTGGACATGGCTTTAGATAAATAACCGAAACAAGAAGGCTTAGCCTTCCGCGGGTATGTAAGTTAGCCTTCATCAATGAACATTGGGTATTGAACTTCTCTGTTGTCCCCAATTAGAAGGGACTACTTCTTGTGAATTGTGACCATGTGGCGTTTGTATAGGATAAGTATCTTTTTGTCTTGGGTGTCTTGGGTATCTCCGTGTATCTCGCAATAAAGCAAAGCAGACTTGAGGCCATTTTCAACTGCACAGCAAAAAATCATATAATCGTGACCTCTATTGAACCATCCGTAGGTATCAACCTCGATCGGAGATGTCCTGGGAAATACTAGGGAATACTGGGGGAATATGTGGGGTCGCATTTGGATTTGACGGAAAACACCGGAAAGGAGGGTTCCTAGATTATGGGTTACGTATATCTGTAACAAGCGTTTAACAAGCGTTGGGTACCGAGCAGAACTCGTAGATAGAGCGACCTGACAATCGCTATTTTCCGCGTAGGTACCTACCTATCAGTAAGATCCTAAGCGAGGCGACCATAGCCTTAGTTCCGCACAAAAACTATGCCCCTGCATGTTGAGTCTAGTAGCGCAAATATATCCACAGAGTCGTATTTGATGGGCACGGAAGGACGAAGAAATGCCAGGGAAAACGGAAGGCCCCCAGGTCACGTGAGGGGGCGGCTACACCCAGCACCAGTGAAAGAAGTCAGAAAATTAGCGGGCTAGTGGCGAGAGCCCCAAAGCGAAAACTACCCATTAGACTATTATTATCGATGAGTTGACCTTCTGCATGAACGTCAATTATTTCCTCACGCAGCTACCGCAACCCCTTAAGGTTCCTAAAAATGCAAAGTTGACCCAACGGGAAGGTCGGCATTTTCGGGTACCAGCCCTTTTAAGAACCAGCTTGAAGCTTCAAGCGAGTTCAAGTTTAGCCATCACTGATGTTCAATTTGATCATTGACGAACAGTGTCTAAAGAAAAGAAAACTATTTTTATTTTTGCAATTGCTTATTTATGTATCGTACATCTGAGATCACCTATCATCATGGATTCTACAAGGAGAGTCCGAACTGGAGTTGAATTTTCGTGTCTCCCTACTTAGAAAGAAACCATCCACTTGGAGTTCTTCCCTAATTCCTACCACTTGAACTAGACTTGAACCGAGAGATTCAGTATCAGTCGTATCTAGGCGCTTGATTATTGTACATGTGTGAAGACAACGCCACTCCATGAAAAATAGAACATGCCACTTTGTTCTAGACCTAATGCCTACCAGGTTGGACCCCAGTTAGGTTTTCCACGACGGTCTTTGGTTCACTGAACATTCATATAACCAAGAAATATAATTACATTACTAACGAGCAACTATTGAAAAGACTCGGATAAGAAACGCGGCATTATGAACGTGGCTGAAACCTTAATACAACTCTCAAGGAACATAACGGAATTCGGGAGCCTATGTAACCAGACACGAGTAAGACGTCAGAGCCTCAATATGAAGTATGAATGGTGATAACAAATAACACTTAAACGTACCTTATCGGCTAGTTCATGAGTGTTAACTCTTACTCCGGGAACCGGTTTCCCGTAAAGTTTGTCTCTACGCGCATTCTCCCATCGATAGGATAACTAGAAATCACAGATATAAGAGTGTTAGTTTAAAAGTCTAAGTGATTTTGGGGGTAAGGGAGAATCTGACCGAAAGAATGACAGAACAAATCGCCGCAGGAATTCAAGTGCACATCCGACTATGAGAATTGTAACTGTTAGTCGTATTTGTCACTAATATATGACGTTAGACGCACTCGCAAATCCTTTACTATAAATTGATTACCAGAGTCAGTTGAAATCTACCTCTTAATTTAGGTGTTCAACAACTTACACATAATGAGGACCTTCCGTCTTAGGATAGATATGAGATCCTAAGACACTACCACATTGACCAATTGCCATAAACATGGGTATACCAGTAGCTTTTTTAGTTTCGGAACCAAGGTTATGCGCAACTGTGCAATAGAAAACAGTTTCCAAAAGTGATTAGTATGGGTGGTGTGCGGACGTGGTAAGAAATTTAAAAAACATACACCAAGCAATGATAATTCCAATAGTGGTGTAAGTTCCTGCCACAATGCAAAATGTTGCAAAGTAACGAACTCCAAGGTTCGGTGTAACCAGCATGAGTCTACCCCAATGAGTTAGATCCAGTATCATTCAATTTGGGATTGAGGATGTGTTTCTTACAAATAACCAAGACCTCCAGTAGCTGAAGATGTAGCCATGAAGAAACCACGATGTTGTAATCTATCCGACATCATACAAAATGAGATCAACATCACAGCAGCACTTGCATAAGGAGGAACAGTGAGTAACTGTGCCCTAGCATTACCTATAACATCCACATAATCAAAAATCTATCAAATTCCGTTTGATGAACAATAGTATGTACTTACTATAGCCTAGGGTTTGAATGATGGTAGGCAAAAACGCAGAAATAGATGCAAGAGCACAGTTGAGCCCGAAATAAATAACGCCGGCGGTGTAGATCTACAAAAAGTAACGCGCCAAGTAGTAAGTAAACTCCGAAGTCTTACCATTACAAGTATGCCAAGAAATAACAACTTACTCTCCAATCTGTTAGGGCCATCCGAATATGAGCTGTGGGGTTAAACATTAAACGATTAGACTTTTCTGCCAAGAAAAGAAGGGGACGAAAGCTCGCTCACCCTTATTTACGACAGCTCCCGTATCTCCACTTGAATGCCTATTCATACGATCCAGGGCTATTTTCCTTTCTCGCTCATTGAAGAATGGCGTTGATTCTGGCCTGTTAGGCAATAACGCCATTCCTATTAACCCAATTATGATTGAAGGGCTGCCCTGAAGATGATTCATGGTCACCACAAATTGCAACAAATCAATGTTTTATTTACCTCGATAATGAAAAGAAGCCTCCAGTTTTGAATGTCTGCATCAATGTGTTGAACTCCGAAAGCGATAAGACCACCGAAAGCACCTGCGACAGCAGCAAAGCCAAACCAATATGCCATCTAATAAAAGCCCAACAGTTAGTAGTTATTGTGATAATCATGATGGAGCCTTACTCGAAGACCCATTTCTTCTTTAGTATAGAAGAAAGCTATTTAAGGACACGGTATTCATAAGCAATTAGGGGTCAAAGCGTCTCCTTATGGTTGGCTCACAGAAGTACAAAGGAATAGCTGGTCCAAAGCCTGACTCGAAGACTCCTAAGAATACACGAGTCGTTATCATCCCCTGGAAGTTATATGTAGCAGCCTAACAAATAATATCATAAGAACCGACGGACGCGGCTTAACATGTATGTTAAAACATACCATTAAAGTAGATGATATACCCCAACCAATAGCAGACCCTGACATCCAGAAACGTGGCGGGAAAAGCTTGGAAATGACCGTAGCTGGAATTTGGCATATAATCTAAAGAAAAACACGAAACAATGATTGAGTCGCTGGCAGAGCAAAGGTGTAAGGAGGAATAATGCATACATAAGTGAAGAAGAATGCTGAAGTTATCCAGTCATATAACTCTCCAGTAGGATCCCCACCAAGGATATCATCGGGTAGTCCTTGCAGACGAGCATTTCCGAGGTTTGAGCGATCGAGGTCTGTAAGAATACGAGTCAAGGTCAAGTTCTCGACATCAAGTGATAATTGATTTATCCGACGAAAGTCAATGTGTATCCTTACAAGCGAATAAATAGAGGAGACACGCGATAGGTAAAATCCTTTTATCGAGTTTTCGTACCAAGGCCTTCTCTTCTTGAACGCGAGCGGTAGTGTCTACCGAATTATCATCAATGCCTTCACCTTCAGCATCATGGACCTTTTTTTCGTCAAAAGCCCGAGTCAGCGAGTCATCTCTAGGGTCAGAGTATGTAGACATAGTATACTGAGAGGCAGGAAGGGGCACACGCGCTGGGTGGAGAACCAAAACCAAAGCGAATAGTACGTACAACCTTTCTCGGGTATTTATCGTCACTGCTACTTACCAGTGCGTACTGAGGCTCCTCTTTGTCCCCAAATAGAAAGCGAATCGTCCTTGTGATCATGGCCAACGTGAACCACAAGTTACCGTAGACAGCGCTAGATACCCCTACGGACGGTAGGGTGTCCTGAATAGATCTGTGCTCGATTTAACGCCTTGAACCTCTTCGGCCGATTTAGATACTGTATTTTGACATTAATCGTGAGAACACAGCCAACCAATCGCCATTACCAATGATGCTAGTGATTAATGGAAGTACATGATTTATTTATAGTAGATGGCCGTATGTCAGGACGATGTGCTACTTTACAACTGTTTTACCTTGGCTTTACCATGTTATCATCCTACCCGCATAAATTTGGCTATATCAGAAATCAGATGTAGAACTGAGGGCGCCCAGACGTTGTCAAATTACGAAACCTTCACAATAGACAATTTTAAATTAGAAACAGTAATATTTTAGGAGTAGAAAGCGATATGTTGAGACCTTTGCTTCCGCAGGACAAAAATTGAACACACGCCTCAGAAGTTTCACGAAGAAGAATCGAATAATTATCCTTAGTATTGACAGAATGATATTAAAAATGTCCTCAGTTCGATCTATAAATGAGTCCCGCTGGTATATCAGGTACAGGCTTCGACACGGCTACACCTGGGGCAATTATCCGAACACCAGCAGATGACCACCGTGGTGAGGTAATCTCCTACTTCAAAGGAGAATACTCTGAGAATACTTACAGCACCACCGACGCTATGAATATGTATGTTGTAATGGGGGGTGATGGAAGGCTTGCACCACATTGTACCTATGTCTTGTTTCAAGTCTTATTACCTCCTTTCGTTACAGACTTTAGTCCGCGGTCGCAAATCCCGATCGATCGTATTGCGGACAGTGAACCCGTTCGGCAAGTGGAACTTCAAATGTTCGTGAAAATAGATTCTGAATTATTGGTCTAATGTTTTGGAAAGATTGATTGAGGCGTAGGAAAACCGCACTAAGATGTAGATGTCCAAGTAATAGCGAACATTATCCATATCTAGTTTTCTCTCTTTCCTTTACCCTCGAATAAATCGCCTGCGTCTGCCCAGTAGTTCCGTATGGTTGAAATCGACTTGCCCTTTTTCCACCACCCAGAACTGTTGGTGCTTGTCCTCCACTAGGACCGGGATCTCGATGATGTTTGGAAGAAGACGCAGTCATTGATAAAGGTAAATGTGTTGAAGATGATGCGAATGCAATATGATTCCTTTTCCCCGCGGATTGTGATTGTCCCTGTTGTTCTTCACGAATTTTTTGTTGCTCAGCTGACGTTGGGGAGTGAAAATAAATGGTTGACACAGGTTGTGAAGAATATCCACGTTCATGTCCAGTTGTTCCACGCGTAGAAGGAGCGATAGCCGAGTCGCGCGGTGCCATGCGGTCGGTCGAGTTGAACAGTAGAAAGGCCAAACATGCAATGTCAATCAAAAAATGCAAGGGATACGTTACGAAAAGGGCTCACCAATTTTATCAGCATACCACCCTTCTTCAACATCATCCGGATCCCAAATATCCTTTGGAAAATTAGTTGTCCTTTCATCTACATCTACAAACTCAACGAGCTTGGCATAGAGATGGGGATTACGAAAGGATTGGTTGGACATGAGCGAATCGTTGAAATGCTTGGGGTTATGTGGATCATGTTTGAGCGCGGTAAATTGTGCTAGTTTTGTCTATTGTCCTCATTAATATCATAACAAGGTAAACCAGAACGGTGAGTACACATACTCGGATGGCAGGATTGCAAGGTTCTGTAGATGCTGGAGGAATGCCCCAATCTTCAAGGCCAGGAATAGGCGGGGGCTTGAGTAACGTCCGTATACGGGCCAGTTCGTCTTGTGGTGATCTGACATCCTCAGCGTGATTATCCTCCGGAGGGACTGTGAGCTGTCGCGGAGACTGTGACTCCGATTGGGGCGGTGTTTCTGTGCTGCTTTGTTTCTCTTCGAGTAAAGCAGGTGTACGAGGATGATTTTTGTGGACGGTGTGTGGTCGTTTGATGATAATTTGAGATTTCAGTCGCCGTGCTACAACGGGTAAGAATTGTGAAAGGGAAAGCGCAGAATGCTTACATTCTGTTGATGGTTTATGAGCGACTTTAAGCTCTTTATCCTGACCCAAACGGAAACAGAGGAGAAAGCGAGCAACAGGGAAACGACGTTTCTAATCTGGAAGACAAGAAATTCTCACATTTTGTTGCTCAGATTCGCTCTGAGAGTCATCGTCGTATGCAACGAGGCCTAGTACGTCATTGAGAGCGGCGTAGGGACAAAACCATATGTTGTGCTCACCGTGCATGATGGTGGAACGAGGTCAAGGAGTGTGTGTGACTGCGCCATCAATGCTGCTTTCCTACCTCCACGTCCTCCTCGTCCTTGTTCATACAGCATGCGCCTTCAACAACACCGCTGTCACTGACTTCTTTGACCGTGTGGTGGCCGAGGGCCCCTCCAAGCATACAAATAACTGGGCGGTGCTTGTATGCGCCTCCAGATACTGGTTCAACTACCGAGTATGTATCCTATCTTCACCAGTGTCAGGGTACTCAACAGGTTTGTAGCATATGGCGAATGCGCTTGGCATGTACGCCTGTATTTCGTGGATATATGCATGGATGCTCAACCCCTCATGTTAGGTATCGGACGGTCAAACGTCTCGGCATCCCAGACTCAAATATCATTCTAATGCTCGCCGACGACGCGTCTTGCAACCTAAGGAACAAATTCCCTGGAAGTGTGTATGCTGACCCAGGCAGACACCTCGACCTCTACGGAGACAACATTGAGGTTGATTATAGAGGTTATGAAGTCACAGTAGAGAACTTCATCCGCGTTCTGACAGGTACGCCTTCCGTTTCCCTCTGCTTCAAAATAAACTAATAAAATCATCCTCAGGCCGAATGGAACCTTCAGTACCTCGCTCGAAACGTCTACTGACCGATGAGAACTCGAACGTCTTTGTTTACATGACCGGTCATGGTGGAAATGAATTCCTCAAGTTTCAAGATAACGAGGAGATTAGCGCCTTCGATATAGCAGATGCGTTTGAGCAAATGTACCAAAAGAAACGGTACGTAGTTCTCATGTTATAGCTTCCGATACCTGGTTTAAACCCGCATGTAGTTATAACGAAATCTTCTTTATGATAGATACTTGTCAAGCAAACACTATGTATTCCAAGTTCTATTCTCCCAATATTCTAGCCACTGGTTCCTCCAAGCTCGCTGAAAACTCGTATTCTGTAAGTACGATGCTATTATATGATGTTTCAGAAATTGACATGAATAAAGTATGCAAACGATAACGATATTGGTGTAGCCGTAATCGACGCATATACGCACTACGTTCTTGAATACATGGAACGTATCAACAAGACTAGCCACCTTTCCATGCAAGATCTCGTATGTCGTTCCGAAATTTCACTTTCCAATTTTCACTCATTATAATTCTAGTTTAATAGTTACGATCCAGCAAAAATCAACTCGCATCCCGGGGTCCGATCCGATCTCTTCAATCGTCCGCTTGATAAAGCACTCATCACTGATTTCTTCGGTGGTGTATCCCAAGCAGAAGTTGTCCCCCCTCTTTCTCCGGACCATAATCCTCTTCCCCTTGCACCCTTCCACCATACACAGGCTTCAGAAGAATCAGCGACAGTTTTTTCCTCACCGCTTGCCGCCCCACCCTTTGAACTTACAGCAGGACCAGAATCAGATTCATGGAGGTCTATTCGAATGTGGAGCGGGCTCGCGATATTTGCGTCCTTAATGGTTTGGGCCTTTAGACCTAATTCCAAAGCTCAGGCTGTTGAAAAGGTGAAATCATCATAGTCATATACCTGTACCTTATTATTATATAACTTGTCTTGATACCCTCATGCAGGACGTTTCTCGACCAAAGCTGTTAGATAAATAAACAATATCCTCTCGACATTCACGCCATTCAAGCAGAACATTCAGATAAATTCAAATCAAATGGCCGGAGATGGTACAATGTCATGCATAACGAGCGATATGAATCAATTCAAAGTCGACCTGATCTTTTGCATACTTGAACTTATTTTTCAGTTAACTCAACTCTTGTGGTACTTCGGCAAAATTGGTATGAGGTAAATAAAAGTATAAATTTATTCACCAGCATGGACTACGAACATAGATCCAATAACTGCACTTGACACAGACTCATTGAAAAATGTAACTATCCGATGATTCCAACACTTGAGCTTAATGGACGACCTAGGGGGACCTCATAACTAACTGCCCTTGGCCATGCTAGAGAAGGAATTAGAATCACCAACATATTTCGAACAAAAATACGTACCGCTTCAATCCAGCCAAGTCGCCGTTGAAGACGTTTTGGTCTCCGGGGCTTGACCCAGAATCGGCATATTGCCAGAAGGTATGGTAAGGCCAGCCAGCAGGCAAGGTTCCTACAGTGCTAGAATAACGAGCAATCCAGAGGGGGTTGGTGGTTGCGAAAGCAGCGCTGTTGCCAGTGCAAGTCTTCCACCAATCTGTGGTAGTGTAGATGATTGGGTACCTAACCGAAATTGTTTAATATTGGGGAATACGATGTGAAAGAGGGGAGAATATACCTTCCGGTCTTGGTGTGGTAGGTGTCCGAGAAATCTTTGATCCAAGAAACCATGGAAGAAGCACTCTTACCATAGCATGTGGCGCCGCTTGGGTTGTCTAATCGAGTTTTGGTACAGTTAGAACCCATCCTTTAGCTTTAACTTTTGGGATATGTAAGGGTGACTTACATTCGATGTCTAGGACACCAGGGAGAGTGATACCGTCAGCACTCCAGCCACCTCCGTGAGCAAGGAAGTAAGTGGCTTGGGCGGCACCAGTGCTAGCAGCGGGTTGTGCGAAGTGATATCCACCACGGATCAAACCAGCATTGGTAGCACCAACGTAGTTTGTGCTGAAGTTGGGGTCCTGGTAGGCTAAATTATTAAGAGTTTCAAGTTAGTACCAAGTAACCTCCAATCGCTATATATATTGCAATGCTACTACTTACTGGTTCCTTCAGTTGCCTTGATGAAGACAAAGACATTACCATTGTTCTTGACGGTAGTCCAGTTAATGCTTCCCTGCCAATGCGACACATCGATACCCTTGGGTTGAGCAAGGATACCAACATCATGGAGTTGTCAGCCTGAGCAATGGGGCTGGCAATAGCCAATGTAGCGAGTGTTAGCAACGAGAATATAGACTTCATGTCAGCAATAACCTTCCTCTGACTTCAACCCCCCCAGTTTTATATGGAAAGAAGAGGCCTTCCAAAAAATGTTACCCACGGGTGCTATCACGATTCACAAGAGAAACGAAATCCCCTGGTGTCAAAAAAATGACCTGCATGCCGAAGAATCAAACGTGCCTCCGAATAATTTGACGTTTCTAAGCGAATTAGCTATTGAAATGACAGCAAGATATGTCATTTGACAATGTGCGTACTCATAATTCACCATGCATCCATGCAATATGAATTTCGTTACACATGGTGGTTATATCCAATGGTGGCTACAACCAATCCCAATCTCCGTCACTAATTACCTTAACAAATTGATCTAGATAAGGTCATGGTAGATCTAAATTCGAATTCTTTTTTGGAAGTTCAATCTCGGGAAATGTGTGATGTTGGCAGATGTTGGCGCGCGTTGAAATGTGGCATCTTTTGCAGGGTAATGTCATTGATAAAGCATTCGCTTTCAATTGTGAACGTTTGGAGAGGCGTTTGACGTATTACCCTTCGAAGTCTGTACCATGTGTATTTGCGTTAAAAGACAACATCGCGATATTCTTATTGGCACTTGCTGTTGTTGTTGGCATAATTAAGGATATTTTTAGAGCAGACCTTGTTTAGAGAAGACCTTGAGGCCTGTAGAAACGATGTGGGTTTTAAGAATTGAGGAGCCGTTCCTAGGATCAGCGGGACAGCTACCCGAATGTCATCTTTTTTTAGTGAATGCTTGCATATGCTACCAATGGGACCATGGACATGCATGTAATGACGTTGCAAAGGCGTTTTGCGTTTTTCGCGGAAAAAAATTCTAATCAATCCACATGTGTGTCTGGTAAGAAGAATCTTGGGGAAGTAATATTTACATGATGCAACCCGGAGTTCTTTTGTTGGAGTTTTTCCTGCTTTTCTTCTTCTCTTCTACACGGTCAAGCTTCTGGCATTACCATCTGGTATCCAACGTCATCTAGTTCAATAGTATCTAGGTCATCCAAGTCCAGAAACAAGTCTCTGTCGTGAACAGACGGTCCTTTTCATCAGTGAGCCATGTGCATGAATATGGATGGCATCATTAGCATATATGATGAACTATAATGGGAGGTTGGAATAGATACTATAGGTCTATTATTCCCGGTGATAAGTACTTGGGACGGCCGTAGATATTTACGGATAATAGAAGTTGCGAACCTCATTCACTAAAGGATCTTTCCGAATTCCTTTCGCAAAATATTCGTAATGAACTTACCTTTTAAACCCTCTCGAAGCCTAGTACTACCCCACTAACCTCGTGTATTTTAAACAGAACATCACCCACTCATGGGAATATTTCCCTTGAAGTTCTTTTGCTCCACGATGCACACTTAACACGAGAACGACATGTGTGGGTGAGGGGCTGGTACAAGTTATGAATACCAGAGGACGCCATTTCTTTGATTAAATAGCTGCGGCAGTTGCCTTGACATCAATCGTTATGAGGGGGAAACCTTGGGGATAACTGCAACTATAGTCATATGTCTGTGCTTCGGCGTAGAGGAATTTTTGGAGCTTACTTGTATGATGTACTAGCACATAGCTAAGTTAGTTATAGTTCTCGGGTTACCATAGTTTTTACCTAAATAGTTACTGTAAAACCCAATGTCCTTTTCTTGAAAAGCAGTGGTACCATCCTGATTCCTTTCAAGCCTACCACAGTACTTGATCGTACCTTATCTCTTAATGAAATTTGAATATGGGTTTTTGGGATAAAGATCATCCAACAATCACCTACCTTACTAATTACATTCGGCAGTCTTATTCGGCTTGAAGACACCTGAAGTTTGGGAGATGATCGTAAGAATGTATCAATGAACGTGGATCAAGCCGATTATAATTTGCCGACGGCAGTCATTACATCTATCCCTTATTTCTTCTCTCTTCCACTAAGTACATACTGGTATACAATACAAACGCTCCACGCATTTTTTAACTTGACTGATGTCGGCAGAACTCATGTAAGTAGTATACAATTACGCAAGAATTATAGGACGAGCCCACTTAAAGTTATAGTTACACTTATACTTTAGTATCACCCGTACCCTGGAGTCTGATACCACTCATTCGTTTACTATCAAGGGCTCAATCACGGAAATATTGTCACGATGTCGTAGTACTGTATCGAGCATGCGTACTATGAGCCAAGAAAATCTGAAGTTCCAAACGCATGTGGGACTGCAATTGGGTGGGTTTTGGACTTGTTAATGCCGACTCGGGACTTCAAATAACTTAAATATTCGACGAGAGATGCTCAAGAAGAAGACCATGGAGTACGTAAATACGGTAAAATAGTTTATATGGTTTATGTGTTATGTACTGCTGAATGTTAATGTTGAATATTCGTAGGATTCGCAAACGTAGGAAATCTGAGTCAAGTTAGGCGTTTGAACTTTGAGGTATTTGAGGTACGCCACTTTTTTTTATTGACTTCTGATAGGCATATTGATTCCCGTATACCATCTTTCATTGCCAGGAGTGGACGAGCACGTCCTGGTACACCCTAACACATCATTAAGTATAGTTACTAAGCGGGTAAGTAATCAAAAATGAGTAAATCCCGTCGACCGAAAATATCTCGGATAATTATAACTTGTAATGCCGCCCGGGCCGCTACGGTCCACTAAAAGTGACCCCTAAGTATATCACATTACAATGGTTTCCTAGTTTAACTGGTCTCTTTCTCAAGACTTTCCCTATCCCGCCGTCGCGCACCGTGCGCCGTCCCGGCTTCTTCTTTTATTTTCATGTTGTTGTATTACTGGAATAAATTCGGCCCTTTCTACCCTCCATATGGTTCAGATATAAATGTCGTGCTTATGGGGTATTTGTGTCCTTCCCCTCTCTCACATTCAAAGCCTTACAGACAAGATCCTCCACGTTATAGTTATTTGTTAAGGAAATATTTTGAGATACGATGTCGGTTACGATTATTGGATTTGAGACTCATGGTATGTGTCAGTTTCATATATGATGATTAATTAGGGGTTAGGTGACTGGTTATTGATTGATTATCTTTTTGTCATTGCCATTGTTGTTGTTGTTAGATGTGAGGTTCCCAACATCGTTGACTGGAGATGGAACAGATGCAATGTACGTTCTAATCCTACTTCTAGTCACTTTCTTTATTATTATCTCTAAACTTTATATATTCACACCTACCTGCTTCTTTTTCTTCTTCTTTCTTTCCTTTTTTCTTTAGGAATACAGAATGCGACTACTCTTCGGCCTACATAACCTTAAACACAACAAATCCAGAACTCAAAGGACACGGAATGACATTCACAATAGGAAGAGGAAATGATATAGTTTGTGCTGCTATTGCTGCTTTAGCAAAACGTCTTGTTGGAAAGGAATTAAATAAATTGACTGAAAATATGGGTAAAACTTGGGATTGGTTGAATTCGGATCCTCAAATGAGATGGATTGGTCCTGAAAAGGGTGTTGTACATATGGCTCTTGGTGCAGTTGTTAATGCTCTTTGGGATCTTTGGGCTAGACATGTTGAGAAACCTTTGTGGAAGTTGGTTGTGGATTTCTCGCCGGTGAGTTTAAGAGATTCTTATCCTTTAAATTTGATTTGATCTTTTAATGTCGTTGACTGATTATATTGGGGTGGTTCTTATTAGGAGGAATTCGTGAATGCTACTGCTTGGAGATATATATCGGATGCGATCACTAAGGAGGAAGCTATTGAAATGTTGAAGAAGAATGAACAAGGAAAGAAGGAGAGAGAAGAAAAGGTTAGAGATATCGGGTAAGTTTTGGATTCTCCATCTCCGTTTAATTGATCTCGATGTTGAACGGATACTTCTTTTATGATAGATACCCTGCATATGTTACTTCGGCAGGATGGCTTGGTGGGTTATTTCTTTCGAGGAGCGAAGATATTATTAACTGATAGTCGACTAGGCTACACGGATGAAAAGGTTGCGCGTCTAACAAAAGAAGCACTTGATGCTGGTTTCAACCACTTTAAAATGAAGGTTGGAGCTAACCTTGAAGATGATCTCAGACGAGGAAACCTCATCAGATCAATTATCGATGACCCCCAATACGTTACCGTCAAGAGGGACCCTAAGAGCAAAGAGTTGGAAGGAAAGAATGCGGGACCTACTGGAAGTGTTCTTATGATTGATGCGAACCAAGTTTGGGATGTCCCTCAGGCAATTGATTATGTGACGAGACTTGGGGAGATCAAACCATGGTCAGTATTAAACGGATCTTTGATCTCTCACATTATTGTTGTACTGATTACACATCTGATCTGATATATGAAATCCTCGTAGGTTTATCGAAGAGCCCACAGCGCCCGATGATATTCTTGGACACGCTGCCATTCGTAAAGCATTAAAACCATATGGGATCGGAGTAGCAACAGGAGAACATGCTCATAATCGGATGGTGTTCAAACAATTACTACAATCGGAGGCCATCGATGTCTGTCAGATTGACTCCTGTAGACTTGCGGGTGTGAGTGAGGTATTGAGTGTATTATTGATGGCGGTAAAATTTGGGGTTCCAGTTTGTCCGCATGCTGGAGGTGTGGGGTTATGTGAATATGTGATTCATCTAAGGTATGTCGTCATGATATTTGGAAATGAAGTAAATGCATGGACTGAGGGGCGATATTGCGTAGTTTGATTGACTATATTGCGGTTTCTGGGACGATGGAAAGGAACGTGCTGGAGTATGTTGACCATCTACATGAACACTTCAAGACCCCGTGTTCGATCAACGATAAGGGGCGATACAACGTGCCCAACAACCCGAACGAGGGATACAGGTAAGCAAACAGAGTACGTTTGTTCATGAATGATGCTGACTTATTGTAGTATTGAAATGCATCAGTCGAGCATTACCGAGTATGAGTGGCCAAATGGGACATACTGGGCGAAGCGTCGTGCAGAAGGAAGTATATAAATACCACGTGTGGCTGTGTAAGGGAATCGGGCGATGCGATCTTTTCGGGACATAGCTGATATCTGTTGTAAAATTCGAGAAGAAATGATATGGCATTGTGTTTATTATGCAGTTACGGTATTTATTGTGGGTGAGATCCAGGACGGAGAGCGAGAAAAGCGAAGCCGGCGGTAGAGATGAGTGTGGGAGAGTGAGTTGTTGGTTGACTTATATAAGGCGGTGTGAGTGCTAGCCAGCCATCACTTTCTTCCCCCACGCCAGCAATGGCCTCCTCGACCATCTACAACGTATGTATTCCCCTGCAAATACAGATGTCCTCCATTGAATCCCCCACAGCATCGCACTCTCCAGCCAACTGGTCCCCCAGCACAGGGTCCCAGTCAGCCTCATATCCATGCAAGACTCCAGGAGGGTTTTGAAACAATCCGCGCAGAGTTCGATGCAATAGCCTCAGAAGTCAACCTAGCAAGGAGCCAGAAGGAAGAAATAGAGACAAAAGGTTCGTCAGAAATTACATTTGATGACTTGCTTATCTCACAAACACGCGGTATTCTGTGCAGTCGTGTCGCAAGTCAACGAACTCAACATAATCAGGCAGTCACTCTACGATCTTGAGACAACACATAACAAAGTCAGGCAGCAGTATGAAGAAGAAATTAGCAGAGTAAAGTCAGAGCTCGCCCAGACAAAACATCAACTAGCCGCTCTTAATGCTGCAAATGCAAATCCCCCGCCTCCCGTGGGCCCAGGGGGTATTTCTGGAGGTCCAGTGGGCCCAGGACAGATTGGCCCTGGAGCACTCATAGGTGGCCCTTACCCCCCGGGAAATGAGGCCCAGTACGGAAGGGAATACAGAGATAGACCGATTCTAGAGAGGGAGCCCCGAGGTGGAGAAAGACCTGGAATGGGACCAATGGGTGGTGAGAGAAACATGATTCCTCCAATGAACGAAAGAGACCGAGAGAGAATGGATCGAGAGCGTGAACGTGATAGAGAACGAGAGAGGATGGACAGGGAGCGCGAGAGGGCTGCTGACTCTCGAGATCCGAAGAGGATGAAGAGCGACAGGATCAAGGGCGATAGGCCTGGTATGTCCATGTAATGACTCGGCAAATATAGAGACTCAGTGGTTACATAGGAGACCATTTCAGTCCTTCACTCGGCAACCTGGGAGTCGGCCCTTCAAGTGGCGGTCCTACTCCGAAACTACCGCCTCCACCGGGCCCTGGTGTCTATGGCACCCCGTCTGGTCCAGAATCAGTTGTATCTAGCCATGCTGGGCCCGGTATGCATACTGGACCCGGTGGTCCCCCACCACCCCTTGCCGGCCCTTCGGGATCTCATACCACGGGGCCTGGTGTAGGCGCCGTAGGACCCCCAGTTGGAGCCAGCTTCCCTGATGACCTCGATATCCACAATGTCCCTGCCGACCTCAAAAAGGAAGGTAGCGATTGGTTTGCAATCTTCAACCATAATGTAAAGAGGCAACTTGACGTCTCACTTGTGCACACTCTCATGCACGAGAGGTACGTTTTTTCATTCACCCTCAAGCTTTACTTTTATGCAATAATCATCCGCAGCGTGGTGTGCTGCGTAAGATTCTCTCATGATGGCAAGTATTTGGCTACCGGCTGTAACAGAACAGCACAAATCTATGATACCAAAACCGGCCAAAAGACTTGGTATGTGTATCCTGTCTGTCGTAATGAAATCTTCTAATAGAAGATTTTCAGCGTGCTTGTCGATGAGGGTGCTGGAAAATCTGGCGACCTCTATATCCGTAGTGTCTGCTTTAGCCCCGATGGCAAGTACCTTGCCACAGGAGCTGAAGATAAACAGATTCGTGTACGTGTGTTATACATCCCGCTAGTCAAAACTTATCCACTCATATATACATACATCCAGATTTGGGACATTCAGAAGAAACGTATTCGCAATGTTTTCGATGGTCACCAACAAGAGATTTACTCTCTTGACTTTTCCCAAGATGGCCGCCTTATCGTCTCAGGTTCTGGAGACAAAACCGCGCGTCTTTGGGATATGGTCGATGGAACATCGAAAGTACTTACAATCAATGATCACGATTCATTAAACAACGATGCTGGAGTTACGTCCGTGGCTATTTCTCCTGACGGCCATTACGTAGCCGCCGCTAGTCTTGATACTGTTGTCAGGATTTGGGATGTTATGACCGGTATCTTGATAGAGAGATTGAGGGGTCATCGGGATAGTGTTTACAGCGTCGCATTTACTCCTGATGGTAAAGGGTTGGTCAGTGGTAGTTTGGACAAAACGTTGAAATATTGGGATGTCAGTGGTCTTCCTCCTCCTGGAGCTGTAAGTAAGAGGAATAAGGAGGGTAAAAGAGAAGAGAAGACAAGCCCATGCAAGATGGATTTCACTGGCCATAAGGTATGTTGGTTTTGGTTAAATGATTAATGTATTTTTATACGGTCTTTTTAGGATTATGTCTTGAGTGTGGCGGTTTCACATGACGGCCGGTGGGTTGTTTCTGGATCGAAAGATCGCGGGGTTCAATTCTGGGACGCCAAGAATGCGATGGCCCAATGCATGCTTCAGGGACATAAGAATTCAGGTATGTGTTTCAATTCTTTTCTTTAATTGATCTGCTGTCATTTTCTCATCATTCGCTTTCCTTTTTCAGTTATTTCAATAGATCTTAGTCCAGCTGGAAGTATACTTGCAACAGGAAGTGGGGATTGGCAAGCAAGGATTTGTACGTATAAATTTCTCCTTCAAACTGATGATACTGATCTCACACATAACAGGGAGTTATAACACTGTATGATCTTAAAACCTGATTCGCCTCACCCATCACCCATTCTCCCAATTCTCCGGGTTTTCTGTATACTCTTTCATCAATCCGTCGATCTCTCTCTTTCTCTCCTCTCTCTGTGAAGTGTAATCATATTTTTGGGGTGGCATCGTAAAGCGGACGCTTCAAGCTGGGAAGGAATTACGAACGAAAGGTTTTATATGAAAAAAAGACAACAATATTGCAGCGCTTATTCTTTTCTTCTTCCTTACTTTTCTTTCTTCTTACCCTGCTCTTTTGTGTGTGTGTCTTTTTTTTTTTTACCTCACTCCCCCACTCCATCCACGATCATGAATTGTGTTGTTCATTTATCGTTCTCCCATCCTCCGCTACGGTTCAGTAAAAACAAGTTGTTAGTTGCATACTTAGTAGGAAATTGTATATACAGTAGTTTTTGTTTCCAATTTCCTGTTTTTAGTTTCATTCTTTTTTACTTTTTTTTTTTTTGTTATTGTTGAGATTTTGTGTGTTGTGTTTTTCTTGCTTGTGTTGCTGTGTATGCCTTTGACCTTTTTTGTGTGTGTGTGTGTGAGTCCTTTGCGTTCCCTTTTTTTTTTTTGTGTAAGAAAGAAAGAAAAGTAGGAGAGAGAGAGGTATCTGCCAAAACATGGGGATGAATTATACAGATGCTAAGGGATGTCGATGGTTGATTGGAGATTTAAAATACTTGTGTGTTACGAATCGGGATAGATTTGATTTCGATTTTGATTTTGTGTTTCTTTTTGTGTGTGTGTGTTTTTTTTTAAAAAAAAACATTGCTCTGGTTCTTGTTACTTTTTGTCGTATTTTCGTTTCGTTTTGTTGTTTTATATATTTTTTGTTTTTCTTTCTGAGTTTTGGAAGATTGTGATGAGTCCGAGACTCAAGAGTGTGATATATGACTCTGGGTACATAGTCAATCAAAACACATACGAACTTCAATTTTTCAAATTTGGTGACATCGAGAGATTCAAAGAATCGAAAATACAAATACAATGTACAGGGGGAGGGAGAGAAAAGAAGAAAAGAAAAGAAAAGTCCTTTTTCGCGTATAATTCAACTAATAATGTAATTTACCAAGCTCTATGACCACCATCGATGATAATGCTATACAAAAAGAGAATCAGTTTGATGTGGTTTTTTTTTATAAATAAAAAAACGAAGCAGAAAAGACGTACTCGCTTCCAGTACAAAATGTCGAAGCATCACTAGCCAACCAAACTGTAGCACCAGTCAATTCTTCAGGTCTTCCGATTCTTCCAAGTGGGTTTTGAGAACACCAATCTTTCATTAATTCAGGCTTGGTATCCAAAAAGTCTTTGGTCATCCTATATTGATAATTAAAAGTAAGTATATATATATAACCGAAAACACGATGAACGAGAAAAAAAAAGGAAAAAAGACATACTGAGTATAAATATATCCAGGACTAATGGTATTAACTCGAATTCTCTTTGGACCAAGTTCACAAGCCAAAGATCTTCCCATTTGAATAACCGCAGATTTACTTGTATTATATGCGACCCAATGTTGATTGAAATTGGTAATACTACCACTCATACTTGCTGTTAAGATTATACTTCCTGGTGTACCCAATTTTGCCATTTGACGACCTGCAGCTTGTGCTGTGAAAAGTACTCCGTTGACATTTACGTCTATGAGCTATATACAAATAAGAAAAAGAGTATATTGAAAAAAAAAAAAAAAATCGTACCTTTCGGAACTCTTCAGCAGGATATTCCAAACATTCCGCACCTCTCAAAATCCCAGCATTAGCCACACAAACATCCAATCTACCCTCTTTCCTAACAATCTCTTCCGCAATCTCCCAAATTTGTTTTTGATTAGTAACATCACCACTAACATATTCCAACCTTCCTTTTCCTTTCAATTCTGCTACACCAATATCAGGTAATTTTTCACGTTTTCTTGAACTTTAATGAAATTGGTATCGGGTGTTGAAGGTAAATCGATACAATAGACTATAGCTCCTGCTTCTGCTAAAGCCAAAGCCATTTCTAAACCGATACCACGCTGAGCACCAGTGATTAGAGCTACTCGATTTGTTAAGAAGAATTGAGTTATTGAGGAACGAGTGGCAGGTGGTTTATTGGCTAAGATGGCACCTACGCCAACTTGAGATTGAGATGGGGAAGACATTTGTGTGATGGTGGTGATGGTAGATGTGTGTGTGTGAGTGAAAGAGAAAGAATGTTAAAAGCGCTAACACCCTCCTCTCCTTTTTTTATACGGTGGAACTAAGGCGTGAGATTGGGTGGGAAGATTGTGTGAGATGGGAAGAAGTTCTATTCCACTTTCTCTCCTAAAACTTGAAGCTGAAAGCGCTGTAAAGCCTAGGTTTATTAGTAGACTAAACTATTCAACCAAGTGTAAAAACTCGAGGATAATCCGTTTCTATCTCTCACATTGGCCTGGGCTGATCAATCAATTATCATGACGTCATGTATGATGATATAAATGTTCAAAGACAGTCTCCCAACTTCCAATCAATGTGTTCTGATAACTCACAGACGTTCTTCTTCCTCTGTGGACTGGAAGATCAGAGTCCCAGAATAAATAACTGGGCAGTGCTTATGGCCTAGATTTTAATCGCACCGGTTTTCCCATTTCCAGACACTCTCTAGAACTTTCGCTCAATGATAAGACCAAATATACATAGCTCCCGGATTCAAGGGATCAGAATTACAGGAATAACTTCATCAATTTTCAAATATATCACATTCCTAGCCGTACATCCATATACATCTTTACCAAGCCAAAGTACCACCGTCAACATCAATACTACAATGAATTTATCATCAGTATATGAGGTAGACTAATAATAAAAACATACTTGGTTCCAGTAACAAAAGACGAAGCATCACTAGCCAAAAATAGAGCAACACCTCTAAATTCATCTGGTCTTCCAATTCTTCCAAGTGGACTTCCTTCAGACCATTGTTTCATTAAATCCGGTCTAGTATCCAAAAACTCTTTATTCATCCTAAACAACAAACCATTCATAATCAATTATTATTTATCGATTACCATTCTACAAAAATGACGAAGGAAAAACGCACTGAGTATAGGTATATCCTGGACTTATAGTATTAACTCTAATCTTCTTCGGACCTAATTCACATGCCAAAGATCTTCCCATTTGAAGAACAGCAGATTTACTTGAATTATAAGCAACCCAATGTTGTCCATTATTGGTTCTAGTACCACTTATACTTGCTGTTAAAATTATACTTCCTGGTGTACCCAGTTTTTCCATTTGACGACCTGCGCTTGGCTGTGAATAATACACCACTGACGTTTACATCCAGAACCTAAACACAATAAAATAAAATAAATGTTAATAATTGATTTAATGATTTTTGTATACATGCATTAGATACGTACTCGACGAATATCATCAGCAGGATATTCCAAACATTTCGCAGTACCCAAAACTCCAGCATTAGCAAAACAAATATCCAATCTCCCCTCTTTCCTAACAATATCCTCCGCAATTCCCCAAATTTGTTGTTGATTAGTAACATCACCACTAACATATTCCAATCTTCCTTTGCCTTTCAATTGTTCCAATCCAATATCAGATAATTGTTTTACATGTGCTTGAACTTTAAACCAATCAGGATCAGGAGTAGTAGGTAAATCAACACAATAAACTGTTGCTCCGGCTTCCGCTAAGGAAAGTGCCATTTCTAAACCTATACCACGTCTTGAACCGGTTATAAGAGCTACTCGATCATTGAGTAAGTATTGAGTTACGGCAGAACGACTGGTTGCTTGGTTTGCGATGACGCTTTGAACACCTGGACGAATATCTTGTAGAGAAGACATGGTTGTTGGGGAGTTTTGTTAAGATATATGCTTGATGAAATCGACACTTTTATAGGGATACTAGAGAACCATTTTGGATAGGTAAAAATCGATTTGATCCTGAAAGAATGGATGAAATGGACAGAAATCGATTTGGTCCTTGGAAGAGTGGGTAGATCAACAAAGGGAGACAATTAACCCACACTAGAATGTACTATACGTCGGTCGGTACAAGATATCCACAGACCGTTAGGTTCTTGTTGGGTTACTGCTCTAGAAGACCTCCTGATTACTCGTTTTTGGAGTCATGTCAAGACGTTACATGTGGAAGATGAATTCGTATAGACAAAACAGGAGTCTCGTGAACGGAGTAGAACTTAATATAGTATGCGTGAGATGGTCTCGAGGGGTGTTCTACCCACTTCTTATTATATTATACTTTTACATGAGATATCTAGAACTCAATTAGTCCCGTTAAGAGAAAAAAGCAGTGCGATAAGAAATGTACCTAAGGAGATCCACTAGGCAGTTGTTGAAGTTGCCGCAGGCGTAGATGCTGCCGCTGCCATCCTTTCCCTCGCAACATCAAGTAGATGATTACCTGTCAAACCTCCAGGTGGTAGTTTTCCCCATACAGCGCGTTGTTCACTATTCTTTAGGTATACGCTTCTCGAGACATAGGGTTTCAACTAATGAAATGCCGTTAAGTATACGCGTTAGATGATGGAGAGAGAAAAGGTAACTCACGGGAGTGGTCTCGAGTTCGCTAATAGGTGGTGCTACGAAGACACGAACTTTCTCGTCTAGAAGTCTGTACTTTGCCTTTCCGCCAATAACATGTTTACCGGGTGCACCAGTACGATGACCACCAGGTAAGAATGCCTGACGAGTGCCTATGGTGGTTGTTGATGGATAGGACGTGAATGGTATATGGTATACGTACCCTTGTAGTAGTCCTTGTTACCTCTCTTCGGAGTGAGTGGTCTTCTAGAAGCCTTTGAGCATCGAACAACAGTTGCGAACATTTGGCTGAATGGTCTTCAATCGACTACAATCCAAATTCTAAACCGTCAAACGCTTCTTCATCCGCTTCCCACGCTTCCATTCACGGAACGCTCGGCATACGGCCCGGGGAAACTCCTCTCCATCAATCATCTTGATGGGCAAGAAAAATACCGCAACTCGGGGTGGAGGAGCTAAGCGTGGTAGAGGAGGCCGGGGGAGAGGAGGTCCAAGCAGAGGAAATTACAAAGATGTATCAGCACCGATGTCGTCGTTGTCGTTGAAGGACAGACCAGAAAGTGCCATTGACGATGTCGAAGGATTAGAGGATGATTCTGGTTCTAGTTCTGGTTCGTCTCGAATTTCATATATGATTTTATGTTTATTCACAACAATACACAGGTGACGAGGATGATGTGCAGATTGAAGTACCAGTAGCTATGTGGGCAAGTCTTTAATCCTTTAATCTATTCTCATTTTTCCTCATAATTTATTTAGGACTTTGACCATTGTGATCCTCGTCGTTGTTCAGGAAAAAAGCTCTCTAGACTGGGCCTCATTAAAGAACTCAAAGTAGGTTCAAGGTTCAGAGGCATAGTGGTCTCGTAAGCATCATCTTTCTGTTCGTATTCTGATTCTTCACGGGACCTTTCATGATGATTTTCTACTTTTTTTTTGTTAGGCCAAAGGGTACACAGGCAATTAGTCCCTCGGATCGTGACATTATCCTCGCAGGTGGTTTAGCAGTTGTGGAGTGTTCATGGGCTCGACTAGATGATGTACCTTTTAACAAGATATCTAGTCCCCATGAAAGACTGCGTACGTTGATTTTTTTTTTCTTTCCTTTTTCAATTTCAATCAATACTTATGACTTGTCTTAGTACCATATCTAATAGCCACCAATCAAACCAACTATGGAAAACCTTGGAGATTGAATTGTGTAGAAGCTCTTGCAGCTGCATTTTATATAACAGGTTTCGATTCGTATGCCGAAAAATTACTTGGTAGTTTTGGTTGGGGTGGATCGTTTTGGAAGGTCAACCAGTTAGTATTTTTTTTTGAGAGAGAAATCAACTCTGTGGCTTAACCTCTTCTTTTTTTTTTTTTAGAATTTACCTAGAGCGGTATAAAAAGTGTACAACTGCAGAAGATATCAAAATTGCTCAAGAAACCATTATTGCTGAATTAGAAAAGAAGTATGATGAAGCTCGGAGACCAGGTATGTCTACTACTATCTTATTATTTACATGTCTGTTTCTCTAACTCGAACTCAAATTCATGTTAATCAGATATCGCTGATGGAGAAACAGAGGATCTTCTCGTAGCTAATCCTAATCACCAATCTTTCGATGATGAAGATGATGATTAAAGTGACTCCCGATGATATTGAGTTTTATGAGTTTTTGATTACGTTGTACATGGGCAAGTTCTTTTTTCGGTTTACATTTATCTCTCGGTTTGTTCTTATCGGGTTAAGCAGTAAATTTCAATTATTTGTATCATAGACGCAAAATTCAAAGTGGTTTGTTATTAAAGCTATATACTCTCAACACATTTATTTGTTGTTAAGTGTTCCTATTCAGCGCATTTCCTACAATACACAATTAAAACCTGTTTACTGACCCTTTTTTGTAGTCGACCAACTTCAATGACGTCACTGTGTTTTTCAGAAGTCATTACTACGAGAATCAAAACATGATGTTACCAATGACATCATAGCTCAGCTGGTTATCACTATGCACCCCCGAGAACCATTGCCACTTAATGACGCCAATGTGACGATAAACACTTGTCATCTCTCCAAGACTCCACTTTACACCGCTTTAATGGAATGTAGAGCTTAAATCATTGATTCCCGCCAGTCCGATTGACTTACTCCATTACCGGCATAACAACAATTGCACCACACCTCTCCAAAGTCGAATTTGGGGGGGTTTCTTTTTTTCTTTTCTTTTTCTTGGTAATTGATTGGACTGAATGATTGAGAATGGTGAAACGTATAAATACTATGGTTGAGTTTCGATTCAAAATACAATCTCCCATCGAAACTCAAAAAACCACACAAATACAATGACATCCAACTCATCTGCCAACAACACTGTATCTGGCGAACCCAAGTTTGTTCTTTCTCACTTTCTTCAATCATTTTCCATATATTGACATACTTCTTTTTTCTTCTTCTTCCGTGTTGTCCTTATAGTAAGACCTCTGGTCAATTCCACTCTACAAAGGGTAACATTGTTGAAGGTATCGGCAACTTGACTGGTGCTACATCTTGGCAACAATCCGGAAAACAAGAACATGCTTCCGGTGAAGCAGAGTATAAGGCTGCTCAAGCTAAAGGTTATGTTGAGGGTACTAAGGATCGTTTACAAGGAAAGAAAGATTCTGTAGTTGGTGCTATTACTGGTGATAAATCTCAAGAGACCTCTGGTAAGCCGTACCCACCTTGATTATTTTCGTTTCTTTTCTGAATGTCGTTCTTTTTTGTTATTTTAGGTAACCTCCTTCGTGATAAGGGTGAGGCCCAACAGAATATCAATGCCTAGAGCGTGATAGGGTGGGGAGTTCCTACTATGACGAGGATTCTTGATATGTCATTCAATGTATCATAAACGAGGAATCATAAATGTATAGTGCATGCAACGATCTCCATGTAATCAGCAAAAGAAAGCAAAGAATATGGTATCTACTCTTCCTCATCTTCGTCGCCAGATACTTCGACGTTTTCTTGTAATGCCTTGGCCATTTGTTGAGCCAACTCTTGTTCTTCTGTCTCCGAAACGGCCTTGGGCTAAAGAAGGAATAAAAATTGAACAATCCTTCTTCTTCTGATGTTGTAACAATAACGGACCTTCATCTTGACAATAAGAGATCCTCCTTGATCTTCAATTGTACTTTGGATAGCTTCAATCGCTCTCTCTAGACGTTCGACAGCGGCATACTATTCGTTGATCAACCAAACGTCCTTTATAACCAGGTATATATAGCAACTAACCTTGTCTGTTGCGTTGGTACTTAGAACATAAAGAGGAGGAGCAACGAGTTTGGCCTTGATCGGGACAGCCTCGCTACTCTGTTTCTCACCAGCCTTCAAAGCCTTCTTAATCGCATCGATTCCAGCAGGAGTGTAACAAGTGAGCTCAACATCAGCACGAAGTTTGATTGGTTGAGGCGTTAACCGCCGTGCGATTGTGGAAGTCAATAGAGAAAGTGTAACTTGAGGAATGGGTTCTGATAGTGTTGGCCAAACAGAGTCAGGTTCACTAGAATAGAAAAGATATTTTTGAGTTCGATGATCTAATCTCTTCATCATCTATGTTAATCGAGATGTTTTGACGTACGTTAATGCGAGCTTGAAAGCATCGTAAGGGTGACTGAATGCCTTTACAAGAGGCCATGCAATCTTTTCATACAACTTTTCCAACTTTTCTTCCTCATTCACATTTCCCTGACCTGCAGAAACATCAACATCTACGCCATCTTCTTCTTGTGCTTGTTGTCTAGCTTTCCTCATCGCTTTCTTGTTTTCTTGTAATTGTTGAGCAACAGCAGCATTATCTATACCTCCAGAACCAGTACCATCTGAACCGATCGGTTCACCATTGGCATCTAAGTTTGGTAATTTAGAAGCGACATGACGAAGAATTGAAGCGACTGTTTTGGATTTCATGTAACGTTCTTCACATTTAACGATATCTTCGGGTGAAACACGACGTTTTGAAAGATCGATGTAACCTTTTTCTTTATCCACACGTAGAACAACTACAACTTCGTTACGGCCAACTCGGATCAGTTTTTGAACTGAACGAATACGACGACGTGAAAGTTCAGAAAGTAGAATCATTCCTTCTGTGTTATCGTATTCGAGCTATAATTCAATTCAAAAAGAAAAAAGATTAATCATAATTAGAAAAATAAAAGTCCAAGGGAAGAAAGGGAACACAGAGAATCATTCAGGAAACAAAACAACACCACCCCATTTTTTACTGAATGAAAAAGAAGAAAAACATACAAGTTTGACATAAGCACCCATTTCCGCAATTTGGCGGACTTGGACCATGACGAGTTCATCGACTTCTGGATACTTTTGTTCGTAGTAACGCATGGTTTTATCACTTGTCTGAGGAGAATGGGTGTTTGAAGACAACTAATTTGTGATATCTTACGCATCATTATCAGACTGACTCAATTTGGACACCTAACCCTATTCTGAATATATCGGGCAATCGTAAATTAAGGGTCAATTCATACATTCAAACACTACATCAAAATAACGACTAAGAGAGAACTACCATCTTGCGACATTCAACGTTACTGGAATATAGTCAGCAAAAGTAACCTCGACAATATGGATTATAAAAACATACTCCACTACCAAATGCCTCGACATGTAATGAAACACTCGGACCACCTCGAAGAATATCACCAATCCTTGGATATCGAATAGCTCTACGCGTTGCTTCTGCGAGCGTATGCGTACCACAAACTACAAACTCTTCAATTTAGCCTTCTGACTCTTTATTACTGGCACAACCCAAGAAAAACAAACATACCATTAACAGACATACTTCCTCTCGTGTTTCGGATCTCACTTTTAATCAAACTATCCAAATCTGCACGACTCCATTGTACTTTTACCAATGGATGACCAATAATATCGTTGACTATTCTACTGCTTGAAGAATTACCTCCAATAGGTGAACTTGAACTTGGTACTGGTTCTACTTCAATTGTTGATTTTTCTTCGTCTGATTGATCATCATCAATATCAATATCATTCGTTTCCGATTGTTTCGAATCTGATTGTTGTGGTTTTCCAGTAACGAAGATATGGATTTTGATGTCTAAGCCTTGTGGAATTTCGTTTAGAGCTGTGAGAAGTTCGGATTGGATCCAAGTTATTTGTTCTGAGGTAATGACAAAAAAAAAGTTGGCAGTGAGTTATTTTATTTTGTGTCTTTGCAAGTTAATGTGTGTGGATGAGAAACTGACCTGTACTTCGAATAGCCCAGATGAATAAAATTCTATGACACGCCAATCTTTGTTTTTTCGATCTTCTATTAAATTCGGATTCCCAAGTTCCAACGTCAGTTTGAAATTTTTTCTTCCCGAAAAAAAAAGAAGAAACGTACGCTAACAAATCCAAAAATAAAGGCAACGTAAATGCAATACCACTACCACCCGAAATCAAAACAATAGAATTATAACCTTGTAAAATCGGTGGTGAACTATATGGACCATCAATCAACACTGTTAATCCATTCGAATCTGATTCAGCTGAAACAACGGATTGGAGAAGACGGTTAGTGAGACCGGATCTGATACGAAGGAAGAATTTTAGTTGTTTAGTTGATGTTGTTACGTTTGTCGAGGTAGAGGTAGAGGTAGAGGTAGAGGTGTCAATTGTTGCAATTGTAAAAGGGTGCGATTCGAAAGGATAATATATGGGTGATATAGTTGGGAATGATAGATAAACACTTTGACCTGGAAGCCAATGGAAATGAGATGGAGATGGAATGGTTAATGTTAGGAAGTTTGTGGAGAGGATGTTGATTTGTGCTTTTCTGATCGTGATAGAAAAAGGTTGGGATGTGGAATTGGAATTGTTGGTTTTGGATCGGGAAGAAAATGAGAAGACGAGAGTACGTATGACTCGAATGGCTCTGTCTAATGCCCAAAGCAAAAATGAAGGCCAGATGTAATCGCCAAAACCTAGAGCTGCAGCGTGGAAATATGCTCCGAAGACTGTGATACTGGTAAAAAAAAAAAAAAAACAAGGTCAGTTGGTCTCTCTAAACACCTAGAGATCGTTTGTTTACGCTTACAAGGCTAAGATGAAGTGAACTACCAGGAAATATTCATATGCTCTGTCTCTAATCGGTCGAATTGATATGATTGCTAATAGAGTGAGAGCAACTCCTGAGAGAAGTCCTACTTGGATTTCTGGAACTGATATCGCGACTTTGCCTGCCATTCTTTAATTTTGGTATTGTGAGTGATCGTTTCTATCATGGCCATATTATTATACTCACCCAACATCGGCCTAAACAGGAAACAATAATAAATGTTTGTACACGAGAAGAAGAAGGAGAAGTTGATGGACGTACTCTTCCAGCTGCGTGCAACCAAGTTAGAACGACGAGAACACGGGCAGTCATTCCATGCAAGTACATGAGCTGAAATGAATTTAAAGAGAATATCAATATTAACAACATCAATTCAAAAATCGGAAAATAGAAATCGAAATACCTTGTCAAAGCTAACACCAGTCAAGACTTTCATATTATTAGTTTTAACATAAAGCGACCTTCAAAGGAAATAAACTCACAAGAGATAATGTTATTTTTCATTCCTAAAGCTGTTACGAGTGGTAACTGGGCTGATGCGATATTACCAGCGACATTGGCATAATATTTGGGATCGAACTTGACACCCTTGGTAGACGTTGCTGAAGTTTTTATTAAGTTGATCTTTCTTTTTATTTTTATTATTAGTGGATAAAAATAAACACTTACTATTCACCAGAGACCATGTAAGACAAATGACGATATAAAGTGCCGTTAAAAACACTTCTGCAAAGTTGAGAGTATATGAACGACCGATACGAATTGTCCAACGGAATGAAAGAGCAGTGAATGTATCAGCCAAAGCTATCGGAAGTCTTTTCAAGTTGATATTTCCTCTATTACTTCCAGAACTTGCTTCCTTTGTACCTCGAGCTTCAGGAGTAGCGTGTAAGGGAAGATGACGAGAGAGATAAAAACCGTAGAGACGATTGATTAAATGAACCGTTGAGATGAGGAGGATGAAAGCAGCAAGGAAAAACCAGACTTGATTGGGATAATTTTCCGCATGAAAAATACGGATTTTACGATCTGGATCGGCGGTTTGAGAGCCTGGTGTTATAGCTAACACTCTTGTTACATCAGGTGGTATTGTGGAGGTTGGTGCTAGTGCCATATCCAACGACATGTCGCAAATTATTTCTTTGACTTTCTTTTCCGAAGGGTGAATGAAGAGCACGAAGACAGTAGAATGAGTACTTATTTCTCCGAGAACTTGACCCGAGCTTTATACGTTGGAGGCTTGGCCTGTGAAAGGTACTAGGTATAGGTATAGTATGGGAAGTTCTTCTATTTACCTCATACATCACTGGATAAAAGGCTTCAGAGGCCTCAAGGCTTTAACGGCTTATTCCTCACACCGGACCTCGACCAATGGACTTTTTGTTCGTCCAGGATGAGTACTTTGACTCTCACAGTAATTTACAATCTTCTCAAGCTTTCACGACAGGTAACACGTATTTCCTGTCGAAAACCGGACTTGGTGTCTAACAATCAGTGATTCATTGTATCTTTCTCCATACGTCCTTGTAAATGCTATAAATAGTTAGTTATCTTGTTTATCAGATAAAATCAGTGCATATTTATAGAGGATTTGGATATCTGATAAGAAAAGAAGCGAGTTATATCTTATCAGATGTTGATATCGCTGTTTGAGAGGTGGGAGCTTGAGAATTAACTCTCTCTCGGTCCTTGGAGTTTTGATAAGGATTAGCTTGACATAAGCCTGTTGTGCATTTTTCTTTAGTGGCTTGGGAGTGAAATTTGTTTTCGATAAGAGATTTTTCCCAGTTGATGAATTAAGGATGTGCTAGTTCGCTGGATTTTATGCGGGAATTTATGAGGCCTGAGTTCGAGTTTGAGTAAACCAATACGAGGAGGTTGATAATAATTTGTATGAATTGGGACTTTTTCAGTGAGAATAGGTAGGAATGGATGGATGTTTGTCTGTTGCGTTAGGAAATGCAATTCCATTGGGGACGGCTTTTTGCCTCCGTTAACTTGAACATTTCATGTGCTTCTCAATTCAGAAATAAGAATGATGAGTTTATATTCTGGGAGTGAATATGATTGAAATAGTTGGCCTGTTAGTGCGGAATAATATTTATATTTACTAAATGTGGGAAGAGGTTTCGTAGAAATAGATTAGAAGGTATTCTCTTCTGAGATTCTCCGACCCGAAACCCGATGAAACTAAAGGGCAAGCTAATATACTACTCATGGAACTTCAAGTTTTATGTTTCCGAGGATTTTTCTGTAGTTAAATGTGACGGGATATGGGTATAAACGTTTTTTATTCGCCCATTAGAACTCGTTGTCTTTGGCTTGTTTGCTGTTCGATAGGCCGTTCAGCGGAGTCAAATTTGATGAACTCGGATCTTGCCGTGACTTTTGGACAGGGGGCGCATATTTGTATTTACTTCAGGAGTTTCAAGAAGTGGAGGCTACAATAACAACGTTGTATGCTTAAGTAGTAATCTGGTTGTGATACATTTACAGTACAACAAAAATTAACATCAACACAGGTTCTGAGCAGTGTAAAAACAAGATAAGATGAGGGTCGTAGAGTTGGATTTATCTTAATAATGTTTCAGGGGTACTCTGGATCAATCCAATTTATCGTCAGGAACGCTGACAGCGCTGACTGATGTACCATCAGGCTGCGACACAACGATGTCAACCTCGAGAGAGTTGAGAGTGATTGGTGTGCAGTCGAAGTCGTTCTTCGGACAAACATGAGTGCAAAGACATAGAATGTACTGCAGGAGAAACGGTACCTTTTGCACACGCCAGGTGAGCGCAGTTTGCAAGTAAGGTTTCACTACGGCAGGGTCGAGGTTCTTGAGCCCAGAGTTCTTGAGGATGTCATCATTAGGTATATCAACGAAGCCTTCGATGAAAGAGGGTTTCCTGGACCGAGAGGTGTGCTGGGAAACGGAGCCGAGACAGGAGGAGCATAGTAGCCATTGTTTGGGGTCCTCTGGGATGCTACCGAGAAAGATGATTACGCTGAGCTGACCTGTAACTTCAGTAGAATCGAATCTTATGTGGGCAGTGTATTCGATGCTCATGGTTGTTGAATAACACTGATTGATGACGCCACTGGTTTTTTATAAGCAACAAAGCCTGAGTCATCCTGATACTATAATGCAAAGTATTCTAGGAGACACTCTATAGCCACAACTACAAGGAGTGCAGTTAGAGAGATAACCAAATCAGAGACGCTGAGGTCGGATCGTGTGTTACGTAATCGCACGTGTGGCTGCAGCAGTTTTGTCCGTTTCATCTCTTAAGCCTCTCACTTCTTTTCTTCCAGATTACTTGTCATTTTAAAACCATCCCAGGATATGCCTTCAACAGATTCCGTAGTCGAGTCAGATCGTGACAGAGAGAAGGATTACGACAAACAAGAACGGTCGGGATCCAAGCAGAAATCTGCTTCTGCATCTAGTAAAGGTATAAATTCACCCTCAAGTCACTGCATCGCTTTATTGAAAGTTTATCAGCTAAAGACCTTTCTCATGTTCCCTGTAAATTCTACAAGGTCGGCGGATGCACTGCTGGCTCCTCTTGCCCATTCTCCCATTCCTCAGCAGAACCAGGTACCCAAAAGGAACCCTGTGCGTGGTTCGTCAAAGGGAACTGTAAGTTCGGCCACAAATGCGCTCTCGCACATATTCTCCCTGGTCAGAGCATGTCCATGGATAGGAAGAACAAGAAGGCAGCACAGCAAGCCGCTTCCTCCGGAGGCTCGGGAGCAACCGAGAAAGGTGGAAAGGATGGAAAGAGGAACAAGCGCGATGGTCATAGTAGCAATTCGAACAATCCTACCGGCAGGAATAACCCCTTGCTTGCAGGAGGTTCAACAGCTCCTACCAGGCTATTATCTTCCAACACCGATTCTTCGCCTTCCGGTCGCTCTTCCATGCCATTAAAAGCTTCTATATCACCTTCAGCACCAGCACCACCTCTAAAAGACTCCGACTTTTCGTCATTTGCTGCTTTGGATGAAATGGAGGGTGTTCAGAAGTCTACTCCTACACAAGGCAGGAACCAGGAGGCTGACTCTTTGAACGAAACTGTCAACCAAGATGTACACTCTACCTCATCTTCTTCACCAGCACCGTTGCCTACATCTGCTCCACGAGCTACTACCAATATGCCGCCGTCCGATTTCGGGCCTATTGGCTCACCTCCAAGCGGGAACCAGGTACAACGCCAGCCATTGAACGGTGGTGCTTTTACCCCAGGAACATCCCCGCGCGGCCCAACCCATCTCAATGGTATCAATATGGGCTCGCCACCTAAATCCAACAACAACACGTTCTTGTCGACATCACCTTTCTCGGCGCCCGGATCGCACAGTGTTTTCTTCAATAATTCATATACGGGAGGTGGAATGGCTGCTAGTCTTGGAACTCATGCGCTGATGGGTGGCCGTCGAGCATGGGGCGATGCCGATTCCGCGAAAACCGGTCTTCCTTCCCTTTCCTCTTCAGTTCAACGCTCGTCACTTCTTAATGGAAATTCTCGAGGAGAGTATGGTATTGACCTCGAATATGATGAATATTCGACACGATCCCGTAGGTTCGATAGTGCCGTTGACGATGGTGACATGGAGGACTTCATTCCCAGTTCATTGACAGACCTCCTAACACCGGAGGAACGCAGTCGTAGAATGTCAAGAAGTGGAAGCGCAAAACCTTCGATATCCGCCTTATCATCCGGTGCTCCTTCTGGTCTTTCTATCGGAGTCACAGAAGCTGGTGGAACTCGTATAGGACATCGTTATTCCAGCTCAGTGCCTGCCCCGTCTTTACTCGGTGATATCAAGTCTATCTGGGCTGATTCCTCTGCTGTACCATTGCCAGGTTCACCCTCGAACCAGGTCCATCGCGGGACCCCTTCAGCCTCGTTTGTCTCTCGCATGGAAGGTCTGAGCATCAATGGGCAAGGGAATGATGATTTGGGTCTGAGCATGAGCATGGGGAGTACCGGTGCAGCCTCTTCCTTCGGCATACTGAATCCCAGCAACGCAAGTGCAGCTTTCCTTCCCAACATACATCACAACTATCTCAAGTCCAAGACGTCGCAGCAACCTCACCTTGGTCTCGGAGGAAGTAATTTATCACGCGGTTTGAGAGGAGCAAACAACTCACCCTACACTACTGGAACCAACAATGGCTTGTCGAACAACTATCTCTCATCTAATACCGGAAATCAAGGTTTACCATCATCAGCGTCGAATGCTTCGCATCTTTCACACCTTCCAACTTATCGTGGGGCACCATCACCATTCGATTTGACACAACCTATGCATCAAACCCATACTCAAGCTTCACGTCCTATTCCCACTATCTCTGAAACCAAACGTAACCACCTTGGCGTTGGAGTGGGTACGGATGAATTGTTGTCATCCAGTACAAGGGCCTTGCAACAACACGCCCCTGGACAGAGTTTACCGCAAGGATTAGCTGCTGGGTATTCCAGAATACATGCCCTGCCGCCCTTGACTTCTCCTGGAACAATTGGAGCATTCCCTGGTTTCAATAATCCTGCTTTTGACTCTTCAAATGGAATCAGTGGTTTCGGTCTATCAAGAGCCGGTGCTTCATCCCCTCCATTACAAACCAATGCTGCTAACGCGACCGGCCAAAGACAACAGGAACCTATTTCAGGTCCTGGCATCGCTGGTCCTAATGATATTGTAGGAGCTAGTCCGGGATTGGAGAGTGTGTTGAATAAGCTGAGTTATTCGGCTGCTGCTGCTCGTGGCCCCGGTCTTAGTCCGACGCCACCTGGTTTGGCTAGGAATGCGAGCGGAAGGTATCAACCTTCTAACATGGATCATTCGTCGAATGGACCTGGAGTCAGTCCATTGAGGCCTAGAGATGATGATGATGAATTATTTGCAATGGATAAATGAACAATGTTCGGATTCGAACCTACCTTGTGTATTTGGATTTTTTTTTTTTGTACATTCCCCCCACACTTTTTTTTTTTTTTTTTCAAAAGCTTTTCTTGTGTGTTATGTTATTTTTTTGTGATTTTCTTGGCAGGAAAGCAAATGACCTGGACTGACCCATGACTTCCGACACACCTCCGATGACTCTTCTCTCCTCTTCCCACTCAAATAATGATTTAATTTTGTTTTCTCTCTTTATCTTAGTTTTCTTTAACAAATAAAGCTATGAACTCGTTTTATATATATATATCTTTTTCCCTCTCTCCCTTTCTCCCGCCCTTTATTTTACTCCATGCCCACTGTGATGGTGTTGTGGTTTTTCTTTCTTTCGTTCTTTCTTGTTGATCTGGGGGCCTACATATTAAAGAAGTTTTTAAACCAAACAAAAGTGCCAATTTTAATTAATTAGTGCAAAGGTGCATTCGTTTTGTAGTGTTTCATTCGGTTTTTTTTTCCTTCTATTTTCTCTTTTTTTGGAATGAATTAAAGTAAATAAAGTACTGTATGTACTCGTACTACTGTTTCTTGTTATTTCTCTCTCTCTCTCTCTCTCTCTGTGAAATGTTTGTGTGTAAAATAAGAATGAGGAATCACAAAAATTATTTTAAATTAGAATTCTGTCGCTTTAGTTCTTCAAAGTTCAAAAGAAATGGGAATAGATTAGATAAGATTGTTTCCAGGCTTCACATAAGTACTCGGGAAAGGATATATGTAATTCTCATTAACTCAACCTCGACTGCTTCAATCACAGAAAAAATGGCGAAACGTGGACATTGTGTTGTACGCGGTTCAATCAGTAGGTTTTGTATAATGTGGAGATGCATTTTTTATTATTAACCCTCACCCCTTTGTTATGAAGATTTAGATGAATACTACTATGGTTCTTGCCCACTTTCTTCAACAAACAGAACAGACAATATGTAGTAATTCTGATAACTATTTAACATCTAGTTTCACATATCTCCAGACCAGGCGAAACGATATCTTCTACAGGATTTGAACAACGTATGGGAGGAAAAGGATTTAATCAAGCGGTTGCACTTTCACTTGCAACTGGTGGTGGCGAAATGGGAAGAGTGAGTTTTTATGGGACTGTTGGTAATGATGATGCTGGGAAGGGATTGAAAGAAAAGTTGAGTAAGAGGTGGGGATTGAAGAATGATTCACTTGTTATTGATTCGGTTGGTGACTTTTTTCGAAGGATCAGTTAGGTGTGTGTACTAATGATTGTATTGTGTAGGAGAAAAATACGGGAAGAGCTATAATTCAGGTTGCAGAGGATGGGGAAAATAGTATTGGTGAGTATTGTTTATTTATCTACATAGAGATATTGACACTGTGTGTGTGTGTGATTAAGTTCTGTTTCCTGGTGCTAATCATAGCGAGATATTGGAAACGACTGATAGCAAATCATGGCCAAAAGAAACAACCCACTTACTTCTTCAAAACGAGATTAGCTTACGATCGACATTGAAGGCTATCGAACGTGCTGAAGATTTGATTACCATTTTTAATCCTTCACCTATGTTGACAAAAGAGGAGATTCGACAATTTCCCTGGGAAAAAGTGGATTGGTTGATTGTGAACCAGATTGAAACGGGAGTACTATTCACTTCATTGTTTGGAATTGATCCACCAGAGGATATCAAAGCTATATTGAACGAGTTGTCTGACCATTCAGCATTGAAAAATACGCAAATAATCTGTACGTTGGGTGCCAAAGGTGTGATTGCCTCATTACCTGGGCTTCCAATGGTCCAAGTTCCTGCGGCGGCGGTTAATGGACCAGTTGTGGATACTACGGGGGCTGGAGATACGTTTACAGGATACTTTGTGGCCGGGCTAATCGAGTACGCTGGGGAGGATGTCGAGCAGATGTTAAGGGTGGCGACGAGGGCAGCGGCAATGTGTGTTGAGCGGGCCGGGACAGTGGACAGTATGCCAATGGCGTCAGAGGTTGAGCGGAGATTCGGAGTTTGCCGAGCGTGATAATTAATTGTATTTGTGCCTATGTAATTCATCAACACCACCTTTGACGATGGAGGACCACATGAGGCAGACGCTGCTCGACTCGGGCTACGAAGCACTCGACCTGATTGGAGAGGGGGCTTATGGAATCGTATGGCACGTCCAACACCGCCTGTAGCAGCCAATGTACACCTTTTGCTCATTGTCTTTTTGTGCCCTTTCATAGCTCAGCGTTGCATATATCAACACAGCGTAAAGTGGCTATCAAGCGCATCACTCCATTTGACCATACTATGTTTTGTCTACGTACCCTACGAGAGATTAAACTCCTCCGCCACTTTCACCATGAAAATATCATCGCTATCCTCGACATTCTCAGGCCTCCCAACATTCATCAGTTTCAGGAAGTATATCTCGTCCAGGAACTCATGGAGACTGATCTTCACCGCGTAATCAGAACCCAGGAGCTTAGTGATGACCACTGCCAATATTTTATTTACCAGGTTTGCCTTAGAGTTATTGCTTCTTTGCATGTTCCTTATCCAACCTTTCAAAGACCCTCCGTGCGCTCAAATCCCTCCACTCGGCCGACGTCCTTCACCGTGATCTAAAACCATCAAACCTTCTCCTGAATGCTAATTGTGACCTAAAGGTTTGTCCTACATTTTACCTTTTCTTATGCATTCTGTCTCATTTCATTTAGATTTGTGATTTCGGTCTTGCTCGTTCTGCACGGCCGCCCCCAAACCTTGCAAGTGATAGCAACACCTTTATGACAGAATATGTCGCTACTCGGTATGATTGTCATTTCCTCATGCATAACTGCAATTGCTCAACCGCAGGAGTTAGTTGGTACCGAGCTCCGGAAGTCATGTTGACCTTCAAAGAGTATACTCGTGCCATCGACATGTGGTCTGTGGGTTGTGTTCTAGCGGAAATGTTAAGCGGGAAGCCACTTTTTCCTGGCCGTGATTGTAAGCTCTATTGTTCTATTCAATTGCAATCTTATCTCATCTTGGCTAAATACAGATCATCATCAACTCTCCCTCATTCTTGATACCCTTGGCACGCCCTCTATTGATGACTTTTATGCAATTTCGTCCGCACGGTCGCGTGAATACTTGCGGGCATTGCCTTTCCGAAAACGCGTCAGTTTACATCAAGTATTCACAAATGCTAACCCTTTAGCTGTGGACCTTATGGAAAAATGCCTTACATTCAGTCCGACACGGCGCATCACAGTCGAAGACGCCCTACAACATCCCTATCTTGCAGTGAGTGACATTTACCGTACCCGTTACGTGGCTTATGGGAATGTAGCCTTATCATGACCCTCATGATGAACCTACCGCTGCTCCTTTGGATCCATCATTTTTTGATTTCGACAATGGGCAGCCATTGAATAAAGAACAACTCAAAAGTCAGCGATTACCCCTTGTGACCTTTTCACTCCAGTAAAACTCATGCTCTCTATTGTTGTAGTGCTGATATATGAAGAAGTCACTTCACCACAAGCTTACGAATCATCTTACCTCGCCTCATAATAAAAGATATACCCCGGACCTCACAAGAGAAGTACAGTGGCATCATCATTTGTGGCCTCGATTTCTTTCTCAGGAAATCAATCTTAGCTTGTGAACGAACTTCTAATATCAATTGAACTCTTTCCTTTTTTCTTCTTTTTTTTCTTTCTTCTTTTTTGGCTTTCCGTCTATCCTGTGGCTGATCATCCTTTTTGTTGTTATAATTACTAATACCCCGTTTGGATATGGATGGGCTCCGCGATAGTTTGGGAAATGGGAAACAAAACATGTACATATCGAACCTCTAAATCAAGTAGAATACCCAAAATTTATAGGAAAACTGTAATGTAAGGATTATATGAATAGGAATGGATGCCCTTTTTTTGTACTTTCCGGAATGGAATAACAATGTTTACAATTACAGGGTTTTTTTGCTCATCCCCGACGATTATGGAACGTGGAATGTACAATAGAATAGAACAGATGACAGACTGCTTTTGGGATGTACCGTAGGCCCCATGACAAGTGTATCAGACGGTGTGGCAAATGTTTTTGTGTCTATTTATAGGCTCAATGACATCAACCATCCCCATTCAATGTAAGTAAGTAAGAATATATCAGTGTGTCAGTAACATTGTGTAGTTGTGGTTATGTTTCAATATCACCAGTTCCGAGTGGAACGCTTGGGAGAAAGGAACAGGAATTAGGAATTAGGGCGACAACGTGTGTAGATTCAAATTGTATTTCCCTGAAGAATTGTAATTTTGTTTGTCGGCATCTCTATCAATTGCTTTCTCGATTTTAGATTTATGTCCGAGGGAATTTATATTAGTTTGCTGAGTGTGGCGCGTGCGTGTGTGCGTGGTGATACTTATTGTGTTTTGGCGACGGTAAGTTGAGGAAGACATTCGCGTAGAATGAAAATGTATTCATAAGTACCAGTACCCCGTCTGGAATAAATAAATAAACTTGTCGCTTTAACCTTTGCAATGAGCCTAGACTCTAAATTGAATGAGCTATGGTGGACTAGAAATCGTATCATAGTAACCATAATTCATTCACTGAGTAGCAGCGTCGTGATCTGGACTGGAACAAAGATCAGTTTGTATGGAAATATTTGTTAGATTGTTTTGATTCCAGGAAGTTATGCCATTGTATAAGTCTGAACTTCTGGTCATGTTGTATACATACTTGAAATGATACGACTCAGCGTTAGAAAGTAAATATAACCGCTGAGGTGTCGTTGAGAAAATTTACATGTTAAATACTTTGTCGATGACCAAACAACTTGCGGAACATAAACAAATGATTCGAGCAACATATTACCAAATAGGAAAGAAAAGAAAACATAAACGGAAATGTAATATTTCCCAACGTCAATTCCAACAATACTTATAAGTGTATGAATGCTTGGTAAAGAGAGAGTCTAGACAAAAGCGACACCCAACTACTTTGAAGAGACCTTAAGCCTTGAAGGGCTGAAAAAGAACAATTCAGAGTTTTTGCCTCTGAGTCGGGATTCGGGTGCGGAGTTCTTTCTAAAGTCGTTATGAGGAATTGAGGAACACTCAAAAACCATCTCATCATGTTCAGTGAGGAAATGACGCAACTAGAAGTGTTTAATGAAGCTCGAGTAACAGACTGGGTGTAGATTTTTCCGATACTTATGCTCAGTCCTTTATTTGCGTATGATGCTATCACTGATTCACAGGCGGCAATCAAAGAATTTCGGGAACCCCTTTTGTGACCACTTCATGATTTCATTCACACACACTTCATTGACTTCTGATTGCTTATGCTACAGTGTTGTTTCCTAGGCTGACTACTAGTGTAAGAGGCGCTCAATCAACGCCAACTATACAGCCTGAGGTCACAAGAACAACGTCGTGAAAGCGCTTACCAAACTATCGGAGTATAATCCACAAGGTTGAAACGTTGAAGGATGCCATGGGTTCAAGATGCACGAACAGCTTCTCAAAACGCCGATTCTCTCATTGATTCCCATCGTAAAGGAATTGATTTAAATACGGAAAGTGCTTCTTCCCAGAAGAGTTCTTCATCTTGGTGGCCTTCACAAAGAGCCAAAATGATCCTCTCTACAGTTTTAATCCTTGCAATTGGCTTCACCTTCCATCGAGGCAGAGACGATGGCTTCGTCTTCTCAAAATTTACGACGGGTCAAGATTACATTGTCGACGTGGGTTACGCAAAATACCTTGGTAACAGAACGACTACTTGGCCCAACACTGTATCATACCTGGGAATACCATATGCCGAACCTCCAATAGGACAACGTCGATTTCGTGCCCCGGTGCCTTTGAATATCAAACGAATTACTGATGAAACGCAAGAGAAGGTCGTAGATGCTAGGGCGTACCCAGAGTTCTGTATTCAAGGAGCCCTTGGTCCAGGTGAGATATTCATTCTAATGTATAACGGAACTATGTCGGGGCCCCTCGGTGGAACTTATTTATTGATTTGACAGGTGATCATGGAGGTGCAGGAAGCGAAGATTGTTTGAAAGTGAACATTTATACACCTGCTGGTGTTACAAAGAAAAGTAAATGTGAGTATTCACTCTTCAGCTTCAGTTTTTTTTTCTGTGATTGAGTTTATTGGTGATTTCTTTCTAGTACCGGTTTTGGTATATATTCATGGAGGTGGCTACGTCTTTGGAAATCCAGCGAGCTGGCCATTCGAACATTGGATCCAAGAATCCCCGAATGTTGTGATCGTTTCGGTTTATTACCGTCTTTCTGCATTTGGATTCCTCACTTCACCTGAGTTCAGGACTGGTGAACTTGGAGATTTAAATGCAGGTTTCTTGGATCAGGTGGAGGCGTTGCGGTGGGTTCAGGGGAATATAGAGAAATTCGGAGGTGATCCCGGTATGGTAACGATCAATGGTGAAAGTGCTGGCGGATCGTCTATTGAATTGCATCTGGTTGCAAATAGTGGGATAGAAGAATTATATAGAGGCGCTATTGCTCAAAGTGTGTACAGAACACCTTTACCAACGCCTGAACAGCAAAAGGTAAGTATTCCAATGTCTATGTTGTAGACAAACTTTCTTAAAACTGACGATATATAGCCATTGTTTGATGCTTTTGTAGAACATGCAGGATGTGGAAAGGGTACTATTGCGGAAAAGATGGCATGTTTGAGATTGGCTAGCGTCAGTGCACTTGCAATTGCCCAGGACCACGTTACTGCTACTCTGTGAGCATTTATTTCTCTTCCTCTTTGCCAACCAGTGTTGTTTGCCAAACACTAATATCATGTTTACCAAATTAGCTCGGGATATAAAGCATTCCATCCTGTTGTTGATCAGAAAATCTTTACCGAAGTTCCTTCGAAACTTATCCAGCAAGGGCGGTTTAAGAAAGTACCATTGATTGTAGGGTATGTAAAAGATGTTCCTATTTTCCCCGGTTGAACTGCCGGCTTACTTGTCGTCAAGAGCCACAACAAATGAAACGTTATCATTTGGGCAAGACCTGTCTGGAGACCTTAAAAGATTCTTTCCCTCATTGACAGATGCAGGAATAACACGCCTTGAAAAGGTAGTAACATTATTTCTGAGGTTTTAACATGTTCTGACTTAATACGCAATAACAGGCATATCCCAGCTCACAATTTAATTCCGAGGCACTAAGATATCAAACAATTACTGGAGATTCTGAGCTCAAATGTGCAGTACGTTTGGTTTTCTCGAATCAACTTCTGACCGCAGAGACTTAAGCTTATGTTTAACGTTTAATCTTAGCGTTTCATAATGAGCACTTTCTGGTCTTCCGCTCATGTTAATACCTGGACTTATCGATATAACCAACCTGACCCCATTTGGGGAGATACAGCAACAGGACATGCTGCTGAGAATTACATGATGTTCAGAGGAACGCATACAGGGTAGGAAAAACTCATAATTTGATATCGTTTTTTATACCTGCTTATACGCGTTCCGAAATTAGTGTCAACGGAACCACAACATTCTCCACGTTCAACCCCTCAGAAATTGCATTTTCACACGAACTATTCGCTTATTGGCTCTCATTTGTTCGTACACTTGATCCAAATACACATAAGCTTGACAGAACACCCACATGGCCGCAATATACAGTAGAAAGGAGGAATAGGATTGTGCTGAATGAGGCACTTGAAGGAGAGGATGTAGATAGTGTGAGTGGAAGTAAGATTGAACAGGAGAGTACGGATGAAGCAATAAGATGTCGGGCTGTACTTTCTTTGGCTGGAGACATGCAAGCTTGAGAAACGATTTGCAAAAGGGATTGAAAATTTTTATGATTATCAAGATGTTACACCTTTGTATGCGTATATATAGAATAGACCAAACCCCTCCACATTTATCTTTAGAGAATTTGGGTAAGCATGATAACAAGTCGGAGGCGGAAGTTACTCAACCAAAGAAGTGCTAGTCTATGATTTGCGGCATTTATATATATAACAATTGTTAAAATTTTAATATCAAAGAACCTTCCTTTTGGCCACTACCTGGTCGACACCGTAACCCACGTACACAAGTGACTTCCATTTGACTATGCCGTTCATGCTCGCACAACGGCAGACTAGAAAAGGGTGTATACTCCACACCCAATTACTTAATACTCATCCTTCGATCATAAGAACGCTGCGAAAAAAATGCCAGACATCTTCTCAGAATTCCGGTTCTCGTTTCCCAGGGCAAGAAGAAGCAGTATAAAAGGTAGAGCGAACGTGATTAGAGGGGACATTCCTGAGCCTACTCCTTAGTTCTCTTGGTCGTTCTCGTAAACAACCAATATGATAGTGCCCGCAACATGTCTACTCGGCGTGGTTGGCTTCGTCGTTCACACTGGGAGCAATCTTGTCTACTCCAAGTCTACGATCCTCACTCCTAGGGCCTCGACGGAAGATCATATTGTTGATGTCGGTTATGCAAAATACTTGGGAAACCGGACGACCATTTGGCCCAACACTGTTTCATACCTAGGTATACCATATGCCGAACCTCCTACAGGACAGCGTCGTTTTCGTGCTCCGGCACCCCTGGATATTGACCGTGTCGCTCGTGAGACGCAAGGGAAAGTAGTTGACGCTAGGGCTTACCCCAATTTCTGCATTCAAGGAGCACTTAACCCAGGTGAAGCTTTGTTCTGTGACGAAACCACGACCGTAGAACTCATCTTTTTATTTACCTAATAGCTGATCACGGAGGCGCAGGGACCGAAGATTGCCTGCATGTCAACATTTATACACCTGTTGATGCTACGAAGGAGAGTAAATGTGGGTTTTAGTTCAGTGCCTGTTAGCGGTGAGCACTGACTTATAGTAATTTCCCAGTACCGGTTTTGGTTTACATCCATGGAGGTGGATACGTCTTTGGAAATCCAGCGAACTGGCCATTCGAACATTGGATTCAAGAATCCCCGAATGTCGTAATAGTGTCTGTCGACTACCGACTTTCTGCATTCGGATTCCTTGCTTCGCCTGAATTGAAGAATGGGCGGTTTGGAGATTTGAATGCAGGTTTCTTGGATCAGATAGAGGCACTGCGTTGGGTACAAAAGAATATTGAGAAATTTGGAGGTGATCCTAGTAAGGTAACTATCAATGGTGAAAGTGCAGGAGGATCATCAGTTGAGTTGCATTTGGTTGCAAATGGTGGAAAAGAAGCTTTGTTTAGAGGTGCTATTGCTCAGAGTGTGTATAGGACACCGGTACCGACACCAGAACAACAACAGGTAAGGTTTCCTCTCAACTTGGGGTAGCCGTCGTTAAAATTTTCTGGTAGCCGTTGTTTGATGCATTTGTTGAGAGTGCAGGCTGTAGAAAGGGAACAATAGCAACTAAAATGGCATGCATGAGATCTGCTAGTGTTAGTACATTGGCAATTGCACAAGACAGTGTCACTGCTACTCTGTGAGACAGACTATTTCCTTTTTTATTTATTTTTAAACACAGATTCTGATATTTGGGTGGACGAAAAATAGGGCTGGATATCACGCATTTCATCCTGTCCTCGACCAGAAGCTTTTTACAGATGTTCCGACGAGACTTATCCAAGAAGGTCGCTTTAGAAAGGTACCATTGATTGTAGGGTGAGTAAGAAGGGACTGATATTGAGATACACTCCGAAGTGCTCACTATGTGATAAATAGAGCAACAACAAATGAGTCGTTGTCACACGGACAAGATCTAGCCGCAGATCTCAAGAGTTTCTATCCTGCATTAACAGATGCAGGGATAAAGAGTCTTGAGGAGGTAAGAATTTCATTCAGAGCTTGGAAACTGAATAGTGGACACTGATGATCATATATTTCACTAGGCATATCCAAGCTCAAACTTTGCGTCGGAAGCACTACGACATGAGACGATTACCGGTGACTCTCAACTCCGGTGTGCTGTAAGTCGATTGTATGTATATTTCAAGTCCTCAGGCCGATGACAGTTTTTAGCGCTTTATCATGGGATCCGCCTGGTCTTCAGCTGGTATCAATTCATGGACGTATCGCTATAACCAACCTGATCCTATTGAGAGAGGTACAGCAACAAATCATGCTGCCGAGAATTACATGATGTTCAGAGGAACGCACACAGGGTAAGAAAAACTCAAATTTAATTTCATTCTATCTGTTTATACACATCCCAAAATTAGAGTCAATGGAACGACGACTTTCTCGACGTTTAATCCCTCTGAAGTCGCATTCTCTCGTGAACTCATTGCGTACTGGCTGTCGTTTGTTCGCTCACTTGATCCGAGCTCTGAGAAACTAGCGAGAGCACCAGTATGGCCACAATATACTGTGGGGAGGAGAAATAGAATTGTATTGAACGAAGCTTCAGAAGGAGAGGATGTGGAGAGGGTAAGTGGAAGTAGAATTGAAGTGGAGAGTAATGATGAAGTGAGGGGATGTGAGGCTGTACTTGCGCTGGCTCGAGAGATGCAGGCTTGAGCTCTACTGATTTGTCTACTTATGACAGAAGTAGACTGATTTTACTAGGGAACAATGCCATTTTGACTTCGTAAAAAAGTATGATTGACTATCACCATGTGGTAGATATGTCAAAACACGTTTAGAAGAATAGGCTTGGCCAATATTTAGAATAAGGTTTTGTAGAAGACGTAATATTTCTGGGGACAATGGAGTAGAACAGGGCCTCGGAGGATCAGGAAAGAATCCCGCCAGATTGGAAATATGAACCTAAGTCTCGGCCTTTGTGGGTGCATATACTCGGATAGCAGTGGCTAACAGTAGCAGACGGTGTCCATTCTTCATCCCGATGCATTCCCGGGTAATCTGACTTCCGAATCCCGATATATCTAGGGACTCCTTGGGACGACACCAACTACTTCATCGCTCCCCCGGGGACTCTCTCACACCACCTTTCGGTGTCAGGTATACTCGATACATGTGAGCTTAAAGAAGGCATGAACTGACACATAACCTACCGTTGTAACTATATACCAACAATGCGGCCATCTCACTACCCCATGCAGGTAGGACGATTAAATGAAGAGTTAATATTGGCCACTTGAACCGGTCCCTGGTATCTATTTATATCAAGATACCTACGTCATATCCTGTCATATCCGAAACCTGCAGTCCACACAGTATATAAACCTCCCCCCCCCAGTCATAGACAACTCTCTAACAACCCACATTCATCTCGAAAACTCGAAAACCTCGTTTATAAAACACAATGCCTGCCGATTGCACCTGTCAGAACAATTGCGGGTATGGTTACATGACACTCAATTGTCTGTTATTCTCAATATCCTCTTGTAGAGCCTGTGGACCTCAGGGAACCGGCTGCACTTGCCCCAAGGGAAAGTGCGACTGTGCTGAATGCCCAAACAAGACTCACACCGCCAAGGTATGCAACTTGTTTTTTGTATATTATGCTTACTGAAAATGTCAATAGTGCCAGTGCAAGGGAGATGCTGATAACTGCGGTTGCGTATCAGAAAGCAAGGCCTGCACTTGTTAAAGAGAGTCTATAGTCTTCTTAGTGTATCGAATTCATACATGTACAACATGAACAGTCTATTCAACTTTCCAGTTAAATATGTGTATCTGAATTAAATTACTCCTACCCAACGCTTGTTGCTGAAGTGGCGAAAGTCATTCTGTCGTAGCGTCAGTCACACTAGCCCCTATGAGATCGTAGGGTTCGCGCATAATTGCTTTGTCTTTGTCCATGCTTCCTGGCGCCCAATCATCCGGCAGATAAAGAAAGGATCTGAAGTTCTGGATGAGGATAACTTTTACACCAAATGCACGTTAAGACTAACCCAGAAACAGGGCTATCCTGTGTAAGAAGTATTCGATGTGAGCGACCGGGTGAAAGATAGGAATTTCCTGCAAATATGCGTTCAACGTTTTCATTCATATTTCCAATTGTAAATAAGTAGTACCAAGTTGGGGGAGCATAACGGCCTTTGCTCCTTCTTCAAAGCTTCCATATGAACCATCGGATTTGAGAGTTTTAGTTGCAAGTTGACTTGTGATTATGATCTGAAAAAACATGATGAGGGTTTAGGACTCAAGCTACTTGTTACCCACGGAAACGTTCCATTGGACGGATATCTTTGTGAGTAACTGTTTGATTTGCTCCAGAAGACCTGATCTTGCACGCGGATTTGGAAGAGAAGAAAAAACAAAGGGCATGGAAGCAATAACGAGAAGTGATACCTGCATATAATAGGTACGAGTGATACTGTAATTTAATATGGCGTACAAACCTTTGGCATAGATTGCAGTATAGACTGCGCGGAGTATAAGAAGGTCATCATTTCAGTCGTGGTTGATATTTTAGTGTAATGTAGGGATTTTGAAAGGGACGCTAAAAGTTATCATTCCGTGAGTTGGGTCTATATCTGTATATTGTGCATGCTCACCTGTCAGGTGTTCGTACAACTTTGACGGCGGGTTCATGTTTTGACAATCTAATGAAACGATTGGTTAGAAGAGGAATTATCAGTGACACCTTGAGAAATTTGACCAATGAAAAGGGCTTCATCTCCGGCTTCAAGGATGGAGCGAGTAATGTCAATAGCAATTTGCTCTTTTGGGGACCCAGGTGGACCAGATATTTCCAGTATATGACCTCTCAGCAAGCCACCGTGTAACAGTTTGTCGAGTCCTGGCCACCCGGTCGTGAATCTACGTGCGGCAATGACCATATTAGATGCACTCTGTGTTGCGGGTATATTGGGATGTTGTGTTAGAGGATTCTGAATTTGCTGAAGGATATCACTGGCTTCTTGTATTGTGATATTGAGGCCTGCCATAGCACAATCTTAGTGCAACGTTGGACTTCTTGTTCTGTAATTTTCAGCTGACCATGACTTAGGGATTCGGCAGATACAGAGATGATGTCCTTCAATGTTTCGTATCCAGCTCTCAGAAGATTGTCTTTTGTGACTTTTGGAAGCCTCAAGGATAGAATGGGACGCGACGACATCAGAGTTGTGGCACATGATGAAGTAATGAGGCACATGTGACTGAAACGCGAACATAGGCGTGGGAAGATGGAACAAGTATGTCGTCACTGGTTTTGAGGTGAACGCATATAATACTTTGAGGTGCTTGGCCAATATGCGCCGGGCCTTTCTTGCTTACCTCTCTCTGCTTTGAAGTATCCCCACCCAAACATATACTCGCCTAATTTCTTGCTCTCCTTCTCTGCACGCGATCCCTTTCATCATCATGTCCTCTGCCTCTGGAATCGACAACATTCTGCCCATTCCGAGGCGGTCCGCTCATTCAGTAAGAGTTGATAATGTCAACAAAAACAGTATGTATTATTGCATATATTGTATATATGCTCATTAAATGCGCATTGATAGACGCAAGCGAGGTTGTGTCGCTTTTCAGTGCTCTCGTCGGTAAGATTATGTTTTGAACCTATGGGCTAAAATATGCATGCATTTATCCGTCTACAGGACAAATTCGCAACTTCCAGGAGATTAAAGATGCGGTAGGCACTCACCTGGAAATCACCTTTCTTACCCGCGAAGCAGCCTCGTAAGTGATCATCCTAGCGAACTCGGAAAATTCTCTCAATTATATCTCAGCAAAGCTCTTTGTATGACTGGCTATAACTGCGGTGGCGTTTTTCTGTGAATATATGTCCTATTCCTTGTCAAAGAAGGCGTGACTGAAAATTACTTGTTAGTGCTGTAACCCCGATAACAATTACTCCCCCGCCTTCTCGAATGCGATCAACTTCGGACGACAGAAGAAATCTTTATGTGCTTGGGTTGCCTTTTGCTTTGACAAAGTAAATCTATACTTGTGTTTTTGGTATTAATGGTCTGATTAATTATTTTTGAAACAGGAATGAATTTGCAGCAGTGTTTTCTCGTTATGGGACAGTTGCTCATTGTGTCATATTAGCAACAGTGGACAACTCCTCTCGTCGTCGAGGCTTCATAGTGATGTCTACTCACGAGGAAGCCAAGCTTGCTATGTCGGAACTGACTCGCACTCAAATCAAGTGTGTACAAGACTATCATGAGTTAATCCATGCTCTAAATATCCGGTAGAGGACATACAATTGACGTATCCTGGGCTGTCGTGCAACGTTCACAAGGTTATGATCATTTTTATGCTAAATTAAATCTCTCTAACAAGCTCCAGGCTTTCTTGATGGCGGAGATCGGGCAATGCTTCTGGACTCGCGCAGCGCGCAGGTTCCCTCGCGAAGTGACACTCATAGCCGGCCTCCTTCGGAAACCCCAGAACCAACTTTTGAACCCGTAGACTCAGGACTCGGTTCTTATGTCTCCAGCCCAGAGCCAACGAACACTCTGCTTGTGACTAAGCTCCCTGCTATTCTCTTTTCTCAGATGCATGACTTTGAACCGCTGTTTTATCCTTTCGGAAATATCAAGAAACTTCAAGTTGTAGGATCTGGCTTAAATGGTACTCTCTCTGTATTGGTGCAATATCTGTCTACTTTGTCTGCTAAGGATGCCCGAGATGCAATTCATGGGCAAAATTATGCTAACTCCCGGGTAGATGTTGAATTTGTTCGTTTGGCCAACCCTTTGGACTTGGTTCAAAACTCCCGCACAAATACTCCCCTGGATGTGTCTAACACCTTCAACCTACCTTCTCAGACGATTTCAGGATCTACCGACTTTTATCGACTCTTTAAAGGCACAGAGGTACCACCAAATGTTTCTGATATGACTTTCATGCATGAACGACCAATACATGCGACACCACCTTTTGCCCACCACGAACGAAGCAGCTCTCGATCCTCAAGGTGAGCGGTGATTAGGGCCGACGTGGTACTTAGAGATTGATGTGTCCTATCCAGATGGAGCTCTGATACCAACTTCCGGGCGCAAGTGCCCGCTGATCAGCTTTCCCGTACAAATGGATTTCTCCCGAACAACCATTACCAGAATCTTCTTGCTTGAATGTTTCGATGCAGGTCCGGCCCGTTACTCTTCTGCTGTTCTTGTTTTGCTCCTGAGTCTCGACGCGCGCTGCCTTTTCTCGTAAGACCGACCAAATGAGCTACACCCCACATTGTTCCATAAATAGATTTGTTTAGGATAAACAAAAAATGTTATGTTTTTATGTCACAACTCGGCATTACCATCATAAGGAACTTGGACCACTACCACCACTACACTCTTTCACCCCAAACACTCTTTACTAATGTACCGTCCGCTTGTCCTCTGGACCTCTCTTTTATTGGCTTCCCTGGCCGGAACAGCCAGTGCTACAGCTTGGTGGGTCCGAAGGTCTTTTACCTCTTTCCCACAGTCGTTTATCAGCCCTTCAGCAATGCTACCTCTCTCTGCCCTTCGTTTGCACCCTGTTGTAGTGAACACGGATTCTGCGGAACGGACCAGGTGAGTTTCTGGGGCCTCGGCCTTTCAGGAACAGGAACATAAATGCTAATCAAATTCAAGTTCTGTCTTGGTGGATGTAATCCATTCGCGTCAAACTCCATTGATTCGTGCCGCCCCGAGCCCAAATGCAAGGATGCTACTGTATGCTGTTTAATATACATGTATGCGCCTCAATCTCAGTCTGTTTGTAGTACAAATTCACCGACAACTCGCGCGTCTTGTCCAACTCCACATTCTTCGACGGCAATGTCACCGAATACGACTGGGTTGTCGAGGGAGGAAATATCATGAACACCAATACGGATGGCGGAGAACTCGCCATGATCCTTACTCGGGAGAATGGGGGTACAAAGTTGTCTTCCACCCGCTATGTTCACTACGGAACTATCACTGCTCGACGTTTGTGTTTCCTCTGCATTTAGTGTCTTCTATGTGCTCAATTTTATCCTAGTCAAGACGGGCCGATGGGGAGGTGTTGTTACCGCCTTCATCACCATGAGCGACGTAAAGGACGAGATTGATTGGGAATTCCCTGGTGCTCAGACTTCCGAGGCGCAGTCCAACTACTTCTGGCAGGGTGTCATCCGTGCGTTTTTTGTGAATTGTATCACATCACAAAGTTGACTTTGCCTGATTGTTTAGCCGATGGCCCTACCCATGGCGATACTACAAAAGACCTATCAGACACGTTCAGCAATTATCATGACTACACGGTAACTCGTCTGATACTTGTTTGGCTTCTTCCTCCTGACATGGCTACATAGATTGACTGGCAACCTGAAACTCTCACCTTCTTGATTGATAATAAAGTTGTCCGTACGGTCCGAAAGTCTGAAACCGTCAATAGCGCAACCGGTATTGCTGAATACCCGAACACTCCTTCGCGTGTCCAACTCTCGTATGTATCTGAGTTCTAAACTCACTCTGTTTTTGGTATTGATGGCTCGCAATAACTTAGCCTTTGGCCCGCCGGTATCGAGAGCTCAGCACCTGGAACCGTCCAATGGGCAGGGGGCATGATCAACTGGGATGATGCTGACTATAAAGCTGCTGGTACGCCCCTAAATTTATCATTCATAAATACAACATCACTTACCCTTTCCCAGGTCAATTCTATGCTCTTGTCAAATCTGTTACGATCAAATGTGCTGATATCTTGGCTCATGATGCCAACTCTACCTCCTATGTCTACCAAAACTCTTCATCCGGTTCTGCCCTTCCCTCTGTTGTAATGAGCAACCGTTCTACCCTATTGAACGCCGCCAGTCCTATTGTTGGCGTTTCTGGAATGCAAGGAACTATCGTCGCAATCATCACTATGTTCCTTGCCTTTGGCTCACCTCTTCTAAGTTACTTTCATGCTATATGTTGTCCATACACTGCACAAAGTATAGGTGTAACTTGGTGTCCATTCCTTTATTGTTTATGTTATTTTTGTTATTGTAATGTTTATGTGCAATATTACGTTTGATTTGTTATGGAGAACAAGGTCAAAATAAGGTGGTGAATAGAATACAGTAGAATATTTACAAAGTTGAAAAGCAATATGAAAACACATCAGTCTCTTCAACTAACTAGAGTAGTAGGTGCAGGTTCCATGAAAACATTTTCATCCTCTATGATTCCTCCCGGTGAGCTGTTCTTCAATATCTCCTCAAACTCCTCTTCAAGTTGCTTCATTTCACCTAAAACAGCTTCCAATGCCGATCTACGCGTCCATGTTGCGATAGAAACCTCTTCGCTTCCCACTTCTACCGCCGCAGTCCCTGTTCCGGATCCAAGCCCTGCCATCCCGACATTGAGAGCAGGGACAGGCAACAAAGTATCATATCCCATAAACATTTGTACTGTTCGTATCCTACGATATGTAGCCCGGATCAATTGTGGAGACTTGATTTTGGTAGATTGTGCCATCAGTCTGATGTTACTTACCCCCATACTGCCACCACCACTCGGTGACAACGGAGGTGCATTTAAAGCCGATGGAGATATAGGTCCTAAATGAACTATTATTGGTGCTAATCCATGACCATTTCCATTTCCCGTTCCATCAGCTCTTATATATGCTCCTCTTTCTCTTTCACCATGTTTTGGTGTCGAAGGTGCAGTGGTAGTTGGTGAAACATATTGATAACCCGGAAGTCGATGTTGAAGTTCACCTCCAGAAGTTGAATGTGGTATTTCTAGAGATGTAGGTCGACTATTGGTATTGATATTTCCGGGACCAAGATGGATGGAGGGTATAGATAAATCATGTAACATTGAAGGAGAACGACTCATATGAGGAGATGAATCAGGAGATGATGGATATAATAAGGCGGATCGTCTACGTTTTGTGAAAACAGATGTTGAAACACGTCGGCTCGTACGACTCATCATACTTGTGTTTGGTGAAGCAAATGGGCTTCCAATACCACCATGACGTTGAGGGGTTCGTAGTTCTTGATCTAAAGCAACAACTTTTTCTACTGTGAAAAGTCGGAGTTGAAGCCTGAGAGGTGACCGGTAAGCACATAAGAATTCTAATGTCGACCATAAGGCATAATCAATCACTCTCGGACGTGCAGGAGGCATGGTCATGCTTGCACCCATTGCACTCGATTGTCCCGGAAGATCGAAGAATGAGGAGAATTGACCGCTACGATCCATTTGACCACTAGCTCGAGGTGAAATAGTTGGAGAAGGGACTGGAGAATAGTCATTGAAACTTGGACTGTAAAGGGCAAATTTGGCATTTCCATCAATTAAAACAGATCTCAAGAAAGCCGAAAGACGATGCCAAAGGTCGGGTAATGTGTTTGATATCTCCAGTTCTGCGCGTATAACAATAATTTTGATGATTTGAAGAGCAGTGATGAATGTTGGTAGATGCATTTGCCATTGTTTTCCTTCCCGGTTACGTTTCTCTTGTGACTTGGATCGTGCGAGAGAAAGAGCATCGGAAGCTCGAAAACTTCGTTGACAAGCTGTCATAGCGTAGAAAAGTAATCGAATCCATGAGTTGGTTAAATGTGTTTGGTGTGAGGTTTCCGATCGACCACTTTCTGACGCTAACTGATCCGAGGTTTTAAGCGTTAATGAAAAAGGGAGTACAACCTTGGAAAGAAAATAGAATGTCGGTCGACGCTTTTCTAGTTCTCCCATAATATCTGCACCTTGAAGAAACACAGTTTCCACTAATAGGGATACCAATACTGGCCGGGATCGCAGATTTGTTGTTTCTGCACCCAATGTTTCGCAAGCTTCTAATCCGGCTGAACAGAGTTCATGGACGACGAGTCGAGCAAATGCACGATCTTGGTTGTATAATGGAAGAGAAGTCACTGTATTTATGGTTTCAAAAACGGATGTGAAATCCAAAGTAGTGATTTGGGTGCGAACGATGGGGGCAAGTTGTTGGAGGAAAGCGATTACATATTTTGATTTTGAAAACTCCTCGCGTAAGATAACGAGTTTCGACAAGTCCGCAAAGAAAGTTGACAAGGGTACACCCATTTCCGTAGGCACGTCCTTGATAATCAATTTAGCGATTTCAAGAGCTTGACGAAACATAGGAGGTGGTATAAAGCTTCCTGCATCACCCATAGCCGTAAGAGCGAATAAGAAATCCATTCTTATTATGTTGGGATTACTTGTATTCTTGTTTTTCTCTTTCTCTGAAGAATCGGCTGTATCATTGCTGAATGTACTGGTGACATCACTGTCGGTCGGACGGCTACTGGTACTTGTCTTTGAAAAAGGTTTGAGAAGAATATTGCAGAGAGAATCTAGTCCGGCTTGAAGAGTTTCTCTCGCCTGCTTTGATGCATGAAAAAGATGGGGTGAGAGGTATCGGAATAAGTGCATGAAATATTGTGCTCGAATGATTGATGGATCCAGGGCAATGATAGTGAGGAATAATTTAACGAAATCCTCCATCCTCAAACGCGAATTTTCGTAGTGATCGGGGACTTCGAAGAATATTTGACCATTTGTCTGTGCCTCTCCACGACGAATAGCTGATAGGAATGTTTGTGGTTTATCTTCAGCAGCATGAAACAGCAAGGCTTCTTTTTCTTGAGATTGATTAATATTATGTATCCCAGCTGGATCCAAATCTGAAGGTGCAACTCCGGTACGCAATGAATAGAAGATATCATATATCCTTGCCGCATACTCTTTCACGTCCACATCCGGTAAAGCAGCGATATGCGCGAGAACATCCAAGCTTTGGAACAGAAATACTTCACGATGCAAAGCATAGAAACGATAAACTGCGTATTCAATCGCAAGTTTGATATCGATCCGTTCCACTGATTCTGCATAGATTCTAGTCAACGCAGGCATGAACAATGCATAACCGCCACTGGATATGAAAAGTCGTCGGAAACGAGCACTTGCAACCATATATGCTAATCAAACAAAAGATATATTCGTTATTTTGGTGATCACAAGACAAGAAAAGAAAAGACACACCGATTAAGACATGCCCGACAATACCAATATCATCCCCATGAGCAAGTAAAATCCTATTCAACCCATCCATAAACCTAGCCATTTCCTCACGATCATTTGAATTCCTTGACATGCATCTGAACATTTGTGCCACCAAAGTAATATAACTCCTCGCAAGCGCAAGTGAAAGCACCTTCAAGACCGCCAAAGTCCTTTCATCACCATTTTCCATAAATCTTCCAATTTTACTATTAGGTATAAAATCTCCCAATTCCAACTCCAACTTATGCGATCCTCCTTCTCCGAGGTCAAAATTTGCATCTAACATAGGAATTTCAAACCTAGGCATTGACTTTCTAACCAAAACCACATCATGTGAATTTTTCTTCAACATATCCACAAACAGGTTGTTTTGTGATATCCGGATCATGGTTACTGCTACCAATTTTGGGTTCAATGGTTCGAATGGATTAACCCTTCTATTCTTAACTGCCAAACCCTTCGGGAACATCGGTCCCGTGGGTGCTCCCGCTTGATGGTCAAACCAAAAAGTACCGTATGGGATTAAGAATTGTTCCATCTTAGTCTTCTTGATCTCTTTTACAGTCATATTTCCAACGTAGGTCGCAACTTGAGCCATGATAGGAACCGTCAAGGCAAAGTCTTGCAATGCACCGGCCGCATCCGTTTGTCTAGCGGTGTACTTTAGAAAGCCTGCCAAATTGTTGAATATAGCATGCGTCATGGGTGGGGGAAGGAAATGTCGAGTATGTAAAACCGCAGTAAGAACGTTGATAGCTGCTGGAAGGTCCTTTTGATCACCACAGAAAAGGTCCAATATAGGTCGTAACAGAAGACCAGGATCACTTTTCATCACTTCCATCAAGGTGTTGCGAGCTGCGGAAGCCACAGCATAATTTGAATCATGTACAAGTTGTGCAAGCATTTTGAAGATTGGGGATAATGAAGGTACAAAAACTGGTCGACGCTTGGCATATGTTGGTCCACCAGAACTGGAATTTCTCCGCAAAAGCTCAGTCTCTTCCAATTTATTATTGGAGGCGGAGGCAGATGGTGTGACAGGGTGTAGCTGGTTTATAGCAGCGGTCGGTGTAAACGATCGTGGGGATGTGGGATTGTTTATGGGCAACACAGAGTTCGAATGTCCGGTAGCCATGTCGCGTACTTGATCAAGTCGCTCAACTTGGTTCACGGGTAATAATGAGACGGGGGTCCGAATCCATTCATCTTTCTGATCAGGAGGTTTGTCATCATCCACCCATCCAATCTCTGCCAATTGCTTTCTAAGTTCCAGGGGAATGGTATCCCTGGCTTTTGAAGCTGCGTTATCGCTGTGAACGTAACTTGACGATCCCATATCCGTTGGAACGAAGGGAAGAGGAGCTCGGGCGAGTTTGAAAGGGCGATGATTACGATCTACCAAGACATTTTGCGACATGAGTTGAAATCTCCAATGAATAATAATGTTAATCCTCCGAATTGCTTCAAGTCGCGTGATGTCATCCGAGCTGCACAGTCCCGATGAATCTATAAACTTCTGTTCTTAATGAGGTATTATACAACTCACCTTCGCATGTCAATTTCGATCATTGCTCTGAAATCTAACTCCGTCTTCTCAGCGCATTGCATAATCAAGAAGCAAGCCTAGCATTCATACTGATCAGCACACACGTCGTATAAAAATGATGTTTTCTACTTACAAGGGGCATGACTCCTTCCCATTGCTCATCTCTCAATACCTGATACCACATGATTGGCCCAATGCGATGGTAATCCGCAGAAGTGAGCAATGACGAAATCGTTACAAGAAGTTTCAAAACCCGCTGTATGAAGCCTTCACTTAATGATCCGATGAATTTGAGTGTTTGGTCAAGCTTATCAGTTATCTGCAGCTGCTCTTTTTGTGTTTCATCACTAGGAGCTGAGGTTATTGATGAAGAAGGTATGATAACAAAGGTTTTGCGCTGCAATTTGTAAAGTTCAGTAAGCACTAGGATGAATTTATGCGAAGGTAAGATAATATGTCACCTTGTGCGTTGTACCCACGTTTCCTCGAGTCAAAATATACAAGCTCTGAAGCTCATCGGTCCGTTTAATGGTTTCTTCATCATAGGCTTTCTCGTGCTCCAGGTCATCAAAGTGAGCTTCAAACCATTTCATGACATTGGGAAGCCAGGTCGCACTGACAAACGGTTCAGCTTATGAAGATAAGTCGACAGTTGTGGCAACGTACGTTTTTAACGACCGTGTTAACAGCCTAATTTCGCGGAATAATATACACAGCATCATTCGTTGTGTAGGAGGCAAAGGCGCTATCCTTTCCTGTTAGTAAAGTCATCAGAATAGTGTCAGAAACATGGTTAAAACTAAACACACCTTTGTTTCGATAAGAATACCGAGCCTAGTTTCGAGTCCTATTGCAAACTTCAACAAGATCACACTTGCAGCGTCATTTGACTAAAAATATATTTGTCAGATTCATTTCCACGAAACTGTTAACATTGTGACCAACCTTTGAATTCATCCCCTTATTTCTTCTCTCCTCTTTCAATTTCTGAATCAACTCCATCAGTAACGCCAGCTGACCCAACCTAACATCTGCCCACAGCATACCATCACTTTCGTCACCCTTGTCTCCTGGGCCTCCTACATCACTCATCAACGCAACGCTTATCATCTCAGCATCTCTTACCCATAAATTATCCACGAACGTGTTCAAGGCATGAAGTACACATAGATGATTTGCTACAGTTACTTCTTTGTTCGAGGCTGCACATGAGAATACTGGCTTGAAGAATATTGGAGGGAAAAGGCGGGATATAGTACTCAGAAGGGTGGACAGCGGGTTATTAGGAATGGGAGGTGGGTCTTGTACAAGTCGTTCAGTGAGATGAGGAAACACAAAGGTAATGACGGGTTTGCGAACAGAATCTGGAGTATGATTTATAATGTTGGAGAACATGTTAGCAATGACCGCCCAGTCGGCAGTTGTTACCTGTAAACCTGTTTAGCTGGAGGGTGTGTAAGGGAAAGAGCAATAACTCACTGTATGCTTGGTCATTTCCTCAAATGCCACACGCCACTCTTTAGATGCGTCGTTGGTACACCACTTGATGAGAATAGAACTAGCCCAGCGCGTCGTATCGTTTATTTCTTCTTGGCACAATATCTTCACAACTAGTTTTGCTATGGAAACTTTGGCATCCGTTGAGCGCTTGTTAGTGATAGATCCAGCTTCAGGAATAATCAGCCTGTCAAGTAGCTGAACAATCTGGTTGACTAGCCTGGGTCGAAAGCCTTGTTTTAGATCATTTCCCGTGATCAATACTTGCATTGCATCACAAAAATACATCAGCCTTGAAGCGCATATAGCCTGCTTTATAGGTGTTATATCCTTGAATTGGAGCCAATATTCCTGTGACAGATATATAGGCATTGTGTTGTATAACAGACCGAAAGACATACCCCAAGAGCATTTTGTAAGAGCCATAACACGGCATCTTGTGAGCACATCTGAAGACATCGTGCAAGTGACTCGGAGATAATCAATTTTCGAATGTCATCAGAGTCATTTTCCGACCAGGATGCATCGTACTCTTCTTCGAGAGCGTCCTCGTGAACGGGCCCGGAGGATAAATGCATTATCATGGCTTTTATGTAGTTGACGTCCGCACTCCCTTGTTCTTCGCTGGCGATAAACGGTAGCAACGAAAAAAGACCGTTGCTCACGGAATGGATGGTATCTGGTGAAAGCAGGATGTGATTGTTTTCATTTGGAGAAGTCAGGTTCCATAGTGAAGATAAGATCCGACTGCGTAGGGAAGATGGAGGTAGTAGTGCTGCCTTTGTACACCACAGGCATCTCTCTGCAGTCGCTAGCTGACAAGATAAATGTCAATGGACGACTACGAGAATACAAGGATATGTACCTCATTTGCAGGCAGCCAGGTCTTGACTAACAAATCATAAGCATCGACAGCTAAATGACGTTCCTCTTCTACTTGCGCCGAAAATTCTGTGCCTAGGAAAGGCATGAGCAAAGCGGCTAGAACCAGGCTCTCATGTGGCAGATAAACGGATCGAAGCGCCGCCGAAAGGGTCCCAGAAGCCTGCCATAGAACACCGTGTAAATATCTGACAGATGGAACAGTAGATTGTATGGTTCCGTATGTTCCTGGGGACTGTCCCTGATCTGATTTTTTCGTACTCAAATTTGGAGTTGAACTAGAATTGGAAGTACTAGCGGAGGCATTGGTTCTGAATTGCATTTGTCTCGATGATGCTCCTGTAGCCGTAGCATCACGCTCGTGCTTGGTTTTGGCTTGAGGTTCGATGAAGCGAGTTGCCCAGCATGCCTTCAGTATTTCTTCTGAGAATCTGGTATTCTCGTCTACAGCCGCTTCGCGCACGTGGTCAACGACATGTCGGAAGCCCAGCTTTGCAGCAAATCGAGAGGGTTTTGGGGTTTGAGAGCGAGACGGGGGGCGAGGAAATGATGTAGTAGAAGCTGCAGCAGAAGGAGGTTGTTGGGAAGAAGGTTGCTGAGGAATAGGAGGCGAGGTAGATTGACCTGCAGCTAAGATGACATGTTGGCGTATATTCTCCCATCGTGCCTGTGTTGTTGAGGCTATTGAGTCTGGGGAAGCGCTTCGCGCAATTGAAGAACCTAGAAAGGGAAGGTTTCTGCGAAAATCCTTCGGGGAGGTGGGCAAATCCTGGGCAGCCTGACTCGAGGAGAGTTCGGGATCTCCGGGCGTGAAGTTTGAGTTGTTGTCTGAGAAATCAGGCTGGGTGTTATGTTTCTGGCTATCAAAAGTCTTGAATGGCAAACGACGAGGAACTGGCTTCTTTATTTCAAAGCCATGGTTGGACGACATGCAGGACTTAATCCAAGTTACATTACTCATATTATGTAATAAATGGATCTACCAATCAAATCATCTTTAGACTTTAATATTATTCTCAGCCTTCCCCCAACTAGTAGTAAGGACTCCATTGAACGCTCCAGTTTCTCCCAAGTGTTTGCCAAAATAACGTATCCTTATTCAGTTACTACCCGACGTCAGTGTTCGCTACAACTACACTGTACTTCCTCCTCGAGAGGTCCGTAATTCCCATCTCTTGAATGTTCATCTGTCACAACCATCAAAACAGATCATGGTCTCCGCCAAGGGCCAGCGTATCATTGGTCGCCTCGCTAGGTGGAGGGCCAAGCCCTGCCAAGCCACAATGTGATAGGTGCTCTGTTGAATCTCTATGTACTCGTCCACGCCTCTTGCCAACCAAGTCACCACCAGGAGCATCTTCCCCGAAAGCACGGTTCCTTTATATACTACGCAACAACCGACAATGTTTTGCCCCTCCTCTCTTCGCTTTCTCTCTGTTCTACCCTCTTTTCTTGTCTTTCTGTCATATTGGCGCTAGTTTCGCCTTTGATACTCTTCACTAATTCTTGAACGACCTTCATTGACATTATCGAGCAGTGCTCCCTTATTCTCTCCTTTTTTATAAGTTGCAAATCCTCTAAAATCCTACCATGTTTGCCTTCAAATTCTTTGCCACATTTATTACCGTTTCCTTGGCATTTGCGCACTCCGGACATCATTACATTGCCAGGGGTGTAACTGTTGTTGGTCATAATCAAACAAAGCGGGCTGTATCTGCGCCAGAGTTTCAACTTCTAGTTGATGGAAATAAGGCCTTCCGCGACAAGACATCCTCACAAACACCCAACCTATTGAAAACACTCACTGATGAGGGACAAGGTAAATGATTGCATACATATTATCTAGTAAATGTCTTTATAACATCACACTCTTGAAACAGCGCCTCTTTTCATGTTTATCGGTTGCTCTGACAGTCGTGCAAGTGAAGGTACAATGTTTGATGCCAAGCCTGGTACACTCTTTACCGAGCGTAACATTGCCAACCAATACCTCACTACCGATACAAATACGTTCGTATATCCTCTTCAACTGAACAAGAGAAAAAGTATAACTAATCCTTGACAACCATCTAACAGTCATGCTGTATTGTCCTATGCTGTTGCTGAGCTTGGCGTCAAGCATGTTATAGTAATGGGTCACTATGGATGTGGTGGTGTAGCTGCATCAATTGCATCTCGTCCTGAAGATGTCCTTGATGTTGCCAATGGTGTTGTTCAATCATGGATAGAGCCTATCCGTGAAATCTTTCGCACTTCTTCTCGTCCCGAAATCATTGAATTGAGGGAAAGAATCAAAGGACAAACCGTTATCGAGGAACCCGATATTCGTGAACGTAAGTTTTTTTGCACAACCATTAGAATTTCATTGCAAATTATACTCATGTTGAATTCCTGTAGCTGGATTCCGTGCGCTTGTGGAAGAGAACATTAAGGCCAGTGTAGCCCGCATTGCAGGTGACAGTGTCATTGCCAACGTAAGTAACAACCCAAAAAACAGAATCATCAACAAAACCTCTAATCGAACATATAGCACTATCGTGCCCTCTCCCAAGGTCAACCAGGAATTGTTGTAAAACGTTCTGGAGGAGAGAAAGCTGCTCCGGCTGATATCTATATCCATGGTTGGGTATACGATATTGAAAATGGTGAAATCCGTGACTTGAATATCTCTGTTGGTCCCCCAGGAAAAGAAATCCCTGCCGCACCTTGGCAATCGGTTGTTCAAGCTGCTGCTAGGACTACTGGAAGCCACAATGGTGGAGAAGTTCTCGTAAATAATTATGCTGGAGTAAATCAACATGAGATTAGGGCCAAGTGCGAACAAGCTTGTACGGCTAAGGGGTTACATGCTTGATTGTGAAGCTTGAAGGAGATGTTTTGTAATTTTTTATATAGGACTTATATCCTTGTTTTAAGGAGGTTATACCCGTTCTTTTTTCTAATCTGGTTGGTGGGGATTTTAACACTAGACTTGAGATATTAACATATGGAGTTGAACAGAGAGATAGTGATTCAAATCTTCTAGCTTGAATACGCGCCATGAAGTAAACAATGCTCTACACCCAGGCTCCTTCCTAGTCCACTGTACGATGAATGAGTTGACGAAGTTTCGGTAAAACTTCGGCTCAACGATTAGTCATCATCGTAACGTGGACTGGGAAGGAGTCTGCTCTACACCGTACTACAGTCAATCACCGGCCAATGGGACGGTTGACTTGACTGGCCTCGGTGAAATTGGTATTGTTGCTTAAAAATACGAAAAATATATGAAATATTGCCTTGCTTGTGATTATTTCATTGAATGAGTTTTATGATCTATCCGAATTATTTGAGGGAGTAAGTTTTTACAATCTATAAGGTCATTTTTTCTCACAACCTACACCAGCCATTGAGACAGTCACACTACCACTCTATAATATTATCTTTTCATGAGATGAGTATCTAGAAACATCAAACCCAGCAAATATACATATATTTATCTGATATATATAATATAATGCATACAATTCACAGTGGTGGGCGTAAAAGAAGGAATTCTAATAGAAAACCTGGATTCGGTGGACATAAAACTGACATTGGTAGTAGTAGGAAGTAACATAAACACTCCATATTTAGAATGTAGATAAGACAGATATCCTGTTAAAGTCCGAGGTCAGGAAATGCGGTGGGACTTTAAAAAAAATTCATTTGCCCCACTGGCCGGTAGTGTCCCATTGGTGGGTGATTAACTGTAGAAGAAAAGTCAACATCTAACCCTTTCCTAAACGCTATTTATATACTCGTACTCGTAACTAAATCAACTTCAGCTTGACCGACCAGAAAAAAGTATTTGGGCAGACATCGCAAGAATCCTACTTTGAAGGATATAGATATAGGAAAGAAATCAATTATATGAGAAATCGTGATCTAAACTTAGTACTTAGTACTGAATTTCATTTCGAATTTCGCTACCGAACGTTTAGAACTTCGAAAAAGTATAATAACGTACTCCAACGGACTAGTTTAACTTTAATTTCAATTCCAATATTCAAAAAATAAGTATTAACATTAACATTAACATCTAGTGTATCTATATCAACAAGAATTGAACTTGAAAAGAAGGGTCTTGAAAGAGAACTTTCCCTAATCTCTTGTTAACTTAATCCGCCCAAGGCTTTCTAAAGAATTTCTCCCCGAGTCATTTTGGTGAACTCCGAGGTTTATCATGTGTCTACTAAAGTTATCCTGTCAAAGCAGTGGCATGTCCGAAAGTATCGTTTTAATGAACTGACATCCCGAATTCTCAATTGCATCATTACTTAATGATATGCTATTTATACTATCCGTCTGTGTTGAAGCGCTGATAAGTGTAGAAGCCAAGAAGTTTAGCTATTGCCAAAGAACGAGAGAGAATTTTTTTCCCAAAAGAAAAGGAAACCACTAGGGTTCAAGAAAATTGATATGGATATCCCGAAGACTTCAACACCAAAAAAGAACGTGGTCAAGAGAATCGTTCTTATTTATTAGATATTGACACGGAAGCGGAACCTTCAGTTTGTGTAACGCAAAGAAAGAAGCCCTTCAAGTTCAAAACCAGGAAAATTCAAATCCTTCGATAAAATTCTACACGGAGAACCAAAGATATTGTACCGTGGAGATTATGCTCTCATGGATTTTTAGCAGTTATTCTTGTCAAACTTAAGTAGCTTCAGTAAGGTAGGTGACAGTGGACATGGTGGATCCCAAATCACCTAGACAGTGACAGGTGAGAGTAAAAATATACTCATGAGCCTTAGCGACCCGGGGCCTTGGTCACTTGGGCTTGGGGCTTTTTTTTTTGACACGAAGAAAGAAGAGGTACAAAAAAATAGCAAAAAATAGTAATAAGCACTAAGGCTGACGGGCTTTTGACGTTCAATTTCTCATCAAAACAAATCTTTCCAAGAGAAAAGAGTTGCTATATTTATGTCTACCCGTGCTGCTACCACACACCACACACGACGATTCATCAACCGCAAATTTTGTAGAAGAAAAAAAAGAATCAATCACAATTGAATTTAGTAGCCATTATCATTGCGCAGTTTTCCAATACACAAAATATCAATACCTGTCTGATAATCACTCACATATTTAATTGTCCATCAGTTGAACAGAATTCCAATTATCAATGATAATCATATCCAAGAACCCCTCCCGCATCCACCGGATTAGAAGTTCGAAGTCTCCACAATTATACAGTACATCTAATTAAAGGTCCTGCAATTTCCTCTCGGCACTTTCCTTGACATGATATACATATATGGGTTTGCCAACCTCGCATAAACTAAGACTCCGGTTTCTTAAAAATAAATAATGCTCAAGGGTCTTGCGGTGTTACTCACTGATACTCAGCACCTAGTTTCTCATGTTTTCCCCAAAATGCTGAACGCCGAGCACCCTGTATGATTGGCGTTAGGACGTTGACATCCTCCAGGGATCCTCATCAGAAAAAATTATCGGGGTCGCATCATCAGCTGATACACATATTCATCTATTTTTAATACTTTTTGACATGGGTATCCAGAAAAGAATACCTCAGGATGATTGGGATCTGCTTCCATAGCGTATTTCACCAGCTACTTCGAAATTCAACAAAGTGAAGTCAATTTGAATAGAAGAAATATATTGTTCCTTCAAGTTTTAAACATTTACATTACATGTGTACAAGTACGAGAACGATTACAATATTGTTCTAATAGTCAATATATATGATATTTCAATGACAGATACTGCCACTTTGGTCCAGTAAAATGGATCGCCGCTATGCTCAGAATCGGAATATTGATAAACTCAATGCTTAAAACAATATATTATGCTCTACCACACTTCTATCTCACAAGTTGAACTATTTGACCCCTACATTGCTTTCCATTCCGTCTACTGTGATATCCAAAAGAATCTGTAAGAAAACGCGGTAGAAAAACCCTATGTTACATGAAGACTGCTGAGAAGTAAATCTCTGGTATTTATGTTTTTGAGAAAGTTGACTTGGTTTCAAGCCGATTGAAAAATGAAACAAGGAACACCCCATAAATTCAAAACCATTGGACCTACGTATGAAAACGAAAGAAACGGGGTATGCATCCAAAATTATATATCCGACGCTGAGCCAAAAAACAATAAAGGAATGAATGGACAAGCGAGATCGTAGAGATATTGAGTGAGGTAACCATTTTTAAGGAGCGTGGTGATACTAGTTTTTGGAAACTAGTAAGGTGGCCGTTTGAATTCATCACTGATATGTTGAGACTCTGGGTCATAGTTCTCCTTCAGATTTCCCGACGCATCATACTCCATAAAACCTTGCGATTTGTCTGTTGGACTCTCAAAGGTATCCATCTAAGATGATTGGATTCAGTGGAATGTGGGACATTCTTGACAAAGAAGACGATTACCTGGACGTGTACACCCTCAGCCTTAGTTGATACCTTGGGACGTAGACTGGCTAGTCCGGAACGGAAGGCCACGGTAGACCCTTGGGTCGTTGTTCTAGAGTGGCGAGATTGGTTAGACCGATTCTGTCGAAGAACGTATGGAACTTACGGGAATACTTCAGCTCCTCGAGAAGTATACTGGTTCAGACGTCGGACTACTCGACAAGCAACAATCTGAGTGCTTGATTAGCCTATGCAAACATAAGACAGGTGTGGCGACGTACAGTTGAAGCAATCGCAGCGGGAACATTGGCAATGATAGACATCACGGGATTCAGGTTCAGCAGCATGAAAATCTACGTCTGGTTTTAGCATTAGAAAGCATAAAGAAAAAGAAGAATACTGACTGTTGCAAGCAAATTTGCTAAGAAACTACGGAAAGAGTAAGAAAAGACACGTGGTATTCAGGTAGTAGCCTCACTCACGCAATGAGGAAGTAGATAAGGCCATCTTTGAAGATAAGTTCAACGAGCCGCGAGCGACCGGTCTTGGGTGCATATAGCTTATATCCAGTCAAGATGAGAACAAGGAGGTCAAAGACCATTGAATATATGAAGCTAACGGCCAAAATCTTGTTGCTGGTGAAGGTTATCATACAGGCACCTTGTACCCACTGCGCCTTTAAAAGAACGCCTACTTGAATGAGTATATGCATATACGATGTAGCGAAGGCCGTACGTACCATGGAGAAGCAATGACCAATGACCAAGGATAATAAGGACGAGCAAAGCCACGAGGTACCGATTTTGTGACCACACAGCCATCCTGAAATACTATCAGAATACGTCCAGTAAGTGTACTCTATGCAACTTACGTCCTCAAAGAGAGGTTGATACTCGCAAGGCCGATTGCCGCATTTCCAAGCAACTGTAATTATTAAATCCCCTGCGTCACTGCACCAAGAAACGTGGTAACACACCTGATTGAACGTGTAGAGTTTCTGACAATCTATTTCACTGCAATCATTTTTCAGATAAAATAAATATGGATAGAGCGCATATATGCACCTTGTGACATTGAGGGCGATAGCACTAACAAATACGCGATCAATAAAGTTCGATGGAATCACAAAATACACTCACATGCCGACCAACGCGAACAACAGGCAGTAGCGGTTAAGGAAGTAGAATATCTAAGTAACTTGTTAGTACTGATATGAAGGCACTCGACGAGGGATCCTACCAGAGGCCAACGGAACTTCTTCTTCCCCGAAATGTACTGCCAATCAAACTCGAGCGATGTGAACCACTCCCATCTACGGGAACATGAGCTGGGACTGAAAAGTCAATGACGAGCGGACATACATATAGACACCAAGGAGTGCATGCATAAACCGGCCGAAGGCGACTGGGGATAAATGAGTACGGACTAGAGAGTATACGGGGTTTGACATACCAGCGTCCTTTTGGATCTCCTCGGGTGAATTCCAGTCGGGCATGGTAATGTAATCGGAATGAAGGCGGGGAGGTGGGGATGGCGATGAACAGGCAGTAGGTGATGGAGGGCGGATACTTATAGACAGGGACAGGCCTTAGGACCGAATCTCGATCGACTTCTTCGCCTGAGATTGCTTCTTTCGACTAACACTTTTTCTTGACTTTCACACACAGATCCCCACCCTCCAATTGAGGTACATTCAGAAAATTGACACACCAGAACAACGAAAATCCTTGCCGGTCAGCTGCTCGTTCAATTTCAAACCAATATACTTACAGGCAATAAACATCTTGGGGATATTCGATATTTTGATGAAGATTTACTCAATACACGAATACATAAGTCTTCTAGTTCTGTTCTGGTACCCGTACAACGTCAAAAAATGACATGAACTCGGCACATTCTTTCCGCATACTATTCCACTGTACTTTTATGTTTAATTTGGATTGGAAGGTGTCGTTTTTCCCATTGGGCGCTTTGCTTGTCTAATGCTCCACCGTTCACGGTAACCCTCCCTAAACAAAGTTCCAACTCCTCACATCAGCTTCCTCCTCCAATATCAAACATTTCTCTTTATCCTTTGCTCTTCTTCAGTGCCAGCTCCTCAGTCAGCATGCTCCCACTGCCACTGAACGCTATTCCCGGACATTCGCGGGAAAATACTATCCGCATGGAACACAAACAACTTCTTGGGCTGACGGCATCGTTTACGCCAGGGTCGCAACGAACCCAGTGGAGTTCGCCTAAACATACAACAAAGTAAATACCATCCGCAAAGTTATGATGTCTGTTGTCAGTGTCACGGTCGACAGCTGCTTTCTGAATTGTTTCCACAATTGGGAAATTTGATCCCCCAGATCTCAGTCTCTCTTCAAGTACATCCTCTTACATTACCAACGTCAAATCAGAACAGACGAAAACGAAAGGTTAACGTTAGCCCCAACGTTGGGTACGGCCATCATGAGATTTTGTCACTCGCGTAACCTTAGTAAAATCTCCTTAATGGAAGACGGTTGAAAACACAGTAAACCATCAATCGATCACCGGCATACCATCGCATTCGGGATCAACTTTCGTCCGGGTGGGCTAGGTTACGTCCTAGACCGCTCTCACATATTCCTTGTTGTCGACAACAAAACTCTCACACAATTGAAAGATCTCAAAGGCAACAACGGAAGAAAATACTTGTGGTTAGATTAGAGAGAGCCACAGGAATATTATATCATGAGATTAATTAAGAGACTAGCAATAAGTAAAGAATTCAATTATGCTAGGATCGTACTATGTTTATGAAGGAACATCCCCGTTAGAAGAAAGAAATGTGTACCATCACTGAAAATTTTATAGGAATTACGCGAGTTTTCTGACATATCATTGTAAAATCACCTCCCTGTGGCCCCTCCACTGTACGAGGTACAAAAACAGTCCGAAGCGTATTCCTCACACGCCCATACATTTACTTATCTAGGATAGTCCATATTAAAGTCCATATGTACCATTGCACATCTAGTTCAAACCCCAAGATAGCTAGCTGACAGCTGAAATGCAACTTAGGCCAGTAGATCATAAAGTTATGAAATCAGTAATCATCAGTATTTAATAACTCCAGAACCTATAACGGTTGGACTTTGGCAAAACAATTAACTCTCTTTATCTTCATAACTTCCCAGTTCATTTGGACTGAACTTTTCTATGAACTTGGACATTTCATTTCAAAAATTTCATCCTACTAACCCCTCATGATATCATTCCGAGGAAACCGCACTTCTTCAACTACCAAACTGGATGAAATCTCCCAAGCTCCGCCGTGAAAGCCGCCACCACCACAACCGATGAGGTGGCTGGGCGGTCTACATGTTCAGCGTTCAAGAGAAAAACAGCGCATTCTCAACTCTTCTACTTCTACTACCATCCTAATACCACTTCACATTCGCATCAGCCCTAATGCTATTACCATACTACCGTCAGAGACCGTCAATACGACGTAACCGCCACACCGTTAAAATCAGTCCACATCGGCTTCAAAGCTGCCCTGCTACTTCAATTTACCTAGATATTGATCACTGAAATCGCACTAACGCCCATAACCGCATACAAACAACAGCCCGGTGAACACTTGAGAGTAAAGAGTAAATAAGGGGTATAAGAATTTAAGAAGGCGCTTATACAGTACACTTACATCACACGGGTAACAACCGAGGATGTGTTTGCTTCTTCGCCAGAAGCATTACTTGCTTACCATGAGAAGAGAAGATTTCAAAAATCTATCAGAGTAACGGTAACTTACAACATGCTACAGGTTTCTTATTTTTGTAACAACTCAACGGTAGTCGAGTTTGCGCCCATAATCTATTCCTGATGATTCCCGCACACCTCGTCTTGATAATTCCTCTTAGACCATAACTCAAGCGCTCATACTTATGGAGCAGAGATCACTAGTGTGTGATTTTTCTATTAAGTACTTCTCAATCCTTTACCCCAAAATCCCTTCGAGATCCTCAACTAGTTGAAGCTTGAATGACAAGGATTGACCATCATCCACACTATGTACTGTACATGCCTACTACTAACTAGTATATAGCGCTTAGCACCTGTTTATCTCAGCACTTTCTTTTCTCATAAGGTGTAGTAGTTCGTATATATATATATAGTAACGTCACGCCGTAAGTAAGGTTTTTAAAGTTAATTCGATTCGGAGAACACCATTCGATTTAAGGTTCTTCTGCTTTACTCGTTCTTTTTGTCTCTTTTGCACCACACGGTGTTTTCGTGTTGTTTTTTTATAGGCTACCCGAAAATAAAATGAGACTAGCCTTTGTTCGATCTTTCTCGGTGGGTGCTTGCAGCAGCTTGAACGCTAAATTTTCCAAACTGAAATTAAACATCACATGGATCATCAAAGGCCAAGTTGATCCTCGGATAGAACGGGTAAACACTAACTTTTGGATAATCTGGCGCACGAAAGCCTTTGCAAACATCAATAATCTGAAATACTATCTATTCGGAATATGTAGCGGTATCAGTAACTCGTTTTATTATGAGCATTTTTTTCAACAACCTGTTCCGAGTACAAAAAGTGACTGCTACTAATCAAGTACCAAACTCTGATATTGAATGACTGAAAATACGAATGCGGGTAGATAGTTCTATGTAGGGGAATAACAAAGTGAGTGGAAAGTGGATGATAATCCGTAAGCAGAATGTTAAACATTCGAGGCAGAAGAACAAGAAATTGATGGATTACAACAAGAGGTGCAAAAGGTATAAGTGAAATAATAGAGTTATGCGCGAAATATTAGGTTAGCCTTCCGGTAAACCTCGGGGAGAAGCGAACGAAGAAACAGGTCGGCGGTTGAAGTTGCTTGTTCAAGAAAATATGATTATAGTGCTCCTTTCTTTTCCAAGTCGATTTCCGTATCTGTTTCGCTCTCACCACAGTGCTTTTTGGGTTCAGATCCATCATAAACATCATTATCCAGGCCCTCCTCGGCACGAGTGAATGTTTCCATCTGGAGAGAAAAACAAGAAAAAAAATCAGCAGCAATTCACTATGGTTAGGACCCCAGAAGCAAGGAATGATGCCCCTCCTGAGAGAAGTATTCGGCAATACATGAGGTGTCAAAATAGTGCCTCGATGAATTGAAGAGAACTTAGTACAGAAGAAACATGCGAAACATACCTGAACGTGAACCCCTGATTGTGCTCCAATTGCACCCTTTGGTACGTGTCTTGACGTCATACCGCGGTTGGCCATTCCTGTATTTGGTGCCCTAAAGTTTATTTGACCAGACTGCGACGAAGAGCTGCGAGGAGAGTATAAGAACACTGATTGCATATTAAACGCACGGAATTGAGTAATAATACGTACTAAACCTCAGGTCCCTTTTGGGTGAAGGAAGTAAGGCGGCGAACAGCTCGACACGCAACAATCTATAAAGCATCTCGTCAGGTCGCGAAGCACAGAAGGTTAGACTACTACATACTGTTGAGAAGACTGCCGCCGGAACATTAAAGATGACACTCATGATCTGATTCAAGTTCAAGACCATGAACACTGTAGCCAACAGGTTTGCAACGAATCTATTGGCCAAAATATCAACACGTAGAACAGTTGGGGAGACAGAAAATTTAACATACGCAATGAAGAAGAATATGAGACCATCCGTGAAAATGAGCTGGGCGAGGCGACTTCGGCCTATAACCCTCTCGGTGGCAGGACCGTTTGACCCGGCTAGCTTGTATGTGTTGAGCAGAAGAACGAACAGGTCAAAGCACATTGAGTAGATGAAGATCGCGGCGAGAATCCGGTTGTTAGTTTCGGTGATCACGCATCCAGTTCCCGGAATCCAAACGGCCTTCAATTGAACTCCTGTAGAATAGCTCGGTGGACCGTCTTACAAGAAAAAACACGGAGTCTTTCTTACCTTGAAGGATAAGCGACCAGTGGCCCAGGATTATGATAACCAAGAACCCAATAATATAACGATTCTGTGCCCAGATGGCCATTCTAATGACATTTACTTTCAGTAGTTGCAACAATAAGAGACGCTACTCACGTTCTAATCGAGAGGTTAATGCTGGCCAATCCAATGGCAGCATCTCCTGCAATTTGGTTAAAGGTGTAAACGGTCTGGCAATTGATTTCTCTGCATTATCGTGTCAGTCGCGCACGGAAGGAGAAGACTAAGCCGCATACGTTGTCGCATCAAGAGAGACAGCACTGGGAAAACACGGTTAGAAAATGATATCAAAAAATGGGATTTAGGCTACACACATTCCGATCAGTGCGAACAACAGCAGATACCGATTGGCGAAGTAAAAGATCTGGAAAGTCGCACAGTCACTATAAATTGTCTTTTCCGCGGTGTACGTGAGAACACATACCATTGGCCATCTGAATTTCTTGACACCCCGAATAAAGTCGAGTTCAAAAGACAAGGAGATAAACCATTCATAACTACGAAGAGGGTTACTTGCGAAAAGCAGAAAGACGAGTGGGTTACATACGCGTACAGACCCAGCAAAGAGTGTATGAACTTTGTAAAAATGAGACCCTCCTTTTGAAGCTCTGCGGGTGACTGCCAGTCGGGCATAGTTGGTGATTGAAGGGGTGGGAGGGAGATTGGGGAAGAGTCGCGTGGAGAAGGGCAGTTATAAACCTTCTGCGAGAAGGGGGAAGGTGACTTTCATTTCACGTCAACCGTTCGCTTTAAATACACCGAGACTAAAGAAGGTTGACATTCATTTCCGCAAATGTTGAAAATAATGTTAACGCCATATGTCCAATAGGCATCGACAAATCTGACGTGTAAGTATCATTCCGGGGTTAGTAGAGGACCCTGTTGGTGTTGCGGCATATCGGACATTTTTGATGGAGTACAACAAACACCTCGATCTATATGGATTTCCTTGTTATAAAATGAAATACCTACAGAGTACTTAGCCCTTCGTTGTCCTCAATTTGGTGGCGACAGCATGGAGACAACCTGTCTCGTCAATAAGCGCGCGGGTACACCGTCGGGCCGGCACCTCCGCACCCAAGATTGGTCAAGATCACCAGGCATCTACTCCGTCTGTCGGCTAGAGCAGGCTAGAGCACTCTTCACCGTATCACACTACACACTTGCTACCTCAGGATACATCTTGAGACAAAGAAAAAGTGCCGAGTCGCAGTCTTTCGTACCTCACTTTTGAAAGTATTGTGATACCACAAAAATAGACTAGGAGAGCCCCGATGTAAGTTAGATCAGACTTTGGGTTACAAGTTAAGTAACTAGTTAGGATATATTTTTCTTTATCAAAGGAAGGAGTAACGTACGAAGTATCACCACCACTTAGGTGTTTTAATGGGTACCAAGGATACCAGAACTTCATTTGCCCTAACTTGACCAAGCTTCATTAATCTAGTCGCAGGCGTACACACACGCTTCTTCTAAGAACTCAGGTAGTAGCAGCACCAACGTCAACGATCTCTTCCCGCTTTTTCTGAGGGCGTACATCACATCAAGTTCAATCTAAACTGCTATCCAAGCCTTCAAAAAATTACTAAAAAAGAGCTCCGATCACGCATTTGTGGATCTGTTCAATGACATTGTGGGGGATATCGGATTGCGCCTACACATCATTACTTATCCCCATTGGCCCTTGGACAAAGAATTCGCGAGGGCGAAATGAATAATTTACAAAAAAAAAAGAGGTATCTGTATGCTGACAGGCCAGCTTCCGCCAAGGGCTCGGAGCTTAGTTGATTGGTGTTTCACCTCCTGGACTCTTTCTAACGGTTTATAGAGAATTTGAATTGATTTTTTTGCACCAATTTTACATTCAAAATTCATTGTGAGTCGAGTAGGTACCACCATCACCCCTCTGAAATTTTGGAAAATGGTATATGTCGCCAAGTGATATGACGTGCACATATATTAACTGATTTACAGGGTTAATAATTATTATACAGATTCTTTCAACGTCACACTGTCTGACTCAGGTCTGACTAGTCCCAGTTCTTGTACGTCATGCCATATCACCAATAGGGTTGATCAGCCCTATATAAGTACTTCGCCTATGAAATATTAAGAAAACAAAACCTAGTCCAAGCCAAAAATGGTTGTTTCCACCTTAACTCACACAAGGAAAGCAAGCAACCATGAGTCCTAGTTTCCTATGTCACGGACGTCAAATATTATAACATTGAGCGCAGACCGGATCGGTATGTCGATGTGCCTTCCGATCTGCTCGTTTTATACGTTAGTAAGCTCACTGTTCGCGTGAGGTAGACGTTAACTTGCTGCATTATATTCCGGTTAAGTGATGTTGGGTGTGGTAATGATATACGGTAACGGGCATAAGCCCTTGCGGATCCATCTAACGGCGGCCGTATTTATTATTGTTCACCATGAAGTAGTAACTCCGAATCACATATTAATCGATAGTGGCACTTGGATTAATATCTAGATGGTAAAGGCTACTAAAGGCTACTCGCCTATGGGTTCCCCTTGCCAAAGATGGCCGGTATAAGAAGGCCACTTGAAAACCAAGCCGCACCTAGTACCGTAAGTTTTGGTCTGACTCACCGCCGGGCTTCAACAACCGCAATGTACGTAGTATGATACTTCTCTGTAACCCTGTATACATGCGTGCTGTCAATATCAGGGACATCCACCTCCGAACGGAGGAACCTCATCTTGTTCCAGATTCTTCCAATAATACCCTTCCAACCCACAACGGTGGAACCTGCACCAGGTGCATGAGCCTACTATGAACCAAGCTTTATCATGTTGGTGTCACCGGTGTCCTCAAATAAGGATACAGGTGAAGGTTAGCATAACCTAGTATTACAACCGCCTACAACTACACGAAACAATTGGACCCTGGAATACGTAAATTGAATATAGCATCCAAAATGACACCCATCTTGGACTCGAAAGCGATGGAGTTTTTTCAACAAACCGAGAGAATTATAACAGCGCATACCACCCACTAGATTATAATATATCTCCTATGTTTTACTCTGCACCAGAGGCCTAGAAACATTCATCTTCATGCAGAATCAGAAGGAACCTGCTGGACAGCAACAACCTCAAGTTCATAGCGGATGCCTTTGAATATTCAGTTTTTCGGCAAGTATAAAAATGATATCTCGTTTCTGTCCATGAAAGTAGCGGCGCAGAGAGACGTTCTAGTGTAAATGAGTGAAAAATATGGATAAAAAAAGCTTGTGGTTACGGCTTCGATGACATGCTCTGCAATTGCCGGTGAGAAAAATATTTAAATTGAATAAGTGTGGAGCTGGCCTTATGGCTGTATGGGAAACGGATAGTAGTGTAAAATTTTATCCTTAGTTTTACACCACCATGTTCACCGGTAAAACTCCGCCATTCCTCGTGAATAGTGCAATCCTGAGGTTGGGACACCACTGGGCCCTCGCAACCCTAGCGAGCAACTCGTTTTTCAGAGGCGAAAAATAACAGAGTCTGAATTTGACTAACAGCTAGTAATAGATATATGTTTTGTTATACATACAACTTATTACAGTTGAACCACATTATCGGAGTTTGCCGATTAATTAGGAGATTCCGGGGGTTCCCTAATCCGGTCACTTTGATGTGGCTTCATACTAGGGTGATGTAAACAATTGTCGTCCAATTGTTGACTTGAGTAAACAACAAAGGTCGTTTACCAGGGTTGATTACACGAGTAGACAATGGTTATTAACATTTATTACAACCATTGTTCATACATGCATTCCCGCCAGTCCAAAAATCGACATATAACAAAGAACCGAAAACTGATCCACAGACAAGTGTTCAAACAAATCCAAGATGTGAAGTTATTAATAATCTCTCGAGTCAATTGACATATTATTCATTTTCGGCCTATTTCAGTCGTTCTTGTACTTCCCTACGCCATGGTAACTCCCATTCGTTCATTATCACACCCCAGAACACCTTGTCATCTTGGCGGTTGAATACATCTACCCGTTCAGGAACATTATCATCACATGGATTTACTGAGGTTTCGCGGGGCTTTTATTTGAGCAGATTTCAGCAGAGGGATGAAGGTCACTGAAAAATACCTCCTATCCCGCAACATGTCAACGGATATGTTTCACTGGAAGAAAGAACTTCACGGAAGGGGCTCCAGATTAGGGTTAAATTTTCCCATGGAGTACTTACTTCCCTTCTGCTGTGAATGAGGTATCGGTCCGGCGGCAAAATTGCGGGGTAATCCTGGATATCTATAACCCAAGTGAAAGCAGTTCCAATGTTGGCAGGACGGCCCCCATTTAAAAAGCATTGTTTGAAGAATCCAACTTCTACCTTCTTTTCCCCCCCTTCAAACCGCAAACACCAATAAAATGTCTCCCATCCCAACAATCAAGCTCAGCTCTGGCTATGAGATGCCTCAGGTTGGGTAAGTTAAACATCTTTACAACTCGATCCTTCTAGATCTCTTAATCTATGGTATTGAATTATGGCAGATTCGGATTATGGAAGGTTCCTAATGATGCCACTCCTGATACTGTCTACAACGCGATCAAGGCTGGCTATCGCCTTTTCGATGGTGCCTTTGGTATGATTCTTAGCTTCCATGTACCAAACCATGTTGATGTTCCTTATCAGATTATGGTAATGAGAAAGAGGCCGGAATGGGTATCAAACGTGCCATCGATGACGGCCTAGTCAAGCGCGAAGACCTCTTCATTACTTCTAAACTTTGGAACACCTTCCATGAGAAAAGTCGTGTTGAACCTATCGTCCGCAAGCAACTCAAATGGTGGGGTCTCGAGTACGCACTTTTAATCTTCATCACCATGGTATCTTATCTAACATTTCCAACAACACAGATACTTCGATCTCTACTTGATTCATTTCCCTGTTGCTCTGGAATATGTTGATCCTGAAGTCTCATTCCCATCAGGATGGAAGAACCTCAAGGACCAAATCGTTGAAATCCCAGTTCCCATCCAAGAGACTTGGCAAGCCGTCGAGTCTCTCGTTGATGCAGGCCTTGCTCGTTCCATTGGTGTTTCCAATTTCCAAGGATCCCTCGTTATGGATCTCCTTCGCTACGCCCGCATTCGTCCCGCTGCTCTTCAAGTAGAACTCCACCCCTACCTTGCCCAGCCCAACCTCGTTCGCCTTGCTAAGCAAGAGAACATTGCCATTACTGCATACTCCTCCTTCGGGCCCCAAAGTTTCATCGAGCTTGGATGGGAGAAATCCAAAGCACAACCATTATTCACCCACCCTGTCACTACCAAAATCGCAAAAGCTCATGGAAGGACACCGGCGCAGGTCCTCCTTCGATGGGCTACTCAACGTGGTCTTGCTGTTATTCCTAAGAGCAACCATCCTGAGCGTTTGATCCAGAATCTCGATTCAGTTGCTTTTGATCTTACTTCTGAGGAACTCGCAGAAATATCCTCACTGGACCAAAACTTGAGGTTCAATGACCCTGTCGACGTAAGTCTTCTAAAGCCAGTCACGCATCACATCTAACATGTTCAACAGTATCTTGACACCCTCCATATCTTTTCCTGAGCCACAAATTGACATGTATTTTTATATATTATAAAATAGTCCTGTTTTGAACGCGTTGTATGAATTAAAATTCCAGCTTTTCACTCTTAAAGATCACACGTTAAGATAACAAATTCAACATATGAGCCAGGGTAACTATGTAGATTCCAACATTACAATCAATCTATTTATGAAAAACCGAGTCCATGGATCAAAAGTACAGTAGTTGTGTCCGTTTAAAAACGATTTTCGTAAGGGGTTTCCACGATAATTGTGGGAGGAAGTTTACTCGACGGTAACAGATTTCGCTCTGAACAGAAAATCAACAACATTTTCTAGAAGAAAAAAACATGTAATTTGACGTACAAGTTGCGAGGGAAGTCAACATCGCATCCATTTTTGACAGCAAGATGATAGCTGAGGAGTTGCAGGGGAATGATATTGAGGAGGCCTTGAAGACAGTCAACTGTTTTGGGTACGCGGATAGTAGTAGCGTTGGCTTGAATGGCTTCGTCTTCCTCATTGCAAAGCACGATGGGCCGAGCCTTCCTAGCTGTGATTTGTGCAAAGGCAGATTGAACTTTGGGATATAAGGAGTCTTGAGTCATGATGATGATGACAGGCATGTTCTCATCAATCAAGGCGAGGGGGCCATGTTTGAGTTCACCAGCAAGGATACCTTCAGAATGCATGTAGCTGATTTCTTTGATCTTGAGAGCGCCCTCTAGGCATGTAGCATGTCTAGACAATGTTAATAAATTGTTTATGTACACAGAATTGAATAACTCACTGGAATCCACGACCCATAATCAACAAACTCTTATTTTGGTGAATGGCGGTGGCAAGTTCCTGAAGAGATGCGTCGAGTCCAAGGACCTTCTGAATTTGCGCGGGTAAAGCGTAGAGGCCTTTAATGATTTGGTTCCTGCGTTCAGTAAAAGAAATGCGATCCTCAGATAGTTGCAAAGCAATCATCATGAGAGCCACATATTGAGAGGTGTATGCCTTTTAAAAATATAAATATGGGTATGACTTGAAAATAAATAAAAACTAGCTTACCTTGGTGGAAGCGACACCAACTTCAGGACCAGCATTAATGTGCACACCACAATGAGTCTCGCGGGATATCGTAGAGCCAACAGTATTTACGACGCCGACACAGAGAGCACCACGCTCCAAACAGTAACGCAAAGCCATGATAGTATCAGCGGTCTCACCGCTTTGGCTGAGGAAGACACAAACGTCGTCACGGAAAATAGGTGTCTTACGATCCAGGAAATCACTGGCCAGTTCGACTCCGACCGGAATCTCCGTCAATTCTTCAAAGATCGCGCGAGTCGCGAGACAAGAGTGATAACTAGTACCACACGCGATAAAGACAATACGTCTACTGCGACGCATGATTGGGAGATAAGCACGGAGACCGCCGAGGGTGATCCTGTTCTCATCGAAGTTGACACGACCACGCATGGTGTTAACGACAGACTCTGGCTGTTCGTAGATTTCCTTCTGCATGAAGGTATCAAACTTGCCCTTCATGATAGCAGCAATCTCGAGTTCGAGAGTCTCAATCGTACGAGTGGTGGCAATTTGACTGGGAGTTTGATCGCCTTCTTCCTTGCGACGGAGACGGTGGATATGAAGTTCACCATCAGCAACGTGGGCGATATCGTCGTCTTCAAGGTAAAGAACACGTTTAGTGTGCTCGATGATAGCAGCGGCATCAGAAGCAATGAAAAACTCGATGGGCTGGGGTAAGCCATCCTCAGACATGAATGCACGGGATTGTGTGCGGAGAACCTTGGGGTTGGCAGATGGTACAGCAAGCAAGCCAGCGGGTGAAGTGGGTTGGTGGACTAAGAATAGATTGTAAGATAGGCCGCCGCTACAAAAGATAAGAAAAACACGCACGATACTCGGGTTGCTTGTCCTTGCTGTCCTGTCCGGCAAACTCAACATCGACAAAATCAACCTTCAGCTTCTTATCTGTCTTCACACCAACGAGGAGGGGTGAACCACGACGGGCTGTGACAACTTCGTTGGGGAAATGAAGAGATTTGAAGACAAACGCGAAGGAACCCTCAAGCTCCTTAAGAACGGCCTTGACCAAATCAGTGAAACTAAGGCGTTTGGCCCCGCCTTGGGAATCGAAGATATACTTGGTAAGTTTTGCAACAGCCTCGGTATCTGTATCAGTCTCAAATACGTAGCCGCGTTTTTGAAGAACTTGACGCAATTCAGCGCTGTTGGTAACAATACCGTTGTGGACAATGATGAATTCGTTGTTGAGATCCGAGCGGATGGGGTGGCAATTACGTTCGGAAGGTGCACCGTGTGTAGCCCATCGTGTATGCGCAATGGAGACCTGAGTAATGGATGTCCTTTCAACATCGAGGTTGGATGCAGCAATCTTCTTGCGTAGACCAGCGACCTTGCCAACTTCCTTGAAATATTCAACTGAACCGGGTGCATCACCATCAATGACGAGACCGGCAGAGTCATATCCACGGTATTCTTGGCGTGCGAGACCAGCACAAAGCACTTCGAGAACTTCTTGGCGACGCTATGATTTAATTGTATCAGAATCTGTCCGATAGGCACAACAGGAGAGGAGACACCGGGCAAGCTACATCGCGACCGGGGAATCTCATCAGCGATGATTGACGCGTGTGCCACATAAGAGAGTCCGGCGATGGCATATACGATAACAAAAGTGATTGTATGCTCGGTGGTGGAACGTACCTTCTCTTTGAGGAAACTGCAATAGCCGAAGATTCCACACATGATTAACTAGTAGGGGAAGAAAAGCTGCACTGGATGTGAGATCAGGCCTGCACTGTGTAATGGAACGACAACGGACCTTGAGAGATATGGGTGGAAGACGCGTAATGGAGAGATGGGAAGCAGATGAGTCGATGGACAATTTATATACCTCTCTCATATTGATTCTGGGGTTGGACAAATATGAACAAACACCGTCCCAGCATAGCCTCTCAACGCGGCAAGCTCTTGATCGCCCTTGCAGTTGTACTGCCTTTCAGTAGAGATAGAATCCTTTGTATGTAACAGTCTGGTAGTAATGTATGTATATTGTTTGAGTAAATCGCTGTGTCAACCAGTAACACAGCATCAGGCCCTGAGCGCTATCTGAGGTTCACTCCCTGGCCCCTGGGGCGGTTCATTCTTCCACGCGATCGAAATGAAGTCTGGGCGCGTAACCACCGTTTCCTAACAATGTGTTTTGAAACAGAAACCCACAAAAATGTACACACAACATGTTTGAGGAAGTCTTTCTTGTTTGTTTCGCTCCCAGATTTACTACGCGAGAGCGCGTGTTTCACAATCGTTGATATTTTTACGTCTTGCATTGGACATCGGATGCAAATCAATCCCGAATCAATTCCCCTCTACTTACACTGAATACATGCTTATCAATAACTTTCTTATAAGGTCCCTAAATAGTACGTGATACTCCTCAAGCCCAAATCCAGCCACCAATCGATCTACGAACGTGTTCTCCTTCTACTTGGGCATAACGAAGAGCCCTGGCAAGCCGAGAGCCCTATTATCTTATCAGTTATACTATAACTCAACGTACGAGTTGCCAACTCACGCTTGGAACCCTGTCATCTGCCACCTTTCCGGCCTCCTATTCACGAAATAATGTTAGCTTGTGATCGACGCCTAGCTTTTCCTTTAGCTGACTTACGTTTCCGGTAGCTGCGTTCCCAGTGTTCTCTTGGGTAACATCACTAGCAGCTTGTTGTACGACAATGCAATTGCCGAAGCCACCTAAGGTTTCGAAAGACTACACGTGTAGTTGGGTATCATTGATCAGGAAATCCTCTCTTCTTCTCTAATTGACAGGTTGATACACTCACGACAAGACACAGATTGCCTGCTTTGCCTCCGGTACATGTTGTACCTGCAGGAAGAGTAGCAACGATACTTTCAGAGGTCTTGTCTCTTGGAGCCTTTGAAAAATGGTCAGAATTTGCAGGTTTTACATAATGTTAGACATACTGCCACTCCATTCTGCGTCACAGTTGCAGCAACGAAATTCTTTCCGGTGCCAGCGGCATCCACTTTCGCAGACACTTGCCTAGATCCATCCCGACCCCTGGCAGAAACATTAACCGTCATTAACAAACCACCCAAGGTGGACACAGCCGTTGGTCGATCGGAATGAATTAGCTCACCTATTAAAGTTAGTAATGGTTGCAGTGAATGTACCATCAGCAGCAGCCTGCACTGGTGTACTGGTGTCTATGGTAGCAGCGACATTAACGCGACGACCACATGGATTAGCAGTTGAAGGCCTCTTGGCGTCCGATCGTTTTGGTTCTCCTTGGAGTCCCAAGACAGGCGAGATGGCAGCATGGGCTTGCACTTCACAAGCGATGAAAAGGAGAAAAGCGATAGAGATCCAGACTTTGGCGAACATTGTAGGGGATGTGGGTTGCAAGATTAGAGCAAAAAGAATATCAAAAGCCGTCAAGGCAAGGAATTTGAAAGTTTAAACTGGTATGTGTAACAAAGAGGAAAGGAACCGGTCCTGGAAGAATAGAGAGGAAGAAAAGACTGAGGATAACAATGCATCAGCTCGTTCTTCGTTATAAAGGCCAGGAAGCCCATATGACTATTTGCTGCTTCTGTAGTTAACCGACGGCATCCATGCAACATGATCCTTGTTCTCACCCCGGTCGAGCAACTTGTGATGCATCGATGTATATTGAACTGATATATCGATAACTGATGTCCTGTCGACGCTTTGCTCTCACAACTTATTTTTTGCTTCGTTTACCTACCCTGGTTATCGAGTGGGACGAAGCCATTCAAGGCAATGTATTCGTCCACAGTATAGTTAATCCGAGGGCTCTCACAGATTTCACCAACTAAACTAAGTTGTCCTATATAAATAAATATCCATCAATATCATTAGTGACCGACTCATCACCAACCTTCGGAAAATGTCGAAGTTGTTCATCTTTGACAACTCTCTGACGGGTACTTGCAACAACAATCGAAGATGTTGGGCATGTGTCTTGTAATGGCGACGAATCATGGCATGAGTTATTGTTAGTAGTGGACATAGTATAACTGATACATTATGATACGCAAAGCACTGACTCAATGACATAGTGAGAAAAAATCACCAATATGTCAGAGCTCGGCTGGGGTATCCCCACATGTTGATTTTTCTGTCAAGCTGATCAATCAATCGAGACTATGTATTTTCACCAGAAGTAAATAGTATCAATTAGAGAAGGCAGCAATCGTGGGCCATCTTGGTATTCGTGGGCGACAAACTCACCCCTAACACACTGTCGAAATTTAACTTAGTATACAAATGCAACCAGCATCCATGGTGATCGTGGTGGTTACCATTTTCACTTACCGGTGAGTATTGGCCTTTCTCCACTGAAGCCATAGTTCGGAGTAGCAAAGAAGAAACGCGGTAAAAATAAACTCCTTCTCAGACTATCTCTAGACTCCGTAATGATTTTACCGCGAAGAATCAATAAGCCAGGTGATGTCACATGGGGTGACCCAACACAGCAGTTTAATTGTACTCCCTAACACACAATTCGTGACCAACGACGACAAGCGTATCAGCCAACCCGAGATGCCTTTTCAGTGAGTTTTCGGAGAACAACTTGCATAACTGTCCACTAAACAGATGTGACTTAGCTTCCAAGGTCCTCGTATCACTCGTAAGATACATTCAATGTCTGGAACTGAAGTACTAAAATACTTATATATATCGCCGTCAGACACGCATAAACGTCGAACTATAATACCTGGGTAGGTCATTTACAATTCCACAAAATCAATCACAGTGGCACATATGTATTCACCGTGCCAGTTTCCTCTATGTGACCTTCATCGGTTTCAAACCCAAGTTTTCCATCCAGTTGGGAAGGCATGTTCACATTAACTAAATAATATTTGCACATGCATGTGAGTTCTTATATGGTTGGGTTGGACATGATTATCATAGAAATAACCAGGGTTTTCTTTTCTGTTAGTCCTTCAACGCTTCAATTTTTACGTGTCGCACATGCATTATATTCAATTGCCTCATGGCCTCATGCCTTGTTTCATTTTCTTTGTTTACATTTGTTCCTCTATATCTTGAAAATTGGCTTGTGTAAAACACAGAGGTGCACGCGCAAGCGAAATCAGCCAGCGCTAGTGAAAGCCCAAACTAGAGTGATGCCTTGCCAATTCAATAAGTGTCGCGAACGTTGACTATGGATTCCCACGTCTTCTGGAACCTTGCAATTTCTTGTTTTTGGGATTCTGCGATGCGCATGATATCGAAGTTAAAAACACCATTCCTGCGGCTTGTATGTCTCTCTTGTCATTTTCGTTTATCGCTTGACGCCGATCTCAAGCTTGTAGCCTCTTACTGCCAGCGGTACAGCTTTATACACCGTAAGTCAAGTCTTCCAGGTCATATCGTTCGACAGATATCTATGGAAGTATGGAGCACAAACAACCCCTATTCGTAGTTCCACATTATCAACGCACCATGACGATATACGGATGTAGAACCGAAGAACCCTTAATCAAACTTCAAGGCCCGGGGCAACATGCCTCATGAGTCGGCGGGATGCTCATAGGTGAGATACAGATTGGGTACAAGCTTGATGCCAAGATTGAAACGCTGACATGGACAAAATGGATGCCTCAACCACCGGACGCCACTTGGATTTACATACACAAAGCACACATATATTGCGAGAGAACTATGGTTTCAGCTCGCACCTCTCTCGGCTGGTCACATCTCAAATTCAGGTTCATTATAGTTCCACATCTGCTGTTTAAAGCGATTTCCTCACCATGTGTTTTCGTCAAACCCGAGGAGAATGGATGACGCAGCATATTTTTTTTTTTGGCAAACTTCGGTACCAATGCCTTTTATCAGACAGACTTAATATGAGAGTAAACGCGAGAATTTCGATCCAGCTCCTCAAGACCCTTTTCACAGATTTCGAAGCTTTGGAGGCCAACTGGTCTGGTTCGTTTTGATCGAGTATTCCAATTTGATCTACTCACGGTCAAAGTAGCAACAGTAGGGCAATAGAGCTGTCAAGCGGGTTAGATTTTGGTGAGAATTTACAAGATTTTTGCAAATCTTAATCATCTACGATTTAGGTCTCCAAGGCTCAGACTGTCGAACGTTACCCAAGTTCTCCGAGTCAAATATTTGTGTCACTACGGCGCAAAAAGTGACTCGGAGACTATGATCCATTATTTTGGTTACTTGAACAATTTAAATGATCAAGCCAACCACAGGTGAAGCTATTGGATACATATATATTCAAGTAATACTTACCTTTATCTCTCCATAGTCGGTCTTCTGCCGGACCAATGTACCGAGCATATATTTGATATATGAAGCATCCACTCTCCGTTCCCTCCACGTGATCGGGGGTTGGAAAGGTTGCATCCATTGCCACCCATTCCCCCATCATGCATCAAACCTCATAACCTACGCAAGAACCACTTCATTTCGTTTGTTAGCCCTTGAAATGGTCGACCTTCCGCGGTTCCGCTTTAACGACCTTCCACTCGAGCTTCAACGTGAAGTTTTCGTGCTTGGTGCATGTGAAGACACGCCGAATGCTCTCCGTCTCACTCTTGTTTCTAGTACAACGAACAAGTGGTTCGTTGGAATTGTCACAATACATTATATTCTGACATTATCTTTAGGGTATCTCCAATAATCTACAACATTATTACTCTAGGATCGTCGGACATGGAATCATTTATGCGGACGCTCGACTCGAAACCCTCCACCTTCTTCGCTACGCACGTAAAATGCCTTTGCCTCTCTGTATCTGTAGATTCAAGTGATGCAGCACGACTACTCTCCATTTGTACTGGTGTCAAGTTTCTTGCTTTCTGGTTGGATTACCTTCACTTGTCCACCGAGGGCGCATTTTCGTTTTCCCGCTTATTTTCCTCTCTCTCGTTGCACAGACTCTCCCTCGAAATTGAACACCTACAGGATTTATGTACACATTCACTTCCAGCACAACCGACGACCGATAGTACCGATACCAAGTGGTGCTCTGACCTTACGCACCTAGATATTATTTTTTGGGATCAGGCCCACTTGGAAGGAGGAGAAAAATTTCCTGATTTGGGTCAGCTACCCTCCCTAACCCATGTAGGACTGTGGCATCCACACGGACCCATTGGCGAGCTCGTCGTGAGTCGGCTACTAGATTCTTGCGAAAAGCTTAGAATCCTCCTCGTGGTGGTTGATGAACATGACCTTGTGGACCACCCCACTCCATCCGACCGTCGCGTCGTTTTGATGCCTTATCCAGCAACGGTTGTGCAAGATTGGGAAGCATCATATCGCGGACGGTCTAGTACTTGGTCAAGGGCGGAGGAGGCGCTTTTAGCGAATGTACCAACCCGAACAATATCAGGTGGGACTTCTTGTTGCTGCTGAGCTGTAGTCATTGATTGACAGTGACACGTCGTCCAGGCTAGAGTAAGTACTGTCGTTATAACGCAGCCGTAGATCACCGCCGACATGTTTATTTAAAAGTCTGCCATGTATGAAATGCAGAACAGATGATTGCAATTTTCTACTCGGTCCGATTTGTAAGGGACACCCCTGCCAAAATCTACATACCCACCCACATATTTTAGTAGAAACATCCCACCGTACATAACACCCAGCCGTTGTATTTGATATCCTCAATGGTCTCTAACATTAAGAAGCCAGAGTCTCCACAAGAGGAGCCCTTTCGATCTCCTCGGTCCTACGTTGCTACAGACTCTGGTCCGTTCGCAAATTAGATCGATGGAACGTGTTCCTGATGAACGGGAGCGAAGGTGAGGCCGAGTGTTCTGATTCACCGCCAAACAAGTTGGATAGTGGAACATCAGATGAAGATTTCTCTGTTCAATTGGCAACCCTGGGGCTACATTTAGACTCACTGTAAATTTATGCCACTGTTCTCGCTGTGATGATGATCAGAAATGTTGTAAGAAACACGCTTCTACACTGGAATGTCCTAACTTGGCTCCAAGACTGTCTGTGTCATTCAACCCTAGCAGGCACTTATAATGAACCGAATGCACCCATGTGGTTCAGCTAGGGCCAGCCTGGATGATGCAAAAATATTGCAGTAATTAACCCCGTGATCTTTGATGCAGGTATACGGTGCTATTTATATCAAATTCATATCACCCCTCGATCATCATGTCATCACCACCACCTTCCAGGCCATCCAGAGCGTCAGATCTCCCAGAACCAATCCTCCAGCACATATTCAGATACACCTATCACGCAGAACCATACACCACTCGCTACCAGCTCCTATGGTCTTTTAGTCTAGTGTGCTCATCATGGCGATACCCAGCTCAGAAAGACATCTTCGAAGAGCTCACTATATCGTCTGAAACACCTCCAGACTTATACGATGCATTAACACCCATTAACTCAGAAGCAGGTACAACAGATGCAGCACTATTAGCGAGGATGAAGACGGGTTTACGCTTGTCAGGCTACATTCAAAGCCTTGTACTTGTACTCGACGAACACGATGTTCTTCCCGACGAATTCCCCCTATTTCTGGAGGGTCTGACATCCATCCGTGAACTATGCTTCCTCGAAGATACCGGAAGAGTTCTATTCCACCAAGGACCACAGAATGTTTCCCAACCTCTTGTCTCTGCACTCCTCAAAGTCTTTCGACTACCATCACTCAAAACTCTAACAATGGAACCTGCTGGTGCTCAAGGAGTCCCCCTATCCTTTATTCCTTGTTGTCCAAATCTCGAACAACTAGTTATTGGATGCGATCCGAAGAATATACGCAGAGGCGAAGAGCTCATATGTAGTTGTTCACTCTGTCAAGTCGACTTGAAAGCACATTGGAGTGGTCGAACTCTAGATTTGCAAAAACTCACAATTCGGGGTGGCTCCGACCAAATAGTCGCTTTTACAGACAAAGTCATTCGGGAACCGGAATATCAACTTTCACTACAAAATATTCGTGAAATGACGCTGGGATTCATGGATGGATATCCTCAAAGTGAGGCGGCGGGTGCCATACTTGCTCTTGGAAGCACAGTAGAGGTTCTTACGTTTATGTTCGATAGTAGACCAGATCGTAAGTCGCAGCTATTTTCATTGATTACTACCTAATTTTATTCACACTTAACAAGCCAAAAGGAGGGGCAATCGTAAATTCAACCTCAAAACTTCACATATACAAAGTCTTACCAATCTTCGCTCTCTTGAAGTCATTCATACCGGATTCCATCGTTTCACACGTGTTGTTTCTAGCAATCATCGTGCTAGCCTTCAACTTGGTGGTGGTAATGGAGGTGGTGGAGGACGTGATCAACGTCGTTTATCAACAAATGCGCTTTTACATGGTGGTCGAGCACAACCTAATCCAGAGTCCGAATACCTTCTCGCTATTGAAAAACCACTTTCGGAATGGATTCTTCCTCTCCTAGAACGTCTACCACGACCAGATAAATTACGACGTATCAAAATACCAGTCGGTTTACCATCATATGAAACGATTTTATCCCGTGGAGCTATATCTGCTGTGGTGCCTGATAATATTGATATTGGAGTTAAGGATGCACGATGGGCAGTGGATGATTTGGCCGCGACTAGATTTAGGAATTTAGAAGAGGTTAGGATATTTATCCCGTCAGTGGAAGAGGTTAAACCGGTTATTGTTGATCAATTTCCGAAGTTGAAGGAAAGGAGTGTTTTGACTACTGACCGCGGAGGTTGAAATTTTGAGGGAGAGGATCGGGAGATTAGTAAGAGGCTAAATAGAAATGGGAGAGAGCTGGTGCTTTTGCCGTTCCGAAGTCACTGCCCGACTTTGCCCCTTTTTTCTCCTCTGTACTGGCATCATGGGCCCAGTAATTGGGCCTCATACTAACTAGTGTAACCATTTCCCAGCCCGACTTTCTTGGATTGGTCGTATAGGTCGCGGATTATGGGAAGGGGGAATTATATATCGTTGAACGATTATTGCATATGGAGCTCCTGGAGAGTAGTTTTTTTTTTTTGCTTGATTTAATTATATATAACATATGTCGTCACTATAACTCTATCGACTTGTATAGATTTACACTGCTTGATTTTTTGTACTTTGGAATCAAAAGATAATCTAGAGCCACAACGCAGGCTATTAGGTATAGTACAAGAACACTCTTGGGAATCTATAATACATGACACATCCTACCAATCCCACTCACTTGATATACTACGATGCAAGTAGTTATCTCAATTTTGAACAAAAAGCAAGATATCGTTCTTTCCATCCATCCTTCATTTCAAATTTCAATTCAGAGTCCTGGCCTGCTGTTTTATTAGATATAGTTTTCATTTTATTAGACCAAAAACCAGATTTGATCAACCATTGTGTTTTTCGTAAAAATCCTTCGAGATCACGTTCGTTATAATAGTTATGACCTCCTCGCGGATATAAAAATGTTGATTCTGTTGGTTGTTTCAAGTTATTCGTATCTGTAGTAGTTGTCGTATTACCCGGGGTATTATCGGTATTGTTATTTGATACTATATCGTTGGGAGAGGAAGTTGAAGAGGGTTTAGTTTGATCTTTCGTAGGTGGATGATTTCGAATTCGGAAAAGTGTATGTTCTTTTTCACTTGATGGAACTCGATACATTTTGCTGTTCATCGTATATAATGGTTGATAAACGAAATGTCTATAACCGAGTTTTGCTGGTGGTAATGCTGGTACACCTGTTCGGTTATTATGTGTGTCGGTTATTGATGATGTCATTGTGTCAATTTTGAGATAATGAAATACTGACCATCGTTGTATGCTTTAACAGAGAATTCATTAATTTGAATCTTGTAAGGTGATTCACCTTGATTTTTTAAATGGGTCCAAAAATCAACCAATGCCTGATTTCCTGCTCTAGGTTCACCGAAAGTGACAATATGAAAGGTTTTGATTGAATTTTTGTGTAGGAATGATTCAGTTGTCGTTGGTTTTCGTGGTATATCGCTTATAGACTGCAGTTCCTTCGAAAATGTTTGCTCGGGGGTAGGGTCATGTCCGCAGCAGCAGTTAAGGGAATTGAGTAGTTGGGAAAATGAACGCGATTGAGGATGTGCAGATTCCGAATTTGGTTTGGTGTTTGATTTTGATTTTGGAGTGAGTGGGGATAAAAGATCAATGGCAAGTAAGTGGGCTACAGCAGCACCCAAACTATGTCCGGTTAGTATCAATTCTCTCTCAATCGTTACTGTTCCTCCAGTTTCAAGACTGGATGGAGGTGGAAGAAGTAATGCCTCTTGGAGGTATTGTAAAACGTCGTGCTTGATACCTTGGCAAAGGGACCAAAACCCACTATGAATTGCAGGTAAGTTTGTATCGATTTTGTTGGGTTGAAGAGAGAAAGAGGTTTTAGTGCGTGGATGAATAGTACGTATAGCACGCAAATCATACAAGGCGAGTTTCACGGAACTAGTGCCAGATATTGAAACTATGATCTGATTGCGGATAAGTGTATGATTTGATGAGATGTCCTTGGGTTCGGTTTCGGTTATCCAGCGTGAATACACGGCTACTGGGAGATCGGCTATGGTGCCATTAAAGCTTTTGATAAGCTTAAGACCGGTGCATGTTGCCCGTGATGAGGAAGAGTCGTAAAATGGAGAGGCGTATGAGTTATACTTGTAAGGTGAGAGCGCGTAGTATCCTTCCAGGGGAAATTTAGGTTGGTTCATGATGTCGTAGTTGGCTAATAAATGTTCGATCGGAATGGCACTGTACACGACTTCTGCAAACTGCCCTATGTTATTTGATTTAGTTATATTAGTGGTCATTGGTATTGAGATAAAATATAATGACCTATTTCGTGTATGAGATTTATTTCGCTGGAGGGTATGAGGTCATTGTCGGAGAGTTCATAAGGGGAATATGTCGCGACAACTTTGGCTATCCACCGGAAGTTGAGAAGCTTTTCTGTGGTATACACCCGACGCTGATCTTCTGTAAGCTTTAACTTTGTTTTTGCATTGCTTTTGAGATTGAGCATGGGGGGAGGGAGGTTATTGGTAATCGGAAGGGTGTGGCTGTTTATGTAATAGAAATGAGATCAACGGTTACACTGGACGAGTTGTATCAATGCACTCACCCTCACGGCCTAACCGACCACAAAAGCCTCAGCAAAAATACGTATCATTTACGAATCTTGCACCTCAAACACCGAGTGAGCTTTACTGGGCATCACGCGCACAAAAGGCTGAGGCTTTGCTTGCCGCCAAGGACAAGCATTATGCTGAGGTTGGAAAGCTGAGAGAGGAGGAAGAGGCAAAGCGCAGAGTGCGTCTTTAAAACATTATGTACGCGGCGAATTTTTGAGCGTGTGTAGAGGGAAATAGAAGACCTGGAAAGGAGGTTCAAGGAGAAGTATCATGGTCTTGAGAGACTTGTTGTACGTTTGGCCGTGTTGGTACGCATATTGTCTACTGACTCTGATAACAGATTATACTTGTCTCTGCCATATTGATGCTTATTGGGCTTCTGGTATACCTTACGACCTCACATACCACACAATCAGCAAACTTGTTCAAGTCTGTACACTCTTCCAGCTGGTTTGGGCTCGGTGGCAGTCGGTCGACGAGCAATGGCGCAAGCTGGTTATATCTGAATCTACATCTACCTCAGCATTTTACACTCCCTATTCTCTCTCCTTGGACTTCTGTGGTACGTTAAAAAAGAGCTGCTGGCCCGGTATAATGATTAACATGCCTTTGCAGATAGAACATCAGACGTCTACGTCCACAACGACTAGTTCATCGAATTTCTTCTTGAAGTATATCGCCCTCACCTCACTTATTCTTGGAATCGTCGCATCTGTCATCATCTATGTTAATGCGCACTCACCTTCAGTGGCGGAAGTTAAGAGTAAGGATAATATCGAGCAAGGTGCATTGTGGCGCATATATCGACTGTTGTCTGGGTCAAGGCTCGTGTCATCCGGTGTTTTTCAATGGGTGTGGATATGGGGGTGGAGAGTATTGCGTTTGATAGGTGTTGTGTCTTGATAATGTACGAACATGTAATCTGCATGTAATACATTTTGTATTACCCCAGCTTCCTTTCGTCCCTGATGATCACGTCATGAAGCCATCACGAAGGCTGGGAATATGCGCATATAACTCTCTTGGCATACAACCATGTCTGCTCGCCATCCCCTGTGAGCAGCTCCGTCCCGTCTTCACTTCATGGCTAACCACGCATACATGTAGCGCTGTTGTCTTTCTGTTACACATAGCACTAGAGATCCCACTGGCCTTCCAGGGAATATGGTCTCCCGCTACACTACCGTTTCTTCAATTGAACAATACCACAATCGTGATTCTCAAGGTAGCTTTGTCTCATCACGCCATCAACACTCTTTAACGAATACACAATGTAGCTATATGCGGCCCTTTCGCTCTCTACTTGCTTGGTTTCTCTGCTCGCCTTCCCTCTACCTGACTTCCTGCCCGGAAAACGCGCTCTAGCATTGGGACTATGTGTCTATCATAGTGCGGTATCTACTGTGCTTTTCCAAGCCCCAAGGTTTATCCCTCACTCCCTTGGTCCGTTGGCTGAACAGTAAGTACTTTTTTTCGGCAATGTGCACTTAGTTGATTGACCCCGCCTCAGATACAAGCTCTCCCCAGAAGTGTTATGGGGAATAGTGCATGGTTTTTTAGGGCTAGGTTTTGTTATGTGGTGGCAGGCAACTGTTCAATTAACTGCTATGGCACGAGCTGCCGGAAAGAGTTCCCAAACCTAAGTTGGATGTTGTCTCATGTCTATAATGTACCGAAGGAATCTAAGCCTCTTTTCACCAAACAGAATAGTTGTAAGCAGGTCCCAATATTCTCAGCCACACAGTCACATCGAAAGCTAGTTCTACTTGGCCTGCAGCGACAATATTTCAAGCGTTGTGTTATGTTGGCAAATAGGAAATCCGGAGCCCGAACCTAATCTCGTGTATGCTTTTGGTTCAACCTTTGAGGATAAAAAAGTCGAAGGATGTAACGATGTGTATCAACTTATAAATAAGCACACAGGTTTGCTGTCCCGTGCTGATCTCTGCGATGTAATCTGAGTGTTCTTATCAGGCTGGCAGGCTGGGTTCCAAACTCAAGTGTCTTCACCAGCGACTACTACTCACCCTTCCATGGACCTATCAACTTCATCACCTGTATACGGACCAGGTGGGTGTTCATAATGTATCAAAAGTTAGCATGCCATCTCATGTGGGATTGTTAGGTTCTTCCTCCAGTGCTTTGACCGGTGATACGAACAGAAGTAATCCCCCAAGCAGCGTACTTAAAAATGCACACGATTTTGTTTTAAAGGACGCAGTATTTGTGTCAAATACTTACAGTAGTCAGAATAGTCTTGGTGAGATTTATTATTTATTATTTCAGACCATGATTATATTATCAACCCTTTCACTTTAGGATTTGACTCCCTGGCACGTCAGATCTTGGCTGGTGCCGAATTTGACTCTTCCCAGAGGGACCCTCCTCCTCGTTGCCATCCAGGCACCCGGACGACTATTCTCCATAAGGCGCTAAGATGGCTTCATGATCCACAAAGGAGCAAACCCATATTGTGGCTCAGCGGAAGTGCCGGTGTCGGAAAATCTGCAATCATGCAGACGTTGGCCGAACATGAATCTGACCACGGTCACCTCGCTGCAAGTCTTTTTCTATCTAGGTCGAAACACATAAATGATCCCCTACAAGTATTCCCATCCCTTGCGTATCAGATTGCTGTTAAAAATACAGCATATCGAGCATATATTGATACGCTGCTTCTCCGGGACCCACGAGTACTGGATAAATCGATGAGTGAACAGTTCAAGAGATTGATCATTGAACCCTTCGCTCGACAGAAGATACAGTTAGGATCGGGGACGTGGTTGATGATCATTGACGGTCTCGATGAATGTGGGGTCGAGTTTGGTTGGAACACGAGAACCGCGACTTCGACGCTGGGCGGATGCAATGTGAAATCATTCAGCTTATCCACTACTTCACAATCAATTGCCCTTTTGTACCCTTGGTGTGGGCCATCGCTAGCCGACCAGAAGCTAATCTGAAGACTATATTCTCACGTGGAAACATTAGTACGGGCCACTGGAGAGAAGAGGTTCCTGTCGATACCACCGAGGCCTGCGAAGATGTGGAACGCTACCTACGAGCTCGCTTTCTGGCTATCCGTCACGATTATCCAGATCACATCCCACAACATTCACTTTGGCCTTCTGAACAGCATCTACTTGCACTGGGGAAGGCTGCCTCTGGTCTCTTTGCTTTTGCTTCTACAGCAATACAGTTTATTGAAGACCCTCATGTTGCAAGTCCTGTTCAACAACTCGAATACATAGTGGAGTTTATTGATGGAAGGCAAACCTCTGATGGAAACAATCCACTCAGTATGCTCGATGCGCTGTATACACGCATACTTCAAAGTGTTCCTCAGTCAATCATTGCGGTTACCCTGTCGTTGCTTGCTTTCTCTCTAGTCAACAACTATACAGTTAACCGCTTGTCATTCCGAGTATTATCAAATATCTTGGGTCTAGGACAAGACATGGTATACAGTGCTCTCCGGAAGCTACATGCTGTCCTTGACATTCCAACTCCCTCCGATGCATTAATTAATGTTCCTGAACCATTGGGAGGAAAGAGAATCTCCAAAGGTCAAATTCGCGCCCGACATGCTTCCTTCACAGACTATCTTCAAGATGGTAATCGATCTGGCCAATATTGTGCTGAAAAGTTTGAAGTAGAGGGTCTATGGAATCGTTGCTTCCACATCTTACAATTGGTGAATGATAATGGTGAAACAAATATTATTTATTTTTATTAAAAGGTTCTAAATTTCCCTATTCTAACAGCTGGTTGTGATCCACAGACTTCAATTATTCCTCTTAGCTGGCCATGCGAGAAAGAGCGAGCAGATAAACTACTTCAAAGGGAAATTCATTTACAATGTGGATTCCTATGCAGGGTGCTTAGAAAGGAAATATCCATAAGGCAACAAGTTGAAGCTGTTGAGCGAATGGATTTTAGTAAGTTGGCTTATGGGTATTTCTCGGGGGAGCTGGATGTGTGTCATTTTGTATTAGCATCTGATAACTGGACAGAATTCCAAATTGTGGGTCCTAAAACACTTTTTTATTCACTCGGTCCTGACAATTTCGTACTTAGAATCAGTCTTTTGAGCAAGCAAGGATAACTAGGAAGATAACGTTGGCTGAATTGAAACTTGAACGAATTAGGAGAGATAGGATTGCATACTCTCACTTTATACCGGAAAAAATTGTTTGGTCAATAATTGAACAATACTACCGTGATGATTTCGTGAGTCACCGTAGCCCCAGTCTCTTTGGGAATACATAAACGCTGATGACATACAGAAGGTGACGTCTAATGAAGACCGGGGCCCGGTATGTAACTTATATTGGAGGTATACACCGGCGTATTTAACAACAATCTTTATGTAGCATTACGAGAAACATTTCAAACCGCTCGATAAGCTCGTCGAGCGCCTGCGCCTTCGACAAACAGAATATCCACATGCGCAAGTAGAACTTATCGGAAACGAACCATATAAGAGTTGTGCTGTGCTTGTCCTTGATCGTGGTAGCCCCAACCGATTCCCAGGTCGTAGTGAATATATGTCGATTGAGTATTATATTCTTCCTTATTCCTCTGTATAACATGCTTTGTTTATTTTCAAGTGGATTTCAATAAATCAACCACTTCGTGATTCTTGTTCAACGTAACGGTGTAATCGATCAACGAGGGAGTCAGATTTTATGTAGGCCTTGGGGTGACTTGTACTGAAATTGAGATAAGTATGGAGTTGACCGCTGTTGACACTGTCTCAAAACCCCCTGAGAGGCCTCAATCAGAAGCGCCAGAACATAAAAAATCGGTTCGATCATGGACACTCATACCCAATGAACGTGAACTTCGCGGAAAATCACCAGACCAACAGGCTAAACAATCGGAGGAAAAAAGAGTCAAACAAATGGGAGCTGGACAACAAGAAAATGAGAAAAGGAAAGTCTACGATGTAGAAGGATAATCGGGAGTGACAGAAAGGATTGCAGTAGCTAAAGAAGCAATGACGGAAGAAGAAATTAAAAGGTAGAGTGATGAACTTGGAATTTTGGTTCTTAATGGGGTAAATCGAGGGTGAATTTTACAATTGAGGAGACGGGACTGAAACTGGAACAGCAACTACTGCAGTGGTTGAGGCCTCAGATAGAAAACTTTATTCTCCCAACTTGAATAAATCAACTCACTGCATCATTGATCTGGTGGCACAGAGCCTAGTTCTATATTGGTATCCATATACACCTACGTGATTACACACAGCCTACATAGACCAAACCTATGATGGAAAAGTGAGTGCGTAATATCCACACAAGGTGCTCAGGATGCATAGATTGATCATGAAGAATAGATAAATTATTCACAATTTCATGTCTTTTTTTATAATCATTTTCATGTCTCAGAACTTGAAGCCCATATAACCATCGGCGCACTGTCGTTCAATTAGATACAGGCTGTACAGCACAATTTCTGCGCTTGTAATTCTTGGTCATGACAGCACCCACCCAACAGAAATATATTCGTCGGATCCAACCGATTCAGATAACAATCATAACATGCTTCTTCAGTCTTTTTTGGGAAGATGAAAAGAGGCGCTTGGAGCTTACTACTTGTCACTCTCACTCTGATGCCACTTTTTCCAGTTTCCGGTGGCTTCACCTTGCCAGTAGTAGAACATGACATCTTAAGTCCATCCGACGAGTCAAATATCAAGACCACAGAAAGAAATATTCGTTGTGTAGTCTGCAGCACCGCAATCGCGGTTCAGAAGTGTCATATAATACAACCATGGGACACACATACTGTGCGTCTTCTTATTCTTAAGAATGTGTCATGTATTCACGCCGTGATCGCTATTGGTCTTATAGTGGAATACTTTGAAAGCAAAGAAATGCATTCCTCCTGGCTCCGGATTGATTGATCAAGAAGTTGGGAATACCATCTCTATGTGCCCTACACACACCACTTCATTCGAGAGATACTATTTCTTTATACAATACATCCCTGGAGTATGTACGATATCCTATAAATTTTCTCTCCATATTATTTACCACTCTTTAGCTTCGACAATACTTGTTTGTTAACCATAGTGGTGTTGACGACCCAATGCTTACACCGTTTCATGGAAAATCGATCAAACTGGACGTGAAAGATCATGTACCGTTCCAATCACTTCTTCTCATCCATGAACAACGAGTACGCGGTTTCTGGTCTTTTGCTCAGCCAGAAACCGACATTTATGTGCACATAAACCAGGAACTTGAAGTTCAAGCTCGCTGTAACTCGGTCGCGATGCTGCTTAGGCGACTGACATCTGGGTCATTTAATGAAGTCTCTAATAAAATCATCGAAATAATTAACAGGGATGTCAATCCTAAAACTCCCCCAACTTCGACGTCTACGGTGTTTCCATCCACCTTCATCTCTTCTCAATCGACATCACGAAGGCCTAAAGTTACGCTAAAAAATCCCGATGGTGTGGAACTCAAGTTGGGGGACCTCATCAAGCCGAGGCAAGATGCATTCTCCAAAGAAAACATGTCAATCAATAAACTATCACTGGAAGAAGAAAAAGGAAAACGACAGAAAATGGAAGAGAAAGAGACATCCAAAGAAAGGAACTCCAAATTGAAGAAGTTGGAAGGGGCTAACGATGGGGAACTTCCTCTTAAAGCTCTGAGGCATATTATCGATCTCATCTATTCTTATGCCATAGCTGCCGACGATGCTGAAAAGACGACATCAATCGCTTCTCTCTTACGCAAGATCGTGGAACAAACTAGTACCAAGATCCAGGACGACAGTTTGAAAGATTTTGACGGCAAACCCATTGTCGGGGGTCAACTAGCTCGCAAACACCTTCTCAACAGATGTCAGGAGGACTTTAAGAGAGGCTGGGCTGTCAATGAATTCATTAGTACTGAGGAGAATGAAGTTTCAAGACGACAGTATCTCGGTCTCCTCAGGTTAATGGCTGAATTTTACAAACTGCAGATGTTGACCGAACGGGTTATACACGAGTCCATAAAATTCCTCTTGTCAAAATCCGTGACTGAAGAATTATACCTTGAGGGTGTATGTACGCTTCTCCTAGTCGCTGGTAGAGAGTTGCAGAACCCCAAGGCACATGCGCACATGGATGTATACTTTAGTCGCATGAGGGAGTGGACTGATGCACCAAACATCTCTTCCCGTACCCGATCAATGGTTCAGGTTTGCGCTATCTTGTAGTGATCTGATGCAAGTAGCTAGACTGACTTGTACGTACTAGGATGCCATCGCCTTGCGTCACGCTGGCTGGGATACAGACCGAGTTAAGTTGGCTCAGGAAGACGTGTTGGATTTCATCTACACTGAAGGTTGGCAAGTATATAACAGGATTTGATTAGAGTAGATATGTACCGTACATACTATTCTGTCAGATTTTGATGGAGGTTATCAAGTTTTATTTCTGGGTTCAAAGGACCCAGTCACTGAACCATTCATGATTCTAGCCATGATTGTCCTAAGTATAATAAATCAGTGCTTTGCACTCAACAGCGACTAATTCTACGTCATACACTGATGCACAATAACACATTGACCGATAAATCAAAATAGTGGAATGCATTAATGCTTGGAACACATTGTTGTATCAATGACTTCACAATAAGCCTGCTCCTGTACACAGCCGGGCTTTAAAACAACAAAAGCCATGAGTTACTTTGGTCTCTGACTCGGATCTTGATTGGATTGTAGCGACGTATGTAAGTGTATCCGTACACATGCTTTCTTACGAACTCAAGTAACCTTATTGTATTGTAAGGCTATTGTACTCCACGTTTAGCATGACATCAATTTAAGCGCTTTAAACGTCATACAACAGCTTTCAACGCTTCATCTGCGTGTAGTTAACAACAGGTTCACAATGCTACATTGATGTTACGAACTATGAATCTTGTATTTCGCGGGGCCTGTAAGAACACTCCGATACTCAATCGGTATTTACTATCACATAATCTGTAAAAAAAATTGAGGTGACGACTCAAATGATGTGCGTATGAGGTCCGAGAATCGACATACATACATAATATCTACAACCAGGTCTGCAAAATCACAATCACCATGTTGATCTTTTTTTTTCCAAACATACATAGTGACTATGCTAAATAAGGTGAAACTGGGGCTGTGCCTTTAGACGGAGGCGAGGTATGCACTACTTAAACTCTAAGTTTAGAGTTGTTGATGGTACTAAACATTATCTGAGGATGAGATGATGTCGTCGAATAGGGAGTTGTTGGATTGATGGGTTATCATGACGCAGGGTATGAATTTGGAAGTTGTACATAAAATGAACGAAGGCAGAGAAGTAGAGAATACCAGGAGAATATATAAATAGAACAAGTAGCAAGACAGAGGGATCATACAACGATCGATCAAACTAAGCCATGGCATGGATGATCAGCTATGATCAGAGCTTCGAAACCGCTTCCGAACTCAAGGTTTCTAAGGGAGTTTGTTGATAAGATGTCATCTAATTGTGTCGTGTTTAGGATGTCAAAACGAGTTTGAGCGCTGAACGCTTGAACGCTTTCCATAAGGAGTCTAGTTCAAAAATAAATGCCTGACTCTCTCAGCCTCAAATCTTAGAATCAACATGATTAGCTGTGCTTATTTAGTACACAAGAGCGGAGAATGCTTAGCGCGACCAACTGCGACCAGAGTGCGATGCGAGGGTTGATTGTAGCAACCACGTGGCGTCATTAATGGTTATTTTTGTTTTTGATGGTGTGGTTTTGCAAGGAGGTCGCCTCGAGGCAAAGTTGAACCGTCTCTGGTATCATGATCCCATGCTTTCTTCACTCCTACTCTCATCATGTACTAGTCAAAGACCATTTCTCTGCCTCTGATGAACATTTTTTATTACAATTTTTCTTCCTCTCAAACCATCCTATAACGGCCACCATGTGATGCACATTTATGAGATATATTTAGTGCCGATCTGCGGGCACGGCTCTCTTTGGAGCCCGTCGTACGAATGGTCCAAGCACGGTCCAAGCGTCAAGTCAAAGCTAATATGGGGACATGGCGGTGCTAGTGAAAACTAAAGGGAGCGTCAAAAGGTGGAATGTGAGTTAAACTTTTCGGCGGGCGTTCTAAGCTCATTCATTCTGTCTAGATTATGATTATTATAAATTTTTATATCATGTGGGATCTGACCTAACTATGACATTCTTGCTGTTGCTATTTTCTGAGAGGTCTGCTAAGCAGAGTGGGGGCTGTTTGGTTTGAAGGAGGTGATTGTTGGTATGGACAGTTACCCCATTTGGCTTTCCAGGGTTCCTTATAATCTAGGCTGACTCCTTCTCCCATATCCACCAATCATGCAGAGACGCATACGCTTTGCAACGACCAACACCCTCTACTCCCCACCAAACTCGCCCTCGCCGTCTCTTTCTCACAGTTCACTGCACTCAGACGACTCGTCAGCACCAGAGCTCACAACTCCTCCACCAGAAATCGACTACTCTCCTCATTACCCACAATCGCCATACCCACATTCTACAGACTTTATCCTTCATCCCCAGCACCAGATCATCCAGCAACAACACCAGAGCCAGAACCACAACCAGCACTATGAAGCTCTCGATGTTGTTGCCAAGAATCCTCCCAGCCCCGAACAGCCAATGCAAATTCATTACCTCCTGGCGTACAACCCCCTCGCAGAGCTCCCTATCCATTTCGACTTGTCGCTCCATTGGTCTCAAATTTTAGAGCAAGTCCAACCGCATGAGCTCGGCGAGCCAGCGACAAACCCTCCACTCTCCTCCATCATCATCATCACCCCACTCATTCCCTGGCAGTTCCTTATCACAGCCTCCACGCAAAGTGGTCATATCACCGTCCAAGACTTGCTCACGACACTCTTCCGGGAACTTCGTCTCGCTGTTCGTAGAGATGAGTACAACGCTACCGACGTGGTAACCAGGTCAGCCGTTGACGCAGCTTATCATGCGAGATATTCCCGGGTCCAAGATTCTCAGACCAGGGAAAATGAACGGTGCAAAGGGGTTAAAAAAGTAGACTTCCTACAAGGAAGAAACCTCTTCAAGGGTCTTTCGGGCACTATGGCAGGTCCTGGAGTTTGGGAGCTCAATGTCGCATGAGGAACCCCCACTTTCCATATTTACATCCCTCTCTCCCTGTCCTCTCTCTGTCCTTCCACCTCCACCACTCCTTCGGGTACGGGATATATGCTATTCTGGCTGTGCGGTCTGTCAAGAAAACTCCTGAGAACTACGCTCATAGTAGACCGCATATAGTTTCGTTTTCTTGGACGACGAATATCGCGGTAGCAGTATTCATACCCCATCCATTTCACTCTCCGTTCCATTCTCTCCGAAAGTTACTGGAAAAAATAATCAAAACTCAGAAGAAAAAAGTATTTATTGGGTTTTCTCATGGGTAATGGGTTGGAAAATCGAAGCCGGAAGGATAACCTTCGCTTCATGAGCGGCGTGGCGTTGTCAACTGTTGCAACATGTGACTATTGTACGGTGCGCTGCATTAGATTTATAACACGGGTCATATGGTTGTGCGCCCCTCACTTTCCGGAAGCCTCTTTGCGGTGTTCCTGGAAAGACCAGTGAGAGTGACAATCCCTACTTTGGGATTCACTTTCACTACAAAGTATTTTTTACTAGACACTTTATTTTACCTTCTATCCCTTCCTCATCTTCATCCTCTACTATCGTTATTCTTCGTCTTATCGTTTTCTTTTGCTTATTTGGTTTTGCTGTCGTAGTTTATTGTGTTATTTGTTCAACTCCCTTTCTGACCAGGTCATGCTTTACATGAGCCTTGGCTGTTATTAAATATGTAGTACAACATCTGTATGTAGTCGTACGCCGTTTGTAAACCCCCTCCTTCCTGTACTCGGGAAATTAGTGTACTTGGTTTATCCCGAACAATCAAAGAAAAGAAAAGAATCAAAATCCATTAATCAATTCTAAAAATGCCCATTGCCCAGACGCTCACAACGCTACCTAACCCTACGCCCTGGTATTACTTTTATCACAAGTACAGCAAAATGACGTCACTCTCTCTTCAGCCAGTAAGACAAAGTACTTTTGTATTGGATTCGTATTGGATCCTTCCGGTATAAAATTCGTTTTCAGGGTAGTGCAAGACTAATACTAGTGTATCCTTTTCAAAGGAGATCAAGAAGATCGAACAGCAAGCTATCATATTTCCCCAGTCCAGATGAAAACTTGTTTTCGTTAAAGTCGATCACTGTATAACAGAAATAATCCTCATCGCCAACTCGATAAATTTTATGTCTAAGAAATTTATTAGCAAGGTTCTGGAATCTGAAATGTTAATATGATTCATGCACACTTACTTTGACGAGAGATGTGATCGTAACCCATTAAACGTAAACTTATTTTCAGGTTTTTTCTCTTTCTCTTTTTTCCCTTTCTCTTTCCCCTCCTCTTTTTCTTTCCCTTTCCCCTCCTCTTTCTCTTTTTTCATGGTTGTACAGGCACCTTCCGTTATGATCTCTTCGTCTACACACATCGCTGAATCGTCTTGCATTACGGATATCACCTGCATTGTCGAACTTCCAACTACACCTTCCTCTTCTTTTCCCTCTCGTTCTTTTGCCGCTTCTTTTTCTCGTTCCTTGATGTGATGACAATATATACACCCAAACACCAATTGCTCTTCCCAAGTCCTCTTCTTAATATCATCATGTATAAATCGTGTAGTCCCACGTTTATTTAAAGCTGGTCTCCAACTATTCGCTTGAATTTTAGTTACTTTTTCCAGTTTCATTGGAACAGGATGACGATGCGAATGACCAATCTATCATATAAATAATATAAAAAAAAAAAGTTATACGATGCAAGTTTTCTGTCAATGAACTTACAATGCTGGAGTGATGTAATCCTATAGGTGGATCACAGGACATACATTTCCAATAGCTTCTGTTATATTCAGGGGTGTATTCGTCTGGATTTTCTGACGATACACCTAATATCTTCAAAGCTTGCAGGATAGCAGCAGAAGCCTGTTCAAGATTTCCTGAAATGAGCAACGATTTGGGTGTAGAGAAAAACCAAATATATGCAGTATAGATATATTAACTCACCTGTTCATCTAAAACAAAATTATTAGCATTCCAGATTCCTCCCTTCCCTTTCTTATTCAACTTTCCCTTCACCATCAAACATTCATGTTTACAAACGCCTCTAAAATCCATGCACTCATCCATCTGATACCTTCTTTCCAAATGATCACAATTTTTACACTTCCATCTTGCTTCAGGACGTAAAACAGGATGAATCATGGTTTCACATGGTACCATTCTAGCCCATTCATCTCCAACATCAGGTAACGTCTTCGATAACTCTAGTTTCGCTTTTTCAACCCAATCATCGATTTGCTTTTAAGAAGAGGGCGAAGGAAGGAACTTGATTTGAATGCAACTTGCGCATCAACTTTGGGATTGAAGTCGGGTGATTCTACTATTTTGATAGCGGGTAATGTTCGGAATGTTGAGAATGGTGGGATGAAAGGATAATCGTCTTTCGTATTTGATTCGATTATTTTATAGAACTTCCAAATCCGTTTTGGATTGTCTTGTATGGTTTTAGCTTTTGCGGCTTTTTCTCGTTTCTCGTTCAAGATGAAGAGTTCTCGAGCAAGTTGTGGTCGTATTTTTATAAAATCTGTGAAAATGATGTCCTTGTTTAGAAAACCCAATATAACAAAGAAAAATATGAGTAAAAAAAAGGTAGTTGACCTTTGAGCGAGATAACTTTGCCAAGTTTTCTGGTATTGAACTCCAGAAGTTTGGCAAAGGTCGTATTTGCTTTCAAGTCGGACCATTCCCAATGTTCACGAAATGCGAAGTTCCTTCCCCTATACTGCGTGTCAAAAACGTATTAAAAATATGAATATTTCTTGAAACCCTTACTCCTCTTCGTTTTGATTTCGAAGAGACCTCATCTTTTCATCCCTTTTCCTTTTCCAGACCTCGAGAGCAGCACAAAACTTCACAGAAGATGTAAGTTGAAAGTGTACGAATTATAGGTTAAGGTCAAACGATGTACCTCATTCCAAATATTATAATATGCAGTTTTTTTGGCCAACGCCAACCTCTGTCTTACATTAGCTTCCCTTGCTGAATATCACTATCTCAGTCACCGTTTGATAAATGAAGGCAATGAAATGTACATACACGCAGGGAGATTGATACGAACACGCCGAGGGGCTGTGTCCCAACTTAGGTCTAGTTGTCCTTCAACGGTACTGGTACTAGTAGATGCCCCATGAGCAAGTCTTACTGGATGCAATAGATACAACAAACTCGATATCTTGAACACATGCAGCCTGAAAACACAAAATAAATCAAGATTGAACTAAATTTCAAGTACACAACCTACATCACCACAGTATCGGATCCTCAGCGCAAACGAGTGGTACATCCTATCAGTTCGTTTGTCACATGTCTGTACCTCAAATGAGTCTATTTTCCAGAGATAAATATGTTAAAGGTCTGAACCTTACCTTGCATACTCCGCCATCGAAAATAAAAGCCGCGTAAGCAGCTTCACTACCAATGAAAGGGCGTACACCGTTAATCGTTATTTCCTTCCCAGTTTCCGGGTCATTATATGTTGATTTATATCCCTCTGGTTTGGGTAGGTTAAGATCATTTCGCAACTGTCTCCAGATATAACTAGCGTCGGGGCTAAGAAGTTGTGCGCACAATGTCTTACAACTTCTTGCCACAGCAAGGAGATCGTCAGGATCCGAAGTTTGCGTAAGAATCTCGCCTAGAATTTCCAAAGGGAGATGAACCAATGGTGTTGTTTGTAATACATCGTTTATGGTGTCCTGATCATCTATATTGGTAGACGAGGATGGAAGTTGAGACTGTTCGGGTTCAACTCGTAGTCGTTTAGAGTTGTGTTCCTCCATCGATTCCTGATCAAGTGATTGATCAGTCTCCATAGTGGAAGAATTATCAAGTTTACGCTTCAAATTTGATGAAGAGGCAGTTGAGCTGGGACTAGAAGAACGAATTCGTGTTCTCTTTGAAGTAGTTTCTCGTTCATCAGTCCCAGTTGTGTAGCTGTCTCGACGTCTTTTGGCGCCTGAATGGTTCGAATCCGCTTCGAGAAATACCTTTTGTAATACTTGCTCCCCTTCAGCAGCTTTCGAGGGTATAGACATTAGTGTGTTGGATTGCTGAAAGATTCAGCTTTGCTGGCGGTGACAGGAGGGTTGCAAAAGATCCTCCCCCCAGTTCTTCTCCTGATGTTGATGACCACGTGAATTGAGCGCTTAACTAGCTCTTAGAGTCACTTGATAGGCATTTTTCGAATATATACTGTGTTTCGGTTTTAACTTTTAGTTCCCTATTGATACATTGATATTATGATATTAATTATGTGCAATAGAGTGTGTGTGTGACGCTCAATGTACAGCATGTACTGTACATGCTTTAGACAAGTCTATTAAAATACTTCTACAATGGTCAATAATAATAATTTAATTCGAAGCATACCCTGCATAATTTTTAGAAGAGGTAGACTTTGGCGCACAATATGTATCTCACCGGCAGAGTAAGACATCCCAGAATCTTTCTTATACACAACCCATCCCGCCTTACGCAAATTAATGATATCCTAACATCTCGAATCAGCATAAATCATCATCCAGAAAAATCCAAACAAACCTGAAGCATTTTCTGTATATGAGGAGCGACGTTAGGGCTTGTACTACACTTCTTCATATGCGCAAAGTACATATCCATATACATTTGAGCCTTAGGAGTATCCAACTCTCTACCAACGATCATTAACAACGTACAGACATCTTCAATGTAGTTTTCTACGTTGGTGTTGCCTAAGAGAACCTGTAAACTCTTATGTACACTACGTTCAGTTAATATCTGTAACTTGAACAATTCGCCCATCAACCTGATGAGAGCGAGACCTCGTTGCTTCGCAGCCTCGTACTCCTCAGTACTATTAGTTTCATTTACATCCCAGCCTCTTTCCAAGTCCTCTTGACATCTGTTGAGAAGATATTTGCGGAACAATAGACCTCCGGTAATGGGTTTGCCGTCCAGATACGAGACACCATCCTGAATATCATTCCCAATTTCCTTCGTGATTGTGTAACAAAGACGAGCGAATAATTCCGATTGAGTAGCATCACTGATCATCGCCTGTTCATAGACAACGGCAATAATACATTTCAGTGTTCTTGCATCCTTCTCTCTGGAAAACCCATTAATCATTTGTATGATATTGTCCGAGATTGCATCAAATGTGTAAAACGTCAGTTGTCGAAGTAGATTTGTTGCTCCAAGACGAACAAGTTCCGGTGAATTGGTACAAGTCTGAACTATGAGCGTAGGAATATCCAGCAGCTCATGAGCAAAAGGCCAGAAACCGCGCACTCGTTGTTCATGGATGAGAAAAAGCGCTGGGAAAGGTGTATGAGGGTCTTCCACATCCAAGAGGATAGACTTTCCATGAAAAGGTGTAAGCATCGGATCGTCAACACCACTATAGTTAATAAATACATATTGCCGAAGCTAAAGATTGTAGTGAGTAATATGGCAAGAGACAGAATAAACGGGACGTACTTCGGGGAGGTATCGTATAAAGAAGTAACATCTTTCGAATGAGGTGACATGTGCAGAACACATGGAGATGGTATTCCTAACTTCTTCTTCAATCGATTTAGCTTCATAAGGAATGTAGTTCCTGTCTTTCAAATTGTCCCACTACAAAATAAATAAAAACATGAATGTAGATGTTACATACCCAATAATACGAAGACGTACAGTATGAGTGTCCCATGTTTGAATTATATGACAATTTTGAACAGCGAATGTGGTACCGCAAACCGTACAACGAGCAGTGGTCTTAACAGTTAATTCATTAGATTGACGAAAAATGGCACGTTTTACTGGTAAGTTGAAGCCATCAGGTGGACCATAGGCAGGAAGAGGCAGCGAGATTGTTGGCAAAGATGACATGAGAGTGATAGGTAAGCCTCGAGCACATGTTTATCGGCTGGATCCGATGCAGGGACGAGAACCACCATATCAGTTAAGTACATTTGTGAGGAACGTCACACTACTTATGTATAGCTATCTATAGCTATGCACTGTGCCAGTGACTTGGTAATCCACACATATTATCAAGTACTAGCGAGTATTTATTCAAGCTTTACTTTACTCGTGAGTGCGGGTCTCAGAGTAAAGTTTAGGTATGTCCTCGATAATCCAGTTAGATTATCGAGTCACCCACTCAGTGTATGAAAATATTATAAGTAGTAAGAGCCTGAAGGTTTTCGGGAGCACTAGAATGCTGACCAGATGCTAAAATTAATGGAATAACAGTCAGCACTCGTGAATTTGAGGTACGTTTGAAGAAAAAGAATTTACCATTGCCAGCGACAGTACTATCCAGCTTCATTCACCCACATTCAGATGGTGATCTCGACACACACACGAATATTTTACATTATTAGTATAGTCAGAAAGCAACTCCGCTTTGGGGGAAAATTCGGGATCGGAGTTTTCTAGTAAGAAGTACGACAGAGAGCAGTGAAGTTCAAACATTCAAATTCAAAAGCATATACAGCATACTCATATATTCTTTAATCAAATCTCGTAGATACTCCTACAAGTATAAGGGACACTAACTTAATTAGTGTCATGAGGGTTGTGTTGGAATCCAACCCATGTTACGCAAAGCAATGACATCCTAGTGGGTACAATCCAAGTCAGTATACAGACTTGTATAAGATCACCATAAGATTAAGCAAACCTGAAGCATTGATTGGATACGAGGAGAGATGTTTGGTGTATCAATGTACTCCTTCATACGTGTGAAGTACACATCTATGTGTGCGCGTGCTTTGGGTGTATCCAACCCTCCACCAACAACCATGAAAATCATACATGCACCTTCAAGGTAACATTCTTCAGTCATGGGCCTTAATACTAAGAGAAATTTTATGGACTCGTGCATAATCCGTTCGGTCAACGTCTGCAGTTTGTACAATTCAGCCATTAACCTGAGGAGACCGAGATACCGTTGTCTTGCAACCTCGTTCTCTTCAGTACTAATGGATTCATTGGCAGACCAGCCTTCCATAAAGTCCTCCTGACATCTGTTGAGAAGGTGTATACGAACTAGTTGACCTCCGCCAATGGGTTTCCGTTTGCCGTCAGAACCTTTGAAACCGTCGTCCTGAATCTTGGCACTAGTTTGTTCCATGACCTTTCGCAAGAGAGAAGCGATTAATATCATCTTCTTAGCATCGTTGACTACAGCGTGAGAATAGATGAGGTCGATAATACGTCCCAGGGCTTTAGGAGGAAGTTCCTTTTCAAACTTCTTCAGTCTCCAACTCTTTGTCTCGTGCGTCTCTTTCTCTTTCTCTTCCGTTTTCTGCAGTTGTTTTTCTTCTTCTTCTTCTTCTTCTCCTAGCGGTTGTTCATTTCTTTTTAAGTCGTTTACCGAGTCAAACGGAGCTGGCTCCAATTTAACATCCACGTCATGAGCCCTTGTTAATGTAGCTTCGGGTTGTTGTTGAGGGGGGGTGGGGGTAGATGAAGGACTTTTGGATGATTGTAAAGCTGAGGGAGTCTTGGGACTCAAAACGTCCTTATTAATTATTTCGATGATTTTACCACAGACTTCATCAAAATTATCCGATATCATTTGTTGAAGCAACCTTGCGACAGTGTCACAACGAGCTTGAATTTCAAGTTCTTGGATCACAAACATAGGAATATCTGATTGCTGAACAAGAGGCCAGAAACCGAATACTCGTTGCTCGTGAATGAGAAAAAGTGTTGCGAAAGGTATATGAGGGTCTTTCACATCCAAGGTGATTGACTTTCGATCAAAACGTGTGAGCATTGGATCGTCAACGCCACTATAGTTGATAAACACGTATTGTTGAAGCTGAAATATGGTGAATAATATGCAGAAACTTATGGGATATTGTACTACGTACTCTAGGGATGTATCGTATAAAGAAATAGTACCTCTCGAATAAAGTGGTGTGTGTAGAACACATAGAGATGGTGTTTCTAACTTCTTGATCAACTGATTGGGCGTCAGAAGGAATATATTTCTTGGTTTTCAAGGTATTCCACTATGTTAATAAAATCAATGAATGCAGATGTTACATTTCCAAGAAGACGCACAGTATGAGAGTCCCATGCTTGTATTATACGACATTTCTGAACAGCGATTGTGGTACTGCAAACTGCGCAACGAACAGTTTTGTCCGTGGTCATGAGAGTTGACTCGTTGGATGAACTGAAGGTGCCATGTTCTTCTAGTGACAAGTTAAAACAACTGGGTGGTGAGATGTTTGACAAGGGAGGCATGAGAGTAACAAGTAAGTATGAGCTTTTTCTCCACGGAAAGGTTTAAAAAGCACGTTATCGGCTGGATCTGATGGGTTTAATTCTGTTGGGTAGTTGGTATTTACTGGTCGTGAGAGTTAGAAGAAGCGAAACCAGAAGTTTATTTTTAGCGGTCAATATTATCTCAAACCACCAGTTGCTGTTCCAGTTCCACTCTCCCGTCTCCTTAATTGTCAGATTCATCGCTTCAATAACCATAATTATAAGTCCATCACTCTCCATTTTTACATTTTTCCTCCAACGATTTACCCTGGTCTTTTTTTTCTTTCTTCACTTACACGTAGTTCTTAATTATCCTTTTACTTGCCCTTTTCTTTTTCTTGTTGTTTAACACACTTCCTCCTGTTTAGCTTGTGGTTCCGGTGACTCCATCTGAATCTCACGTTCATTACGTGACCACGGTCTTGGAGGCCATTTTTTATGCTCCAGTGCTTTTGATTTAGGCTCCGTTGTATTTTCCGGGGTTTCGTACCACTATCCGAACTTTTTAATGTGGTAGTATTAGTTATTAATTGCTTGATGTGCCCATGTAAAATATCACGTTTGGATGGAGTATCGATATCAGACGTGTTTTGTCATCACTGGTAGATGAACATAAAGCGGCATGCTCTGTCCACTCGAAGCCTTCAGGATCGTTATCAGAGTGAATGGCGACAATAGAGCCGTAGTAAACGCGACGTGGAAGAAGCATGTTTGTCGGCCGGATCCGATGCGGTTTATTTCTCTTGTGAGGTTTGAAAGGAAGTTGGTACAGTTGCTACGACCAGAGTTGCGAAAAATTAAAAATGATCGATCCACTTGGCTGATAGTGTTTTATAGATAACTCGGACTTCGGGATATACCGACTCGTTGGCCGTAGAAGTTTGTTCTTAGCGGTCAATCAATGCATCTATGTGGTCCAAGGTCTGCTGAAGATTGGTTGAGCGTATTCTTATCATAGGGGTTGAGATGGGCGCGACAAACAACATCATGACGGCCATTGAACGGCTAGTCTTTATTTATAGATCCCTGGAGTACATTTGAGTATGTCGATGCCTACCTACCTAGGCTTATGGCTGTAGCCGTGGTAGTGAGCGAGGGTTGAGGAAAGGGTTAATAGGACGTTAAATAATTTGCAAAGGTACGTCAAGGGGGAGGATGGAAGATGGGTGTACATAACGGGAACTGAGCGTGCGAATATTTCTGGCAGGGCTTTGCAGGTCTTTTCGAACACCACGCATCTTGTTTCCTGCCAACACAAAGTACAATCATCCATCCACACAACTTCTCTCAGCAACACCAACCCAGAAACTTGTCCATTTATCATCACAATTCACCCAGCCCTTACAAACCATCAGCCTCCAACCAAACACGTTTTTACCCGCTTTACCCCATCCACCCCATCCAACAATGTCCCAAGCTACCACATCTTCATCGTCAACGTGAGTCTTTATCTGTCTTTTCATATCACAACAAATCCGTACGACCGCCTTCCCCTTTCCCCTTTTTCCAGACCCAGCAATCACGCCAATACCACCATCCCCATCTCGAATAATAATGATAACTCCTGGAAAGCTTCCCTTCGTCCTCCACCAAAAGACCTCCGCCCCCAAACCGAGGATGTTACAGCAACCAAAGGCATAGAATTTGAGGACATGGACATCAGACGCGAACTCCTCATGGGCATTTTCGAAGCAGGATTTGAAAGGCCTTCACCCATCCAAGAAGAAGCCATACCCATCGCTCTAACCAAACGTGACGTTCTAGCCAGAGCGAAGAACGGCACTGGCAAAACAGCCGCATTCGTTATCCCCTCCCTCCAACAGATTGATATCAACCGACCAAAGATTCAAGCCTTACTCCTCGTACCCACAAGAGAACTCGCTTTACAGACCTCTCAAGTCTGCAAGAACCTCGGAAAGCATATGGGAGTACAGGTCATGGTCACCACTGGAGGAACGACACTTAAGGATGATATTTTACGTCTTTCTGAGACTGTACATGTTTTAGTCGGTACTCCTGGAAGAATTTTGGATCTTGCAGGAAAGGGTGTCGCTGATTTCAGCGAATGTCCTGTATTTGTTATGGACGAGGCCGATAAGCTGCTTTCACCGGAATTTGCTCCAGTGATGGAGCAGCTACTGTCTTTCTTACCCGATAATCGCCAGGTCATGTTGTTCAGCGCTACATTCCCAATGATAGTCAAGGACTTCAAGGTAAGTTAATCTTTAAATATCTCTCTGACTTTTACTGATGGGTGAACAGGACAAACACATGCACGAGCCCTATGAGATTAATCTTATGGATGAGCTTACCCTTCGTGGTGTAACTCAATACTATGCCTATGTCGAAGAGCGACAAAAGGTTCACTGCCTCAACACACTTTTCTCAAAGGTCTGCCGTTTGCCAAGCAAATCACGGACTGATACTGATGAACAAGTTTAAATTTAACAGCTCCAAATCAATCAGTCTATTATTTTCTGCAACTCGACCAATCGAGTTGAGCTGTTGGCCAAGAAGGTCACCGAGCTCGGATATTCCTGCTTCTACTCGCATGCTAAAATGCTTCAATCCCACCGTAACCGTGTTTTCCATGATTTCCGTAATGGCGTCTGTCGTAACTTGGTCTGCTCTGATCTCCTCACCCGTGGTATCGATATTCAAGCTGTCAACGTGGTCATCAACTTTGATTTCCCAAAGAACAGCGAAACTTATTTGCATCGTATTGGTCGTTCTGGCCGTTTTGGACATTTGGGGCTGGCAATTAATCTGGTGACCTATGAGGATAGATTCAATCTGTATAAGATTGAACAAGAGCTTGGGACAGAGATTCAACCGATTCCCCAAACTATTGATCGTGGTTTGTACGTTGCACCGAATGCGACGGAGGATCAACACCAAAAGCCTCAACCACAACAAGCACAGCAATCGCAACAGAGACAAGCTGCGGCTATTGCCCAAGCCCAGACCCAGCTCCCACTTCCAGGTCAACCTCAAGTTCAACGCGTTGCCCCACCGCACATCCCCCAACAATATCAACAACAACCCCAGATTCCTATGCCACAACAACAGCAACATATCTATAATGGACAACCACAACCGCAGAGGCAGAATGGAGGTGTACCACCCCAGCAACAGCAACAGATTCGTGGCCAGCCTACGTACCGCGGTGGTGTACCCGTTGCGAGATGAGGTGTGAGGGATTAGTCGTACGTTGGGGGGGAGGAGATGGATGAAGAGAACGTGGTCTATTTTTACAGGTAAAACACTAACACATATATTCGACCTTACTGAAGCTGCCCACCCTTTCTTTCCGTGCTGTTTTCTTATCTCTCTCTCGGTGATCCGATACCTGAAATGTATGTAGTCGTTTGTGATCGTATTAAGTACTAGCGTAGTAGTTCGTCCGTATTGCCTTTTTGCCTTTGCAGTTTGCAGTTTGGGGTATTTTGTAGTTTTTAGTTTAGCCTGCCAACCACGTTTTTTTCGTCCGTGTTTAATGTCTGAAATATTGAGTATTAATAAATCCTGATCGCGGGAAAATCGTGGCCGAGACGCGTTGCTCGATGCCACCAGCTGCAGACTACGAACGACTTCCTCTACATGCTATCGATTCACCTCCATCTCCACGTCTTCGCACATTCTCTAATCGATCCCGTTCAGAATCACCACAACGCATAATTCATACTGGTACCAGCCCTCGACAACTGCGGAGAACATGGTTACCAACGCGAATGACTAGAATATTATTTCTATTGAAATATATTCTACCTCTCATTGCTTTATTGATTTTTGTGGCTTTGTATTTATATGAACCACATATTGAAATCTCATTTTATTCGAGGAATTGGGTGAAACAGGAAATTGAAAAAGTAGAAAGTTTGGGTGGTTGTTTTAAAGAAGAGAATATTAGTGGGGTTTATAATGTTTCGAAATTTATTTATGGGAAGAAGAGGTTAGAGGTTCAAGCTGGGTTACCTTTGAAAATGGGTATGGATTGTTATAATTTTGCTGGGACTATTCAAAGTCAGAAGAATTCAAAGTCTCTAAGGGTAGGAGGAGGAGGAGGAGGAGAGGAGAGAATAGTGTTTCACACTTATTGGCGTGTTGATTTAGCATCTTTTGGACCAAGACAAGAATGGATGATTAAATCCTATTTTGCAACTCAATCTCTAACTTCTACAAAACTAATCTTATGGTCGAATGGTGATTTATCCCAAAACTCGATTCTTCAAAATTACCTTCAAAGGTATCCGGAATCTTTCAGTCTTGAAATTGTTGATATTCCAAAACTGGCAAAAGGAACGGAATTGGATGGGAGTGAGCTGTTGAGGTTTAAAGATAAGAAAGCTTGGTTGGATGGTGATCTTATTAGACTTTTGTTGTTATGGAATTACGGTGGTGTTTGGGTTGATATGGATTCTTTATTAACGAGGGATTTGGATCCTTTATATGAACATGAATTTATTACTCAATGGGATTGTTACGGTACGTCTTGTCTCCTTACTCATTTTTCTAATTTAGAAAACTAAAGACTACAACCCGCCCTACATATTATAACAGATAAACCTTATTCACCATTTAATGGAGCTTTAATGCGATTCAGAAAACATTCACCTTATTTATGTGAAGCTTTTCATATAATGGCAACTTCCTCTTTACCACGACCGGGATCAACAGATTGGGGATCCATACTTTATCTCAAACTATGGAGACGTCTAGTATCAAATTCAATACCACCATTCAAAGTCTTACCATTTTGTTTTAACGATGGTAGATCTTGTCGATTGGATAATCGATTACCTGACCCTTTTAAACCTGATAGAAGTGATGGTTTATGGACTTTTGGTTTGAGAGTTGATAAAGGTGGAGGGTTGGATGATGTTTTGAGTAATAAGGTTTTTGGTGTTCATTTACATAATCAATGGGAGAAGGATTTTCCTAAGGATGGTTGGGTTGAGAGATTATTGTTGAAGAAGTATGATGAGGTATTGGAGAAGAGGAATGTGGTTTCGGTTGAGGATACTAAAGAAGAGTTATGACCATTAAATTAGTTTTAGGTATCTCGTATTTCACATCGATTAGATCTCTTTGAGAATATTTTCGCTTTCGTTGTTTTTACGTTGTTGCATATCATGTACTTAGAATCCGTTTAATTTTCCCGTAAGGACGTTAAAAGGAAGAGTTTCACTAGATTTTAATCATTAAACTTGAAATTGGTTATTTATACAGAAATACCACCCCATTCTTCTTCAGATTCTTCTGTAGCCTCAGTTGATATCACATCCTCTTTCTTGGTAGTAGTATCCACCTTTTTCTTCTTTTTCAACACCAATTCACTTCCTGCATCTGCCTTTCTAAGACCTAACATCGTACCATTCGCTATTTTGTTGAGTTTAGAGTCTATTAGAAAGAAGGGAGGGAAGAAAAGAGACGTACTGTCGCCAGATAATAAATCGTTAACGATAGATTTACTTCCAGAAGTTATATATTTTGCAGAGAATCCACGAGTCATTAGTGGTTGTGAAAGGAGTTGTTTTAATTCAGCCTTCAAATTTGCTTTTTTCATTTCTGCAGTTTTGAGACGCCAGTTTGTTTGTTGACCCTCTTCATCACTGTTAAAAAGATAATGATGATGATTAGTGCTGTGAACAAAAAGAAAAGAAGGGAGATAGAGACAGAGAAGGATTCATACCTAATATCCTCATCCAATTCAACACCCAAAACATCAGCAGTTTCTTTCAACCAATTCTTTTCATAATTCTCTTTTTTGATTTTATGTTGTTTCTGTTCAATCTGTCTAGCAAGTTGAACTCTCTTTTTCAATTTATCCAAAATATCAAGCTCGATTGAAAGTTCCGGTATATCCGCTTCATCTAAAACCAATTCAACATTAGTTCTTTCTGTTCGGAAAAGTCGAAACAACCCTCGTTATACGTACCTCGAGACAAACTACCCATAAGAGCTCTAACAACTCTTCTCTCTTCAGGTCCAATCATTAACATGCTAAAACCTTTATTCATAGCACGGGCTGTTCTTCCACTTCTATGAATATAGGTATCCGCCGTACGTGGGATTTGGAAATGAATAACATGATCAACTGCAGGTATATCAAGACCTCTGGCAGCAATATCAGTCGCTAACAAAACCGCATTTGGTATTGTTTTGAAACTTTATAATTGCATCAAGTTAGTGTGAAGAAGGGTCGAAGGTTTGAAAGAAGAGGACATACCGATCAAGATTCTTTAATCGTTGTCGTTGTTCAAGTTGGGAATGGAGCGGGAATGCTTTAATATTGAGAAGTTCGAGTAAAGGCATAAGACGTCTGATTCCATCTATTGATCCTAAGAAAACGAGAGAACGACCTGGATGACGGAGAAGGAAATAGTATAGGTATACATCCTAATTGACATGCATATAAGCACATTTTTCGAGTTTTCAAAAAGACGGAGTTTGGATTACCTTATCATTAGTTAAACATTCAATTTTGGCTTCTTGTAGTGTGGAAACGACTTTGCTGTCTGTGCTCAAATCGATAATTTCCGGCTCGGGATCACGGAAATCAAGACGAAGGAGTAGGTCATCTGTTGTTTAATGTATCCTATTAGCCGCAAATAGGGCGGGTGAGGGAAGAAAGTCGAACCTAATGTGGTGGCGGGCTTTTCATCTCTATTCTTCCTATTTTTAATAGGTTTGGGCCGGGACCGCTTTTTCAGGTTACGTTGAAGATCTTTACTAAGTGTAGCTGATAACACAAATGTTTGCAGATCATCCGATTTCTCAGTCTTCTTTTGCTCTTCGTTTTCACCAGGCATGTCTTCGAATTCAACAGGTATCATGTCCTCTCTGAATGTATACAATAAGGGAATGAGCGGAATAGAGAAGGTAACCAACGTACGTGTTTTCACGGAGGGTTAGTCGTAATATATTCTCCAATTCCACGAAATGACCAGCTTCAATCATGCGGTCTGCTTCGTCCAAAACTAGGAAGCGTAGGTGTTTTATCTCCTTAGCCAATACGTCATCCTATAACATGAATTCATGATTAGCACAAAAAATGGAATAAAACACAAACGATTCAAACTGACGTTCTGTATAATATCCCACAAACGACCAGGAGTAGCCACAAGTACATCGACACCTCTGTCAAGAATCCTGCGCTGCTTCTGACTTGACATACCACCAACAATGGCAGCTACACTGACGTGCGGAGGAGGTTTCTTGATCGGTGCGTTTGCCTTTTCCTTGCCTTTCCCCTTTCCTTTTCCTTTGGTACCTTTCTTTGAATCAAGATTTTCTTCTACTCCTTCCTCCTTGGTGGGTGGTACGGGATTTAGACACTCGTTCAAGTGAGCGGAAACTTGCAACGCTAGTTCACGAACAGGTGCGAGGATTAGAGCGCGTACAGAACGTCTTCGTTTGGGATGGGGGAGGGGCTGGGAGAGAAGGTAGTTAAGAATCGGAAGGCCATAGGCCAAAGTTTTACCAGAACCCTACAAAAGAAATGAGAGACAGGTAATAGATTGAAATTGAAGTTTACAAACCGTTTGTGCAACTCCAACGATGTCTTTGTTGGTTGATGCGACGGGCATGACTGCTTTTTGGATGGGTGTGGGCTTGGAAAAGCCCTTTTGGTGAATTACGTGTAGTAATTGAGGATGTAGGGAATATGGAGACCATTCGGGCAAGAGACTTGCTAGCAGAATGTATAAGTAGTCAGTAACACAGACAATATTCTGCTCACAGTCAAAAGTAGGTTGTTCTTCTGGTGAGGATGTCTCCCCCTCCTCTGTCTCATCATCGTTTACATTTACGGCGTCATTAGTATTAGAAGATCCCTCGACTTGGTCCACAACCTATTTCTTCCATCAATGAACCGGATACTGAAGATACAACAATTCTACTCACACAAAACTTTGCAACCTTGCCACCCTCTGTTTCCTCGTAGACAATTTCAACACCTTCCACTTCCTCCAATTCCAGGATACCATCATCGCCAAGTCCAGTCTCAAGTGGTCGTGCACTTTTCTTCCATGGAAGGTCGTCTGTAGTACTCGCTATGCGTAGCTTCTTTCTGAACCCAGAACCTGCACTGCTCTTTCTTTTGAGAGATCTGGGTTTCCCAAGTGCAGTCATTGTGATTGAGCTGAATACCAGAACTTGATCTCAAAAATATTGTTACTTTCGGTCATCATGCACGTGATCAATTAATTGCAGTTGGGTCGGTAACTCTTGCAAAAAAAAACAAATCAAAAAATAATGTCCAAGTATTTGCATATACGACGGCCTATAATCACTGCTATGGGAAATGGAATATTCTAAAACTGTTATACATATGGGGGGTTCAGAAGCAAGTGGCGTAGATCAGGGTCAATCCAACAGGCTCAATCAGGGGGTTGCCGGCACAACAGCTTGCAGACAGCATCTTCCTTCCTAAGTTTTCTACCTTCCCTCATAAAAACCACAGTTCTTGACTGACCTACTTCAATTTTTAAGGTATATACATGATGTATGCGTCTATATCGCTTGAACCTGACCATAAATACTCAGGACAATGTTGGTACTCCGGATTTCCTCAAATTACTTTTGGCCATGGTTCAAGAAAATATTCCGAACGCCTTCAGTCTTTCGTGCAATTTTCTCGTCCCTTACACTCTCTGTTCAATCTCTGATTGAAGTTGAAGTTGATGACGACGAAGAAACGGCCATTGGCTCCTCTCAACTCAACCCTCGCTATGCAACGGAGATCCTTCCCCCAGAGCTTTGGCAAAAGATTCTTCGCTACGCCCTCCGTCTCACCGGGGAAACAGCAATTGCTTCAAAAAGCCCATTTCACTCCGAATATGACCAAGAGGACTACCCTCACATTCATCCTGGGTATTTTGAAGACCGTCGATCTTGTCGACGCGTTTGTCACCTCTTTGACACCTTTGTCAAAGAGATCATGGTTGAATATATTGTCATTCATCACCAGCATGAACTAGATTTCTACGTCTCACAGCTTGAAGGTGAATCTGTCATGGTGCACGACCGCAAAACACTGGGTGAAAGGACCACTCGCATTGATTTTTGTATCACTGGGAAAGACGCGTACGATCCCGATATGATGTTCCGTCTTCTTACCGTCGTTCCAAATCTCCTAATATATACCACCAACACTGGGGACAATGAAACCCCAGAATATTCCATGGATCAAACCATCCTTTACGCTCTTGTCAATTTCCATGCTTCTACTTTGCTTCGTCTTGACTGGTCAGGACTAAACGATGCCCCTACTTATTCTGACCTTTACCTCATATCCAAAAACCTCACCTCCCTACAAACTCTAGGCATACGACACCTCTATAGTCTTCCACAAACCAACAACCCCGCACCATTACTCAATTTCTCCTCCTTAAAATCCTTACATCTCGGTTTAATCCCATTCACTCGTCCACCAAACATCACTTCCTCATTATTCCCATACGTCTGGGACATCTTCTTACTATACCTATCAATCAACTCTTCTCAACTTCCCAAAATCACCGAAATCTCCATCTACACATGTCCCACAAACTCTCAGCAATTTTTCCAATTACACGGTCACAAAATCCAAACTTTCCAAACAACCTCTTGGTCTGCATATCTTTCATTAGAACCAACATTCGACTTATTACCCCATCTTCAAACCTTCCAATATGTTTTTCATATAGATCCACAACCTTATATTCCACTTGCCCATCCAACTCTAAAACGAATCGCTTTACTACCAATGATTGAAAATTACATTGAAGTACCTTCCCAGTTTTATCATTCATGCATCTTGAGACCTATCAATAACATCTTTGGAAACGTTGATGCTATGACATGTCCCAAACTTCGAGAACTACGAATATGCGATTTTGGTGCATATAGTAATATATTTGAGAAAAATCCTCATCTATTTTGGTCATGGAAGAAACGTCTCGAGAAGAAAAAGATTCGGGTTGAGAATCAATTTGGGGATCTTGATAAACGTTATGCTCAATGTAAGTTCATTCCCAGCCATTCAAAAATTTTGTCATTACTCCCAGAAAACTAACGTTTTTTTTTATTGTTTGTTTGACATCACCCTCCACCCTATTCTCCTTCTTTTTGCTCCTCCCATTCACAGACGGAGATGAATGTCCACCACCGCCGCCGCAAGGTTTTCCAATATCTGCCTTCTCCCAGGCCAACCTTCCATCAACACCTTCCGCCGAACCAGACTCGTCCACTACCGATACCACTATCACTACCAGCTTGTGAGAACACATACCCTATACACGCGGAGCCTCCTAGTCCTTATCACCAATGGACATCTATATATCTAATCTCCTAGGACTTCACTTTATCTTCTTATTTTCGTCTTGAAATTGTTCATAAGCTTTAGTACTGAAAGAATGTATAATACACTTCTATTCATACTATTACTCTACACCTGCTTGTACCCCTATTGTTTAATTGAAATACTTGTATATTGATTAATCGACCCAGTATACCCATGTTAAAATGTGAATGTTTTATGTATAGGATTGGGGTGTGGGGGATGCCAAAATAAAGAGCGGGGATCGATGCAGGGTGATGTCCAAGAAATGCAAAATCTACAAGATACGGGACGAAAAAGAGAAAGAATAAGAAAATGCAACAAAAGGGTATGTAAGACAGTAATTAGTATAATCATGCCCTCTCAGAAGGTCAAGCACAAAAGTCCAAAATATTAGCATAAGTAAAACATCACTTCCAAGCTCAAACACTTTACGCAACGCTTATCGGATCAAGAAGGTCTGTAGGATCGAAACACCACAAAAGGCAGCACATGCGACGAAGCCTAAATAATACCCATTTGGGTCGTCTCGGATGCTCGCAGACCAGATCTAAATCCAGTGGAACAATGACGATGTTAGCATTTTGTACTTCTCCAGGACAACAAAGAATACAAAAGAGGACCCACCCATCCACCAAAACTGGGACCAAGACAACGAGCCAGGCTAACAATGCTCTGGGCTATCCCATTAGCGTATCCTACTGCACTCGGGGGTGTCACTTAAAACAGCAACAGTCAGCGCTAAGTCAAGGTACAATGTCACAGAAACAGCCGTAGAACTCACTGTAGTTCAGCAGTATGGAAATGGCTGTATATCCAAATGTGCTACCACAATATCTCAACGCCCTAGTTCGTACCAATCAATACAAGTAACCTGTCTGGGGGAAAGGCTACCCACGTGCTAAGTGCCAGCGCTGCAAAACGAGAAGAAAGGTTGTAAAAAGTCAGTTCCGGCAATCAGAAGTAAAAAGCGTCTCGTTCCTCAAACTCACCGGTCATAAGAATGAAGTTACCATCATTCGAAGAGCTCGCGAAGACACGGTATAGAACCACAGAGAGGTACGAAGGGATAAAGAAAAGAGAACCAAGGCGGAACATCGCCAGGTGGGAAAAGCGACCACGAGGGGGTCTTTCATTACCGTCAGTCACCATAAAAGAGTAGAAATTTGAGACTCACCCCATATTACTACAGTCGAGGATCATCGAGTGAGCTTTGAACCATCACATTTGTAAACGAGGTACTTACGGATAGAGGTAAAATTGGTAGGCAATCTGAGCTAGGCACATCAAAGCGACTGGCAAAAGATTAAGCTATTAGACACTCAGGGAGGCCATCAATTTCATGACGTACTTAGCTGAGCAAAGTGGCCTGCATTCAAGTTCAGACCTCCGGAATCATAATCACTGGACCACAGTCAGACCAAGTCGGTAGACCAGGTTAAAACCACGTACGTAACAAGGTAGGACATGAAAATTTGATCGTGCGTCGTTGTGTGTAGTGCCATCATTCCATATTGAATGATCACAAGAATAGGTAATTGTGAAGTTAAGGAAGGCACACTCTCCTTGAGGGCTTCAAGGTCAGCTTGAGTATCAAGGCGGGAGTCTGTCTGTTCTGCAGGAAGCTCGAGATTCTCATCTATACTTGTGGTTGGTAACAGTCGCTGAGCCTCCAGGAATGCAGGTGGAGTCTTCACGCCTGAATGAGAGAAGATACTGGGAACGTTGCTTGAAAGCCGGCGCGAACTAGATAAAGTGGACAATCCTTGGGGCATTGAAAACGAGGCATGCCGATTGGTGAACGCTCGGGAAGTAGAGCGACGTTGTGGTGATGTTATACCTGATCCAGGCAGAAGGGAAGAACCTGTAATACTCGGTCGATGTAACATTCCAGGAGGGGAGAGGTTTTGAGATAACGGTGCTCGAGAACGAGAAAATCTCCGGCCACGACCAGCGGATGGCGTGGACGTTGCATCATCAAGGTCTGTTGCAAAGGACTCCTCCAATTCAAGAGATTCGGTAGAGTGGTCGGAATCTGGATAATCCTCTTCATCTGTCTCAAATGGATCCTCGTTATCGACATTCATAGCCGCGGCAACCCATAAATCAGCAATATTGGTCACAGCATTCTCATTGGCCATCAATAACCTTTGCGCAAAGTTGAGATCAGAGCCTTCGACGCTATTCTCGGCATCAGATTGGAACTGGCTTCCTCTCCTGCGCCGAAGCGAGCTACCTAGGCTATTTCTCCTTGCAGCGATTGTCGTGGAATTGCTAGAAAGTCTGTTACGGTAGTTGCTACTATATCCATAAGCAGAACCATTCACGCGGCTTGTCCTAGACATTGTACGCGGTCTGTCGGAACGTGATTGAGAGGGGCCCATTGGAACTGCTTGTTGAAGAATAGGTGAAGTTGGCTGATGTGCATGAGGAACACGCGAGGCAAAGAGGCCGAACAGTCTTTGTGATATTTTATGTTGGACGCCACCACCAAAAGAATGGGAGTCGTGTTCTTCCGTAGGACTGGAAGGTGTTGATTCTTCCTCGGGGATGGTGGGGTGGATGTCGATCTTTTCGGGTAGAAGACGAATAGCTCCCGTCTTTGGACCGCCGTCGCGATCAAGGAAGATTCCAAGAAATGAGCCTACATCGAAAAGGCCGTTGAGCGGATTTACAGGTGAAGAAATTGATTCATTACCGGTGAGCATCACCAACGCAGCGAGAACGCAAGGTAATAAGTAAGGGTAAGTCGTAAAGATCGGAAAGTCGTGGAAGATTCGGGGCCATTTGATAGCAGGGCGCTCGACTAAACCATAGAACCATCAGTAGAGCACAACGTTTCACGGGACAGAGTCAACACGTACATGCACCACCAATGATTGCCCCCGACACACCACCAAAGCCCCAACAGAAACTGAATGAGAGTGAAATGGGCACATATATGAATTACAAAGCAAAGCCTACCCAAGGATAGCATAAGCTCTTCCTTCATTGGTGGGATCTGTAATAAACGTAACAGATCCACGAGCAACACCCACTGCACCAGCAAAAACGCCTTGCGCCAGCCGAATAACGACGGCTTGTCGTAGGGAGGTAGAGGTCCCAAACATGGAACATGTGACTGCACTTCCGAGCAATGAGATTACAAGCACCGCACGCCGTCCATGCTTTTCCGCAACAGTAGCCTGTAAAGCGGATGTATGCGCATGAGTGAAGCACAGGGAGTGTGGGATGGTACTTACCCATAGTAGGGATGTGAGAAATTGGGTCAAAAAGAACGTTGATACTGAATTGAACCATTAAGCGCTGAATACACTAGATAACTATCCAAACCACTTGCCCAGTATCCCGGTCCAGAATGCTACCTGTGCATCGTCAGACATACCCCCGAAGCCTAACAAAACAATTACTAATGGCTCTATTATCGTCTACCAATCGTACCTTTCACCATGAATAGTAGAAATGGAGTGGAGACATTGGCGGAGAGAAATTCCCCCAACATTGTCTGTGACAAAAAGGGTGAGTTGAACATTATGAGATGGGTTCGTGGCGCATACGATTGAAAGGACAATCATAGATAGAATGGGCAAAGGTGTCGTGTATGCTTCCCCAGAAGGTTGCATAACCGTTGGGACAGGAGGGCGTTCCGCTGAACTTGGTGTGGAACTACCCATCCCCTCTGGATTGCGAAGCCTGGATAGAAGGGAGCTGGGCCTTTGGCGGATGCTGCCAAAGGATATACGGCCTAAGAAACGACGAGCAACATTTGGTTCAGCCGAGCCCTGAAGGTCTTGGTCTGTTGCAGAAGATGAATCTTGAATGCCAAAGGTGCGGACTGTGCCAGGCGTAGTACGAATGCCGGGGTTGTCCATATATTAAGTGGACGGACACAATGGTGGAGAGATAGAGAGATAGAGAGTGAGTGGTATGTATCTATGCGCGTTATTAGCCTAAAGCGTATGTGTACATCTGCTTGGCCCTGACCCATCAAGCTTTGTTTACAATTGGACAGAATACTTTTATGTATGGCACCTCAAGGATTCCGACCCCGTAGGACTTGGAGAATACGCAGCAGAATTAATACAACATACAGCACATATATGATGTGTCAAATCATACTGTTCAAGATTTCATACCCAATCCCCGGCCAGCCCATGATCGATCCACATCGTAATAGACTCGAAACAGCGTTAGGTAGGCTCTCCCAGCCTATATGATTCCTTCCGAATACTTATTGTCATGTTCTGAAATTCGCCGCAAAGGTTAATTTAAGAATACACCGTTGTTAGTCAGTCCGGCAGCTTCCGCCTGGGCAGTGAGTCGCAACAGCACAATGGGTTCATTAAGCACAGGCACGATCCCTGCGCAGCCCGTGTGTTGGGCTAATGTCTGCCGAGCTAGTTTGACAGGTCGTTCCGAAGAGCGTGCGGCATTGCCGTCTTGGGCCAAAGTTGCGGGTGGAGAAGGAGTAAGTGGGGATTCACTGGAAGATTCCCACAGGCTGACTCGGCATTGTCAGATTGACATGGCTACGGACATAATAATGATAGAGGCAATGGAGGACCGAGCACTGATGGGACCACAGCCAGCATCAGCGGACTGCTTCGATTTCTTCGGATCGGGTCGTCGTCTAAATGCCAAAGACCCTGCAATCTCCAGATCCGTCTCTTGGTGCCTTCCCCACGATTAATCCTAGAGTCTGAAACCTACATTTGGCTCACGCTGGTTCATCGCAATCTGAACCACCCTGCTGTCCCGTATAAAATACCCAGCACACCCTGCACTCTTCATTCCTCCTCGTCTTCGTATTCACCCCCCACCCTCCTTTCCTTTAGAATGGTCCCGTCTCCAAAATCTCCCCCACCAACCCACTTCGTCCTCCCAGACCTCGTCTCCCACTGCAACTTCAAGTTGCGCATCAGCAGGCATCGCAAACAGGTCACTTCAGAGACCAAGAAATGGCTCTTCCAAGGCGACAACCTCTCAGGCGACAAATGCAAGGCCTATCATGGACTTAATGCAGGTTTGCTCACGGCCATGACCTACCCAGATGCCGCGTGCCCTCAGCTGCGAGTCTGTAATGACTTCTTGACTTTCCTTTTCCATTTGGATAATCTCTCGGATGATATGGACAACCGCGGGACACGCAATGTTGCGGATGTCGTCCTAAACTCCCTTTATCACCCTCACACTCTCTGTCCCTCAGCACGCATCGGAAAGATGACCCGGCAGTAAGCAATTTATTGTTTTCCTTATCTTACTCCTTCTAATTTTAGCTTTCTCTCAGCCTTTACAAACGTATTCTTCAAACAGCTTCCCTTGGAACACAGCAACGCTTTATCGAGACAATGGACTTCTTTTTCCAAAGTGTAACCCAACAAGCTCTTGATCGTGCCAATGGTGTAATACCCGATCTCGAATCCTATATTGCTTTACGCCGTGACACTTCCGGATGCAAGCCATGTTGGGCCTTGATCGAATGCAAGTCTCGACTCTAAATTATCCCTGACACTCTACTCACTCCCTTTTACAGATGCCAGCAACCTCAACATCCCGGACCATGTCATGGACCATCCAGCAGTACGCGCACTGGGAGAAGCTACAAACGACCTCGTCACATGGTCAAACGTAAGTCATTTAACCTTGACGGATTGAGAGTGCTTGTACTCAACCTGTCCGCCTCTAGGACATCTTCTCCTACAACGTGGAGCAGTCTAAGGGTGACACCCATAACATGATTGTTGTCGCAATGAACCAGAAGGGACTTGATCTTCAAGCCGCCGTGGACTTTGTCGGTGACATGTGCAAACAAAGCATAGATCGCTTCACGACAGAAAGAGCCAATCTGCCTTCCTGGGGACCTGCGATCGACCGCCAGGTCCAGACTTATGTTGACGGCTTGGCTAGCTGGATTGTTGGATCCCTGCATTGGTCGTTCGAGTCGACGAGGTATTTTGGAACGAATGGCCGGAAGATCAAGGCTACTCGTGTCGTTGAACTATTACCTCTCCGTCCAGGAGTCGCACAAGCCTACAAGTCCAAGAAAGCGCTTTCAATCTGTGTTACATCTGTATTGCCTTCTCAGCCACAAGAACCATCACCGGCGGCCACAAGCCCCCCAATCACACCAAAGGAAGGACAGCATCTGGTCCCAGAGATTCTCGATCCATATGGGATTACTTCGCAAGGGCACGACCCTTTGGACGAATTAATCCCTCTTATACTCCGCGTCGATACATCTTCCAAGAAACCCAATTCCACTCCGGTCTTAGGTCGCATCCAAACCATTGGGTTGCCCATATCTGCAAAGGACCACGATTCAGATTCGAGCATCTCTACCGGAGTTCTTGTTTTCCATCCATTGTCTCCGGGTATATTATCCCCTGCAGGCGGGAACCCATTGGTTCCACAGAGAGCATTAGAGAATGGACCAATTGCCAAACCCTTTACAAATCTATATGCACTTACTCTCGGGTTCTTTTACTCTCTCATCATTCAACCTTCGATGAACTTCATTCGGTCTTTCGTTGATGGTGATATACATGCGCACCCCTTCATATTTTGAGTATCAACATTGAGCTTTTTCTCTTGACTCAACTTAAACAATTTCAACTAATCCAAAATGGAATATGCGCTGGATACCTTTCATTTTTCCTTTCATAGAATTCCTTTTACAGGATCCAATAGAACCCTTTGAGCGGTTCTCCTTACATTTTACATCCACATTCTAACTTATCCTAATTATTGAGGCATTAAACCACCCACACAGTCTTTTCTTCGTTCTCCGATTCTTCGTTCCTTTTCGTTCGCCCCAATACTCTTACCCTTTCTACTATTTCTACTATACATTTCTTATTAGTTGAACGATACAAATTTACTTAGTTACTTGATTCTCTTACAAACTATACTTTTTTTTTCGTTCTCAACCCCGGGAACCAGCGCATTCTTCACGTTCTTCTTACTTTTCGATTTTCTTGGAACTTGTTGAACAATTCCCTTTTTTCTTCGTTCTATTATCACAATCACAAGTTGACTGTTCAGATATAATTAGTATGGTGTATTAGTATCTAGTTTGGCCAATGTGAAGCCTTTACGTGTGTGAACTTCGAATTCGAACTTGAACCATGTATTTTCCCCTTTGACAAATACATATTTATTAATGAAAATTGCTTCAATGTTTAACGTTTGGAGTCATTGGTGAGATCTTGAGAAGCTAACAATGCTAATCTAAATGTTCCCTTCATTCCCGCTTGTCCGTTGTCAGTTTGCTCGTTTGCCCGTAAATACCCTTCTTTGGCAGGAACTATTCAAAACCAACCAATACTAACCGCTAACCGGGCTCCAAACTCCACGGCACTTCTCGCATTGCCAATATATTAATCGTCTCATAGGTATATATATCATCATTGTAATCATAAGTAACGGTTTGACTCCGAGTTTCTTGACCGTGTGTATAAGTCTTCGATACATCTATATCAATCACATGTACTGTACACTTACATACGATAAATATCATTGATTTTATGCATTATGCATTCTGATTCGTCCATAACATCCATAACAATTGATCTTCGCTAAGTTTATTATCGTAATATGTCATCAACTCAATATGTCATCATTATCATCACACATCCACATCATCATTTTATCTATTTGAGATATTAGGAGTAAAGAGTAACGGTAGCAATGCATATACGTAGACAAGGATACTAAGAATAAGTAAAATCTTGAAACAGGACAACCGGGATGACGAGTCTGAGTTAATAATTGTGCTTGATGGGTATCCGGGACCGAACACAATCGCAGATACAGACATATCATGCGTTTGGGCAATCCAGTTCAGATTCTTTCGTTTTTGTTTTGTTCCAAGTTGTTCTATCACACCATAGGTTATTTTTAGCAACGATTTTGGCTCTTGGCCCTTTGAGTACGGGTTTCGGAAACTTTGGAAACTTGAGAAAACATTGGAGCTGGAAGGGTATCCCGGATATAGTATACGTTGATGAATTTTGCCATTGTGCGCGTGGAGTGTGTGTGTGTATGTGTATGCGTTCAATGGAGAGTAAAACCGTAGAATACCCGACGTATATGTTTCATCTCTTACAAAATACTCAGGCTATTCTCTCCCGAGTCCCGACACGGCGAGCCAAGTGCCAACTACTCGGATTTTATATTTAGAACATGGGATCGTCACCAAGATCTTTTTGGTTTTTTGAATACATAAGTATGTAGAAAAAGAACAGGAACCAACCCCTGACGACATAACTTCCCAATGATATTTATTTATGGACGCCACTACTGTATATATATGGTTATACAAGTCGACCCTGAACACGCGAATCAGTGAAGTGAAATTAACAATGGAGACCTGACCCTTAAGGTCTATATATAATTGGGTATATGTCATTGTATGGGCTTTTTTCTTCTCAAGTTATTGTTATGGTGTTCCCTCTCGGTAATAATTCTATTTCCTTGGTGCTATCATGGGAGTGTGGGAGTAAGTGGGAGTGCTACTGCTATGCTAAAAAGCCCGTATGTGTAGTATCCGACGTCGGTTTGGTTTTCTACATAATTTGAGTGTACATAAGTGGTCTAGACTCTATAGACCCTGATAATATAGTAGAGGTTTAATGTTTAAACATTTAGCCCTTGCCGAATTCTACTTATGTATTGAAGAGGTAATAGTGTGAAACGAAGATCGGTAGGCGCCACTATCCCCAAACTGGATATCTAACTCAGTCTCTCGGTCTGTTGGCGAGTTGAAGCTGAAGAATTGTTTACTATGACTTCAGAGTATGCGGCAGTTATTCCAGTACCCGAAGTCCGACGGTGACCGTCGGGTGGAGATAGATGTCATTGATGGATGTCGCGGAGACGTTGTCCCCCTTAAAAGAAAAAAAGGAAATCTGAAAGAAACTGTGCAAGTTCCGAGAGCATCATAATAACTAGGCAGGGATCTTGAAAATGAATCATGTTGACAAAGTCAGTTTACCGTCTCTCGGGTCCTCGGAGGGAGAATGTCAATATATTTGACAACTACAATACAGACGTAATTGTACGTTTCGTGCCTGTACTTAAGTGCATGTTATGTTCATATAATCGTATGCACTGACACATCACACATCACACAGGAGAATTCAAACAAGTCACTATGGGATTTTGCTATTGAATATGACATTGGCATGTATGTGAATCTGAGCGCTTGAAAGAGTTGACAAGCGCGTACTATTTGATGGACCGATGTCCATGTGAGATGGAATACCATTTTGAATATATAAGAGGAATGTTGGAGATTACTACAAGTTTGCTGGGATCAAACATCAGATGCATGCATCAAATTGATGCAACTCAGGTCGTAAAGGTTAAATCTCAGGCACCTTACCACGAGGGAAAACATCAGTCCGCGAACAACATACTGAGTGCCATTTCTATTTCTTGTATTGATGTGATTATAATGATCGACTCGCGACAATCTTAATGGTTTATGCATTATGCATCACATGTTATAATTTAGTACAAAGTAATGGCAACGGCATGGACGAATTTTTGTGGCAATGAAAAACGCAACAATACAGCACACCCGCTGATCACCGTTTTAGTACCGAAAAGGGGAAGAGCTACCATCGATTGAACTAATTCAATTGACTCCAAATTGGCCAGTTGGCAAAGGGACGAAACATGTCCGATTTTAACATCAGTTCTATTTTTAGATGTCATAGATGTTGGAAGTTTGTGGACTTGCGGCTGCATCATGGATCATGCATGCAATGATGCACATATTGCCCACGGGTCACAAAAATTGGTTTGTAATCTCTCTTCCAATTGTCAACAGAACATGCCGGACTGATCATGGTGATTGTGGACCTTCGCTTGTATGTATTCTTACGATCATGAGGACCCATCTGTGGTGTTGGTGGTTCTTGATTTCTCTCAACAGGGGTGATTTGAATTGGTATTGGAATGATGGGTAAGTTTACTCTGTTTTGGACGAGAATGTGGTGTTATGGTGACTTTATTCTCGGGGAAGTCAAACATACTGAAGGAGAACAATAACAATAAGTATGGAAGTGACCCTTCGAGTTTGTTAACAAGCTGATAGGGGTAATCCGAGTTACTAGGACTATGAGAAAGAGAACTCTTTTTAAACTTGAACTTCTGACATGAGAGTTAGAGTGGTGTTTATGGACAGATTCGAAGAGATACTGGCGGTAATAAGTCGTATGTAGATGCCCAAAGTCTTGGAATGCTCTCCAACTCACTGAACCGCTGGTTCGACTCATCATAACCAAGACTATAGGGGGTCCAAGGTGATGGCACTAGTACTGCTCATTACCATCTTTACACTTAACAACTTGGATTGTTTCCAACTCACCAACACATCAATGGACTAGTGGAATCGCTCAGTAGTTACTTTCTTTCTAACTATTGCAGTGCTGCGCATATGTTGATTTCGATTTGACATGGCACTGAGTACTTTAGAGTCACTTTTTGTCATAATCGTACTCAGAGCGATTTACGCACTTGATAGTGTACTGATGTATCGGACAGGTATCGGTTATTGGCTGAGTCGGAACTCCAAAGTGTTGAAACAGTAGAGTTGGTCAAGAGTTGGTAAATCAGTATGTCATTTTGATCGGTGCTGTGAGTTATCTATTTATAGAACAACAGAATCCCCGAGACAAGTTTCCACACTAATAAGTACTAAAGTACCGAATCCTGTGCATTAGGCGCAAGTTCTGCAATGATAAAGTTATTGTGTACCTCCATGAGTAATAATACGCCGTCATCGCTACAGTAAAGACGCTTAGTTCGATGCATACTATACAGAATTACCATCCAAGCCTAACAATCAACAACAGATTGTCGATATGACAATGAGTGGAACAAGGCGATGGCATCGTGCAATTCTGATTCTGTATACTGGACTATACTAGCTAAATCAAGCCCAAGTACTATCTACGAGCTTGTTGCGTCTTTCTGCATTCGATAGTCCGACTTAGGATCCATCAACTTTTCCGCGGTCATCATATTGGTTTAAAAGTCCAACAGCATCGATGTCCTTAACAACGTTCTTGGAAGAACTTGGGTTATGTTTTCCCGAAAACATTAGGACTGCATATCAACTACATTTCTACTAACGCTGAAAATAGCATCTCACCTCGCCGTTGCTTGCTGCGCGGAGATTGTTAATCAGTATTAATATATCAGTTGAAAACAAAAAAAGCCTTTATCCCCGTCATCTACATTACGTCATGGATTTCAATTATCTGTGGTGCACTGGTGTTTCAAAGTTCAGCGCAGCGGTATGTTAGAATATGAAGATGTCGCATGGCTAAATATATATACTATATTGGCTTTGCTTAGTATTAGCGCCCATCATTATTAGTAGTCAATGCTGAGCGCTGAGCACCTGGACCTTTCAGATCTCAATACTATATATGTTCCTAGTTCATGATCGTTGCGATTACCTGTGTGAATCATTGAATCATGTTGAATGCTGTTAAAATTTTCATTCATAATACGATCCTCCCATGGCTATTACTGACGGGACATATGGTTGTAAAGTCCGAGCTTGAAGGCGAATTAGTTGTGAAATGAATCTAAACCCGCAAGGTTCAAAACATTTAGGTTGGTCTTCCTGTGAATATATTCCTCCGTTGTCCATTGTAAGTATGACTCCAACGCCTGTCAGGAACAGATGTGCTGGTTCGAGACGACCTGTTTACGGTCAAGGAGACTGTATGGGTGAAAACTTACACATGCCATGGCGACTATTGTTCGATAATTTAAGAATCGGAACTAGTACACCAGGTACAAGAATGATATAGATAGGCGACATTGGACAATTCGGACATACCTACATATTACTCCTTTGTATATATATTCAGAAAAATAGATCAAATTGATCCATAATTATATATATCTTATTGTTTTGCACCATCTAAGAGAAAACCAACGGAGTAATTAGGACTGCGGTTAAGATGAAGCTGAATTTTACTAAAACTTGATCCCTCTAATGATTAACCTCCCAGATCTGATCCCTAACAACCCAAGGACCATCATACCACATCCTCTTCTCGAAAACGAGGTACTGGACTACATGTTGTCTCGCAGCAGGGAAAGAACCATGCTTGGCCTCGATATCGGTTGCAAGCTTATGCATAGGCTTTCCTCTGCGATCGTACATCTCAAGGCTCTAAGAAAGGGCATAAGTATTGTTGCTAAACGGGTAAACCCATCAGACAAACCTGTTCTGTGTCGAATTTCACCAAAGCGTGGACCATTAGACGGTTTCCGAACTTGGGATCTTCTGCAGCAAGATATCCTTCAGTCACACGAATGGATACGATTTGGGTGGGGTTGACTTCGCGGTGAAAACGCCACACATAATTGAAGTTTGACGATCTCTTCTTTTGGCCAGCAAGTGTATCAGCGAGGAAAGAGTCGGTAGTGAGTCGTTTGATTTCTTTGACATCATTCCTATATAAGTCATCAATAAACACACGAGTTGACTACTGAGGAAGACCCATACTTGGCCATGGCTACATTCAATTGCGTGTATGTTTCTAGAGCAAGACTTCGTGTTGGAGCTAGCCAAGCGGTAGGTCTTGTGGATTTTGTAGTGAATGCATAAATTGGCCATGTAAATAGCTTCTTGAAGAATCCGTCACTACCTGTGCTTACGCCTGGAAAGGCATTATGTGAGGCAAGAGTAGCCATGCTAGTAGCGTTTTTTAAATCATTGTGTCGATTTCTCCAGAACTGTTCCCATCCAGCACGAACACCACCTGTACTGCTCCGAGAAATGACAGAATAGGGTATCGTGACATCTGTTCTTGGAGGGTATGACATGAATAATTAGGCTACTATAGATTGGACATACAAGCGTACCTAGTGTGTCCACCCTCTGACCCCAGACATCGGCTGTTGGCATAAATCGAGAGAATGCTAGGATTTGGTCAAGTTGGTCCATCTGATCTTGCTCCGTAGAATCTTCGTCATCTTTAGCTGCAGCCTTTTCCACAGGGACACTGGGAGAAGATTTTGTACGGGTTTTCGTAGAGGGTTTTTGGGCAGAAGCAGACGTGGCCGACGTCTTCCGTGTAGACTTGGACTTGGTTGTGGCCACAGCAGTTGCTGTTGCGTACGTTCGGCGGTATGTAGCCGGAACAATGAGCCGAGCCGAGCAATTACGCGTCAGCAAGCCGAGCTGGGCATGGGTAAGAGAGTTCAGGTATGTTCTGGAAAGCCCGGACGCCATTGCGGACGATGAGGAGAAGTAGAAAACGTCACCGAATTTCGGCGCGGCGCGGTTATTCGGGCACAAACACGGTCAATTTTTCGGGGGAAGGTTGTTTGGCTGTATTTGTTGCAGATTTCCGGTATTGCAAACTTTGGCCGGCTTTATTCGTCACCCAGTTTTTCTGACTATTTCTACCAAGTTCTTCGCACCTTAACCCACAACATCTACCATGGCTGTGAGTATATTGTCCTCATCGTGTAGAATCACTTACTCATACCACTTCATAGCGTTCATCCCGCTCCCGTGCTTCTGCTCCCCGTGCTGCCCCAGCTCAAACCCGTAGCGCATCCACTGCTGCTGCTCCCGCTGGATACAACAACGCTGCACATGCCCCCGCTCCTCCTGCAGCTGCAGCTGCCTCCGCTGCTCAGCCAAGGCAACCCGGCATGCTCGCCCAAATGGCTGCAACTGCTGGTTCCGTAGCAGTCGGTTCGACTATTGGTCATGGTCTCTCTAGCATGCTCTTTGGCGGTTCGAGCCAGGCTGCTCCTGCGGAAGCCCCCGCTGCACCAGTCCAACAACAACAGTCCTCTGGTATCAGCTGCGAGGCACAAGCCAAGGGTATGTTCCTTTCATCCTTCACATACGTCCTTGTAATAATCAGGGATCTTTCAGAATTCACCAAGTGTCTTGAGAAGGCCGACCTTCCTTCGTGCACATGGTATCTTGAGCAACTCAAGGCGGTAAGTTTTGTCCTATTTCGTTTATTGGGTTTTCTCGTGCTCATAGTCTCCTCAGTGCCAAGCTGCCGCTGCTCCTTACTAAACAACGGATCTGTTATTTGTGAACATTTTTACATCTACCGGGGAGATTGGGCTGGTCATACTGTCGTACCTCTGCATCGCACATCGTTTTTTGTATCAAATCTTTATTAATTGTTAGGTGCAATATAGATCCCCCACTCATCTGTGATTATATACATTTCAATATTCTTTGGATATCGGACTAGACAAAGCTCTGTTGCTTGCGTGTATCATTTATAGTTTCAGGAAGTTCTTGGAGCACGAGTATGTGCGCAAGTCCAATCTAATACAAGTCCGTTGCAGGACGGTTTTCGCCTTCCCACTGAGCAGCAAGTGTGGTGTTAGGTTTAATTTATAACCGGAAGATTCGAACGTTTCTGACTCGGCCCATCTCCATAAGATGTAGAAAGGAAATACATGCTCGGGTTGACTGCTTTCAAGAGGGAAACAGCCGAGTTACCAAGAGCGAATGTCATTAGAGTCAGCAGGATACAAATCTATCGGTTTCAAGCACTGATTCTTTTGGAACACATACCAAGCCTGTTCCACAAACTCATGCCTAATTCACGGATTGTTATCAAAAAGACTGTATTCATATATCTGTATCTGTACATGACAATGGCAAAAGAGTGGTGAGCATCGTGCTATTGGAGCCAAGTATAACGAGAAGATCTCATTTTAATTTTTCCTTCTGGAGGTCTGTCCAGGTAAGAGGATATAGGTTCTGATAGGCTATCATAAAGGGCCAAGATATGAGACAAAAAAGTTATGGAACATTGAATCTCGGATATGAAGATTGCCACGAGTACAACGTCGTCAAAAATCTTTAAAAAATAATTTTATGGTCTCAAATAGCGATACGTTGAAACAGGCTTCATGGAAGATACTCAATATGCCACTGCCTCCTGAGGAAAAAGAAAAACCGAAAGATGGATGAGCCAGTTACCACATAGAGTTTCTGATTTGTTACGCCGTTTCAAATTCTATAAAAAATCCAGCATACGTAGAGTTAGAATCTTACCATGGCCCATGAACTGGTTCGAACACCACAATACCAGAACGTGTTCCAGATTAAGTTTAGAAGTGGTGTATTCGTAGGGTATTACAAGTCAACAAGTATTCGAGCCAGGAAGGTGTTCTTGATTGATAATGACACTAGTCTCGAGTCTGCAGGTCAACCGCAGGTGTTTATGTATGCCGTTATTGTTAAATGTGATGGTGGTGTTTAGCTTTTGGACCGTTGTAGACATGCACCAGTATGTAGCCAGAGTTATGAAGACATTTATCTCGAGAACACTAGAAGCACAATAACCTTGATAAAACATCCGTGTTACAATGAGGAGATGGATGTAGTAAATAGATGAGTATGGAAATGACACAAAAGTCTCACGGCAAAAAATAGCATCTTGGCATTTTACCGAATCCCCTTCCGTTCCACCTCGAGCCTCAATTTCCCTGCAAGCATCTCTCGCCACTAATTCTTAATTCTTAATTCCATCAATATATCTAACTAAAAAAACAATGCAAACCGCAAGAATAGCCACCAAAATCCGCGCTACTTCACGCAACTATGCTACATTTAACAAGTCATCAACCCCAGTGACGCGATCGGGTTCACGGCCCATGCTTCGTATGACGCGTCAGACAGTATTGTCAGGGGGAAAGCGAGCATATAGCTCTGCTGAGGGTGGCTCTAGAGGCTCGAGTATGTTGTCGCCACTGTTCACAGCATTACTGGCCTTTGGTGTTGCTGCTACTGGATACGGAATGTACGTCAATCTGTTCTAAGATACATGCATGGAGTATAAGTGATACTAACACCTCCATATTCATAGTTATGAGATATACGGTACTATGACAATGTGGCCTCAGGAAGTACGGAGTGATCTTCGCGAAGGAATTAAGGCAAAGCATAAAGAGGATTTTAAGACGAGTATTGCATACCTACAAAGTGAGCATGCGGTTATGTGAATATCGTATAGGAAGAACATGATTCTTCCTATGGGCATATACTTGAATCATTATTAACAACTGCTGACAACATTACTTATAGAGCATGGGAGACAACCAAGACACTTCCCATTGAAATATTCAAAACACAACCCTACCTCAAAACCTCGGGGATCGCTGTTTGCCTTGCAGAGATACTCGAGGCTGAAGATAAAAAGTCGGAAGCTTATGATATCTACGTTGAAGCCCTAAAGCAGATTCAAGACGCTGGTATCAAAGATCTGAGTGGCCCAGAAAAGCTGCGCGCTGTAGCTCTTGCATATAAACTTGGAGAGCTTAGTGGGGAACTCCAGAAAACCGAAGAAGAACATTGGCTAACATTTGGAGTTGAAACCGTTCTGAAGCATGTTTTGGAGGTCCCAACGGTGGAAGAAAATAAGGAAGTGAAGGAGGAAGGCCAACTCATCATTTCCGAACTAGACCTACCTGACTGGGTTTCAACAGTAGATGTCGCAGCGCCATTAGAAGCTCTGGGTACTTTCTACTCGAAAGCTGGAAAATTGGAGTTTGTTGTTAAATACTTTTTTTTTAAAAAGCCAAGCGACTAATTAATTCCCTAGTTTCGCCATGCCTTTGATGCTTCAGGCAGTTTCGATTCTTATACCCGCACCTCCGCAAGAGAGCACTCCAGAAGATAGATGTAGAGGTTAGCCGAAAGGACAGCTGATGTTTAACCGTCGACTAATCCAAAAAGCCAGGTGCACAACTCATGACAAGTATTTCCGAAATGATTATTCGGAATAGCCTTACACGTGAGACGGTACAACAGGCCGAACAATGGGCTACAAAGGGTCTGGAGGTCGTGGTTGCAACTCGCAAGGCCTCACCACAACCTATCGGTATATGCGAGGTAGCCTATGCAGTTCAATTGTTCAATATTGCATCCTTGCGGGCAGTTAGTGTTCCATTGGTCCGTTTTTCCTAACCTTACTCACATTTTCTTAGATTGGTGGAGATATCGAGAGGGCAAAGGATCTATTCAGGCGTTGTGCGAAGCAATCACAAGCCATAGGCTATGAACAGCTAGTGAAGACCTCAAATGACGCACTGGGGAAATTGAATCGCGCTCTGCTCCTAAAGCAACATGATATTAGTGACAATCACATAGATATAGACAAAAGTGGCGAATATATTAGATGAGGAATAACGAGCGAAGTACAAAAATCCGTGGGATATAACAAGACTAGTTTATGCGTCCTCATCTGGGACTTCTTCAATACGTGCACCGCGGCTTTGTGGTCGCGACTCGGCAGAGTCCTCCACCTCCTCGATCCGCGAAGTGTTTTCACCATTTGATTTACCCTTGCCCTTCTCCTTCTTGTCTCCCTTTCTCTTTTTAGATTTCTTCTTGGGGAGATCCCACTCCCACAGAGGGATGAATGAATCAACCTAACAATTGTGTTCAAATTAGGTTTAACAAGATATGAAAGATAGACGTACAAATCCAACATCGGCGAAAAGCTGGGGGAATATCCAGATTCCTGGGCTTGCGACAATGATAGTGATGATGTAGAATATAAGACGAACAACAGCAATTGCAAAGAAGAGACCAATGAGGCCCAACATGCCAATACTGAGATACCAAACGCCTAGACGCATAATGGGTGGCCAGAGAGGGAACATAACACCAGCGAGCATGATAGCAACCATGAGTATTCCTCCAGCATATGTTGTCCATTGAGAACCTTCATAGAACCAAGCATAGTACTCGTCGGGTGAGAAGACTTGTTCTTGGATGATTTGAAGGGCTTTGGGTGATGATGACGATGAACCTGTAGGTGCGCCGCGTTGGACGCGAAGATAGAAAGCGAATGCATTGACGCCAGCAAGAACTGTGATAGCCTCTGCTTCACTGGTGACCTTTGGTACGTTTTTGAGCCTCGCATAGGCGGGTGAAAGAAGGGATTTGATGGCAGATTTGCCTATATAGTTGGATCAGATTTGTTGAAGGCATGCAATATATTTTGGAACGGGCACGAACCTTTGAAGTAGTCCAATCGCTTTCCATTTAATGCACCAACGCGAGGTTTCAGTCCTGAACTTCCACCACGCAGGAAGTCTGCTACATTCTTAAGCTCTGGCGTTGCTCTTGCCTGCTGCTCAGCCATTTTGGGTTGGGAGACCTAAAAAAATTGATAGAAATCAGTTGTGAGCTTCTTTTATAATGTATAAGTGGTGAGTAAGACTGATATAAGAAACTCACTGGAGGAGGTAGGAGAAAAAAGGAGGGCGAGATTGTGCGCTGGCGAGTAGAAAGTTCTGAAAGGTCGACACGTCACATGCATGTCCTCATACGTTCAGCTGCACAGCCACCGAAACATTAGTCGTGTACATTTGTGACAGAGAACAAGAAGGTGTAGAGTCAATCTAGGAGATGCTTATATATGTGCAACAAGATCAAAACTCGTCCGTCATTGGCAACACTCCACAGAAATACTGTCAGGGGGATTCCACTGGAATGAAGTCTCTAACTCTTGTTTAGACTTTGCTATATCTCAGCTTGGCATGGCCTATCGATTTTGCTACTTGCAGCAGATACCACGGAATAAGCATGAAACCCACACGAAACTCAAACTACTACCCCTAGACTTGTCTTGGTAGTCAACATAACCAAAGCTAAAAAAAATGACCATGCGCAGATTTTTCCGCCCTTCCAGACCCGACCTTCTTCTGAAAAAATTGTTGAACTGGAGCCAGGGCTTGATGATAGTTTGTTTTTTTTTCTGTAGTTCATTCAAGGCTAAACTATTCTCCCGGCCAATAGAGGATGGAATCACTGGTCAATGTAGATTTTCTGAAGTTCATTCACTCGTATTCTTCCGGTCAGTTGCACATGGACGCTTTATTTTCGATTACAACCCTCTCAAACCGTGGCAGCATTAATTCTTGGTATGGAAGTACCGGTGAAATGAATTGTATTGTCCTGTAGCAATTATAATACATCGGCTCCCCGGAGGCCTTTCAATTTCCCTAGTTGATCCATATGAATTTGTTTACTATACTCAGAACAAAGTACAACTATACGTGACACAGTAATTTATTTTCCGTAGAGTTCACAAAAAAGCGGGGGCTCTGCTCGAAATTCAAACGAATGTTGACAATGTCCAATCATGCATTCTCAGTGTGATACTTAAGGCTAACGTGCAATATATTGAGGAATCCTAGTCTCTCGAGATGATACTACTACGTAATGCATACTAACTTCTAAGCAAAGTGCGGGCAATTACCATCAGACCACATGGCCTTTGTTTCTTCGTTCTCGTGTTCAACATTTGCCGAAAGGACTTCCAAAAGTCGACAATACCAATTAACATCACTGAGCATCGGATTTCTGAAACTGCCCAGGATCTAAGGTTCGCGTTCTGGGGCTAACAGACTGACCGCGAAGTTGTCCCGTTGGTGATACGGTAGATTTTCCCGTGCGGCTAAACGATTTATCCCTGACCTCTGAATGTTTGTGCCTATGTTTGATGGTCCAGGCAGTATAAAAGCCTTGGGTTTTTGGGAGGTATGAAAGCAGCAAACTCTTTGAGTTCAAGCTAATTCTGTTTGAAAAATGACCAAGCTCATCTCTCTAGTTCCCCTCGTGTTTTTGGCTCAACTGGCCGCGGCCGCCGTTCCCCTTTACGGTCAATGTGCGTGTTCTCAAAAGCTCATTGACTGACGCATAGCTCATCTCTCACCCCCTAATTTAGGCGGTGGTATTGGCTGGACTGGCGAGGTAAGTATATACGTACAATAAGCTTACCAGTTATTCTGATATGACCACTATGCACAGACTACTTGTGAGTATAATGTGACTAGAAATTAACAATGGAACCTAAACATGAATGAAGGCGTTGCCGGCGCGACTTGCCAGGTTGGCAATCCTTGGTACTCTCAGTAAGATTATCCTGTTCTGTGAAGCTTTGTACAAGTTGAAATCATGGTTCCAGATGTCTCCCAGGCACCGGCGGTGGCGGAACTACCACTACCACCAGCACCGTCCCCAACCCAACCGGTGGAACTGGAGGACTCAATGCCAGAATCAAAGCCAAAGGAAAGAGATATTTCGTATGTTATGTGTTGTTTTATAATACAAATCGTCAAACTTATCATTTGTTAGGGTTCATGCGCCGACCCCAACACCCTCAACAAGTCTCAGGTCACTACCAGGCTGAGATCAGACTTCGGTCAACTCACTCCTGTGCGCAATGTTTATGTTTCAGCGAGTGGTCCACTCATACTTAAGATCTCCAGGAAAACTCCATGAAGGTATTGTAAAGCTAGTCGACCTAGTCTGCTCGAGCTAAACCAATCTCCGGGAACAGTGGGATTCCATTGAACGTAAGTGAATATTTGAAAGGCTAAAAAATTAATTTGCTGAAATTATGTGTTCTAGCCTCTCGCAATTCATTCAACTATGGAAACTCCGACCAACTTGTCAACTGGGCCACCTCCAATGGAATGTTAATCCGTGGTCACACTCTTGGTGAATACTATAAACTTTTTACAGTGAAAATATGCCAATATTTGAATGCGCAGTCTGGCACTCTCAGCTCCCTGGCTGGGTTTCCTCCATTGGGGACTCTGCCACTCTTGTACGTTTTCTGTGCTGTAATCATTATGCCGCGTTATGCTCAGATGTATGCTGTAGACTTCAGTTATTAACACCCATATTTCCAACCTTGCTGGACGATACAAGGGCAAGCTTTATGGTGAGCTCTTTTCCCAAGTTGTATGAAGCACATACTAACAAGAGTGTCTCTAGCTGTGAGTACCATTCTGCTAGCACTACAGTGAGATATTAAATTTGAGTCTTGCGAACTGAAAGTGGGATGTCTGCAAGTAAGTTTCTGGTACTTCCACCGTCCACATAAAAAAAGGACACATACTAAACAAATTGAAGTGAAATTTTGAACGAAGACGGCAGCTACCGCTCCAGTGTGTTCTACAATGTTCTTGGTGCCGTACGTTGCAAAATAACCCTCTTTTTCAATCATCTAACTTTGGAGTAGAATTTCGTCAGAATTGCATTCCAAGCGGCCAGGAATGCTGACTCAAGCGCCAAGTAAGCGTCTGCTGCTATACCATTGTTCAAGTCAACATGACTGAATGTTCCTTTAAGGCTCTATATCAACGACTACAACCTCGACTCGAACAACGCTAAGGTCCAGGGTATTATCCGAGTTGTCAACAGCGTCAACTCGGGTGGCAAGCTTATCGATGGTATTGGTACCCAAGGTCACTTGAGCGTAAGTCTTTTTCTCTCTCTTGAAAACCTCCACAATGCCCACCTTTAAATTCTTCTTTAGTCTGGAGGAGCAGGCGGTTTCCAATCTGCTCTCACAGCTCTCGCAGGCACTGGTCTCGAGGTTGCTGTTACTGAACTTGATATTGCTGGTGCCTCAGCCAATGACTACACCACTGCGGTCAGGGCTTGCCTTAACACCCCCAACTGTGTTGGTATCACCGTATGGGGTGTTGGTGACGCTGTGAGTTCTTTCCATTTCAAAAGAACTGTTCAAGATTCGAATGCACTTTATTCTAGGATTCTTGGCGCTCTGGCTCTACACCTTTGTTGTATGACAACAACTACAACCCCAAGGCTGCCTACACCGCCGTCCTCAATGCTCTTGCTTAAATGCATTTATGTATATATTTCAAAATATAACTTGCGAATCAATGTAAAATGCCATTCTTGTTCGAAACGTCATTGTGTGCAATGAGCAGATATTTAAAACAAGTTGTAAATTATCATAAAACTTAAAATATTAGTAAACCTACGAGGTCCATAACCTGTAGATTTCTATACGCGATACCCTTGTTGGAATCCGAGTCACCGGACACGATTTCTTTGAGGATTGATCCTTTCATGTCCAGTTTACTAGACACCCGACATGGACACACTGCTTTATGATCCCTTTTCATTGAGTACTAGACTTACATTGCCTTTTACTAAACATCCTTTTAGTATAAATACTCTAGATAATTGACTGTAGATCCCCACTCGTTTGCCCCAATCAAATTTTCTACTCTCTAACTTCGTCTTATTCTAATAACTCTCGGTCTCCCTTCTTAAGTATTTATTCTGAGAACGAGGAAGGGAACCGGTCTGATTTGAACTCTGAGCCTCATGGGAAATGTGATACTCTGAGCGCTTCTTGTACTTAGTTGGCTTGAGAAAAATGGGGGAATAGCTGACGCACCTCGGGATTACCCGTTCCTGTTTGTTTTATGCGTTTAACCTGGTTTGATCAATGCAATTTGCAACTCTCGATGCAGCTTTGTCATGTCCCCTTCAAGCTTCAATCGGTTATACGTCGTTGCGCATGCAATATGCTTTCTCACGCGCTCTCGTATCAGGAAGCAGCTCAATTTCAATTTCAATTGTAACCATCATCGGGACCCGAGATACAGACAATGGCAATTCTCGGTATGGGAATGTCAGTGAAAAGGATCGAGTGCATGACCCTCTGAGGGACTTTCAACTTCCGTAGTTGATCCATTTCAGAATAAGGTTGAACGTCTTTCATACACACGAAATGTTATTCCGCCATATATGAACATTCAGAGTTCTTGGTACCGCTTCTTATTAGTGGTAAGGTACCTTCGTATATGTACAGACTTCAAACAAGGATTGTCTAACTGTTCTGTGCGAGATTATAGATATCCAGGATGTTAATCCAGGTTCTAGTCTCAAGGCAATGACAATATACTTGATGTATATATCAAACATACTACACAGTCACGGCGAATTTCCATCAGCGCCAAAAAACACATGGCAGTATCTTCCCTCTCTCGACACCTTATGACCGGGACTCGGAACGCAATTACAATTTATGACAGTATGTCGAAGCTCTAAAACCGCACAGGGATCAAGTTCTATGTCTCATTGCTAAAACACAACAAGTTCCACAATTGTAGCCTCGTCGCGAAGTTGCGCCGTCTCCGATACTGGTTTTCCCGCAGGTTAAACCATTTTTCACGACTGAGTGTGCTCTAATCCAAGGAGTATAAAAACCTCAAGAATTTTGAGGTATAGAGACAGATCCTTGAGTTATTGCTTTGCTATTCCGTGATTAAAGATGACCAAGCTCATCTCTCTTGTTCCTCTTGTGTTTTTGGCTCGATTAGCCGTAGCAGCTGTTCCCCTTTGGGGCCAATGCGCGTATTTTTTTATCCTTCAACAAACTTAGACAGAATTGATCTTAGACCCCTTGATTTAGGTGGTGGGATTGGTTGGACTGGCGAGGTAAGTATCGCATAAATATGGCGGATATCTCATCATTATTCATGGTATCATTTTGTAGACTACATGTGAGTATAGCCAGGCTATTTGAAGTCTAGGAACAGAATCTAAGATGTAACTTAAAGGTGTCGCTGGTGCGACTTGCCAAGTTGGGAATCCCTACTACTCGCAGTAAGACAATTTGGTCTCTCATGCAAGTCTTGCATGGAGCTTAGTGCTATCGCTATAGATGTCTGCCCGCTGCAACTACCACAACCACCAGTGTCATTCCCACACCAACCGGTGGAGGCGGTCTCGATGCTAGAATGAAAGCTAATGGAAAGAAATACTTTGTATGTTATTATGTTCCATCACTTGACCTAAACATTGTCGACGTTCGCCAATTTGTTAGGGTTCTTGCGCCGATCCAAATACCCTCAACAAGTCCCAGGTCACCGCTAGGCTGATATCAGACTTCGGCCAAGTCACCCCTGTACGTAAAAGCTTACCATACCGATAGGTAATGCACTCGTACTGAAAATCAAAATCTACAGGAAAATTCTATGAAGGTAGCATTATAAAACTCACTTATGTGTACTTGAACTGACATTGATCGTTCGATAGTGGGACTCTATTGAGCGTAAGTGAAGTCTCTCACCTTCAAAACAAAACCCAAGAGTCTGTTTTAGCTTCTCGCAACTCGTTCAACTATGGAAACTCCGATCAACTTGTCAATTGGGCCACTTCTAACGGAAAGATGATCCGTGGACACACCCTTGGTGAGTGCCGCTGAATACTATAACCTCCCTAGATCGAAAAATGTACTTATGTTTGGATATATAGTTTGGCATTCTCAACTGCCTGGCTGGGTTTCCTCTATTGGGGATTCCGGTACTCTTGTGCGCCCTCTTTGAAATCGACCCTGTTTCTTTTCTTAGCCGTATTGTCGTAGACCTCTGTCATCAACACTCATATTTCCAACCTTGCTGGTCGCTACAGGGGCAAACTTTATGGTGAGTTTATCGATGGGTCATATTGTGTATGTACTGACAAATGTGATCATAGCTGTGAGTGCTATTTTGCAAATTATAAGATGTAGATACTGAATTTCTTCTTGAACATGAAAGTGGGATGTTGTCAAGTACGTCTCTGATCTTGTGGCCTCCCTACTCATACGCTAAGCCTACTTTCAAAGTGAAATCTTGAACGAGGACGGTAGCTACCGCTCTAGCGTCTTCTATAATGTCCTTGGTGCCGTACGTATTAAAGACAGCCTGCCTTATTCTCTTATCTGACTCTAGAGTAGAACTTCGTCAACATCGCATTCCAAGCTGCTAGGAATGCCGATCCCACAGCCAAGTAAGCATTATATGAGTCGTCTCTGATACGAACCCGACTAAGGTACTGTGCTCAGGCTCTACATCAATGACTACAACCTCGATTCTAACAACGCCAAGGTCCAAGGTATCATCCGAGTTGTCAACAGCGTCAATACTAATGGCGCCAAACTCATCGATGGTATTGGTACCCAAGGTCACTTGGGTGTACGCCTTGATCTCTGTCTTAAAAGCCCACGTACTCACTCTGAATCCGACAGGCCGGAGGAGCCGGAGGGTTCCAATCTGCTCTCACAGCTCTCGCAGGCACTGGCCTCGAAGTCGCTGTTACTGAGCTTGATATTGCTGGTGCTTCTGCAAGTGACTATACAACTGCTGTCAGTGCCTGCCTTAACACTGCAGCCTGTGTTGGTATCACTGTATGGGGCGTTGGTGACGCTGTAAGTTCCAATTCAAATGATTGCTGCTTTAAGGATACTGATCACCTCCTTCAGGACTCTTGGCGCTCAGGATCTACACCTTTGTTGTATGACAATAACTACAACCCCAAGTCTGCTTACACTGCCGTTCTTAACATTCTTGGCACACCCTCCACTACCACTATCACCAGTAGCACATCTACTATAACCACAACTACGGACTCTACGACCACTACGTCCACATCCACCACAACTACAACCATCATTCCCACCCCAACCGGCACTGGTCTTGATGCTCGCATTAAAAGGAAGGGAAAGAAATACTTCGTATGTTATAATGTATCGTTTGGCATAAACTTTCAAATTCATCTAGCTACTAGGGCTCCTGTGCAGATCCCAATACCCTCAACAAATCTCAGGTCACCGCTAGGCTGAGATCAGACTTCGGGCAATTAACTCCTGTATGTAATATACTGTCTTCCCATATGTCACTCACTCAAACAAAAATGGATAGGAAAATTCTATGAAGGTATTGTAAAGCTAGCTCATTTATGCTATCTATGAACTGACAGTGATTCCTTCAATAAAAGTGGGACTCCATTGAACGTAAGTGAAGTTTCGAAGAGATAAAACAAGATGTTAAGATTGTCTACTTTAGCTTCTCGCAACTCTTTCAACTACGGAAACTCCGACCAACTTGTCAACTGGGCCACCTCCAACGGAATGATGATCCGTGGTCATACTCTTGGTGAATACCACAAGCACTCTCTAAACTAAAATCATACCAACATTTACATACGCAGTCTGGCACTCTCAACTTCCTGGTTGGGTTTCCTCCATTGGTGACTCTGGCACTCTTGTACGTTTGCTGTGATTTCATAACTTCCTCTTTCCTTTAACTCAAAGATATGTCGTAGACCTCGGTCATCAACACTCACATCTCTAACCTTGCTGGTCGCTACAAGGGGAAACTATATGGTAAGCTCTTCACAATTACTCAATCATGAACCACGCACTGACACTAATGGCCGCAGCTGTGAGTATTCAAACCTAAAGGTCATGGCCTGGCATACTAAATTACTTGGCGCGAACTTGAAAGTGGGATGTATGCAAGTAAGTCATTCTGATTTCTCCGCGTGTATTAGCAATACACTAACCAACTTTCAAAGTGAAATCCTGAATGAGGACGGCAGCTACCGCTCTAGTGTTTTTTACAATGTGCTCGGTGCCGTGCGTACCAAATACTATAGTTCACCCTTATCCTATTATCTGACTTCAGGATAGAACTTCGTCAAAATCGCATTCCAAGCTGCTAGAAATGCCGATCCCACAGCCAAGTAAGCATTATATTAGTAGTCTATTGACACGAACTCGACTAAGTACTGTGCTCAGGCTCTACATAAATGACTACAACCTCGATTCTAACAATGCCAAGGTCCAAGGCATCATTCGAGTTGTCAACAGTGTCAACGCTAATGGCGTCAAACTCATCGATGGTGTTGGTACCCAAGGTCACTTGGGTGTAAGTCTTGCTGAGTCCTCTCCTGAAAAGCCACATACTTACTATTAATCCTCTAGTCTGGTGGTGCAGGAGGGTTCCAATCTGCTCTCACAGCTCTCGCAAGTACTGGTCTTGAGGTCGCCGTTACTGAGCTTGACATTGCTGGTGCTTCTGCCAATGACTACTCGACCGCTGTCAATGCCTGCCTTAACACCCCAGCCTGTGTTGGTATCACTGTATGGGGCGTTGGTGACGCTGTAAGTTCTCATTCAAAGTGGATTGGTGCTTTAAGGATCCTTACCACCTCCAGGACTCTTGGCGCTCGGGCTCTACCCCTTTGTTGTATGACAACAACTACAATCCCAAGGCCGCTTACACCGCCGTTTATAATGCTTTCGCTTAGTCAGATCCATACATACAGCATCCAAGTTTTAAGGAATTTTTGTCTACTGTTGGTGACGACATGTACTGAAATAATGACATCTTTTTGTATCAATCTCACTGGGAGTAGTTTGCATCAGATTTAACGTGAGAACCCAACCGGAAAAATGATTTATCTGTATAACAGAAGTCTAACAGGCCAATTCATGAAACATTAAGGTTCAAAGATTCGAACTCAAACGTCAATCAGTCTCGGTCCCGGCCATGTGCCAGTGGCAGTTAATTTCATGTCCTTCATACAAGTAATTATGTAAAACACTTCCCTCGAATGCCCTTTGTTTTGTGATACACTCAGTGTTGACAGAACCTCAAATCAGCACACTAGAGGTCTCGAAATACTGAAACTTCGAGCCTATTGAGCACTCTATCCTAGTAGAACAACCGTCCCAGTTTATGACTATATTGTCGATAAATATCGGCGAATATGACTCCACTGTCACAATAAAGAACACTGATACATTAATCGAAATGTCATGCACGCGACGCATCTAAGCATGGAGCACTTCTGAATGCAGTGATGGGCATTACCGTTACGTTTGGCAAAAATGGCCCCGTGGTATCTTGCTGTTTCTAAAATGAAAAGAGAAGGACTGACTCCATAATAGCTCAGAGATCTCTGGTAAACTGTTCTCCCGATTTTTTTCTACCAAGGAATCTATTTTAATCAGGGTTAATACAGTTGAGGAGGTTACGCCTCTCGGCTTCTACCATGATTCCATTTTTGCTCAGTTCTTGTTTTCATGATTACATCGATTAAAACTTCTATCTCTCTCTTGGTAAATTGTCGGATTACTCTCCCTTTCGCTTAACTACTTCCTTACTCTCCTCTTAGCAAAAATCGGATATTTGCCCTGGGAGAAATTCATCATATGGGCAGGAATACACTTCAACGGTTAAATACCATCAAATAAAGGCCACGTGCATTACTGTACCACACTTCACAGTTATAGTTGACATCTAAAAAGCTAGTATGTCATTATTGGATTGTGAATGAAATTGACTCTATGACTAATTGATTGGAATAACCATCGGGTTTCGGAGGAGGTTCAGGATAAAGTCCGATCATATGCAAGGACCACATGCTTGAGCGAAGTTTTGCCGCTGCTTTGACTACGCTATTCAGTCAAATATTTTCCGTTAAGCGCGCCAATATCCTTAGTGAAAAAGTATACAAGGAAATTTAGAGAATTTTGGAGCGTATATAAGACCAGATGCCTTTGAAGCACCTCTAACACTTAAAAAATTTTGAGTGAGATAAAATGAACAAAATCCTCTCTTTGTTACCTTTGGTTCTCTTGGCTCAACAAGCAGCAGCTGCCGTACCCCTCTACGGCCAATGTTCGTGATTTACTACTTGGAATATCTGTTTTCTGACCCCCTCGATTTAGGTGGTGGCATTGGCTGGACTGGCGAGGTAAGTATCATATAAATATGGTGAATCTAACTCTTCTGACGTGAATGTACTACTACTTGTAGACTACATGTGAATATAATATGGCTTCTTGCACTTGACACATAGAATCTGAACGACGAATTAAAGGTGTTGCTGGTGCGACTTGCCAGGTTGGGAATCCATACTACTCACAGTAAGACAATTTTTGGTTCTCTTGTGCAACTTTTGCATGGCTAAGCTCTATGACTATAGATGTCTACCCGGAACCGGAGGTGGAACTACCACAACCACCAGTAGCGGTCCCACACCAACTGGAGGTCTCGATGCAAGAATCAAAGCTAAGGGAAAGAAATACTTTGTACGTTGTGTACGTCACCTCGATACCAACCTTCAACCTCATCCAGTAACCAGGGTTCTTGCGCCGATCCCAACACCCTCAGCAAGTCTCAGGTCACCGCTAGGTTGATTTCAGACTTCGGTCAACTCACTCCTGTATGTGTTAAAGCTTATGTTTCATAGCGAGTGATCCACTCATACTAAAAAAAAAATCTACAGGAGAACTCCATGAAGGTATTTTAAATACTAGCTAAAGTGTACTCGAGCTGATACCTATTCTACATCACAGTGGGACTCCATTGAACGTTAGTGAGGTCTTAGAGAGTTAAAAACAAATACTAACACTTCCTGTTTCAGCTTCTCGCAACTCCTTCAACTACGGAAACGCTGATCAACTTGTCAACTGGGCCACTTCTAACGGAAAGTTAATCCGTGGTCACACTCTTGGTACGTACGGAAAACTCTCCAAACTGTAGTCATATCAATATTTGATTATGTAGTCTGGCACTCTCAGCTTCCTAGCTGGGTTTCCTCCATTGGTGATTCCAGCACTCTTGTATGTTCGCTGTTTTGAAAGCCTATCACTTCTTATTCAAACCTATACTATAGACCTCAGTCATTAATACCCATATTTCCAACCTTGCTGGACGATACAAGGGCAAACTCTATGGTGAGTTTTTTTTTCTTCTTTCAAACTATACAACGAATCGCACACTAATAAATCACAACTACAGCTGTGAGTACATTGGATGCCTTGCACTATTATCTAATATACTAATTACTTATCGCACATATTAGTGGGATGTCGTCAAGTAGGTTCAACATATCTACATGAATTTGCAAACACTAAAAAATTCTAAAGTGAAATCTTGAACGAGGACGGTAGCTACCGCTCCAGTGTCTTCTACAACGTTCTCGGCGCCGTAAGCTCCAAAGTTTGCCTCCTTTGTTCCATTGTCTGACTTCAGAGTAGAACTTCGTCACACTCGCATTCCAAGCTGCCAGGGCTGCTGACCCCAGTGCCAAGTGAGTGTAGAAATCTGTTTTGGATATAAAATATATTGAATATTCTCTTAAGGCTCTACATCAACGACTACAACCTCGACTCCAACAACTCCAAGGTCCAAGGTATCATCCGAGTTGTCAACAGCGTCAATGCTAATGGCGCCAAACTCATCGATGGTATTGGTACCCAAGGTCACTTGGGTGTACGCCTTGATCACTCTCTCTTTAAATGCCACATACTCACTCTGAATCCGACAGGCCGGAGGAGCCGGAGGGTTCCAATCTGCTCTCACAGCTCTCGCAAGTACTGGTCTTGAGGTCGCCGTTACTGAGCTTGACATTGCTGGTGCTTCTGCCAATGACTACTCGACCGCTGTCAATGCCTGCCTTAACACTGCAGCCTGTGTTGGTATCACTGTATGGGGTGTTGGTGACGCTGTAAGTTCCAATTCAAATGATTGCTGCTTTAAGGATACTAATCACCTCCTTCAGGATTCTTGGCGCTCAGGATCTACACCTTTGTTGTATGACAATAACTACAACCCTAAGGCTGCTTACACCGCCGTTCTTAATGCTCTTGCCTGAATGGGATAGCTATCACTTTTGTCTATTTATAAATGTTGAAGTAGCATTACATACAAATGTCAATATCGCTATCATCATGTCGACCGACACCTTGCCTCCCCCGTCGTAATATGCGGTGCGTAAAGGTAGTCATACTGTTACTATGTTATCGGTACTGCTTGTTAGCACCCAGTCTGAACCGTGGCGAAGTGGTCAGTTTTAGCCAATCTTCAAGATGAAGCCGAGTGCGGCCACTTCCGGTCCAGCGTTGGTCACATTGAACGTTTGTAAGGATATATTAAGTTGAAGATCTTGAGACTGATGTCAAGACTCGGTGTGTATGTATATGAAAAGCACTTCTTCACAGAATGTAAGTGTAAGTTGATTCATGGAGACCTATCTTTAATTTTGATGTATTAAAGTGGAACTCCGTTGCCATCTTAACAAATTAGTAGAAACTGAAGTTAAGTTGCTAAGAGAACGGAAATGGCAGTAAGTAGTTTCAAGGTTTTTTATATGCATACTAGGTGCAGTTTCGACTAGAACATACCACTTGTCGCGTACATCTTTTAAGATCGCCAACTACTAAACGTACAAGGTATAGATAGAGTCACTGGTCAAGTTAGACGCATATCATGCTCAGTTAGAATCATATATTATGGACGATTAATCGCCTCGACTTATATCCGGCAGATCTTCATGTTTCCACCATGTGGAATAGCCGTGTGTTAGCTACATGGTACATAATCCTTGACGACAATAGTAAGGGCTCGAATAGTACAACTAGACAATTCGCGAGAGCTGTTACCAAGTTGTTGATGATTGTAACCAACCAATATTGGGTCCGCTTTTTTTTTTTTTTTAACGCAAATTTGAGCTTCCGTTGGACATATTTCCGAAAGATAAGATCAGGGGGTACTCATGGGACATCATGATGATTGATGTGGACAATGATGTATCAATTTCTTTTGACTAACTTGTTATGTTCGAGGAAATCAACTCAATGATATACTATTATTGATGTTTCAATGTTTGCGGTCATAGCGGGAAAAATTGAAAGTGATGAACACATCCCTTTTGGTTTCTGGAAACTCCGAAAGGATTGTCGTTTAATATTGACTATTGAAATCAAAACCAAAAGGCAGGGAGTGGATAATTTCATTCTCCTTGATGACTGGTCAGTGGATTGATTAATGATTCAATGATTGTTCGACCACTGCAATACTTTGAATCTTTTTGATGCGCCTCAAGGGAATCTGTATAACTTTGTAATCGTAATCGGAGGCTGCAAGTCAATGAATGGCAGAGAACGCGAAGTAGTCTAGACTGGAAATTCATGAGACTGAACGTTTAACAACAATTTGGCGTTTATCCTATACGGGAGTCATGGGACGGATCAAATGTTTCAGAAGTTAGAACTTGATATGTACATAATGATTCCGGTCCCGGAGCACCTGCGTGAGGCAGAGCTCGGTCGAAAATATCAGTACTGACAAGTATCCACCGCTCGAGACTATGTCTATGTCACTGGTGGAGTGAAATTGTAGACAGTTGAAACGCTACGAGTACCAAGAAAGTGGACGGTTTTGGTAGTTGACCCATTAACAGGGATCCAATAATATTGTAGTAGTTGGCCGTGTCGTTAGGATGATTGCAAAGGACCGTCAGTTGGCGACTGATGGTGTCAATTTATTTCTTTTAAGTAGTTGATGGAGAGTACATCAACAAGTAGGATTGGATCCCGAGGGTACGGGAATAAGTAATGAATCGGAGAAATCAGACCTAAGAGTGAACTCAGGAAGTCCTTCTGGAGAGTATGAAACACAAAAAGAGAGAAAGACCAGACTTCTGTGTTGATCTACCCTGCATTTACCGCACAAGCCTGATGAGATCACAGAAGCTGTCGAAGAGATAGTTATCCGGCTGTAGTTGCTGGAATCAAATGAGGCAGGGGATGTTTAGACGAAGACAGCAAGGCATTTGGTTGCATCAGTGATCAACTCAGATGCGGACATGTACAGCATGAATTATTTTGGCAGGTTTCAAGAATTCAAACGACTCGGGGCACTGGAGGAAAGAAAATAACAATAATAATAATAATAATAATAATCACATCGTCCCTGGGGCATCCCTGTGATTATTCAGGGAAGAAAGCAAGGAAAATAATCAACAATAATACGACCAGAATACGGCTCAACATCGTTGATCGATGTGGGGAGGTGCGAGGGTAGATATGTTGCCTAGCGACGAAGCAAGTTGTCATAGGAAAGTGAGGCCAAAAGGGGATAGGGGACCGTGGAAGTGCAGGTGTTGTTCCCAATATGTGACCGTGTTTTTTAGGATACATAAACTTTTGTTATTGTTTAAAACACAACAGTTCTTGGTCCTGCGCTTTCCTTACTACCTCCACCATCCTTGTCCTCAATGTCAGAGTCCAAGGCTGCCCAACCTCAACAGACCAAGAAACATAGCCATGCTGCATCGGCTGCACAACCTGCACCTCGCAAAGTTCGTTTCAACGTCGGTGAGTCTGGTTCAATGTAACTGTCGGGATCCACACGCTTATTCGCCTCATAGGAACCCAATACCAGGTTTTAGACGTCGTTGGTGAAGGCGCCTATGGTATCGTATGCTCAGCGGTACACCGTCCTAGCGGTCGTAAAGTCGCAATCAAGAAGATCGCACCGTTTGATCATTCAATGTTCTGTCTGCGAACACTGAGAGAACTAAAACTACTCAAGTTCTTAAGCACAGCTGGTGTTAGCGAGAACGTACGTCCCCTATAACGTTGTCTTATTGTTCGCCGCACACAACTGTTATCTAGATTATTTCCATTCTCGACATCATCAAGCCTCCTTCATTGGAGGCCTTCAAGGAGGTTTATCGTACGTTAACCGCAAATTCATGTCGGGCACCTGCTCATACTCTATGTTAGTCATTCAAGAACTCATGGAGACCGATATGCACCGTGTTATTCGCACACAGGACCTCTCTGATGATCACGCCCAATATTTCATCTATCAGACACTCAGAGCGCTCAAAGCGTTACATTCAGCTGATGTTATTCACCGTGATCTGAAACCCTCCAACCTCCTCTTAAATGCCAACTGCGATCTCAAGGTCTGCGATTTCGGACTTGCTCGATCGGTCAAGACTGCCGAACCTTCAGGCACTGAAACTGGGTTTATGACTGAATACGTTGCGACTAGATGGTACCGTGCCCCGGAAATTATGCTTACATTCAAGCAATACACCAAGGTCAGTAGATTAAATGGGTGTATCTTTGTTGTTTAACCCCTCATGGTACAATCTTTTAGGCTATCGATGTGTGGTCTGTTGGTTGCATTCTTGCGGAAATGCTTTCCGGAAAGCCGCTCTTCCCAGGGCGAGACTACCACCATCAACTGACACTGATTCTCGATGTTCTGGGTACACCCACTCTGGACGAATTCTACGCGATAACGACAAGAAGATCTCGTGATTACATTCGAGCCCTTCCCTTCCGCAAGAAGAGACCCTTTGCGCAGCTCTTCCCGAATGCAAATCCATTAGCCGTTGACTTTTTAACTAAGACTTTGGTGAGTAATCCATCCCACGTTGTAAACTACAATACCATGCTGTCATCAGAATTCTCTGATGTATCTTGCTTTGCGCGTATATATTTTTGTTCCTTATTCTTGACTTACGCGATGTTCTAGACTTTTGATCCCAAGAAACGTATTACCGTGGAGGAGGCATTGGCTCACCCATACTTGGAAGCTTATGTATGCACCAACACTGTTTTAATTTTATGAAACTAACACTAATTTATTGTAGCATGATCCTGATGATGAGCCAGTAGCCCCACCTCTTGATCCTGAGTTCTTCGAATTCGATTGTAAGTCACTGATTCTGGTTTAAAAAAAAAAAAAGCTCATCATTCATTTCAAAATACAGTGCACAAAGATGACATTAGTCGGGAACAACTGAAGGAGCTCCTTTATGACGAAATCATGTCCTTCCAACCTGACCCAATCACATAAAAGGAAGGTAGCCCAATTAACAACGACCCATATAAACCCTCACTGTTCGATATATCTTTTTTTGATTAAACTTCCAATCCCATCCCACTGTAATATCATATCCACTCTAGCACAATTGATTTCACCTCACCGGCTTTGCACCCCATAATAGCGATCGTCTTGTTTTCTTTTCTTTTCTGGATTTTGTTTGGTGTTCTCTTTTGCTCGTTCTTTTCTCTTCCCCAATGAATTTGATGATTCTATTTTGAGCTGATGCCTTGTATAATATACCCCCTTACCCCTTTTTGTTGAACAAATGTGTAGAGGCGGTACTATACCTTAGGTTTTTACGATGTGTTTGGATTGGTACTATCTGATATTGATGTTTTTTCTTTCGTTCACTTGTAGAATCATGAAATAGAAACTTGGACTCATTGGTTATAAAACAGTCGTTCAATATTCAATATTCAAATTTTTCGGATTCTTTTATTACTCAAGCTCCCAGTGAAAAATCAGGTCGTGGGATTTCCGACAATATCAGAATAGATCTGTTGTAGTCCTACCAATCTTCGGTCTTCTTCTCCTGGTTTCAATTACCTCTACACTCGTGTATACCACTACATATGCTACTATCTGCCTTTTGTGTTCCCAAATACATTATAAATCTGAGAGAATGTTTTAGCTGTAACATGTTGCACAAAATCTGTAAGCTCAATTTGTTGTTCATAGAAATTTCAAATTAGAATCGTGTTCGCATTTCGTAACAGTTCTTCATTTCTGAAAAGAACTACCTAGGAGATCAAAGTGGATGACAGTAGATATATTCCTACAAAACAAAATACATAACTTACTTTTTTTTCTAACATTATTATCATTTCTCTTAATCATGTAAGACATTTTCAGACGGATGAGACGAAATCCGGCGCGCGACTTTTGGCTGGGACTCCAAGTTTCAGTAAAATATCCATTGATTACCTGAGATTAATGTAGTTGCGTTCAAGGCACTGAGTCTTCGGCTTTGGTAAATTGATGACTGCTACAACAGTAACGACGTCATTGGCATACTAATGACTTCATTCTTTGAGTAAAGCGTTTTTCATTTCTTTTGAGTACATGGTTTTTGTACATGTAATGAGGGGATCAAAATATCATATCATAAGGGGGCATACTTAGATAAAATCATGCGGGGTAAGGAATTAGAAACATCATCCAACAATGAAGTAGGTGAAATTTCAGTGTGAGGTAAAAACAGCAGAACACATAACAAAAAAAAGGGGTTAAAGAAAAATATGGGAATGACATCAAACGTGGAGCGGAACACATACACCCAAAGTAACAAAAAAACATGCAGAGAAAATAAAACATGAAGGCGAACAGAAAAACATGAGGCGTGAGAGACGTACAGACGTATACAATGCAATGGATAGCTTTTTGGTCATGGCGTCCCTTCAACCCCGACAAGAGAACACCACTACATCCCACCAACTACTTGTCTGCCCATAAAACATCAACTCGCATCACCCGTCTACAGCAACCCACTACAAACTAAAGCCACTTCCCCATAAGTATCCTCCGGATATCCTCCCAATTGCGGAATAAACATTTATTTACCAGCAGGGGGTCCACCACGACCTCCTCTGCCGGAACCACGACCACGGTAGTTCTGCCCACGACCCTCACCGTTCATGGGGGGAGCACCGCCGCGACCACGGACAGGAGGGCGGTCACCACGCTCCTTCTTGGTTTCGATGAAAACCCTGACCTGCTCACCACCTACATCGATGAACACACCGCCCTCACCACCCTGGTTGTGATTCAAGCTAGCAGTAATCGCCTTCCTAGCTGACTCGACTGAAGCGAACTCGAGGAATGCACATCCTCTGGTACGAACAATTTCCAAGTCTTTATAGGGACCGAAACGAGCAGCCAGTAACTGACCAAGGGCAGGTTGTGTGATACCTTCAACAACACCCTAAAAAAACTAATTGAGTTTTGATCATAACGGTGATGCCAACTCTAACAAACCTTGATGAAACATTGGGGGGTGGACACTGCTTGTGCTTGCTGGTGCATGGGATGTTCAGCAGATCTATTGGCGGGACCACGTCCAGCGTGAGATGTGGCAGGAGTTTGTGTACCACTACTAGGAGCAGGGCTTGCAGGAGTTTCAGTAGTTCCCCGAGACTCTTGTGCAACGGCAGATCCCCATTTCTTGGTGTTAGAAGCAGCGAGAGCAGCCCACGAGCGAGGGGCGGATGGCACGGGGGCGGGTATGGGAGCAGCTAGTTGAGGTGCAGATGCAGTAGGTATGGGTGCAGAGGTGGAGGTGGAGGGAGTGATGGAAGCGGGAGTGGAAGGGACAACGGGTTTTTCCACTACAGGGACGACGGAAGGAGCGGGGGCAGGTTTCTCAGGCTCGGGAGCAGCATGAACACCGTTGGGCTGGGTAGGAGCGGACTCAGCAGTGGGTTGGAGCTCTGGAACAGGGATAGGAACCTCTGGAGCAGCCTCTGGGATATCTGTAGTAGGAGCCTCTTCGCTGGTGGTGGCGAAGGCGGGAGGCGGGGAAGGAGCGGCAACGGCCGGAGGAGGGGTAGGCTCACGGGCCGGCCTGGTTTCAACAACAGGGACGGGTTCCGGGTCAGCGACTGACTCGACCTCGGTTTCACTGACTTCATCAGTGTCGACACTATCCTCTTTCAAGAAGCGGAAAATGTCGTTGAGGACAAAGTAACCGTTGGGTTGTTCAGCCAGGAAGAAAGTTTGGACAAACTTCCGCCACGCCTCTCCGCGATTTGACATCTCACCAATGACCTGGATGATGATCCCGCCATTCGCAGAGGCCTGCGCATCAACCGAGTGGATGAAGACCTTGCAGTCCTGGAAACCGATCGAAGTAATTTTCTGGTGGATTTCCTAATTGATTAGGTCAGCAAATATTCGCGGGGTGGAACTTGCTAGATTCGATAGGAAAAAAGTGGAGGACGCGTGTAGACATACCTGTTGGCCGTAGCAAGGTTTGCACTCCTCACCCTCAGTACCATGCACAAAGGTAGAGGCCTTTGTGTAGAAGCAGTGCAGACGACTGGGCTCCTTGTTGACAAAGGTGTAGTATTGAGGCACAAACTGCCATCCGACTTCGGAGGGAACAACGTTTTGGTGGATAGTGGAGGGGGAGGATGTTGAAGAAGACATGCTGTGTGGGGTGAGCAGGATGTGTGGGACGAGGAGAAGAGGACTTACGGGAAGATTAAATGGAAAGTAAAAGAAAAAGCAGAGACTTGAGAGCTGTGTCGAGGTGGCCAACAAGCCTTATACAACCAAAAAATTAGGTACGCAATCACCCTCGGCAACTTCCGGTCACAGCGCTCATATATAACCTCCCTCTCCTCTCCGTCGCAGATAATAATGCCCAGCAATACCACCGTCCTCCTCCTGCTTTTTGTCCTCTTTGCTTTCTGTCTCTCTGAGCATGGCGTATATGCCTTTGGTGCAGGGAATATTCCTTCGTAGGCCATATCCACAAACAAGTCCACAATGACGTTGATCACAAACCCTAGATTCGCATATATGGAGGGCAAAGCCTTCCGCCATGGCGATATTGTTCGTTTTCTAGGCTAGTACAATGACTATCAGTCTGACTCTCGCAACAGGAAGATATTCTTGCCGATCTGATCAAACGCGGCGCGGGGGGCGGATTTGCCCTTGCCAGTATCCTCAGCAAAGGTCATAAATTCAATGGACTGGACATCAAACGGGTCTACTTTGGGTACTATATATTTATCACCTTGATTTCACTTGTGCTAATCGTGGTGATCAGAAACTGGCTGCGCGACTATAGCCAAGTATATGCATCATTAATTGACTTGACATGATCGCTGAACCTGACGCAGGCAGTTGATATCGCAGCACTCAAGAAAGTACAACATCAGGTTTGTCGTATCAGTGAGATATCATGGCTTCAATTAATCTTCCCGTTAGACTATCATCAATCTATGCATGGCTCTCGGCTTCCTTGTGCGTCATTCAAAACCAACATACTTACAGTCGCCAACTCATTAACTTAGGCTCATGGTTACGCAACCCATGAATTCGAAGTTACCCCTGAGCGTCTTGGTTGCTACCTTCCTGTACGAATCTCCCTTTTCTCAAAATTTCTTGTGCTGAGTCCTATTCAAGACGGAACACATTGATAATCCTAAAGGCTACAGTGAAGGGGAAGATCCCAGAAAGTACCACCCCGGCCTTCGTGGCCCAGTCGACGTTGGTGCTTTTGTACCTTTCTATATACATATAACTTACTCAAATCCTATGTTCATCAGCCTCGGGAACTTGAAATCGACCCCCGTACTGGCATGAAGAACTACATTGCTAATGGTTCGTCATTTCATTATTTAAACTCCACGCCTCATTCTCATTCTTCTCTCGCAATCAGAGAACGGGGGCTGGGACACATCAAAGGCCCTTGTTCGTCGTACCATTGAGAAATGTATTCACTTCGGTCGCCAGCATCGTTCTCAAGGCAGGAAGGAAGATGAATACGAAGCCTATCGGCTTCTTGGCCAAGCTGTAAGTTCTATATATTGCAACCCCAATTTATATTTGCTTAAAATTTGCTTTACAGCTACACACTGTCGAAGATTACCCTGCTCATTCCAATTTCTGTGAATTGGTACTCATTTCGATGGGATATAATCAAGTCTTTACCCACGTCGGCGATCAAGTACGCATACAGGCCCCGAATGGCAAATGGGTGGCTCCGATTGTTACTGGTAAGTATGGTTTTCAGGTATATACATCAATGTTAATGTCAATGTAAAAAGGTACTTTCGGATCAGATGACTTCACCCATTCCCTTCTCGGAGGTGAGCATCTTTAAACTATTCTACGGATTATTTGAACACATTCATATTGTCCAATCAGAGGCCAATGATCATCTGGTAAGCAAACCTTTGACGATAATATTCTCGTACTTAAGCCTTATGGTCTCAATTGTTTTGTCTAGAGTCAAGTGAGTAACAGATCAGAGGTTTGCATACTTACTTCGAGTTTAACCGTTTGGAAAGGCTTCGGTCACCGACCTCAACAAAGAGCTGGATCGCGCACGCTCCAAGTCGATTGAACAATCTACTCGTTCCGGACCTGGAGGCTCCCCTGTTGATCCTTCGTCTATTCTACGTCAAATGTTCAGCTCCATTCCAGGAGGTGAAGGGAACGAGATGAGTAGGGACATGGATGCAATCGATAGGATAAGAGCTGGCCCTGCCGCTGGCGGGAAGAAACCAGAAGAATTGAGTCCACAAGAATTACATGCTGTTCTTTGGCAGGTTCTGACATTCAGAGACTCTGGTATGCCTACGAATGTTCCGACTGCATGATATATTACCTCATCATCGACCTAGTCGTCAAAAAGATTTCCAAAACTATCGAAAAGATTCCTGGGCTAGGACCGCTGATTGAGAAGCTTATGGATTCAATTTCTGGTATGTTAGGTCTCTTTACCTTGCTATTGTGTTATAAACTAAGTTTCGCAACATAGTTTTTGTTTTCACAACTCTTGAACCTTTCCTCAAACCTCTTTTGAAAACTGCCACTACCACGTTGTCAAATGTTTCGGGTGAAGTGATCAACTCCCATGATCAATATGAGGTATTCAATGACCCTCGGGCAGTAAGATTTTTTTCTTCAATCTTCATACTTCCCTGATGCCTGATATTGGATTGTAGTCAGATCCAACGCATTCCTTCCTCAGTAAGGATCATTTTGTGAGTGGGTTTAAATTACATCCACACTTTAGTTGATGTATATTCGCAGAACTTGATCTTGAACGAGCCTGCAGGCCGCCTTGCCCGAGTCATCGTACAGCATTCGGTAAACCTCGTCGTGAAAGCCTGGGATAACACATCTGAGAACGTATATGCTGTGGCCGAAGAAATTACCCAGTGCATGTAAGTTTGTTTCCCGTCGTTTAAATTCTACCAACTTATTCTATATCAGGTTCCATCCTGACTTCCACAACCCAAATTCCCAAATTCAGCGTGAAATGCTTCAATGCATGAAACAATGGTTCGACGAACGTAGCAACAAGCAGTCTGTTCTCCAGCGTCTTACCAAAGAAGCTGTAAGAGACCATAAGAACACCCGTCTCGCTGGGGAAGGTGGTGCCGCCGCTTCCGAAGGCACATATGCTCAAGCTCAAGGCCACCAATTCCAACACACGTTAGCAGGATACGCGCAGAACGTTCCTGGGGCACAGGCTATCTTTAATGCAACAGGGTTTGCTAGTGATACAAAACCTCAGCGAGGGGAAGCCTCTTCCTTCTTTGGTGATAGCCCCCAATTTGGCGGAGGTGTTGGTGCATACTCACACTATGATCACAAAACAAGTACAGCACCACCAAGCACTTACGGTGCTACCTCTGGACTCCCACCTTCTCCGTATACTGATAACACCACGAGAGGTTATGCACCTACGTATATCAGCCCTCCAACTTCTGGTCCACCTTCATTCCCGGGTAACGCAACACGCTCATTCCCAGATAATGCAGCACCTTCATTTCCCGGTAGTGTCACGCCTTCATTCCCTGGGAACACAGCACCTTCGTTTCCTGGATTTCCAGGAGCACCGAACACTGGTGGTCCAACTCCGCCATATGGTGCACCTCCTGGCCCGCCATTCGGTTTCCCTGGTCACCGCGGAGATGGAAATAGTGAAGGGTTTGGATTCCCAGGTGCTGAACCTTTTGGTGGTGCACCTGGGTTCCATCCTAGTAATACTGGGCCAGGGTTCCCCTTCCTTCCCCGGGGGACCTAACAATAGTGGATATAATTCCAACCCACCTCAGTGGTAAAGGTGGAAAAATGCCAGGAATCAATAGAAATATCAGATCATATGTATGAAATATAGTTTAGACCCCTTTGATTGAATATAAATGTATATTTGAATTTCGTGTTCATTATGTTATATGCTAACTATACGTATTCCAAGGTTGAAAAAGAAAATTGAATGAAAGTGTGCGTATGAATTAAGATGTCCGTTTTTTTAAAGTGGGGATTAGTGGAGGATTCAGAGTAAAAAAAATATATGGAAGTACAAAAAAGGTAGAGTCCTTTATCTCAACTAGTGATGGTACAAGAAGTCAAAGGAATGGAAATGAACCCTAAAGCAAAGCAAAGGCGGCAACAGTGGAAGGGCATCAAGGTTCAAACAGAAGACGAAGAACGGAAGGGAATGTCCAGAAAAGAGAGGAAAGAATGTATGTGTTGTCAAGATTTGCGTTGGAAACAGGACTAGAAGGGTTATGAATAGTTGAGGCTAGCCTAACCTCAACTCCAGGAAGGCATGGATATATACTTATCGTATATACGTGGTTGTCGGACGGGGTTATAGTAAGGTTCTAGTCCCGATGATGGTGGCGTTGTGGGGGATCAACATGGGATGGGTGGGAAGAATTGGTATCTTTCCTTTTATTGTGTATGTGCGCATTCATTGTTTGGGGTACAGCTGCGGTGGGTAAGAATGCATTGTTATGAGGTGGGGAGGGGAAGTTGTTTAGTCCTCCTTGCGTCGGATGATGGTCATTAGACCTGGTTTACCAATGATGTGATCAATTGCCACAGGTTGAAGGCTGTCTCGCGAGGTAGATTGAATTGCTGAAGCCGAGTAGCGGATCTGTTTATACATGACATTGAGGATAGGGGTTAATGTAGGGAAGAGTAAGAAACGAACTTGGATTTTGTATGTACCACGTCGGTTCTTGGGTTCATCAATAACACACTTCCAACTAGAATAACACGTATTTGAATGGGTTGATTACTTGGGAACTAGTGGAAGAAATTCCTCACCTTTCGTCCATGAGCGCTGTAGCACCGACGTCATGCGCTTTGGCCAATAACGAACTCCTTGTGGCACGCAAGAGTTGTAGAACATTGACACCTCCATTTCCAGCACACACGAATGTGTCCTCGCGCACGATGGGCACTTTAAAATCGGGTGTTGTCTGGAATTGGGTTACGCGTGGATGGGAAATTGGAGTTTCTCCAGATTCACAGACGATTGTGTGTGGACTTTTGGTTTGACGTTCAAGATTACGAAGTTTGATGAAGATATTGGCGACGCCGGCGAACGTGAGGGAACTTGAGGTCGAGCGAGGTTCGGTGTTGGATTTTGTCTCGCTTGTGTTTGTGGTGGTTGGATAGAGTGGAGCTTTGCCTTTGCCTTTGGGAGAAGCAGAGGATCTGGTGCGGGTACGACTGAGGATGGACATGGTTGGGGTTGAGTTTGGGGGTTGAAGGGAAGAAGGTTGTTGAGGTGGAGGAATAACACGTATTTATGGGATCCTAAAAGGCGCTAATTCTGAATACATTGATGTAATGGTAGATCTGAAGCGAACAATCGAAAGACCCCCTTTTGACCACTTTCAATACCCCATCTCCGATGCCTTCCTCCGGCCGTTCAACTACTGTCCCCAACGGCGCCTTCAACACTCAAGTTGTAGAAGCTAGTATCCACTGTATTCTGCCTAGTCTGTTCAGTACTACGAGTTTGATAACCTATTCTGGCCCACTTCAGTCCTAGCTTCGAACGTTCTTTAAAAAAGAAATCACACGTGTATCAATGTATCATATCCTTGTTGATCAAACGAGATTCATGATTTAGCCCCTTCTTGATTATACCAGCTGTCTCAGCTTAGGCGAAACTCGGGTGAAACTTTAAATCTGATTAACAGAAGTTGGTTGTGAAGATGTAGATGTGCGTATACATTGCCCTGACATTGCCATCTCGACATTTGATATTGCATCAGCGAGTTAATGATCCCTCGTGTTTTGAAAAAGTCTTTTCTGTAACGCACGTTTTATTCTGACAATATATAATACATACGGCGGGCACGGGCCAGAACAAACAATATACATATTCACATCAGTACTCGCGCGTACTCGTCGTACCTGGTGGAGGAAACGCGGCGGTCCCTTTCCTAGTACACCGATATGGGTAGCATCGAAACGTATGACTCAAAATACAACCGCCCACTCGTGTCATAAGAATCATATATATCATGATTCTGGCGTTGCGATTGGTAGATATATTTTATGGTTGGTGACTCTCAGTGTTCCATGACAATCTATAACAATGGTTAACGTTGGATGGCGGTGGATAGACACCGGGACCAAGTTTCCCATTTGGGCTACGGCAACGGATCTCATCAGTAATTTTTGCCTCTGATTTTTTGACCCACCCCTCGAAGGTTCGGAGAGCCATCGATGATATAGACTCAAATCAACGCTACATCTTCAACCATACCATATCCACCAGTACGGATACTGATCACCAATGAACGTATACTACATACCTGGATCCTTGGCGAGTGTTATTCAAATGGTATTACATAAAATTGGAATTAGAAGTGCAAAAAGGATGGATACCTGGTACATTAATGGGGTGGGGTGTTTGCCTTGAGGTGCTGTAGAAACGGACCCTGAAATGAAAGAAGCCAGGAACTTATGAGAACATGAAGGATCCATGCTTGATGATTCCCTTTCCAGATCCCGAATGCCCTTCTCATTATTTACAGATTGTCTTCGCCTTAGTACACGCAGTATTATATATAGAACCATTGGTGTACAAATGTATAAACACCTGACTCTTTGCACCGGCGCAGGACGTCATTGCATTGTTAGATAATAGTACTCCAAAAGAAGTTGACTCCGACTGCTTATGTGGAATTTGAGAAGGGAGACCCTTACATATATTACCTTCAGTGGTCAATAAATGAAAAAAACAAATCGTCATTGTCTCCGGTAACAATATATTAGGGTTGAGGTACCTTGAGGTAGAACATTGGAGAGCGACTAGAACGGACACACGAAGGGTGCATTTTGGGTAATTCATTTCCAGTGACTCGGAGGAAGCCTGGTATTTTAGTACTAGCTCTTCACCCGAATTCCTGCTACTTAGGTTGACCATGGGGGTGTATAATAATATGATCCGTATTGTATAGACCCAGAGTACTGCAAATGTAACTGACCTACTGTACATCCTACTTAACGCACTTGGAGTATAACGACCCCCCTTCTGGCACGCTGACGGATAAAGAAATCCGATCTGAGATCCTATTTCAAGCACTGTGGGCGCTATTGTGATTCTGACAGCACTGGTGCTTTGCCAATCCTTTGCCAATCCTAGTGGTTTCCCGGATCGTTCTTGGCTAAGCGAAAGCTGCCTTGTGGTCCGTGAGTTTGATTGAACTTTCAAGCGCTATGCTATGCTAATTTTACCCGAGTCGAAACTTGGTGTTCGAGATATGGATATGTTATTAGAAGTTGAGTTTGGGCACGTATATTGGTACTTTTTAATGTCTCTACATAACATGAGCATTTGTTGCTGTACATAACATGTGAGATCTTGAGACGTAGTGGTTGTGCAAACAGCGCGGGATCGGCTTAGTAATATATCCACATCCTGATGGCGGCAATGCTACTGCTGCAATAACTTCTTTCTTTCTCTCCGTTTCAGCATTATATACTTAAGATTTCCCTGGGCTGACATGAAGAATCGGTAATTACTAATGAATTACTCTGCCAGTTGACGCACACCTATTCTGGGTTGTAGCCGTACCAAAGCCGTACAGAGCGCCAATTTCAGCGCTCAGAGGTGTCCCTGACGGCCATACCTACAAAGTGTTACTTGCATAGGCCAACAACCACTATCTCCCATGTCCAATATTTCAACGACGCAATTTCCAACGCTTCATTCTCCTGTCCATATCGAAAAAAATGCATATTCGTCATTGCTACATATGTTAGCGCAAGTTCTCTTTCTTGTATCATTCGTTCTACCCAGTTCAATCCCGACACCAATTCGACGCCTCTTGTTCTTCCCAATTGCAGGAATATTTTTGTACCTTGCATTCTTCACAACAACAGGCAGTATATCAGGCGATACAGTTCTTGGACCCATTCTGATCACCCAAGCAACTACTGTCCTTGATTTTGTACTATTACATGATACAAGGAAGGAGTTTAAACGCAAATGCGATACCAACGGGGACAAGCTAACATCTTCTGCTGATGGTGCTCCTGGAGAAACACTTAAACAACGTTTTGTTTGGGGTCTTTCTTTACTCGCTAATATGCGTGGTTATGGTTGGTCATGGGAACCATCACCTGGAATTCTTCCCCCACGTCCATTACCAGACATAACTCGTTCCGACTTCATCCAATCCCAACTGAAGAAAATTGTTCTAAATGCTGTAATTGCAGTCATCTCACATATTCTTAATACCGTCAACCCCGCTCTGCATCTTTCAGAAGGAATTCAAGGATCGAATGTATCTTGGGGTTGGAGAATGTTAGCCATTTTAGGGTTTGCTGCGGTTGCATATGCGCATATGAGCATTGCATATCAATTGTGTGCTGTGGTGACTGTTGCTACTGGTGTCTTGAAACCACAGGCATGGCCTGATTTTTTTGGGAAGATTGAGGATGCATGGTGTATTAATAGGTTTTGGGGGTGCGTGTTTCTTTCACTTGTTCATGATAAATTTCTTAGTTATTTTTATAGTCGATTCTGGCATCAACAACTGCGCGTAGTGAGTATTCTTAAAGACATGTTTTTTCTGCATGTTACTTATGGACGATCTCCTATCTGCAGTTAGTCTGCTCCATCAGCAATTTTTTGCTTCCTGAGAAAATGAAAGCGTCACTACCATCAGAATACTATTCATTTATCCGCCTAACGATCTGCTTCCTCCTATCAGGCATCATTCATAGTATGAGTGAATACATGCTGGTCAACCACCTTCCTCTCGAACCATTTTTATTCTTTGCCGTCCAACCTCTCGCTATAATATTTGAAAAAGTTGTTTTATTACGATGTTTCCACGATCCAAAGAATCCTACGAGATTTGAGAGGTTGTTGGGATATGTGTTTGTGTTGATGTGGTTTACGTGGGTTGGGCCGTTAATGATTAATCCGAAAATTAAAGCTGGAGCTCTTGGAGATGCGGAAAGTGCTCCTGCTTGGTTGAAGCATTTCTGATTTGGATGGGGAAATAGGATTGGGTTTATTGGTGATGATGGGAGAATTTGTCATTGGACATTTTATGGGGCTGTCATGTTCCTATCTATCGGTTAGTCCTTACAAACTGAGGTGTGCGATTGATGTTCGTGTAATTCTATAGAGATCGTTATTGAATTGTTCGTAACTTCATACATACGAAGTACCTACTCCGTATTAGTTCAGACTCAGAGCGTCGGAAACTCGTAAATATGGAGCACATACGTGTTGGGTTATGAATAAAAATAATAGAAGTCGAATGTGGGCCATTCACCCCATACTATCTACCCCAATACTCCGTACTAACTCCTACACTTAAACACAGTAGCTCTAAGGTAGAAGTCCGTCTTGCTTGAGAAGACGTAGTAGTAGCTCTTATACTGTGCTAATATTCCTCAACTACATATCACTTGCTTCCAAAAGTGTACTTAGATAATTTATAGTTTGTGATGTGACTATAAGCTTAAAAACTTGGCGTCATTTTCATTTCATTATTGTGACGTTCATGATCATGATGAAAGCCAGAATTGGTGACGAGGAGTCACCGAAAATGGACATCAGTCAGCGCTTCGGCATTGATGTCACCAAGATGGTTTTGTGATTCTGTATGGTAAGGCTGACGTCGTCAGGAGCGGCTGTATTAGAAGTGTCAAAAATACAAATACAACCCAAAAACAACGAGTGAAACCTGTCCCACCCTCCTCGCCGCTTTACATGGTGACGATTGATTATCATCAGTTATAGATTATAGAGAAACTAATGTTCTCTTGAATCACTATTCACAGTAGGACATCGAGAATGGTTGAGTTTGAGTCATTAATGAAATCAACGATCATCGATCATCGCCGACCAAGGTTATTTCTTTTGCATGATTGCAAAAATATGCAATGGTATGTGAAGCCCGCCCGCCCACCTCGCTTCACATGATTTCGGATGAAACTTCATTCACTGCGTGATTTGTTGGCTGCCGGCTGGCTAACGAGGAGTACAAATATAGATAATGTCGAATCTATACCATTCTCAGGAAGTATGCCAATTAAAAATAGGATTGTTATCCTAAAGACAAGCATCATAGTTTCCTTGCAACGAACATGTCAATTATCACAATCTAAATCAGTATCGTATCAGTAGTTCTATTAGGTACATTGTCGCTGCACTGTATGTATCTAAGGTCTTGGGAGAGATGGTAAAAATAGCATTGATAATAAATACGACAAGAACAACTGTGTCGTATTTGGACTATTTTTACTATCTCTCCCAAGACCTTAGATACATACAGTGCAGCGACAATGCATTTAAGAGCAGTACTGACACAATGCTGATATATCTTGTGGTAATTACCCATATCCATTACCATATTGATTATTAACGGGATGTGAATGGAAGTACGAGTATGCCCAAGCTTGAGCATATAATTTCGCCCATGGGTTTGAGTCTGGCATTGAGGGAGTTTCATCCCAATTCACATATCATTTTGACAGATGTGTCTGTCAAAGTGCAGGCGCTCGAATGTCTGCATCAAGGTGAAATGTCCACCAATGTTTAATATTTAATGATTGATGAAGCTGAAGTTCGATGCAACACATCGTAGCAGTGCTCCAACTCCATACCAGTTTCGGTTGGGTTTTGATGGATGTTATATCCATTCAAGTGCATCAACATAGTGTGATACAAAGTAAAAAACACATTATATATATAAAGTAAAGCCCGCCCACCCGCCTCGCTTTACGACAAGAGATTCCTTGATTGGTCCCGAATATCTGTGGTTGACCAAGAGTCGATATGTACGTTGCATCCATCAGGTATGGTGGCAGAGAGCCTCCGGAGAATGACAGTTTTGTCCAGAGTGCAAGAACAAACGTCGACCAAGTAACTTGCATGAGATAGTCACGGATATAACTCCGAGTTAAAAACACAAAGGCAACCGGGTTGGAACAACAGTGTCAAATGATACTGCGTGTAAAAAGACAATGTTTAAAGCCTGAAAGATATCAGCCATTGGCAACAGAAGTAGTCACTCGCCATGGATAGGAGGATAATCAGACATTCGTCGATGCGTGGATGTGGCTGCAGCAGAACGGTAGTCGACAAGGTGTGCGCATTCTTTAGCGAGGTTCATAGGAACTGCAAAATAGCAGTATTTGAGGGAGAAAATTTCCACTCATTGGTCTGGAAAGACCACTCCGTCAGGAGTATAGGCGCAGAGCTACTGGCCTAGAGAGCCACGATGGGTCTCGGGGCTTCGCAGTTATTAGCGACGTTGCTTGGTTCCTCTGTTGAGGGGCCCCTATATCAGAGGCGACATGAGGCACGTAGTGCTGATTCACATCCTGAGTTGCCCATACGGGACTCAGCTACCTGACGTGTATGTTCAGGTCCAAGAGCCAAAGAAACATTGGCCAAATAGCAAACATTTATATGTGACTTAATGATGGATGACTAAGCGAGCAATTCTTTCCCAAACACCACAACTGAGGCAAAAATGGTATGCACGATCTTTGGTTGTTTGGGATGCAAGTTACTCATATGAATGATCCTTTAGATTATCCCAGTGCGATGCTTCTCTTGCGGTAAAGTCATTGGTGATAAATGGAATGCCTATCTTCAGTTGTTGGCGACAGACATGAGCGAAGGGTGTGTTTTACTTTCCTAACCTCCCAATTCGTCGCGATTGGCTGAAGGAATGACTTATTGTACCGACTTTCAGAGATGCTCTTGATGAACTACAGCTTAAACGTTACTGTTGCAGACGTATGGTCTTAACTCACGTCGACCTTATTGAAAAGTTGCTCCATTACAATCGTACGCCGCCTTCACGCCCTACTCATAACCGAAGACTGACACTGTATCCGTTTTTTTTTAATAACTAAAAACAGCTATGGAGCGTTCCAAAGACAAGTCCACCTTCCTCTAAACAGCACTTCATGTTCACACCGCCTACTTCATATGCAATCAAACAAAACCGATCAAGTATGCCTACGCAAGTCCACCTGAACTCTTAGATATTACTCTGGAGGACGTTACACAAGGTTTTTTGAGTGGGACGCTTATCAGCTTCGTACCTTACCTCCCTACAATTTGTATCATTAACTTTTCACAATATCATTTATTTCACGATACAGGGTATACATCAAGAGCTACGGTCCTCATGAAAATTAATTATATGTCTAATACGAAGTCAAGAGACCACACTTCATTCAGGCAACCGACCAAGACCAGTAGCCCTTGCAGAAGCCGACGAGTCATTCGTGTGAAGCCTTGTCGACGACAGCGCAGAATCTCTAGACACAGGTCGTAAAGATTCCTGGGTACTTGGTCTTGAGACCGGTGATGGCCTTGTTATCAACTGCCTGTATCTTTCGTTCTGATTGGATGCATCAGAAGCAACACGAGCATATCTTGCGGCTGACGTTTCGGATTCGATAGGAGATGGATTCGAAGGGTTCGTTGATAACTCATTGTCCTCAGGAAGCAAGCCTAAACCAGTTGTCCTCCTGTTCGCGCCTGTGCCATTCATTTCGGAGTAGTAGTGAGAATGACCTGATGCTTTGGGCATGTCGACAGTAATTGGGAGATCAGTGGTTGATGGTGGGTCAAGATTACGACCTGAGACTAGATCGGGTCGAGTGAACTTGAAGAGAAGGACGTTAAAGAATCCAGAAAGGGAGAAAATGACGCTTGAGCATATAAGGGCCACCGGAGAGACGCCATGTCCACTAAAATCCAGCCAGCGGACGATGCTAACCGGAAGGACGCAGAGGATATAAACGGCTGGATAACTGCAATTACAGGGAAAAATCAAAGGATCAGCGTTGAATGCCTCTACCGTATGCATATCCACAGACACTTACAAGAGCATGAGTATTGCAACCTCTTTAGCCTCACTCTGATCATCATCTGCTTCATCTCCATCTAACCCTGCTTCTACTTTGTTGTTGCCCTTATTACTTCTCCTCAGGTGCTTCACATACCCCTCTACATCGATGATACCTCGCATGTCTAGTGCGATGATACCATATAGGATGAGCATAACAAATGCTGCAATCCACATCCAGAGATACTCAAAAACAATACGTTCAACTTTATATTCAGGACTGATCCAACACCCTAAGCGTACGTTAACTATCATTCTCACCCGAATAATGACAGGAAGGACTCACAGTATGTAGTGTCCCCATAGTAAGGTGGATTGGCCCCGTGGTGCATTGCGCTGCTGATAGCGACCATCAAGACGATGAATAAGACTACACCGAATAGCGCTACAAAGCTAATCTTTCTTGAGGCACGCCACCCGAATACGAGCATAAAGAAGGTGTCGAATGCGATATACTTGAAACAGCCGGTCAGTCTTATTTGTAGATACATTTTTTTGATGAAAATATGACCCACGAGAGACCTAGAGGTAAATAAAATTAGACCAAGAAATTTCCAGTGAAGAAGGGAAAATACATTAAGGCCACACCAACATCTCCGATTTGTTTCAAATGCCCTTGTGCTTCACATAGTGAACCTTCTGTGATAAACTATAGGTAGTCATTTTCCATCAATTCCACATTTACGCTCAATTCAGAGTTCAGAAAAAAATTGATACATACCCCATCAGATACCCATTTGATATTGAGTAGACCGCCAAGTGCCTGTATCAACTCTGCGAACATCAGGCCTACAAACCCCCATGAGTCTGTGGCGTCAATAGGTGGTAATTCAATGGTTGAGTTGAGCTTCTTGATCGCTTGACGAGCCCGGTACTTCTTAATTAACTTGTTCTATATATATGACCACGTAAGCTACTATCTTCAGTCCTGTGAGGAACTGCACTTGCGCCTGTGTAACAGAGTACGATTGTGACAACTAGTGCCGATAATCTTGAGTAGGGAAGGAGTTAGGATTCCTGAACACTGCCTGCATATAGACTATACTCACGCGGCTGCTTCAACTGATATGAAGATACCTAGTCGTGTACCGAAAGAAAATTGATTTTCATGAGAGGTCATGGTGGGGGAGACCTTGGGTTGGGAAATGACAGTTGCGCATTATAAGCCTCTCATGACCGTGATTCCTTTTCAGGATCCCATTGGAGAGGGAACAGGAATTAAAGCGTCCCTTCCGTTGTTGTTGGATCATGGTCTACTGCCAGATATCAACATAGCCTTCAAGGTGTTGAACATGTCCTTTGTAAATCAGTGGCATATCAGGATCTATAAGTAGAATGTGTACCTTTCCTCCGTTTATATCAATTCGGTTTCCTTAGAGAGAATAATATGGGGTTAAAGCTGGTTAAAGGAAGGCTATGTAAATCAACCACAATGTTCAAACGTTCAAGCACGTTCAAGCACGTTCAAGCACTGCTTTACCAAAGATCACATGCAGCCCTGACGTCAAAGACCCTCCAAATACATATTGTTATTATACCGCCAAACTCCTGCTCCGAAGGCATCCGAGCACGACCTGTTGAACAGCATTGAGGGAACTGCAGTCACACCAGTATACCAAGGTAATGGAAGCGTTCCACCACAAAGAGTATGAGATAACGCATGTATCCGCATAACGTCAAACAGAGGAGGCTATCATCAGCGCTGATCAAGGAGACACCTGGAGACACCGCCCCTGATGTATGTATTCACTACTGTTCCGGAACTTGAATGGTGAGGATTATTTGCTCTTATAGAGTTAAGGTAATGAGAAAATAAACAAGGAAGAAAAATAACAAGACAGGACTGAGGGATAAATATTAATTGACTATCACAACCTCACTCCAGTTTACAGTGTTAGTGTTGGATAAAGAATGTCAGGGTACTGCCTGGTACTGCAGCCCAGTCTCCGCCAAGACTCTCGCGTGACCGGTTGAAACAAATTGAACATTGCAGGAACGTTGATCGCATGCTTGCAAGTTGCCAGAATAAACAGTGAGCATGAACTGGATCCCTCATGTATATATAGTACATCAGTACACATATACAAACCCTCAGCAATTTACAATTTCCTAAGAAAACTATCACTCTCCAATTCTGTGGCCGGGAGAATGTCACACAGGCTATAGCAAAAATCTCCATCATTCAGGGTGATCATCGTTCAAACTTCTCAAATGTTTCATAGTCTGGGGCCCTGCAAGGCGACAACACGTATATAATACTCGTGCCTCCTGGAAACTGGCGTTCTTGAAAAAAGGCCAACCATGTCCTCCCAACAGGTGTATACACCAGTGGCAATCCATTCGTTCCCTGATGATTCCTCTTACCATGGTGGGCTTCCCAATGCAAAAGATATTTACGCCCACACCCACACCACAAAAGACTAGAAAGGGGTGAGTCTTACATCGATCTTCTATATATAGTACGATATGCTTCATGCTCATGTATTTTACTTGTACAGCGGGTTCTTCGCTGCTATTGGGTCCCTCGGTTCTATTGGCCGTTAATGGTAATCCTTGGTCAAACTGCATTCTTAATCCTTGGGTGGACATTTTTCATCGTGACGGGTTCACGGCCAGTTCCATTCGATGATTGGCGGGCCACCAATCTGCGCGACGCGACACAGGGGATTACCATGATTGTGACATTTATTGCCACTCTAATTTCTACTGCAACAGGATTGTGCGTTAGCCTCATGGCCCTGGTAATTGACGTGACGTATACTAATCTTGAGACTATAGCTTGTTCTCTCATGCAGTCCGCCATGCCTTGACAGTTGTTTTATCAAGCCCTACCAACAAGACTTCTTATTCGTCGTATCGAACGCCATTAAAATCTCCAAGAAGTCTTTGATCAAGGGCTTTGTTCGATTCAAATGGACGTTGCTTGGATTTATTATGTTCATGGTCCATCGCTTCCAAACCGCATCGTGAGCGCAGCATGTTTTTATCGTGTAAAGTCAACTAATTTGGTCCCGCTTGTTAGATGGAACACACTCCTAACACCTAGACGTATTGAACTCGCCACACAAATGTCTGGATTTGAGCTTGACTTCACTAATCCGGATCTTCTTGCTGCCTTAGACTCGCAACTTGTAAATTTCTTCACCCAAGTTGCCCCTGGTGAGTATACAACTCTGACACAAACCATTTCATCATTAAACCCCTCCTTTAGACTTAAGAGTGAATACCATATCCCAAGTAATTTCAAGTGGTGTGGCAGCGGCCAATGCAGAACTCGGAAGACCTTCTCTATTGAGCTTCGATAGCTACTCTTACATTGGGCGTGGAACTCGTATGTTTCAAGTTCAATTCACAATCCCCTCAGCTGAAGGTTTTCTGCAGATGGGATTATGCCTGCCAATTACATTCCTCTGGAAAGCACCATTCCATTATCGACAACCAGTAATACAACTTATCCTGCCAACACCCGCCTGCCAAAATTGAAGTTCGACCCGGAAGGATACCCGCACCGCTATATCATGGGTCAACAAGGGATTTCAGCGAATATCATATGTGAAACGAAGGCGCCGCAGTCCGGTTTCAACCTCTCGATTGTAGATGAACCGTTGCCTAGCTCACAAAATCTCAACGCCTCATTTGTAAGGAGTAGCTTACGATGCCCTGGGTCCGAGACAACAACTGAATACCGTGAGTTATCAATTTAATTGCTCTGGGCATGCTGCTAAATGTCACTTTAGTTCCTGTTTTGGTAACAGGCGGAAACTACCTGTTCGCCACGCCCTGTTTCATCACAGAGGCTCAGAGTACACCAGAAAGTCTCCGACGAGGCTACTTCGGTATGTACCCATGTCAAAGTTCTGCTCAACACTCATCTCAAGCGCTTACGTCTCCTTCCCCAAGAGCTCGTAATTCAAGGGGGCGGGATATACCGGTCGGAAATTCCAACTGTTTGCACAGTGAGACCACTTGTAACCACTCTCAATGTGGAGTACAACGAGAATTCTTTGTTCAGCTCACTGTCGTCCCAATCGGATGAATATCCAAATTATATCAATGCAACATCCCCTTTTACTTCAGTCGAAGTAGCAGACTTAGGATTCTATCCTGTTGCCGTTATAGAACGAGCGTTCATAGCCGCTCAGAGTATGACCGGAAACGTTATTGGGAACTCTATGACGACATTGGGCAATGCCAATATGACTGAGAATGAACTCAATGTCATCCTGGTTTGTGTCGTCGTTTGTTGGATTTTCTTCAGCTACTCATTTTCCTGTCACAGGCCAACTTCCTCAGTGGAATGTTTGAGTTCAGTGGAACGGTCAGTCATTAAAAATCACGACAGCTCATAAAGATTGCTCAAACCTGCCAATAGCTTATGCGCTCTTCCTTGACTTCAAGCGACAGTTTTCTCCGCACCGCAGATACAAATGAAATTCCTCCATCCATGACAAGATCGACGAATGGAACATTCTATGTCCAGACACTAGGCTGGCACTTGGGTCGGAATGTATCGCCTGCAACCATGATTTCACCCTCGATAATTCTCCTCGGGTCTATCTTTTGCGTGCTTTATGCATTGGCAAAAGGAAGTAGTGATGATGATGATGTTGACTTCCAGTCACATTTCGATGCTGGGGATATCTTACAAGTTATCGCTGCAACTGCGAATGGTGATTTAAGGACAGCTCCTCTCGCTGCTTTCGATGAAAAGTCTGCTATCCCGGCTACTTCTATTAATGTGCGTTTGCGGGCAACGGCGGGTGGAGACAAAGTTGGCCTGTTTACTGCATAATGGACAATTCTCAAGGCATACCATTCACATCGGAATCTTGATACATAGTGTATTTCTTGTCTGATATATCACATTTCTCGGTTTGATCCATAGTACCATCCATTTAATACGGACAATGTACATAGCTTATGGACTCTTCATGTCCCAAAAATAGTACAATGATTATATTGAACAAATGGCTGACGCGAACCCTTCACTTTACTACTTACTGAAGTCACTATTCCACGTACGTCCACGTTGACATCAAATCCGAATATATGCACAGAATTCTCTTATAAAGTCCCATTCCATATTCTTTACAATACTGCTAGTGTTATGGATATCATCAACAGCTTCGGAGCTACCGAAAGGGCTATCATCGACAATTTGCATGATATTTTACAATCATTTAGTACGTTGTCTTCTGCCAGTATCGCAGTTGCCCACACGGTCAAGGTCATATATATATATATATGTATATTTAATATTTACCAGGTTTTCTACGGAGAACTATAAAGTCTTGTTCCTTGGAATCGGAAATAGTGGAAATTCGGTATGTCACTTTATTTGGTACCCCGTCTGCGGACTCAAGGGCAGCAGCTCCGAAGTCACTTCTGTCTAGGCTAATGCATCCGAATGAACCGCTGGATCAGAATATTCCATATACATATCATCCGAGTGAGTCTAGAGTGTTGTGTTGAAGTTTGACTGATAATTCTATGACTATTTAGGATCCGAAGATATCACATATGAGAATCTCAATTTCGTGATATTTGATCTAGGTAGTCACCCCCTTCAAGTACAGTATATTCAAAGTTTTACAATAAAAGGAAAAAACTCTTACGCGTTGTTTTCTTTGTGTTTTGTTCTCTTTAGCGCGGCGTATGTGGAAGGATTATTTCGAGGCCACTGATGCTATTGTCTATACTTTGGATGCCTCTGCTAGTACTCAAGAGATGCAAGAAGCCAAGCAAGACCTCGATTACATTTTCTCTTTTCTTGCTCCCACTGTTCCTGTGTTGATTTTTGGTAACAAAATCGACGCGCCAAATGCTATAAGCGAGGAAGCACTACGAAGAATATTGGGGCTCGGAAATACTACAGGAAAGGTAAGTTGAGCAGCATCCAAAGGCCGTGCCTTCCTTGAAATATTAATCTCATCAAGTCGGACTTAACATACATTATAGGGCTTAGTTACACTCAGCGAAGCAACTCGACCCATCGAAGTCTTCATGTGTTCCGTCCTAAAGGGACAGGGATATCAGGAAGGTGTGTAGTAATCTTGCTTTAGCGGAATTAAACGCAAGGCTGACAAGTACCCTGTTTCATGTCTCATGCTAGGTTTCCATTGGCTTTCCAAACATATGCAAAATTAAGCAGTACTCTTCCCCTTAGCCCTAAATGTATTATGCTATGTAAATGCAGTAATACTAGCATTATAACCCGATGTACCAGGAAAACTTGCCAATTATTCTTAGTGCTTCAGCCGATGGTAAATTCCAGTCTATTCTACTTAGAAGTTTCAAAATCTAGCCTCTAAGAAGTACAGGTTATCGGACATCGCTACATCATTCGATCAAACCATAAGTCACAGGCTACCCGTGAAATCAGTGACACATTAATGATCTGAGTAGTAAACAATCAGTGCAAGTCATAATGATGCGCAATGTATCATTTTCTAAATAAATCGAACACCACCGGGAATCCGCATACACACATTAACCATTATGTGCAAGTTAATTCTCCTAACAGTATGACCATCCGGATATCTGTATCACGGGCAGCAGCGATTTCGTCTCGTTTCACAATGATACACACCACTGTACAGAAATCGTCGATCGGTCACAAAAATAGAATTATACATCTATGATGTAATATGATGTCACTGATTCAAATTTCAAACGTTCACCATTGTACCGCTTCTAATTGTTGCTCTCTTGACGTTAAGTGTGTATCAAGGAGACCAGGCTCAACGGTAACACGGAAAATCAATAGCCATACATATTGGATGTCGACTGAATGGAGCGGACTTTTTTTTTATCTATATAAAGTACAATAGACTCCCCTAACCTACTCCAGCGCAAAGCGAGACTACAACAAATGGAGATTGTTGTGATGTATAATAATTCAATAGATTATGGGGAATTGCTGTTACAAAGGCGGTGGTGGCGGGAATGCTGTTAGTAGTTTTGATTTAAAAATATAGTTGTTGTAGGTTGTAGGGTTACTGCGGTTTGCGGTGTTAAACAAAATTTGCAAGTACCGACATACCGATCGATGTATATTGAAAATTATTATTTAGATCTTGAAACGTTTTTCATGTTCTATACTATAGTTCTTCAAAACGGGAGTAGTTTTCTTTTATCATATACATCATCTACCATTGATCAAATGTGAGATTACGCCTCTGAAATTGAGCCTCTTCGAGGTTTTTGTCATAATTAACAGTGGGACTTCGCCGCCACATGAATATACGTAATTAATGGTGCTGGGGGGTTAACTTTGGGTTTACTAGTCGGGAAACGGATCAAACCCTGATTCCCGCTAATAACTTTTCCGAAGCGAAGGCCCCTATCCTCCCCTATCTCTCTGAAGAGTTTCAGACTTGTGACGACTGTAAATCCATATATTTATAATTTCATAGTCTTCTCGTTTATGTTTCATACCAATGGAATTCTCCTGGGATCAGAGAACATTGTACTAAAATACAGTCATATTGACTGAACGTGATCATTTTCAAGGCCGTTTGCGTTTGGCGGGGCTGGCCGTGCCAATTTCAACGACAACAACAACAACAACAATAAGGGGTAAGAGTACATACAATAAAAGAATATCTCAATGGTGACGGGTAATTCTAATGTTTTGAATAGACCCAGAGAATATATCTGTGTAAGCGAAACAAACCCAGAATCTCCTTTACACAGAGAACTGATTACATATGAACTTCCCCATTTGAAGATCACCATTCAATTTGATCGACTTTAATTCAATGTCGCCATCGTTTTTCAGGAGAACACCGCCATCCTAAAAATATCCATCAAAAGATCAAATAAACTTCCCGATAGAAACAGTGCGATAGGATTGTAGCCCATTCAGAGAATGGAGAGCGTGTAGCTCTGAAATGCCGTGTAGAACACTTGTGAACACGCCATGAGCAATAGGAGAAAATGAGACGTAGATGCGTCAGATTTGTACAGGTACAAAGGAAAAAAAAAGGAGCAATAGATTGGAGAAGGGATGAATGGGGAAGATAGCATGCAGACGAGCTGTCGATGCTCTGAAGCCCAGCCACATTAAGAGAGAAGACCAACACTTATCTTGGTCTTCTCAATGTCAGGATCAAGGTATTATCTAGTTCCAGATTCGCATGTAAACCAGCGAACAAGAAATGGTGGCTGAGAAGGTCTACCATCTTCATTGGTTCGCTTTGAGCAAGGTGCTGAGACACTGGGGAAGAAGCAATGATGGCCCGCCGTGTTTCAAATGCCTCCTGAATGCGTTTTTGTTGTTTATCAGGTAGGACATTGAATTCGGAGCTCGGGATGGGTGTTTGAAGATGATTATAGATGGTTTCGAGAACGTCTCTAATCGTCACCGTGCGCATTTGAGTTGATACCGAGGAAGGCGATACAGGCGACGCTGGCAACGGGACCAAATGTGGGGAGCTACTACTGGAAGATGGAGGAGTTGGTATTTGTTTTGGTGTGACAACCACATCCCAAGGTTCAGGATATTCGCAAATAATGTGGAGGAAATCAACAGGTTGAATGGTAGCTTGCGCTGCCCATACGTCTCGACCCAAACGCTCTTCGAGTCGGTGCACGTAATGTGCAGAATCGGCAGGATGTTCGCGGAGGTCCCATAAAATATAGGCATTTATACCTTCTTTGACAGGATGTTGGGTAGATTCGATAAGATGGTGGGGCTTGAGCTGAGTACGAGAGGTGCTGGGGACGGAGGGCATTGTAGAGAATCGGACAATATGCAGCTGTACATACATATCTTTGGCTTTTATACACAAGCGGGTTCTGAGAGCTGTTGAACAAGTAATTATAATTTCCGCCAATGGTAGCACGAGGCTATCAGAATCCACCAGCAGACGGGGTTGAGCTTGCGTGTTCTGGGGTCCGAATTCGAATGACGGAAGTATCTCAGTTGTTCAATTTGGGGTCCGGAGTTTGGGAAGAAAAGCCAATCAGATAGACATGAGGCCTGAGCCTTGAGAAAGTACACGAGCCGAGAGCCCAGAGACTGAATGATACTCGGAGAAAGGCGTGAGGGGTGCACCGCCCCAAGGCAGCGTCGTGAATGTAGTTTTACAATGAGTAATGTGCAGAATGGGTGTTTCATGGAATGGTGGGGCTCCATATAGTCGGACGCGATGCGGTGATGTTGCTCTGAATGATTCACAAACAATCATAGCCAGTACGGGTTTTCCTAATATAGCTCTCTCCCAAACGCCCATGGCCCACGAACGACACAAGGCGGCGCTGCCGGTCATCCCAGACCTTCGATTCGAATATGCTTATCTGCGTAGTGTTCGTCCATATGTCACCATAGAACGTCCAGAAGAATCATACTCCACTCTCGACAACACAGAGAAAGACGACTCGACGACGTCCGCCGTTCTCCCGTCATCCCAGGAAGCTGTACATGTGCAGTGGAATAATGTTCTTTGGGTAACAACCCGGGAGCAGGTCCTTATGCCCTTTCTGCAAGGAGCCCTATGGTAACCAGTCTTTGCAGCCTATGTATGGGTAGTTCTTGACGGCTTCTACCAGGGCGATCGCAAGTTATTTCCTAACCCCCTATTCCGCTCAGTTGGGCTCTAAACTCGGTCGTCTTGTCCATTCCAAGATGCCTTCCAAGGAAGGAATGGGCGCAGGATGGCTGCGGAAATGGGTTAAAGCATTGGGTTTAACCCCGGTTCGGTCGGATGTGAGCAAGCGCTGAAATATTAAACTACACCGCTTCGTCAGTCCTAGTTTACAAAGGCCAGTTTCTCTGCTTAGAATACAAGTTGAATATTCAGGGATACAAAGTGGTTTTGGTGATAGTTAGTAGGCACTATGGTTATCTTTATCACAGTTCTCAAGTTTAAGTTAAAAACACTAGAAGGATTACATTCTGACCTCTAACCACTCGTTCACCCACATATAGCGTGAAAATGCGACATATAACCATCGGAACCATACCAGTTGGCTTGCGTGCATTCGCATTGCGGATAATGCTTGGATATACTCTCGCATTCCAGACACATACACCGGCATTCCTCGTGCATTCCAGTCCAGGTCATGTCTTGATAATGGTAAGCCAGTACTCAATGCAGTTTCTGTTTCCGTGAACCGAATGAGGAGATTAAAGATACGACCCAGAAACAAATCAAACTTGGCCAGAACTGGGGCAAAGATGCTTGTAAACTTGGCAAAGAGAGGAACAGAGACGAGGGTGAAGAGTCGAGGCTGGCTGCGACCTTCCTTATGAAAAGATTGAATCATGAAAATGACACCCTGGGGTAAAGATTTGTGGTTTGGATGAGAGGAAATGCCTTCATAGTCAAAGGTTAAAATCTGGAACATGTTCCAGTCTGAATGTAAATGAGCAAAGGGATGGCACAACTTACGGTATTGATTTTATTTTCAATGATATAAGGTCGTGTGGCTTCAGCAATTATACGGGCCTGCCAAGCAGCAGTAAAGTTGTCCTGAAGATCACTAATTGTAGTATGGTTAGACTAGATCTACGACACCAATTTATCATACGCGTACGGATGATCAACAACCCAACGTCGTTCTTGTGCAACGCCAAGGACATCCAGGCTTTGCCCGAGTTCCTTGACGCGCTCTTCTCCAAGGCCGTCTGCATTACCGGTTGACAAACATAAAGAAAAGAGTTCAGGTGAATGTTCTGCATCTCTTAGTCCAAGTATTGTAGGAGCAAAGAACATGGCCTCGTCGTCTGGGTGGGCGGTGAGCAAGAGTACTCGCAGGTGGCCATGTGCTTCCAAAGTGCCGGTGTGGAGAGGGCTGTAGAGCAAGGCGAGGAGAACAGCAGATATGAGGAGGATGGTTGAGGGCAACATTGATTATGTCATACCATTAATTTACATAAACAGCTCCATCCACTGTCTTTCCTTACCCCCATGTTCATCTCCGGTTCTGGTACACGAAGCTCTCCAATATCTATACAAGACGACTCCGAGGACGAGGTCTTTAACGAACTGACAGGAACACTTTCGTCCGACGATGAGCAAGTCATAGTCTATCCGGTTCCTCATCAAGGCACATATTTTGCAAAGCTTTCAAAACGCCACCTATCCCAAGAGGAAGCTCGCGGCCTAGAGCAATATCGAGAATGTGCGCACGTTTACATGAATAAAAGTCGCCACAACTCAACTGAAGTTCATTCCGGACAGCACTCGAACAAGAGGTCAAGAAGCGTAAAAGAACAGATAGCTCATACGCGGTGTATGGTGAACCTCTCGTTATCGATTTGACCGGTCAACAATCTTCTGGTTCTACTGGAAACGACAATGTCAACGCAGACTTAACCGATAAGCGAAGCAGAAAGCGTCGTAGAAAATCTGAGACAACCCTGAGCGATCACGGAAGAAGTCTATCGAGTCTATTCAAAATAACCCTCCTGGAGAAGGTTTGTCTTATGTGATAAAAGGTGGTAAAAAACTACGTGCAAATCCCTCCAAATTGACTGCGCAATCAACATCTGGCAATGAACAAGTTACGCTCAGCTCTAGCGGCGAATCTTCCCCGCGTCCGGGAGGCCCATCAACTGTTTCTTTTCTTCCAGATATGACAGGATGTGTTTCTCAACATGTCAGCACACCTTGGCCTCAGCTGGTATCGCCATCTGAATCTTATTTTCACTCTGGGGTCTTGCAGCAATCGATGTTTCCAACACCAATGTTTCCGTCACTCCCACATCCCGACTTGGCCCTGCCTATGTTGGTTAACATGGCTATGGGTCTTGAAAACATGGCGTACATGCAACAGTCATCTCCATACATGCCACTGGCAACCACCTCCAATATACATCCATCTATGTCTTCGCTTCCACTCAAGCCTATCAATACGTCTTACGCTACTCTTCCTTTACGGCCCAATAATCCTCAATCACACTATACGCATGTTACAACCCCAAATCTCCCATCAAACCCCAAACTTCAGTTTGTTACGAAAATCAAGCGCAAACCAGCTCCTATAGGCAACTCTAACAATGTCAACAAACATGGTTTCTTCGATTTACCTCCTCCAGACCCACAGCAACCCAATGCACCCAACGATGCCACGCCCCCACCCGTAAACCAAACCCTTGTTATGGAACAGATTCCACGACCTATGCGCCAGGCATCATGGGTTAAGGAATGGGCTGTTTCGGTTTGTGGCCAAGCTCCTACGCATGTGCTAATACTCGATAAGCAAGCGAAGGCATTGATTGAATTCGCTAATCCTGAATTAGCAGTAACAGCTTGGAAGAGTAAGAGGTTGGGTACGAATGAGGATGGCGAGATGATTCAAGGTGATGCTGCGTTGTATAATGTTAGAGTTTATTGGTATAATCCAACCGTAGAGGAAAGATTGAAGAAGAAGAAAGATAAACTTGAAAAGAAGAAGCAAATTTTGGAAATGCAACAAAAGACGGAGTTAATGAATAAGGTGGAGGAGGAGAAAGAGAGAAAAAAGAAATTCAAAAAGTGAAGGAGGATGAGAAGGTGACTATTCCAAAAGGGAATGTTGAGCCACCTGCATCAACGTCAGCCGCATTGCCACATGTGGAGCATATTCCGACTATGTCTCCGCTGAGGGTGGATATTGAAGCAATTCATGAAGTAAGAGAGGTTGAGGTTGAGGCAGTTGATCAGAAACTGGAAGAGGGAGAGATTTTTGATGTTGTTAGGGAGAATCACAATCATATAAGTGATAATGCGTCGTTGGAGCCCGGGGAGTTTGACAGGTTTGAAGAGGAAGAACATAGACGCTGTTTGGCACTTAAGGAACAGCAAGAAGAGAGAAAACGGCAGAAAAAGGAGCAGGAGAGGGAAAAAGAGCGGAGGCAGGTGGCAGAAGCACAATACAAGAGGGAGCAACAGGTGCCCATAGTGGAGAAAGAGCATCAGGCGGGCTTGACCGACAACGAGCTGAACTGTTGGAACAACGTAGACAAAGGGTTGGAGGCCATGAGAAACTTGAAAAGAATAGTAAGGAACTGCAAGTGCAAGCCGATATAGACCGGGTGAGGAAGGAATGGAATCTTAGGGGACGTTTGGAACATGAAGAACGAGATCAGAGGGAGAGGGAGTTAAAGAAGCAGGTGTTGAGAGAAAGAGAACGCATATCGACATCTCTGCCGGCTACTCAACGAGAGACTTTAATGAGAGTTGCGACGGAACAGAAGCAGCAACAATCACCCCCTGTCTTTCATGGAATACCTACGGGACCCCGACTTACATCCACATCAAATATTGCCGGCCCTTCGACGGGACCTCCTTCATCTATTTCTAGGACCATTCCCACAGGCCCGAGAAAGGCTGCGAGTTCGACTATTCAATCTCAACCACAAGACGGAAATAAAATTACGTCCACACCGACGCCATCTCCTTCCCAGTATAATGCTACCCTGCCTCCTAAACCGATTTTACAAATCAGCTTACCTCCCAGACCTTCTATGGGGGCTGGCGATAATTCTACCATATCTCCGCTTCAATCATTGTCACAAAAACTGGTTGCTCGTCCTACATCGAACATATTATCTGCCAGAAATGACATGAATATGGATGTAACCTCGAACTCTCATCCCTCTTCCGCAACTGTCATCGCGGAGGCTACAGCAGCAGCATCTGGTCCAAACTCTTGTGCCCAGGGTTCAATATCGAGTCCTGAAGAAGCGAGTCCCTATTGCTCCGAAGGCGATGCTGTGTGCACTTGAACATTCACCCCTTTTGGGCCAGGCGGTCAAACAGTCTTTGGTAGAAGTGAAGGGCAAGGAGGTTGAACGAGCTAGCCCATCTCAGGCGACAACTCGGGAGAACACCTCCACTACTGGTTTATCCACCGCTAGACAGCAAGGACAATCTAGTGTGGTGGTACAGGAAACGAAGAAAGGAAACCTTGACAAGCAGCAATTTACTCCTGTTTCTTCTTTGACCAAGGAGGACGTCAATTTATCAGATGCAGCAGTTAGTCTGATCAAAGAGGCTCTGGGTTCGGTGAATCTTTCGTCCAACGACAAACCTCAGAAAGAAGAAGTGGGATCAAGTTCGAGTAGTACCAAGGCTTCTGTGGGACCATCACGGAAGGCCGCAAAGAAAGTGGCACTGGCCGAGAAACAGAAATTGTTGGAACGAGAAATTCAAGTCACGAAAGAACTAATGCAACAGATGACCCGCACGCAGACAAGGCAAGATAAGGAAAGAATTATGACCCTTTTGAGGGAGAAGAGTCGGTGCGTGCCCTATTGTTTAAGCTTCACGAGGCAGGGTGTAATTGCTAAATTGCTATTATTATTTTGCCTTCATCTATTTTCCTTCACTCCGTTATGCGTTGCTATGGAATTGCAATTTACTGACGTGACGATCAACTGCGACTTGCTTGTTTGGGGGATCTGTTAACTCTTTTAAAGTTTCATGGATCAAGTTTCGAATAGCATCAGAGGTGAATCTCTGATTACGTCGGGCAGCTCAGGGAAACAGGTGAAAGCATCTTCAAGGTGGACCCGAATGCGTTGGCCGGAAAGCAAAGACGATGCCGGAGTAGCGGATCAAAAGATACTCGACGTCGAAGTCAAGTCCTCGATTTATATTATCACACCATTTTGTAAAGGGAGCTATCGACTTTCTTCAGTTTCTCTGACATATCTCAATGACATACTAGGAAGGATGCGACACATGCTCCTCTCCTATGATTTTTTCGTGAGTGATTCACCCTTCAACATTCACATCCCATTATCAGAGAGCTGACAATCCAAATTCTAGATAATTGCTACCTGACCATACTAGCCATGATCGTCCGCGGAGTTCGAGACTAAAAACTAACGAGTTTCACAACGTTAACTAACGACCCACCTAGTGAGACCAAACTCCGACCACAGAACGAACTTGGGTCCTTGATGGGTGTTGTGTTATTAATGCTGCCGGGTGTTCTTTTGGGTGCTACTGATGATTTAAGAGGCACATCAGATGATGACCGATCCTAGTAACAAAAGTACAAAAGTGTTGGTTCTTGTGAGGTCCTGTGATGGGGCAACTTGAGACCAGTTACTTGGTTTTCGTTGACATTCTTATCCTTATTGTTATCATTACGGTTGTTCACGAATTCCCTACAGGTACAATAGTATACATAACTCTGTGTTTCTTTTATCGAAGTGACTTGCCTGGCCGCGCTATTGTACCTCTTTCAACTTTGTCTTGGTGTTAGTGCGCTGATGCACGAATGCCAAGAGAAGTTATAAGCAAATGAGGTCAGAATCCGACCCTGCTAAAATCGATTTAGCTTGGAGAATGAATAAATATTCTCGGGTCATCTGCACTTTTAATGATTTTGGATGACTGAAAAAGTCAGGAACACAGGATAATGAGTTAAAATAGAAGGCTGTGTGCATCAAGGCTCTATCTGTGCTTAGTCATCTCTCCGCGTGACATCCACAGGTTACAAAAGTCAGCGCAAACAAACGATTCAGGCCTTTACCCTTCACCACCACCAGGTTGTTACCTGACCACACTTCCTCCATCCGCTAAGCAGGTAAGCACTTCTATGATACCTATTGGAATTGTAATACTGACGCTCACTCGCCTTTATCGCCTTGGCATCGCATCGCCATCTATTACACTCCTCTCCATCGCATATGATCTCGTGCGATCTTAACCCTGCCGCAGTTCTTGCATATCGTTTCATATGGCTCTCAAGCGCATTAACAAGGTATGCACGATTGAGACCGACTACGTTGCTTTCTGGCATCTAGGTAGAGTCGGCGCTTATACGATTCGGGGCTAACATGATACCAATTATGACAGGAATTGGTGGATCTTGGCCGTGACCCACCGTCCTCCTGCAGCGCCGGACCTACCGGTGATAACATGTTTCAATGGCAAGCTACGATAATGGGTCCAGTGAGTGTACTCGACGACGTTGAAAGTTCAACAGTATCTAACCTATTCTAGGGTGATTCACCTTACGCCGGGGGTGTTTTCTTCCTCTCTATTACCTTCCCGACCGATTACCCCTTCAAGCCTCCCAAAGTCAGCTTCACCACAAAGATCTATCACCCTAATATCAATGCCAATGGCTCGATCTGCTTGGACATCCTGAGAGACCAGTGGTCACCAGCGTTGACTATCTCAAAGGGTCAGTTGTTGACGTCATTACCTTCTATACGTTCGCTTATCGTCATGATGGTTTACCTAGTCCTCCTCTCGATTTGCTCAATGTTGACTGATCCCAATCCTGATGATCCGTTGGTCCCCGATATTGCACATCTTTACAAGTCAGATCGTGCACGCTACGAAGCAACAGCCCGAGAATGGACAAGGAAGTGAGTCACACCTATTTCGCGACCGGATATAAAAGACTGACAAACTGTTTCTAGATATGCTATGTAACAAAGAATTTGATGCAGCTTTGCAAAGGCGGTAAAGAGTTGTCCTAGGTTTGCGTTGTATACATACATATCCTGTTCTTCTACCGATGTTTTAGTAATACGATCCACAATTTTCTTGTACAAGCCAATTGACCACATTCGTCGCAAGGTCTATTTGGAGTAATTGGAAATGAGTCAAAGCTTGATGTATCCGCAAGTGGCTGCATCAAGCGTCTCTGCAAGAACCTGGGTGCTGTGCTATCTACACTGTTGTCACGTACAGCCAGCCTGATGTTAAAATATAGGATCTCTCCTTGATGATGGGTTATATACTGAGGTTCGCGTGTTGCTCCTACTGGGATGAATTGCTTTACAGTCTCGAAGAAGTGCTGCGCTTCGGGGCGCTCAATGAAATCCACACTTACGTAATCGTATCAAAAACTCAACTGAGGTTTAATGTGATTACGAGCCACTCGGTAATACCAACAGTAACAATCATTCTGAAACTCGTTATTATCCTCCTCCTTGGCTCACCACGCGTAGAATATCTCATGCATCTAAAATCGACCCGAAAGTTTAGTGAGCTCAATCAAAAACTACGTGTTCCTGCACATGAAACGTCTCTGCTCGCTGTGTACTACCAATATGCACAGCAACTATGGTAGAAGCTTTGCGTTTCAAGGTGAAGTAAATTTCTGGCCTATACTCTGTTCAATGGTTAAAATTTCCCAGGACTCTAAGTCGAAAATTCGCTGTTTGTTTGAAGGGAAACCAAGGCCGAGAAACCCTCTTGGATATAGCAGTTAGTATATAAGCTCGACACATTTCAGTCACTCTTATTATTTCAGCCCTTCGTCTCTCTATACTTCCTTTCACTTTTCTCTCCTGATTCGTAACGGACAGAGCCATATCCTATTTTTTGGACTAGCCCATTTCATTTTTTTTCTAATCCCTTACCATATGTATAACCAAAATCCTTTCGGTAGTTGGGCGGAAGCTGGAAATGGAAACAGCCAACCTGCTTCAATTTTTGGAGCCCTTCCGTACCCTTCCTCTTCTAACAACTTCGTCACTTACTACTTCACTTCTTTCCAACCCAATATGTTTAATTGCACCGTCATCGGACCACAGAATCAAGCATTATATCATGTCGTAACGGACAATAATATGCCCGGCTACACTGTAATCAAGAATTCACAGGGAAAGAACATCTCATTGATCGAATGGCAAGCACACCCTTTTGTTGAGGTGCGCGGCGTTCTGGTAAAGCAAAACACCACGAGTTGGCTTCGGCTTTCGCAGGATAGAAGGTAGCTGTCCTCAGAGGAATGCGTCTGGATGCAATCTAATGGTAGCCTGTTACAGTCATAGAACTATGGATATCCGTGGTATGCGTTATTCTTGGATTCCTCGCGACAAATCTATCACTGTGAGTGTTTCTGTTTCTCTCTTATGTTTCAATCTGCATAAATATCTGATCCACTCTCAGCTATACACCGTTGGCAACGGATCCGCAATGCTCGCGAAAGTCACTCGTTCTGGCTCCCATATGATTACAGTCGATATGACACCAGAAGGCATTCAACTTGGATTGCTGGATAGTGTTATCACCGCCACTTTGTTGATGCTTTGTGGAAGAAACATCGATTAATATCCTGACCACGCTTTGGCATGACGATTAATTAACACCATCCAATGTTTTATATACACAACAACCCACGACTTGCATTATTTATATAGTATTTCTATTTATATACATACATAGATTCCGGACTCTGTACATACAGCTGCCTTATACTTTGTATCTTTACACCACTCTCTGTATTCCAGGTACCTTATCTCGATATCGCTAATGTACGCAAATTATTTATTTATTGATTAAAAAACAGCCTTCGCACTTTGTAACATGAACAACACAACATTGATCCCTTTATTATTTGAATAGGTTAACACTTTTGATCTCATCAACGATCAGATCAAAATGAGGGGTTGCTCCCGAGTCTCAGTACACTTCCATGTTGAACTCTCTCCACCACACACAGCTTCATGTTCAGGCCCACCTCACCCTATCTAAGCACAGGCCCACCCCCTTAGGCGACCGTAGCTCAGCACAATGCATCTCACGGCTACTCGTACGGCACATGTCTCCCACATTTCCTACTGGTTCCGCGTGTATCTTGCCTGGGCGGAAACCTTTTTCTGAAGGTTTTGGAGACCTCTAACCAAACTCTAACATCTGTTCCTCTGCCACCACATGCCAGACGTAATTCGGATCATCATAATATGTCTAGATTTCCGATGGAAGCAATAGAGCAACACGACTCAATGATCAGCCTGTCTAGCAAATGACCTTTTAGGACTTTCCAGAACACGGATGTTACGGTATTCTTTGCGTTACACGTGCTACGAAGAAGTGTATCATCAGGACATGACCTGAGCCTACTGCTATTCAATCCTTGAGGGCCCATTCCTTCATTGCTCCAGGTACCGACCATTCTAATCCCAGTAGCGAAGCAACTCCTTTTAGACCAATATCTCGACTCTAAACCACGAGGCATTTTGATTCTCCACAACCTTGAGGGATGATCAGCTTCGAATAGGCACATCTGGGCAACCTCGTCTTTATGATTATGCGATCAGGCTTTCATTTTGGCACCGAGCTAGTCACAACACCACCTAAATCTATTTTTGTTCGTTCACAACGGCTGTTTGTTGGATAAATTTAACGTCTGCATACAGCCACATACATTTCGAAAAGGTTAGTTGTATGGTGGAAGCATTCATGGTACCAGGTGCCTTTGACTCCTCGTCTGCCCTGATCTTGTGGACTCAGAACTGGGACCACACGACAGCTCAAAGAGAAACGATTCTTTTCCACGGATAGATTTATAGCAATGGAAGAGCAACAATCTGCAAATGGTATATAAACTACCCAAATCTCTGTGCTTAGGAGTAATCACAACCAAGGTCTACTACTGTCCATTAACTCGATGGCTTTCTCTCATCTACTAAGAATTATTTTGATTAGCGCCTCTGTGAGCTTGGCGTTGGCAGCTACCTACCGACAAACAGATAGCCATACCGGTTCTGGTTTCCTTAGCTCTTTCTCTCTGGAAGCAATATCGGATCCTACTCATGGAAGAGTGTAAGTACTAGCATTTGTTGCTGATCTTTCCGATACTAGTTGATCTATACTCCAGGAACTACGTCAATGCCGCGACTGCTGCAAGCCAGAACCTTACCTTTTCCTCGGGTGACCACTTCGTCCTTCGTGCAGACCACACCACTAGGCTCAGCACAAGTGGACCGGGTAGAAACTCGGTTCGGATGCGCTCAAACAAGCAGTATACTACATCCGTGATGGTGTGAGTATCATTTTGCAGATTTGGTGTTTTTGGATCATACTCACTATATTCGGTTCTGGCTAGTTTCAATGTTAGGCATATGCCACAGGGCTGTGGGTAAGTTATATATACAACCACTCCTTCTCGACCCAAGAATACTATATTTATCTTACTGACAGTACTTGGCCTGCTATCTGGACTGTTGGTGCAAATTGGCCCAACAATGTAGGTTATTCTTAAATCTTTGAATGTTTTGGTCTGAGAGAAAATTAATTGATCACCGAACAGGGAGAAATTGACATCGTTGAAGGTGTCAATGATCAAGGTCCAAACCTATCCACTTTGCATACGAACGCAGGTAAGGCTAATTAAAAAGAAACACGTGCACTTTCGATTTCTGACGTCATTCAAACGAAGGTTGCACTATGCCAGCTTCAAGGGACCAAACAGGGTAGGTGGCTACGATTTTTTTCCAACGCAAAATTTAATAGTTGCCATAGAACGTCTATTCTGAATAACTGTGATGTTGCAGCAACGAACAACCAAGGATGTGGTGTTCGAACAACAGATACTCGTAGTTATGGGCCGATCTTCAACAGTAAAGGTGGAGGATGGTGAGATTCATTCATAGATGCAGTGATTTTATCTGTTGAATGAGATTCATATTCAACAGGTTTGCCCTCGAACGAACCAACTCCTTCATCAAGGTCTGGTTCTGGTCAAGGGAAGCTGGTGATGTTCCCTCTGATGTCAGAAACGGTGCCAGCTCTGTCAATACTGATAGCTGGGGTAGTCCACGTGCAAATTTCCCTGGAACCTCTTGTCCTATTTCTTCTCATTTCGGCCCTCATAATATCATCATCAATTGTGAGTCTAAAGAATTCCCACGCCCTGTCATATTAATAACTGATATTGATCAATTCACTAATCCTCAGTGACATTTTGTGAGTTCGATCAAAACATATAAGTGTTTATCAAAAAAAGAATACTCAGTTTGAATGATTCAGGTGGTGACTGGGCAGGTCAGAGCTCAGTTTATGGCGCATCAGGTTGCCCATCGACCTGTGTCGGTAAGCAAAAACACGTTTGAGATCATTAACATTATACATATCAGTTGATGTTTTATCTTGTAAGATTTTGTCAACAACAATCCGTCGGCGTTTAACGATGCCTACTTTGATTTCCAATGGCTCAAGGTTTACGGATAAAGTGTTTATATATCCATAACCGATTATGTTGTAATGTTGTGGTGGGTTCTGTAAGTTCAATGGTAGTAACACAAAGCCAATTTGTATTTGTATTCTTTGTGGGTCTTTAATCAACAGAATTCATTCTATGTTCCGTAAGTCCGAGAATAAATACATTTCTGTCACCAGTTAAAAAACCGGCGGATGAATCTGTAATATGTAGTCACGACAATGGTTCAGACAGCAAGTAGGAGATTGATATACATGAAGATTATATTCATATTAAAGCCAAGCCCACGGATAGAATATAGGACTCGGGTAAAGAAATGGCTAAATCAAGCCTCGAGACTTTTTACAAAACGAGCCAGGCCCACGCTACTGACGAGCCCGACCTTTGTCGCGCCATCCACCGGGGTTAATGTGGGCTGTTGTATCTGTGTCTAAACACCGAGAAGATGTATAATAAGCACCGGTTGTAATAAATGAAATGAGCTACTGAGCCACTTACCAATGCCATAGGTTGCACCCTGTCGGTTACATTTAACAAATTCTTGACCATTTCCTCAGTAGCGGCAGCATGTCGAGGATCTGTCGTCCAGGAACGATTGAATACATCAGGCAACATGCCGATGATTCGTGGAACCTTTCTTGTTAATTCGTCAATCTGCTGTGCAACAGTCGCATCCGTGACAGCAGGGCGCCCATCTTGGTTGTCGCTATCTACTTGATCTTGAAGTTTTGGGAGTAGAGTCATAATACGGACATAGTCCAGGAGAATCTAATAACCATCAATCAATATACATACCGCATATATCCGGTCGGTTTCACATACCTTTCCTTTGACGAACCAGCCATCGATTTTATCATGTCTTGTTTCCATATCGAAGACTCCAAGAAGCTCTTTGAGGAGTTCGAGGTCGCGGCCGAGAATCGCATCGGGAGCAAGTTCAGGGACAGCAATGCTATGAGCTGCATTGAAAAGTCCTGCTGATAAAAATAGTTCATACGCGGAGAAGTATTCACCGTTGCTAAGTGCATATTGCGCCTGAGCCATTCTGTTAGTAACCAGATCTCCCTTAGATATTGATAATATACCTTTGCTTCCTCAACCCATGGCATTGGAATCTTAAGGCTTCCAATGATTCCGCGTGTCATCCACTCATCGAGGTGAGGTGCGGAACGTCCGAGGAGTTCTTTGATGGCTTTTTCGCGGCTGAAACAATGTTGGCATGTTATTGTATTCGATGAAAGGATGGTACTCACCCTGCACTACTTTCAATGTGAAGCAAAACAAAAATAGCTTCTTGAATCATGCCCCAGCTCTCTAGCTCAAATGCATATGTACTCGAAAGGAGATCTGCTGTTGGGCTATGTCCGTTTGCTGACATCATATGTTCTCCGTCGTCATTACTGCTCTCGTTCTTCTTGTTTTTTCGTGGCTCAACCGGCCGTCGGTCATTAAAATCGCGTATTTGCATCACTCGTGATAGAATGATGTATAGATGCCAACATGTCGCAATTCCGGCTTCCATGGATGATGAGGAAAAGGATAATGGATCAAGGATATTTGAGAGGGACAACACTGGGTCAGCATGCAATTTGATGAGAGTATATAGAGGATCGTATGGTTCCTTGTCCATCTGTCGGTTACTCCATTTTGAGGCTATGTGGAATGGGAGTTTCTTTCGCTGAACCTCCAACAACCAGGGAGCCAATGGCCGAGAGGTGGCTTTTGACGTGCCGGAATCCGATCGTTTTGATATGAGCGTTTCAAATGCCTTCACAACATCAGAGATTGGTGTTTCTAGGCTTTGACCATACCACAAGCATAATCCGAAAAGTCGCTTCCAATCCAAACCGGAACAGACATCAGCATCTTTGTCAACGAGGTCCTCTTCATCACTATCCAAAATACCGCCCAGAAGTGCATAAACTTTCCAAACTCCACGGCCTACAAGTCCGCTTCCAAAACCCGTTCCAGCTCCAGGGCCAAGCTGTTCCGACTTCCATATCCGCAGTTGTGCTCGTATGTCATCTCGAAAAGCTTCATCACCCCCAGCCTGTGTGATTAATGTTGATAGTTTGATATAGTTTCCGTCAATGGCAGCTGTGTAAGCCTTCTCGAGCTGATATCCAGTTAGGTAGGTGAAGGCTGCATCTGCTGGAGTGTATGCACCTACACTCAAAGGAAGCATTCAGCAAAGTAATAAGCAAAGGAAGTTACGTGACATACCTCCCGAGACCAGACCATTGGCCTTCGTCCTTATATCAGACTCAACAACGGATTTGACAGCATCCTCCAACCATTTGCCCAGTGCAGTCTTACGTCTTAATAAAGTTACTCTATTCCGAATATCTGGTGTGATAGCAGACGATAAGAGAGTAGAAGAGTTTCGTTGGTTCCCAAAATGGAGATCCATGGGGTCGAATAGGGCAACTCCTAGACGGAACATCAATGCGGAATTGGAAATGTCGGTGGGAGGGAAAAGAGTGGTAAATGACGCAAAGTCGAGTTCTTGGGGTATGGCTGTCGCTTCATCGCTGGTAGGTGTCGATGTTGAAGATTTTGGGGATGCCACTGGAATGCCCATAGCGTCAAGTATAATGGGAGTGCGGGTCAGATGATGTTGAAGGAGTTTCGAGGATAACGACATGGCGGATGCAGCGGTAGAACCTGCTGCACTCGAAATATTGACAGAGTTGGAGGAGAGGAGGGCAGATATGTTGGTGACATTGACTACAGAGGAGTTCGCGGAAGGTCTACAACAAAATCAAAATTGATATATTATACAATTGATTAGTGCTTACGGTGATGTATTCGGACCACAGACACTTCCAAGATGCACGAGAGTACCACCAGGCCCCCAACCGACACGGAATGAGCGGCCAAAGGCTAGGCCAGCGTCTGGGAATAGACCTTCCTGGCCATTAATTAATGAGTGGGTTTTGTCGACCCGCGCATATTTTCGTGAAGGTCGTATTGTCAGAGGTTCCACATCGTAGGCAAAGGAACGTCTCTGGGTGGAAGATTGTTTGAAGGTGGTACCTAGTCAAAAGGTTTTGTTTACGCACCTCTCGCTGTTCAATCCTTGACCCATCCGCATCTGATTCTCGACCATGTTTCCTTGTCGTAGTTTTCGTTTGGTTAGGAAATTCGAGTCGTTTAATAGACGTTTTAGGTGGTGGCGGGGGAAGGTTGAGGGCTTTGAGAGCAGCCTCTTCTTCTGGCATTCTGAACAAAGAAGTTTGCATAACATGCATCTTCTGTGCATCCACACCGAGTTGTTGGGCCCGTGGTATTATTGTCGGATCCACATTTCCACGATTTGGAGCTGAGGAACTTGCATTTATTTCATGCGCGTATCGTATTTCGCCGTCGTCATCCTCCACAAGCGCATTCTTGTCCCTTGTTGCTACTTTCCGTGAGGTCAATTCCTCTTCAACCATTTCTGATTCTTCTGAATCTTCGCCAGACGATTCCGATTCGCTAGCCTCATGTTCTTCTGATTCTTCTGATTCTTCGCTCTGGTCAAAGTGTGCCTCTACAGGTTTCCTTGGGGCTGTAACTTTTCGTTGTTCTTGACGTGTTGGGCGTTTATCTTCTTCCTCCTCGCTGCTACTGTCACTTGTGTATGCTCTAAAACGCGCCATGACGGATTACAGAGATAGTAAGTAGTCTGTGGTTGGTCTCTGACCACATAACCCACAAACGCTTAGTGCCCTTCAGGTCAAGCACAGACAAACAATCCACCCTCCCAGAATAGATGCACATACACTTAGTAAAAAAATGTACCGCTAGATACATTAGAGTTCAAGTTCAATGAAAGAAGAACCATTTTTCTCCCTCCTTGACTGCTATCATGGTGACGGCGAGAATAACGGTATTTGAAACATACACAGCGCATACAACAGCATATGCAGACCACCAGGAGTAAACAGTGACAAATACACACCCAATCTTGAGCCAGATCACAGAAACATATTCGTATCAACGCCATCAGGTGATGTCGACATATGGGTGCCGGTTGGTAACCGCGTGAAAGAAATATGTAAAATGCTCTAATGAAAGGCTGGCGACAGGTCAGGTGGGTGCGAGATGCCACTTTGATATGTTTACAAGGTGGATATTCCACACAAGAATATGTTGTAGGTACATAGATTATATATATGTTTCGGTGTCTACTTGAGATATAGTAGTTCATATTGCCGAAACCTCAGCAAAAGTAAATTAGACACATGGAATGGCAGCTTAGCCTCACAATATATATGTGTGTTGGATACATGGCTATAACACTGACAATTGCTGTATATATATGTTTGGAATGTAAATCACACTTGGAAAAATGACACGTCACTAGGCAATATTATGTGGATTATATTGATATTTACACACGCATTTTGGGTCGTCAGGCTATCGACTATAAAAATTTTTATTGACAACAAAAAGTGTTCCTACTACATACCTGGGCTTAAGATTGACTACTAGTGCCAAATAGCGCCCCATTGCTCATACCACCATGAATTTGAATCTCATCTTGAGCATCAGGTATTCTCTGTAATACTTCTGCATTTTCACCCTCATATTCCAATCGATCTGCCTTTAGGATTCGTCGGAGGGCTCTAGGATATATGATGAGTTCATGAACAATTAAGTATACATGCGAAAATTGGGAACATACCTTCTGATTTTCTCCACATCATTATCTGCAGATTTACGAAAGATACTCATCCGCTGATCAACCTCTCGCCAAAACTTGTCATCATTCCATTCAGTAAGGACCTTCCGCTACAGGAAAAAAACTGGTGATGTTAGGCAGTCCATAATTAAAGAGTGTGGCCACGTACTATCAAAGCCAAGCGAGCACATAATGAAACATCAACAGTGATCTTGTGGGTAGTTTCCATACCAGCAACAAGATCTGTAGCTAACGAAAAGATAGACTGTTTGTCTTCAATGCTTTTGCGAACCTAGAAGTTAGTTAGTATATGTTGAGCATAGTGAGACTCGTTAGAATTGCGTACAGCTTTCTTTATTGATGAGCGGGCCTGTGAAAGTTGATGGGTGACGCGTTGCTTCAAAACTGATATTGCATGTGGATCACGTTCAAGATTAGGAGGGATGTGGAGTTCGTATTGACGAATAGAAGCCTAATATATCAACATTGGATAGATACAGCAAATTGTGAGTTTATTGGCTGTTGGGATATTTGTGCTAGAACACTTACAATTACATGATCACGAGGAATATCACCAACATATGCACTGAGATGAGTTGAAAGAAGGGTTTTCATGGAATATGACTTGATTACTTGCTACAAACGCGAGTTTAATGTGAAGTAGAGATGAAAATCATTGTAAAACTCACTTGTAATGGTTCACTAATTTGGAACACAGGCTGAGCCTGTACCAGATCTCCTAATCTACTCTCAATTAGCTGTAGTTTCATAAATATACTTGCTTGTTGTACAAGTAGTGGTGTCTAGATGTTAAATTAGTAGGGTATTATAATGTTTTGGTAAAAAAGATTTGACGTACTTTGACAAATGAATCTAATTCATTTATTTGGTATGGTTGAAGGTTGGCTTTGCGTGCAAGACATGAGATTGTAGTAGCTTGGTTACTACGGATCGGTCCAACTAGTGAGTCGGAAGTCATATCTTCAAAATCAAAGTTTAAGTTTAAGTTGTTTGTCGTGTTAACTGCTGGCAAGGTTGGTGGGTTTGGTGTCTGCGAATATAAAGCACTATAGTCAATGTCTGGGCTAGTAATGCTGGATTCATCTTCAATGGGGGGTGGACTTGAACGCATAAGTTCATTGACTTCATCTTGGATTTCCAAATGATTCATATTGACCAGGATGGCTTGAAAGTTGACAACAGGAGTTGCTGGGAGGATGACAGAGAGTGAAGAGAAGGCTAAAGATATGCATTGGAGAATTGTGCGTGTATTTGAATGTTTCTAGTTCAAAGAGAACAATGCGTTTGAAGTTTGAACGAGACAAAAGAAAATTTTGTCCAGCAACTCATGGTGACTGAGTGACCTGATTAGGTAATACTTGATGGGACCATCTGGGAACATTTCGACTGCTCACGATTCTCAACTCTTGCTTCATCTCTCATTGGTATTTCTTTTTGTTGTAAACTCTATGGCTCGTGGGCGCAAATCAGGGCCATTACCATCTGGTATGTATTTTGAAGTTGAAAGCTCTACTGAAAACATGTATGTTTACTAATCCTTTAATCAAGATTTTGAAGCACGCGATATTGATGAGCTTGTACGGTGCAAGATCTGTAATACAAGTACTAGCTCTACACTTAATGTTAATCCTTGGATTCAAAAGAGAAGTATTCGAGGCCATCTGCTATCAGACACACACAAAAAATGCAAGGACCTTCAAGCAGCCGAAAATGAAGTTATACAATCGACTATCTATGAATTAGAACAGGAATTCACTCAGCTCCGTCCACTTCAACACGAGCCTGCTAATCGGAATCTACACATTGAGCCAGCACCTGGCCCTAGTACATTGGAGAGTCAAATGTGGGATACCTTCGAGAGGAACTCAACTATAGGAGATCTTGGAGAGAGTGAAGAGGAAATAAATTCATGCATGGAAGCTCGTTTCAATATTGCTCTTGAACAATTTGGCCAGTGGCTAGGTACTGAAGAACCTCCTAACCATCAAGGCGATTCTATTCTAGATATTCAAGATATTATACACGAAGTTGAAGATAATCCCAACCTTTTACCAAATATGGGTATGTTCTGATCTTTCTATGTAATAAGAAAATTGCTCATACATTGGAATATCTGTAGCTCCTACATTTCAAGACTACAATCAAGGAGATTGGATGCCATATCCATCCAAGCTCCTACTTCTCCTGGATATCATTGATAACCTTCCTCACTTACGAATTTCACAATCAATGATGAAGATTATTCTATGGCTTTTGGAAGAAGCAGGTGTATCTCACGTTCCTTCGTACCATGCTTTCCGTAAATCTCAGAATGAAGTACATGAAAAAACTACTTCACTTGAGACAATTCACTGGATGTCGCCAAAGGGAAATGCATTTTCGTTCAATGATCCGAGAACTTTGGTTGCTCAAGTAAGAAAAATATAATCTCTATTTTTTATAATACTAACAATTAACTTCTTCAGGACTGGGCTAATCCAACAATAAGTCAAGACATTCACGTTTATCCTGTAATCCCACGAGATGGTATAATTTCCGAAATATGGCATGCAGATCGTTGGAGAAAAGATATTGACCGACATTTACTGAGTCCAATGTGGGCACGTGAAGACTGTCATTTTTTTATTGATGAACCTGCTCAACTTCAAGATGGACAACTCGTTATACCAATCCGATGGCTTGAAAATGAGGCAGATGGAGAGATTTGGGCAGATGCATGGAGAATTATGGTAAATGAAAACGTATGTAGTCTATAATACTTGATTTATAGATTTACTAATAAAATCATATAATCTAGGGAATCACAAAGATTATTGATGAAGATGAGATTATGATTTGTACAAGGGATCTACAGTATAATATGCTTGATTTACAAGACTGCAGAATCATTCCTACTCTATGGGATAAGACTACTATTGCAAAGGGACATCTCTCACGATTTCCAAATCCTGATCGTGCACTTGCCAATGGCTCACATATCTATACAAGCTTTGTCGATATTTTTGGGGATGATGTATCAGGAAACCATTCAAAGAGCTGGAACAAACATTGGAATATGTATATTACTCACCGAAATCTACCATGTCACCATCTTCAAAAAGCAAGTAATATCCATTTTGTTTCAACGTCTACACATGCATCAATTCCTGAGCAATTTCAAGGTGTTGAAGAAATTATTAGGTATTATTCATTCTTTAATCTTCTTATTTTATTCTAAGTATTGTTTTATATTATTAGATCAACACACAATGAACCAATAAAGGTTTATTTTGCAAAAATAGAAGACACTGCTTTGATAAGGATACGTTGTAACTGTGCACCAGGAGATAACCCAGCACAAAGTGAGACTGCTGGTCATATTGGTGGAAATGGAAATTATCCCTGTCGTAAATGTCATGTTGGAGGTACTCAAGATTATAAGCAATCTGATACTGGTTTTGAATCTTTTTTTCATGTAAGTGTGATTATCTAACAATTTTCTATGTTATTATAACTTATATAATTTATTAGCCTGGAATATCACGGACAGGTAGTGAAACATTAAATCAAGTTGAAGCACAAGTATACGTTGCATGTCTTGGTGTCAAAAAACGTGTCCAAGATCTTCAAACAAGTACAGGCATTAAAGATGGATATACACAGTATTGGATTAAGCTTTTATTAAAACATTCCAGTCAGTTACAAAAGGAGGCACCTGAACGAAACACGTCAAGAAATCCAGCAAGATATGTTACAATGGGTGAATAATAATAAAGTTGCTGTTTATAATCCATATCTATGGTGTCAAGGTAAGTGTATTTTTTTTTAAACTTTATCATAATTAAAATATTCTTTAGATTGGGATATTAATCAAGATACACCAGTAGAGGCACTTCATACTATTCTTCTAGGCTTAGTAAAATATGCATGGTGTGCAGTTTATACAACACTATCCGATGCAAATAAGAAGATATTCACAACACGGCTTCAATCTACAAAGACTTCAGGTTTATCTATCCCCCCTATCCAAGCCAATTACTTTGTTCAATATGCAAATTCACTTGTTGGTCGACAGCTCAAAGTTCTCTCTCAAGTAATGCCGTTCTATCTCTATGATTTGGTTTCCTTCAATCTCTATACAATGGTCAAGGAAATATCACGGCTTGCTGCACTATTATGGTTTCCTGAAATCCAAAACCTAGAGGAATACCTTGTACATGATATATGATTCATATTCTATCATTATTAACTTATATACATATACCCAACAGGTGGATGTTAGGGTTGCGGTTGCTAATACTTTAGATGTCTCTGCAACTTATGATCCATCCAAAGTAATGCGGAAAATTAAATACCACCTACTTGTTCATATTGAAGAAGATATTTGACACTTTGGACCTCTTCTCAATGTTATCACAGAGTCATATATGAATCATTCAACTCTGTGTTCCGTTCATGTTCTGTCTTATCGAATCATCATTCTCCCAGTCATGACATTGCAATTCAACTGGCAAAACAAGAGGCGGTTAAACATGTTATATTTGGTGGATGGTGGAGGATTCCAAATGAAAACACATGGAGAAATGCTAGTGCAAATCTTTGTAACTTTATTCATTCAAATCCAAAAGTAAAGTCATTTTTTGGATGGTCTGAATGTAGTAATCAAGAACACAAAGGTAATAAACTTAATAATCTGTATTTAAAATGCTTAACGTGAACTCAGCAGGTGAAACTCAGTTAGAACTGGATCACAATCTAGGCCAAAATACTCCAAGTTCTACAAAATGGCAAAACACACTCGCATCACAAGCAACTACCATGTGTTTGCTACCACCCGACTATGAACTATCTATTTGGTTTTTCTGCAAATCAATTCACACGAAATCAATGGACAAATGTGTGAAAGGATCTTGGGTTTTTGCAAAGCCAACAGAATCTTCTATACCTATTTGTGGTCAAATAAAGGAGATTGTTCAAAACAATACCGGAGAATCATCAACAAAAGTAGTGGTAATAGATATTTTTGATATTCGGAGTACACGTCACCCTGTCTATGGAACTCCAGTATTATCAAGGAATGGTAATAGGAAATTAATCTCTGTTCATGGTCCAGTACATACTATATGCTCAGAAGATAATGCATTTGGCTGATTAATTTTTAACTTAGGATCTTCTCTTTGAGTTTAATGCTCTCCATGATTGTTATCATGGAAAATGTACAGAATTTGCTCAACAACCAATCATTCAAGAACGAAATGTGGAAACACACAACATTAGAAACGTTATGGTCCATACCAATGAAGACCAGTTTGTTATCAATACCTATGCATTCCACAATATCCATCAAATCTATTCAGTGCTACCACGTTCCTTAGTCGCACCAGAGCTTTTTACAAATGACCGTGTTCAACTTCATCAACAACTTGCAGCAAAACTTCAAGGTAGAACAGTGATACAAGATAATCATGTAGCACAAGCCTCCTCAACAAATCTTGCTTCGCAACATGCAAGTGAGAGTTCAAATATTCAACCCCATGCTGGCAGTGACGAGGTACCAGGAGATGGTATACAACAAAAAAGAGCACGTTTAGAATGAACTGTACATAGTATAATGTGTGTAACTAATGTTCTATTTATTGTATATACTTCAGAACTTCAATCGAAATTTTTTTAAACATTCCACTGATTGTGGGAAAGTGTCTTGTACATTGCTGTGGTCCGAACTTCATTTTCTAGGTCATAACAAAACCTGACACAAAGGTGGATAGAGCTTGGCATATAAAATCAGCAACATATGCAATACATCAACGGCTACATATAGAATGTACATCCTCTCCAGTAAATTCCCAGGTGAACAAGTTGTATGGGAAAAAGATTTCATTTAAATATGGATACGACATAGACATCAAGGTGTTACAAAGGTATTTGGTGAACAGGTGTGGAATAGCTGGGAAACAGGTCCATTGCATATAGGCACGCTGGATTGTTCGGACCTGCAGTCACAACTTGTTCTCAACGTGACACAAAATTGGGTGTGTACGTCCATCAAAGTTGGTTTATTCCAAGTGCTTTCTTCAATATTCTACATTTTCTGGCTCTATCCAACAATTTACACATGCAATAACAAGGATAACGCAATCAACTAGGCAGACCATGGTTCGTACCACTAAGACGTTTTTTTACACATTCCGCGCCATTGTCGAAATGAAACTTTGCACCACTGCCACCAGAAGCAATATCAAACGAGGTCCGTATTACAATTGTTCTGTGAATGCTGCTGGTCATCACACCAACAGTAAGTTGTAATTTCTCAAAACTCAAAACAAAGAAAAGCATATGAACAAAGAACAGAAAATTGGACCAACGCCAACGCAAGAAGAAAAGAAAGAAAAATGTATCAATGATTTCCCGAATGCAAAACGATACGGCATAACGGACAGGTTTTGCTCCTAATGAGCCACTGCTCCAAACAATTTTCATGAAAGACATGTCCACATGGAGGGTTCATACTTGCGGATTGTCCATCCTTAAATTGCGACAAACATATACCGCACTCGTTCACCGCTAATCCAAACAGACTTAACTTCAACTTGACACGCCCATCTGCTGTGATCCTCCGTCGTTGAACCTCCACGCGGCCGGTGAGTAACATCCTGGTCTCATCCACTGCCGTGTTCTCGTTGACATTAGATCGTGTTGCTTCAGCAGGCCCTAAAAAGCTCGTAATGAGTATTAACGTCTGACGGATATATAATTAAGATGTAGGCGTTTTCGTAACCTAGAGAAAAAGACCTACTTCGTAATCCGCATTGCCCTCTCCTATGGCCGCTACCAACAAATCGAGATCTGTCATTTCGGATAGTCCATTACGAGGAGGACTGGCTGGGGAAAACGAGACTGGTACTGAACGAACTGAATAGTCTGGTACTTGTTGTGTTGGTGTTTCACTTGGGGAAGAGCTGTTGGTACTCATTGGCCCAGAACGATATTCGGATGATGGGTTTGACCAACTACCGCTAGTGTCCTGTTGCAATTCATCGTCGAGGTCGATGAGCAGACCTTCAGGGCAGCCGGATTGGTTCGACGAAAGTGAAGAAATCGAAACTCCTTCATGTCCAGCATAAACGGAGTCAACCGCGCTGCGAGTTCCCGGTGGGAGGGGGAGGGGCCTTCCACGATAGTGACGACGTTGCCCATTTTGTGTTGCCCTTTCAAGAGGGAGATGTGGAAAAGGTGTGTTCTGATGAGCTTGCATGACGGATGTCTTGACTATAAGTGGGAGTTTATATGCACAAGCACTGCTGTTCGATCTTTGGACGGTGATTGGCGGCTCATATGGTGACTGTACAGCATTTCGCTCTCCGACATTATTAAGACCCCCTATTCCCGTGCGTGCAACAGGTGTTGTTGGGGAAGAAACATCAATTACGATTGAAGGAGATTGAGAAGATGAAGATGGTATTATTGAATCGATATGTGTTTTAACAGCACTTTGATCATCGCAGACGTCCATCCGTCCCCGATTAACTGTTTCTGAAAATGTATCCTTCACAGTGGGTTGAGCAATCATACGATTTTCGGCTTTCTTCCTCGTTCGCACTGTTACTACCGGAGGATCTGTCACAGGGGGACAGGGGATTGCAATTTCTACCGTCCTTGGTTGTGTCGGTGTTCGGGGCGCACGATTTTTCCTGCGAATCTTTTGTGCTTTTTCAAGAATATCCTCTATCTTCCTATCACGTAATGAGAGTTCATGTGGCTCATTTAACGAACGCTCTGGGGCACGTGTGGCTATCGGTTCTGGGGATGAGGAGGGCGTGCTTTGTGGTGTCGACAATGTTTCTACGGGCGGAGGGAACAACGTTGTTGGTGTAACTGATGCTGTTAATTCTGCGATGCGCGACATTGCTAGTTGTGGTGATGCTCCTGATTGTGGGATGGGAAACATTGGTTGAGGAGCTCCAAACATGAGGTTGGAACTTTGTGTTGGTGATATTTCCGGGCTCACTGGCGAAGATGGTACCTTCGGAAACATCAGACCTGGTGAATATCCCTTCTCTACTCCAGGCGATTCTTCCCTCTCAAGTACTTCCCATGTGTCCAGTGATTCCTTCGTCTTCTTATGAAAAAACCTCTTTGATGGTTTCGTATGCTCATCTTTGTCTGTTGACAGAGTGAGGGTGGAACCATAAAACGGAAGACGTAAGGCGGATGCGGTGGCAAGAGAAGTCGTACTCCTGAACAATTGTGTTGATCGTGGTGTTGAATAAGGTGAAGTACCTGGAGTGGGATGAGCAGATAAGGCTTTTGCCTGTAATGCCCTATGTCGAGGTGGAAATAATGTTCGAAGCGGGGATAAAGACAAGAAGCGTTTCTTTCCCTCTCGTACTGGGGTAGGCGGTTCTTCAACTTCTTGCATATCTACATCTTCTTCAGACTCGGACATATTCACAACTTGACGGAGCTTTGTTTTACCACGCCCACGCATCGACTCATCAGAGGGTGGAAAGGCGCTGCCACCATCGCACGTTGTTGAGCCTATCGAAGGATTTTGGCTTAGAAATGAAACGTTGTGGTGATCCTCCCAATGATTCTGAGCTCTTTGCGGGACCGAATAATTCTCGACAATCTCCAAGGAGTCATCAGATCCGGAACATGAAGGAGTTGTTGTTGGCGACCTTTGATTATCAGGTTGGCAAACTGTTGATAAATCGGCTTCGGATATATCGTGACCTTCCCGTTGGGGATGTAATTGGTAAGACATGAGTTCTGACGGACCAGCCGTACTGGAACTTGGTGTTGCTGAGGTATTAAGTGCCTCTTGAAAAGAAGGTGGTGGGTAGTCCGGAACTCCTACACGTTTTCATTATTCGTTGTGTCAGTTATATCACAAACAAGACGCATTTTTAGAAATGAGTCTTTTTTACCTTCGTCAATTTCTTCTAATTGACCTGAACGTCCTCTCCTCCAAAACCTACGACCAGTTCCACGAGAAGCCCTTGGTCCCAAGTTGAACCGTGCATCAATTTCTTGTTGAGTAGTCGGTCTCTCTGCTCTAGACCGATTATTTTCTAATGCAAGTAATCTCCCTTTCGAAGTCGACCCTGATGCAATAGGCTCACGTCCATCAGGAGATACTGGTTCTTGAACTCGGATAGTGCTGGGATATGGAGATATACGAGCTGCGTCCGCAATTCTGGGCAACAACATAGCGACAAAAGGTCAGTTGGAAAGGTCACCGTTTTGGTAGAACATGCGCAAGCCACGAACATGCGGCATTGCTGGGGCTTTACCTTTATTTGGCTTGGTATTGGTATTATAAGCTGCGCAAACTCGGGGTTATTGGTTGTCATTTTTTCTTAATATGCGCTGAACTGAACAAAGAAAAAGTGATCTGGGTAATATATTATGTGTCTAGTAATGTCATGTTCTGCTCAGGTACTGTATGTAATTTAACAGTCAATAATTTAGCAGCATTAACAAATCGAAAATGGGGTCCTTGGAATTATGATGTAACGTAATGATATTTATCCAGAGGGAGGCGTCTAATCTAAATGACACACGCGTAAAGTACATCACTACAATTGACGCTAGAAATGTCAAGCATAATTACACATTAAATAATTTCGTTTATATGTAAACCCCGATTTTCTCTGTGTAATATCCTGCAGCAAGAAAAGGTTGGACATCACTTAACGTACCCGTATAGCACTGCATGTACTTGATCGTACTAATATTCCTTCCAAAAAAAAAAAGAACTAAAAATAAATCATGTGTTAACAGATATGTCAAATTAAAAATAGATTCAATTTAAAATCTGGGGAACACAAAAACAACTTATGTTGGGAAGGGGAAGCACGGGGAGGTCAGTTGAGACATTGATGCCTTGAGGCCTGCAGACTTTAAGGTTCTGAGTGTATCTAGAGGATGGAATGGAGTTCATACCATACATACTTGTGTTTTTGTGTCTACTTAAACGTGCTCATGAATGAAAAATGGATTGGTGGATATGGAAACAATATAGTTGTGTCACCAAGAGAAAAGGTGTATGGTATATCATGTCATTTTTTGTGTCAATTGAAGGCTTGTGAAGAAGAAAAAACAGGAGGTAAAGCGTAGTAATCGACACCATGAGAGTAAAAGAATCCAAAAAGAAAGAAAAAACATCTACTGAAACTCCAAATTTTTAATTCGTTTGTGCACCAACAGCCTACACAGCCAAAAGAAAAAAAAATCAATATCCTGAGGACACACAAAAACAAGAAAAAAAGAGCTAACCAATCTCTTCAAATGTTCCATAAACACTTGCAAACTAACATCATCCGTAAAGATAGCTTGACCATTTCCTGCGCCGGGTGTTGATCCATACATAGTAGCGGACATATGCGTCGTTGAAGGATTTAATTTTGATAACAAGAACCTAGCCTGACTTCCTCCTTGATCACAAACGATATATCTTGGAATTGGGAATCGATCAACGAATAATTCCTAATAATAATGAGTTTAACTATATTAATTGTCATGTGTTTGAAGCGTACTTGAGCATCAGCAACAGGAACTTCCAACAATTCTTTAAAGTTTTCATAACCTTCTTGATCTTGATACCCTTGTTTACGCCACTGAGCGATTTGTTCTCCATGGAAAATAAGAATATGGAAGAAAGTATCCAAGAGAAGTATGACATCGTGCTTGATAGAAACACTGTCCAGAAGAACAGGTGCAGGTGGAGTATCGAATGTATACGACATTAATGTAGGTTGAATCATAATCAACGAGTTATTGACATCCTCTTCATTGAGAATATGCCTTTAACAAGCAAAAAAAAAAAAAAAAAAAAAAAAAAAGTTAGAATGATGTAGAACCAAAGAGGACGAAACACTTACCTATAAAACGCAGTTTCATCGGGGCTGTTGTTGAACACCTGCAAGAACTGACTCCTTCTCAAATGGAACATAAACTGCGGATAGATGCTGAAGTTATCTGTAAGTCTAAAGCTCGTTGGATCTTCTTTCCTATAATCCGCAAACTTCTGACACAACCTAATCAACATCCTATCCAACCACCTCAACACATCGGGGGAATCATCAATCTCGGCTTTAAAGACAGCAATTCTAGCCATCAAAACCGCAGAAGCTTCTTGATCGAATGAAGCTGCAATACTTGGCGATCCGGCTTCAGCGAAATTCCTCGCGATAGTAGTAACCCTTAAACGCATTTGTCCAGATGAGTACTGATAATGAGTTATGAACTGAATGAGCCCGCGTGATCCAGGTTGAAGTGGCTGGCCTGCGGGAGTAACAACCTCAAAGTAGACACCAGTAGATGTTCTCGGAGTGATAGCGTTGATCTTCCAAGCAGATGTCTGCCCGATCCCAATCTCGGTTTCCCCTACGCATGCAGATTTCTTGCCACCGGAAATGGCATGTCCGATCAATCCAGATACTTTGAGTTCTTTTGTGGTCTATTTACGCATATATCAACTCATCAACTCGGGAGAATAACAATGGAAGCAAGTTTACCTGGACATCGAAGGTGGCATTGAAACCCATTTGGAGATGGCCCTGTTCATCTTTGTTGAACATGCGAAGGAAGCTCTGTTTGAAAATGGATGTTGCGAAGGAATCTGAACCGACGATGACACCGTTTGTCGAGTTGGGTAGAGATTTCATTTCCTGGAGACCAACTTGATCGAGACAGCCGGTAAATAAGTCTATGGCGTGGCCATTGTTGGAAGCACGCTTAGCAAGAGTTTCGTAGAACTAGGATGTAATGTAAATGCGATATAGATGGACAATCAGAACACGGTACGCACCTTGATAGCACGCTTGTAATGCTTAGCACTGTCCCTATCAATGTCGTGATGCGAACGGATGGGCTCCTTCAGTTCGTTGCTGACGACCATGCCAGGGCCCTCGGTGGCCGGACCGCCAGCAAAAAGCATGATACGAGCACCAGTATTGGGATAAGCAGTCTCGAGTAGACCAACAGCGACGCTCAAAGCAACACCGGTGCAGCGGAGAGCACGCTTATCATTAGCAACAGGCCATGGATCACGGCCAAGACCCTCGAGGATACCGGTAAGCTGGAACTCGACCTGCTGAGCGGGAAGAAGGAAGCGAGAAGCACCAAAGGACTGGGGAGGTAGCGGTTGGCCTGGGCGAGGTGCGGCACGGTTTTGTGAGCTGAGACCAAGCATATCTTGAATCTGCTTGGGCTGATACTCTTTCCCACCACGGAAGACGTATGCCTTGCTGCATTCGGCATAACCAAGTTCATGGACTTGGGTCTGTTAATTTTGCGGTGGTAAATAACCAGGAGAATGATTGAATGTGACATATGCATACCATAGTTCCGTAAGTGATGAGGCCTACCAAGGCGTAGGGAGGGAGCAAGCTCAAACTGATTACGATTGCATCCCGGAGAGCCTTGAGATCTTCCTCGTCCAAGCAGGTGTCGACAACGAACAAAAAGATAGGAGGAACCTGTGCTGGGCGGGACAAGGTATACTCGATGGTTGTGTACTTTGGAAGGAGTTCTGCGGGGAGATTTGTGTTTGAGATGTCCTTGTAGTGAGGGGGGAAGGGATTGCGGGACAAGCAGAAGGGACAGATCCAGAGTTTACCGCGGATGTCGATTTGGCTGAGTGATGTCAGTGGGTATGCGTCTGGTCAGATATTGGTGGCCCACCAGTAAGGATTCAAAATGGCTCGGCATGGCTGCTTGCAGGCCACGGGTTCATACAACACCGGTGGTAGGTCTTCTCTGACCTTGAGTGGCGTATACAAAGCGGCGATGGGAACAACAGTCCGTGTTGCCTCGATGCGAGAGGAAGGCCATACGTTCCACGAGAAGCGAACGCCTGAGAGGGATAAACCTTGGGAACACTCTGGTCGATGGGTAGGACATACCGTCGCGCTCTTCGACGTCTTCAAAGTTGAGCATGGCAGGATATCAAGGCAGAGAGGTTGGAAGGACAGCCAAGCCACGTAGGGCGATAAACAACGGACAAACAAAGACTGGTGATCTACGTGGTTAATCCCAATCTGCCCTCAGCCTCCGCTGTTCCTCTCCGCTCTTTTTCTGGCAGAAAGAGAACCAGTTCGTATAATATTTAGGGTATTTTAAAGTATTTATTGTGCAAACCAGTTCGAAGGGATGGGAACGGCTTTCTCCGAGATCAGGTAGTGTGGGAAAGGCAGTGCTGCGTAAGTGCAGCGGAGATCATTGGCCTCAGCACTTGCCTCTCACTACATATACCCTCCACCAACACGCCAATCGAAAACCCCACACACCCCAGGGGTCCTTCACGTCTGCCTTCATCTCTTGCATATCTCTTTCTTTCTTCTTATCCCATCCAATGTCCATATCCGCAACCACAGCCCCAGCCCCAGTGACCCCCACCCCGCCAAAGAAGATGCTGGCCCCCCTTCCAGACTTAAATTTAAAGGTCTTTGGTTCAGGGTATGCTCTTTCCTGCTCTTTCTTTCCCTTCCACCCTCATCTCTATGTCAGCATGGACACTCCCTCGTCGGGAACAGCTTCGCTGCCAACGCCAGGAGGAGGCGCAGTGCAGCTCGAACCCAGCACAGACGTGCTGGATGCGCCTCTAGGGTAAGTTGCCATGAGTCATCTTCTCCCCACTAACCTTAGCATACCAACAGCCATCACGACGACCAAGATTGGTTCGCACAATGTTCACCGTACCACATCCAAGCCCCAGGCGCTCCTCTCCTCAGAGATTTCGATTCATTCACAGAGGGAACAGGCGTAGGCAGCTTCGACTCGATCGCCGCTGCCTCTACCGATGAGCACGGAAGTCCCATCTACCGTCTCAGCGAAGCTCGCGTTTCCCTCCTTCCTTTCACCCACTACAACCCCATCGACTACGTTCGCAGTTGGCTCAAAACTTTACCATCATCAGAGGACATGCTCACAGAGTACCTCAACCTTCCAGAAGCCGCACCACCGGCTCTCAAGCGACCTCGCTCCTCGTATGAAGAATATAGACCAAGGAGGCCTCGCACCCGTTCCTGTCCGTCTTCCCGCCGTAGTTCAATGGCACCAGACTAGAATTTCCCACATTTTCCTCCCCTCAAACTCATTTCGGTACCCAAACTGCCAACAATCGATGAAAGGACCTGGACAACTTCCCATACCCCAATCTCTCTCTCACGTCCTCATCGTCTGATCAAGTGCGCCACATATTTATCACTGGCAAACCCCTCGTAAATCAGTTTCCCCGAGTCAACCTCCAATTTCCCTAGTAGATGCGAGATGGAGATGTTGACTCGTCATCTTGCCCCAATTGATCATTGTCGACAATGATCTCTCAGGCGCATCGATGGCTAGCGGACTGCACACTTTTTTCTCATCATTCTTGTCGTTTTCCATGCATTTCTCTCCCTGCAGTAGAAACACATCACCACCCTCTTGGACATTTCCTAGAGATGACCGTTGATTAACCCGGTTTGATCTGCGTTGTTGTTTCTCTCTCTCTCTCTGCTTAACTTTTCTCTTTTCCCCTGCCTACTCCCCTCCTCTATTCTTTACTTGAAGCAGATGTGTTGTTGGTGATGCTCTTGACCCAGCCCATCGGCTCACTCCACGATTTTTCATTTTATTTTGACAGAGCGCTCGATCTAGTAATACATCTATTTCCCCGCATCTACTTTCCCCGCCCCCCAATATATATGTAAAAACCCTTTGCCCTAACCTTTTTGATAACAAATGCCTCTGTTCCCTCCCCTCCCCAAACGAATTCTTACGATGTAATCCCTTTTTTTGTATTCTTTTTTCGTATGTGCACTGGTCAACTTGTTACATACGAAGGGTGTTCAGTTGCTATGTATTCTGTATTGTTATACGGTATATGTAACTGTTATTGAAATTTGATTTTCCCCGTTTTTATCAATTTGCGTGAGCGAAGGATATTCATTGCTACGGTAGAAGTTATGACATCAGTTTCGTAAATATATTCTTTGATATTGAAAGTTAGGGTGTTAAAAGGCCCCTATCATAAAGACTATTACTATGTAGTTATATCAATTATCATTGGACTTCTTTCGACCGGATACTAGACCCTGGGACCTGGTAGAATACTTCCTACCTAGTACCCTCTTATATAATATATATGTAACAAGTTTTCCTCTCTCGAGATGGTGTATTGGTGTAAGCTTCCTTTTTTTTTTGGGACCCTGCCCTGAACAGATCGAGTCATAAATATTTTTTGATTGTTCACATGGTACGAGAAACTGTTAATCTGTTATGGGAAGGAAGGGGGAGATAGAGTGTCTATGTGTCTATATGTCTTATGGTAGATACGGACACCGGACGGCCCGTGTTTTTGTTGTTGTTGTTGTTGTCAAGTTACAAGTTACAAGTTATAAGCTTGCTTGATATTGATATTGATTAATGGGTGTCACGACTTGTAGATGACGTTGATTAGTTGATAATTGTATGATGCATGGATGGTCTATTTCTCGGGCTGTTATGTGTATGTTGTGAGTTATACTTACAGGGGTACTGCTTATTTAATTTTCATTCTATGTCTACTAAGTATGTAATACTCACAACTAACCGCGACCCACAACTTGCGACCCACTTTAAGCTTTAAATCTGATCTCCTGGTCTTAATTTTCAAATTATTAAATTAAATTCAAATACATACGCTAATCGGATATTAAGTGTAGGGTATAGTTGAAACTCAGCGAACTAAGGGTTCAATAGGAAGGTGAACGAATGTAATAGAACATTCTACCTATGAACACCCTAAATCTTCTTTGATGTTAGAGTACACATACTTAAGGTGACACGCAAGAGACACGTACGTATATGGCAATCTCTTGAAGTTTAAACACGTTTAATCATGATGTATGATGGGGGGGAGTTACGGGGTAAAAACTTGGCAACGTGATAATAATAAAAGATGAACTTGAAGGATTTCGAATGTAGTAGAACATTCTCAATCATCTTTTTCTGTTTAGTGTTAGTAATGAGTTATGATAGACACGTATACCGACAACATATTGTCATAGGGTTATCATGAAACAAACACGTTCACTAACGGAGGAAAACTATTTGAATTACTACGGCCTAAACCAGTGTTTGTTAAGCTTTGTAAAGTGGTAGAACGTTCCTTGACAAGATTGGTTACAATTTACACTGGTTACTGTTCAACTTGTTACAAGACATTTACACATACCGGTTCGTGTCGTGCAGGAATTCTATATATATGAAAGAACTTCTAAGAGGGACATGGAACATTTTTGGCAAACATAGCGGTATTGCTAACGAGTACATAACAAGTAACTTCAAATGTCAAAAATGTTAAAATAGATATTTTCTATGGCGTTTTATCATGTACGTAAAGTTCATACACGAGATATGTAAGTATGATTGCAGAGCAATGTACACGTATGCCATACGTATACTTGAACAGTAAGAATTTTGATATTATATATGCATATGATTAGGAACGAACACATATACATGTATACGTGGATCATCTCACAGGGACAGGGCCCAGAAAGTTACTATTCATGATGATCATGAAGTTGTAAAGGTAAGCCATTAATCATTAATCATTTTACGTATTCTACTTGATCATAAATACAGTACAGTGGTCTCTATGATTTGTGATTATCAAAATCTAAAAATGAGTTTGAGTTTGGGTTTTGAGTGTTCATATCAAGCGCTAGTGTAGTAAAACATAAGTCTATGTATATCCCAGACCACCCGGACTCCGGAGATTGATTACAAGCGAGGAGTTATCCTTAATTTTTTTTGGATCTTGGCAAAATTCCCCGAGTTCATACCCAGTCGTGTTAGTTGTACATATTCATAGAAGAGACTGTCACTTGAGATGATCGTGTGCCAAGATACATATGTCTCCAAACTGCGGGGACTGGGTTCGTAAATTTGTTAAAGCATCCGAATGTACTTTTTCATGTTATGGCGGTACTTGTATTGGGATCCTGGAAGAGTGGGAGCCCTCTGAGAAGCCTCCTTGTTGCTTGTTGAGCGTTCGAACAAGGCTGAAACGCCGATGCGTATACTACCACTTGAAATTTCGGCCCGAAACTATGATATCATGGTATATGCGAATGTTATAATAGCTCACAGGTGGACATGCTCATCAAAAACAAGGGGCAGTGTTTGACACATTCAAGCTCAAGCACTCAAGGTTGCCCGGGCCCATGATGATTGAATCAGCGAGTCTTCCGATCAGATGGCCTTAAGTGTGCTACGGGAACACTGTTATATTACACGGGTACAATTACTGGTATGATGCAATGAACTCCAATGTTCAACGACTTTTGGACCTTTATGCCCTACAGACTCGGAGCATACACACGATGAGATCATCTATTTAACAACATTACGTATTTTTAATATATCTCTTTTAACGAATATCATTGTGTAAGTAGAGACATACTATGGAGTTCAGACTAGCATATATGCTGACGTAGTTCTAATAGACATCCAGTACTTTCACGGACGACACTGAGCTTGCTAATATTAAATAAATATATTACGTGTCATCAGAAAACAACTTGCCAAACGTATGACAGCCCGATTTTGATGTAAAAGTTGAACATTAAATATTTGAATATCAGACCTTTGAACCTTTGAACCTTCCCTTTGAAGCCTAACTGATTTCACCAAAGGCGCTCCGACTGTGACCGTACAACACAGAAATAATTAACAAAACGGTAAAACCCGCTGCCAGTGTTCCGAATCACTAAAAATACTTGACTTGAACTATCAGTTTCAATTTTCTTACTCCTACGCATATTTCCGAAAGAATACTGATAACCCGAGAGCTGAATTTATGAAGACACGGTAGGTCATTCCGGGCATTTCTTGGCCTTTTTGGTAATCATCTCTTCATCGAGAATTTGGGGATCAGCGCTATGTGCCCAATACCTTCTAATTACACGGGGCTACGCTAGCCGTGTTGTGTGGACCAAAATATATTAGGGCTTCTCCAAGATGGGGGTGCTTGGCAGTTTGTGTTTAGATGGAAGGAAAATTATGCTGGTGTATAAAGTACGTGACCAGCCTTTTTACCCTTGTATATTTTGAACTGGTAAGTTTGGTTTGCTTAGTGATAGAACCGTAGTATATCATATCAAATTATCAATGTGGTGTGTCTGTCTGTCTGAGGACATGTCCGCAACCAAAATAAACCAATATGATTGTTTCTAGCGGAATACAACAATGCCCGACCCTGTAATCATCACACATTTGAACCTAGGGCCGTCTTCCGTGGTTTATCACTATCTCAAACACTTAGTGAGATAATGAAACTTGAAAGTGATACTTCCGGAGCTTAGTATCAAGGATATCATAAAGGTACCGGAAATCACAAAAGAACCCTAGTTTATTTTCGTACCCAGTATACTAACCTGGCCTGAAGTCTAAAGTCAGTGTGCTATTATCGCCTCTTGCATACGGCAGTGTCAATTTCAAGTACCCCAAGTCATCGCAAATGCTCATAATGTTGTCTCTCTTGTGCATAGTATGACCGAAGCTCGGCGTTTCAAGCTTACTTGACATCTTGACATAAAAAGTCGTGGAAATTTACTTATAAGCTACTGTAATCAGCTGGTATGATTCAAATATTCACATTGTGTGGTCTGATGTTCGATAAACCCCGAGTCCGGAGAAAAACAATTGATAGAGAGATGCATTACAGCTCGAGAGCATAATGAATGGGTACAAAATGCGGCGTAGTCCGTAGTTTATAATTGTTATCATCGGAGCAAATCCGAAACTCAGATTAGGATTTTCCAACACCGGGACCTAATCACAAGAAGTTGGTTAGAAATACGTTGCGCTTGCTCAAAAGTCCAAGGACTTTGATTCCCGCGGCAAGCCAAGCTACCAGTGGTGCTCATATCAACTAAGCAATTGAAGTACAAGCAAAAATTATTTTCGGATCCCATCCTTCTAAACGCGAGCATAATATTTTTATACACTACATACACTATATAATGACGATGGATGATCCCCGTCTCTGGGTTACGTCTGATAAATTGATAAAACCGCAGTTAAGCGTATGCGCGTAGTCGGTCATAAGTAATTCAACAACAACAACAACTACCAAATCCAGAGATTAACGGTGAAAAACACGACGAACTGTTCGAATCCGGAACTCGAAGACAATTGATTGATCTATGGTGCTTCGATTAATTAATATTAATGATTATCTCACATCGACCCCATTTTTATTGCCGATGGTAACGGACCCCAGTTATATACTAGTAACGCGCCTGCTACACAAGCACTAACATTGAATAAAAGGCAACAGAGCACATGCTTACAATGGTAATAGACTGGCGTGTGGATTTTGTATGATGACGAGATTTATGAGCTTTTCTGCCAGCGTGAGATTATCCAATCGGTTAAAGGTCATATTCACACGAGGAACCCGACACAGCCACGCTTGAGTTCGAATACTATACTATCTCCGAGTTTTGACAAGCGAGTGCGTAGATGAAGAAATGGGATCATAGGAGCGATTTCTACTTAAGCGATTGTGAAGTAATTAGCCCCACTTGTTGAACTTGACTGTGCTAGTTGAGTCATGCACTAGAGTGAAGATCCATCAGGTATTGTAATCCTGGTCCTTCTAGCTCCAGAATATAACAGGACAGCAGATGCAAGCACATAAGATATATTACACCACGTCGCACGACCCCGACTGTAAACAAGTGCTGATTGCTCAAGTCGGTTAGTGGGCCCTGAGAATCTATTTATAGCAGCAGTACAATAAAAATAAGTCTCCCGATGCACGATCTTGTCCCTTACTCAATCCAGCAAACCCAAATATGGTTTAGCCGCTTGACATATCCAGCGCAGGATGCGAGCATACACCTCAACACAATGAGTGGGTCAATCGATTTAACAGCTTCGAATGAGAAAAGAAAACCATATTCAGAAAACCATAAGAAATACTATAGTACAATAATAAATAAAATATACAGCGGTTAAATATGCAAAACATATTTTAGGTCAGCAACACCAAGGTGAAATCAGTAGCCAAGACACAGAGTTTGTATACACTAGAGGGAACCAAGTCCTTCAGTCATCCGAGTATGTCGCAAGATCTTCGGAGGACTGTCCGGAGGGTTCCGCTTCATCGTCCACTACCTCTTCCTCCTCCTCATCGGAGATTGGTGGAGGAGGGGTGGGAAGCTTTTGTTTTCGACCTTTTGTTTTCGATCCATTAGATACTCTTGTCGAAGTTGTCTTGGTCGGCCTACTTGTGGTGGCTCGTTCTGTCAGGATAACCGACGCTTTATGTTTCGTGGTCCCCAAACCCTTAGCTTTTATTGGTTCTTCTTTCACCTGAATGGTGGTACGTTTCGATTGTGCAGCTCTTGGTTTCGTCTTTACCGGAGTGGGGGATATGTTACCATCCGATTCAGACTCTAAATCTGAGGCTCGTGAGGCCCTGTGACAAATGAATAAAGTTTTAGGGTGCGGAGTCCAACAACAATGATAGGAGTGTGACCAACAGTGATGTTCTTGTGCGGTTTCGTTTCGTTTCTGCCGGCGTGAGAATCCCCGAGCCAGGTGTTCGTAACCGCCTGATTTAAAGTACAGAAAAGGATAGAGTAAGTGGGACACACATCAGGAAAGAGGTGATTAAACGGACTTGGTGCCTCTCTTCTTTGGTGTGCTGACCATGGGCGTTGTTTCCAGATTCCTGATATTCTCATCATTATTGCTGTGCCCAAAAATGATTGATAGTGTCAACATAAAGCTAAGAATGACAGGAAGCCGTTTAATACTTACTCAGGTGTTACATACACAATGGACTGGGCATCGGCATCCTCGGATTCTTCGCCAGATTCTGGTTCAGCACTCTGTTTGTTATCACCGCCATCTGAAGCCACATGCTCGTCTTGCCCTTCAGCACTGCCGTTGACAGTCAGTGTCATGTGGAGTGGATCAGGCTATTTCTGTGCATTACCTAGCTGCTCGTCGGGGAGGTGAGGCTGATCCCATCTCTCTATCACTATCAGGAACGTCTACATTCATAGCTTCGTACAATTTTAAGACCTCCTCGTCGTGAACATATTTCCGCGGATTTATTTCCGCCAGATGGGTTGCATAGATCTTATTGAACCGTGTCTTGAACCGTTCGAAAGCCTTAGTAGTAGCTGCTACCTCAAAGGGACATTGCTGCAGCAAAGAGTTTTAAAATCTCAATCGCTGGACCGAGACGGTACTCTCACCTTTTCGTGATTACCGATCAAAAGGTCGATCATATGTATCGTGCGAAGCTCAAGGTCCTTCGGCCAATACAGTTGTTGATTAAGCAGGTGACACAAGGTCTTGAATTCAGCATCTGGAAAACATACTAAGTGGAGAATTCTTCTCCAGTAATGGTGCCTACCCACCAGTACGATCAGAGTCATATAAATTTAGAAGGATCTGGATTGCTGTATTTGCGTGGTTGTCTTGTATGTGTATTTTCTCATCATTCCTAAGGTCGAGCATAAGTATCAATCAGACGTAAGCATCGGATACGCAGTAAACAAACTAACTCCGAGCCAAACTGTGGATCGGTCCACAAAAGAAGCATTTCGCCAAACTTTTCTGGACTGATCATGGACTGATCGTCATCCAAAGATGAACTCATATGTGTTATAGTGTCCAAAGCCGTCATGAAGATCTATTGGCGAGTCACAGTTCAGTTTAAGGGCAAGTTTGCAAGACATAGAGAAACCCCACCGATTGGAAGTTGACCTTGTTTCTCCAGTGAGCTACGCTATAACGCGTGAAGAAGTATGAAAGACATTGTCTAGCCTCTTGATTCCCTGCCGAATCCGGAGAGACATAAGCAACCAGGAGGCACAGCAACATCTGACAACAATGGGTAAGTCTTGCCACGATGATTCAAAACAATTAAGTACCCTTGGATCATTGACAATATTCAAAAGCAATAGTTTCGAAAAACCCATGCACAGGGTTGCTAGAATCTCAGCGCTTGGTTCATCTTTACCAAGTTCTGTCTCCATGATGCTAAGTAGGAAGGCGATGAGTTTGGCATCCTGAGTAAATGGTTAGATACCGACATTGATAACGTGTTCATTGTCGTACCATTTCCTCAGATTTCCCGAAGAACTCCTTTTCATACATCACTAATAAATCAAAGATAATGCGTAGCACTATCACACGGACAGGTTCCGGGGCTCGTATACATTCATTGGAGAACAATTGGAATGATCCCAGTGCCATTTTCTGTGGGCAAATAAATGAGTGTATGTTTTGATTCAAGAGACAATATAAATGTACCTTGGCAATAAGTGAACAGAGGCCTAATCCCATTAGTGCCTTCTCTCTCAGCATTATCTCCTTCCGTTGGATAGAAGGGACAACGAGATCATCAAGAATGCCTTGTAAAGTTGAGTTATCCTCGAATGGCTAGATTTGGTATGAGTACGGTCACAGGAATAGTAAGAAATTTGGACGTACACCATTAATACGTTCCAACACCGAATTACAGATCATAAGACAACGTAGATCACTCAAGTCTGCCGCCTCTCGCTCTTCTTTGCTCATTTCTTCACGAGGTTTCGCTCTTCTGAATGATCGTTCTTTCTGTGATGCAGATTGAGAAGTATCTGAGAAGGATTTATCCTGTGTTTCCTGTAGCAAGTAGATATCGGTATCGATTGTCAACTGAAGAAGGCCCACATACCATGTCATTTAATTCTTCGTCAGTATCCCGAAGGTCGATTACAATTTCTACTATCACCCGAATATACTCTCGTTCCGACGGCAACATTGCTTTCATAATATCCATACAAGGATCGACGAGGTCAAGTGGAAGAGTTGGGTGTGTCAACATATCCTCTGCAGGTTTGAATTTAGGAATAGATAGGAATATTACTCAAAAGAAACTTACTAAGTACTGCGAATGCTTTTCGCCGTCCAATTTCGTCCCCATAGTCGAGTTTCACAGCTATACTTAGGATGGAAGATAAGATGGAGGCAACTTTATGTAGCTCGTCAAACGCTTCTGAGTGTTCATCTTCTTTGTGAAGCATTTCTGCTGTTTCCACGGTTTGTAGCGCTTCCGTGAGTTTATTGTATAAAGACTGAAGGTAGAAAGCGAAAGCTGTAACCATTGGCAAATTTACTTCTTCAAGCCGTTTGTCGCCGGCGACACCGTCACAATGGTTTATAAATGCGCGAGCAAGGCTGGCTGATTCTGGAGTAAGTTGTTCCCAGTACAAATCTACGATGAGATGTGTAAATAAATAAAAATCTAACAATGTCAATGTGATCACTTGCCAGAAAATTGGAAAGATTCCAAAAATTCCGGTTTGAGGACGAAGATAGCATCCACGGCATCCATAGCTATTGTTTCATTCCCAACAACGTCAAATAGTTCTAGGAAACGAGTTAGTGCCTTCATTATACCCTGCTCATCGCCTTCCCATGATCCTTCTTCTTGGAGTGTGAGCTCAGCTAGAATCTGATCGAACCATTTCATGATGAGTTTACCAACCGCCGCACGCACAGGGGCTTCTCTGTCGCCTAACCCATCCTTAATCAGTTTCTCGCGTTGCACCAATGTCAGCGATCTTGGGGTTTCAAGCTTATTGAATAATACTCCAGAGTATAGTACTTTGCGAGTGAGAAGATCCACATCTCGGGAGCAACTAAGCAGAACATCGACAGTACTGCGGTTAAGAGGAAGATTGACAAGGGTTGCTCGGCGGACTTCTCTGAAAAATTCTTCAGCATTTCCTTCTATACTATATAGGGAGGAGGCTTACGGTTCGTCATCATATACCAAAACCTCTGTCAAAAGCTCAGATATAGTCTTTTGGCCTTCCTCAAGCTCGTTCGGATCCTCATTCCCACTTAATCTTGCAAGGGCCACTACTGTCTGAGCTCTGATAGACGTTTCCTTGTCACGTAGCCTCTACTAGATTCTCGCGAAGGCCCTCGTATTCATCTATGCTAAGGTGAATCCATGGAATCAGAATGCATTCTGCTCGCAAGGGTATAGATGTATGTACGTACTCCAATTGACCTAACCACAGGATCATCTCTGAGACAATAAAGACGGATCTGAACCTAACGTTCTTATCCTTGGCCAAGAAACCTCGCAGGATCCACCTGAGAAGGCGAGATACAAATCTTGATACATAAGTATCCTCATCGTCATCATCATCATCATGTGCTTGTTGAGCATGCCTTGCTGTTGAGATTGAGTGTTCAGCTTTCTCCAGTCGCACTGTTCCTCATTTCAGCGTAGGAATATAATGGAGATGGGTCGAATGAACCTTTCTCATTAATGAATTTGACGTATGAACCAATGAACCTAACAATACGATCTGCAGAGGCTATTCCTTTCTTAACATTCAGAACCCTCGAGACCATATCCATAAAGACATGTTGAAATGCTTCCTCTCCAACCAGTTTCACGGTTGCCTTGCTCGTCGACTCGATGTAACCTGCCGCCTGTTTATGGAGTTTGTAGAGAGTGACACAATTCTTCTTGTGGTTTGCCAGAGATCCCTGCACTTGATTGAAGATAGTTGGAAGTGCTTCATGGAGGCTCTCGAGCGAAAAGGCAGACTTTGGAGCCATCGGCACTGATGAGGAACTGTTTATCGCACAAAACGCGTCCAAGCGCGTCGAGTCGTGGTCACGTGAGCAGCAATGCCTCCTGCACAAACCCCCCATCGCACTCCCCTCAAGCGCGTCTCTCAGGGATCTCTCTTCAGGCTTTCTCGCTCAGGAGTATATCCTGATGCCCCCCACGGCCTTGGATTTCTTGAGCCTGCACTTGCAGAATTCGTTGATGAAACTGAGGCTTTGCAAAATAATGTCCAGGGTCTAGCACATCTGAGTGAATCTCTCGCAACCTTCAATGAATCGTTTGCAAGCTGGCTGTATATCATGAACATGAACGCATTGACGACAGACTGGCCACAGGTACAGATATCTGCAGACTATTAAATATCAAATCACTAACAATCAAAAGGCACCAACCCCATCTTCATTTGCACTTGCTAAACGGAGGGCTGCTGGTACGATCTTACCAACACATCGTCATCTTAAGTAGTGGCTCTGACAATCCCATAGAAAAACAAGCCCTAGAAGCTGCCGAAGCTTTGAAAAAGCAGGTTGAGGAGGCTGCAGCACGCGAAGCCCAACTATTAGCAGACAGGACGGCAATCACAGAAATAACAGAAACCGATATTACCATCCTGAATACCACTGCTACGTCTGGAACAAGTAAATTAGAAGTACCTAAAAAGAAGGCCCTTAAACCAAAGATGAGTGCGAAAGAACGAAAGGAACGTGATGTAGGTAAACGGATCCCATATCTTGCATGATATACTTACTTGTAATTAGTTGGAAATTGAGAGGGTTATAATGTCATTACCTTTGGAGTTCCGTGGAAGTGAACCTGTATGCTTTCATTTCTTCATGCACAAGTTTTAGTTCTCTCTGACTTTCCTCCAGACTTTACGACGTCATATGGAAACAGTGATTGATGGTATCATGAAAGCCTCCAACCAGACTGTGAAATGTATGCTGTTGTTTTTTTGCTTCTCCTTCCTTGACCCAACTCATCTCTTGTTACTTAGTGCCAGACTTGATTAAACCTCCAGACTTGAACCAGGCTAGGGTCAACAAATGTCTTATCGCTTTAGTCAACCGTAAAGTTGTACAAAAAGAAAGCAACACAGTACGTATTCAGCCTCTGAATTATATATATTTCTCACATAAATTAATTTAAGGGCACGGTGCTTTATCACTGGAGAGGACTTCCTTAAGCTCCAACATACGAGGTGCTCGTAAACTATTGTCTACCAACAAATACCCTTTCATAGCTCTGTATTACTTAACTGTAGCCTAACATTCACTGCACTGTCCAAGCATATGCAATTGCCTGCCAAATGCTTAGATATTCAAGCAGACTCGTCCGCGATTTTGAGTGCGGCAGTGACCAGCAGATAGAACGGGGGCACTGAAGTGGCAAGGTTAGTCCATCCTACATCGTCTAAAAATATCGGCACGTACCAAGGCTGCTCACCCAAACAAGCGACCTAACACAATTACTCTTAGGATAATGTCCCAAAGCGTGAATTACTGAATACAACAAACCTAAGTCCAGCCTGAGCCTGGGTCTTCTGGTTGATATAAATCACATTGTACAGATAACGAGTGGCGAGGCTATCGCCGAATGGGTTATGTTTAAACACTAACTCCTCGATAAAATCGAAAATAAGCTCACAAAACGGCAGCCCCAACATTAAGTGTCTTGTTATCCAACTTGGCATAGTTTGCGACAATAATAGCGGCAGTCCAGAGAGGGAAAGTTTCCAAATTGTTCTATGATAGGTCCTCTTAGTTCCAAGGATTAAAAAATGGAATATGATATAAAGACTTACAGTGTGAGCTCCCACCAAGTTATTTGCCCTTGCAATAATCTCTGGTTTCACTTTCTTTTCGCTCAACCTATTAATATTCTGGCGGAAGTTGACACTATTGGAATGTCCAGGTAAGCAACCAATTCTCCCGACCCACTTGATCGAGAGTTAAAGGGGAAACATAGAACTCACTTATCAATGCCAATAGTTTTCTGGACAAGCGCAGACTTTTACAATACCCCACATTTAATCATTTAATACCTCTTGTCAAAAAATTCACTCACTTTCATAAATGCAGGTGCAAATGTCAAGAGCCACATTCCCGGGATACTCAACAAAGAATAATTCTTACTTTCGAAAAGACTGAGGTACGACATGATTTTTCAATGGTAGAGTATTTGTTGAAGTGGAAGTGTGGAGGATGGAAAGGAAGCAGATATGAACAAACCGTATATTTATCCCCACCCCATTACTTATAGACTTACGTGTCCAACAACATTTAGGCAGGGCCGCTGAACAAGAAATCACGCGCATTATGAATCACTTCGAAACCCAAAAACTAGGGGCCAAGAAACATCAAATTATTACCAATGCATGACTAACGTTCACATAGAGAAATAGAAATGGGGATTCGGATAACATGTCACCAAAAGACCGGAGCATTATGTTCAAGCAAGACGCGTACTACATGATAATACAAAACGTCATGTGTTAATCACGATTGATCGCAGTTAAGTCCACCCCACGCAAATCAAAATCCCATTGGCTTGAACTTCTTCTATTCATGAATTCGTGCAAAGGCACATCGGGTTTATTACTTACTAGTTTCACCTCCATTATTATCCTGACATCTTATTCGCGGCTTTGATCAGAAGGAATATAGGCATGGCTAGCAGATTGATAGTAAGATGTTTTTCCTGGATTTCGGCGGAAAACCATCCTAAACTTACAGACTGACACAAAAAACAAGGCACTCCTGGGAATGTAAACCAAGCTTTCTCACACCAAGATAGGGTTTTGAACTGGTCAGGCGCTCACCGAATCCAACTGGTACCAACCGCTTCGTGATTGATGTACACATGGTTATACAAGACTCGGGTGGCAACACTAATCAATTACAACCAGTATCAGTTCATGTTTCAAAACCTTCCTGAAGCTCAAAATACCACTCACTAAGCCAATGCGACTTTGTTCATGAGGGAATGATTAAGGCCCGCCATATTTCCCGCTAGCTAAAATTAAAATTAAAAAAAGATAGTTTTTTTTAGAGATGGCGAGTATAAATGTATACGTTCGGTTTGACCCTTACAATGGCTGCTGTCCATAGCGGAAACGCCTCATTTCCATTCTAAAGAATGTGTAAATCAGAACATACTAAAAGGTAACCCAATTTATGATGTATATAGCTTGCATATCATTACTTACCAAGTGAGCGCCTTCCATCCTCTCCACACGAGCAGCCATTTTTGGCGGTACCGCCTTATGTTGCACAAAGATAGCAGTATTAGAACGAGGCTGAACACTATTTCGAGCCCGCAGTCGTTGAGTTTGTTTGGTCCGATATACGTCAAGTACCTAACGTACTTGTTGTAGCCAATCATCTTATCAATGGTAAGAAACTAGAACCAAACTCTAATCAGCGCCAAGACGCAATTTTTTTTCTTCCCTGAAAGTCAATATTGTAGCAAATATACCTTCCATGTCATTGGGTAAAACGCAGTAAACCATACAACCGGTATGGAGTACATCGACAAAGGGGTGCTACCAGTAAACGAGAACAGCATCGTAGAAAGCGAAGAGCTTGTGTGAGAGCTTGCTAAATTTATTTCCCCTAGTCCTCTATGGGAAATGGAAGGTCAGGCGGCCGGCATTGTTTTCAATGAATATGTCTGTATTTAAACATAAATTCTCACGCAATCCTCCTTGTTCCGTGAATACATTGACCCAAATTTGTAGAAGCACCTTCGGGAACAATTGTTACGAATCCAAGGCTCTGGCGGTTATACTTATGTCGCGTAAATTAACGATATATAACCTAGTGTATATGCTAACTGAGTGTGAAACGATTCTTGAATCTGGATCGATTGAAGCACTATGATTAGAAACATGCCGACTCTATTCTTAGCTATTGAGCCTTAAAACATTATCTTAGAAGTATATATCGGGGTACTGAAATGCCTGAAGTTTTCCTCGAGGTGTAACGCAAGTACAGGCATATATTTGGCAGCGGCTTTTCTCAAGAGAATTCTGCCTGGACAATTAGAGTAGCAGTTCTTTAGGACCAGGATATAGACACGCAGCCACGGGCTCGCGCCTGTCCTCAGCAACAGAGTGAGTTCGTACGCGCATAGATATAGCATTTAGATACTCGGCAAGAAGTAACTGTGAGATTGAACGGTACCGGATATCAAGCTTTTAAGGATGTCAATATGTTTGTGATATGAAGGCCAGGGTACCTTTCCAGCCGTAGCTCAAATACCTCCCTGTTGAATTAAGACATTTTGCGTAGCAGCAGATAAGCACAGGGTACACCGTTTCGCAAGACACAGAGGTCGATGTCACCACGGTCGCAGACCAATACGGGTAGCGTTCAAAACACCTACCAGTAGTAAACATTACAACTGTCTCTCGGAGTTTACGTCCTTGACCCGAGTGGATTAAAATCGGAACCTCAGCCCAATTACATTTCCGCTGTTAGAATTCATTCCTCTACCCCCGTGTTACATGATGTGCATTGCCTAGAGCGATAGCAAACTAGAATATATTCTTCCTTTCACTGAGCCAGGGTCCGATGAAACCGGTACAAGTGCACAAACAGTGCAGTATACACTAGCATTATGTATACGATTAATTCCGAGTCACCAAGGAATGGATCGTAATGAAGGATCTCCATAGCAGGTAGGTTTCAATCCGTAGGGGGTTATGGCCGCAGGAAAGTCAATTAAACTTACAAGCATCAGCAGACCCAAATATCCCCAAACTGGTCAGCAGGAATAGCATAGGAGACCAGACTCCAATCAATAAGCATGTACCATGGAGTATCTCATCATCAACCATCAACAGACGGATTTGGATTAGGGGCTTTAGATTCGAACTTTCTCCGCTTCTGACCGAAAGCTACCTGGATTGGGAGATCTCTACAAATAAAAACCAAAATATTATTATATCGTAAAGCACTGTGATTTAAGCAAACCATGAACGAAGATGATTGTCGCTCAGTGACCATCCGGACAAGATGATTTTATACGAAGAGGAACAACCGAGTAAGCCTGTGAGAACCCGCGCATTCTCTATTAGTATAAGCTCCGAGAGCCCGTGGAGAAACGAGTTGCCATAATACGATCCCAAATCTCTGCTCCATTAGGGGGAATATGATGACAATAATGATGATGATAACCGTCGCAATTGCTTCATTTTTCTCTTCAACTTTTCTTCTTGTACCATCTGTTTCTTCCTCTGCGTATCGCTAACATTAGCTTCCGCTGTTTCCTCCTGCTCAGCATGTGCAATGTACTGAGAAATACACATTCCCATCTTCTTCTCGATCGTTTCCTCATAATTTTGTCCTTGGAGAATATCCTGTGGCTCGATTTCCCATTCAAGGTCAAAACCCCACCCCTGTATACCAATACTTGGTAGTTGTTTTATATCAGCTTGACTAAAGGAGCTTCGCAAAGCTTGCGCCTCCGAGCTAGCAATGAGTCCACCTTCGGCACGCCACCATCTCACGAAGTACTCTGCGGCACGAGAAAGATCCATTTCACCACCTCGTCTGATCATACCCATACGCTGAGAAAGCAACGGAAGAAATTCTTCTAAGTGTACAACCGGAGCTGAACCAGGTGGGAGTAAATGAAGATATGCCGGCGCTACATAGCAGAGAAAAGGAAAGAAAAGCAAATCAAAAGATGGCGATCAGATTCCGTCGTTAAGTGCCTCTTCACACTGTTGAATCAACCTACATTTAGGGTTCAGGATGTTCAACCTGTACAGGAGGTAAGCCGCCAGAGCTTCCATGTCATAGAGACCTTCTTTGATCCCCGCTGTTATACATGCATGAGTATGAGTATGAAAGCAGGTGGATTCATTTCAAGGAAAGAACAATGGAACCTTGGTATACTTTTACGTACCTATGAGCGCCAACTTGACACCTCTTTCAGCACCTTCCATTCCGCGACCTAAGAAAGGTAACATTACACCTGGACTATCATATGCATACACAAGGGGGTCTTGCGATAGCTTGAGCCGCGTGGAAATGGCTTGTGTCATTCCTGGGTTCGCTGAGGTCTTGAAGGCTTTGGGAGATCCTGGGGTGCAGCATAAGAAAAGTAACGATTTTACTCCATGGATGTCGACCAACTCACGACCTTTAATGCCCATATTGCGTAAGCCATTGAGTAGCGTCGATTTACCAACATTAGGCATTCCTATAACAAGGACATTAAGCTCAAGCGCGTGTGGGTGCTCCTTGGCTATTTCTAAGTTACAATGGATCAGCATTGAGAAGCGAATGCCGATAGACTAGGGTGATAAGAACAACATACTCACTAACAATTCGCTTAAGTCACGAAGATCCCGAGGTCGCTGCCAGGATGCGAAGAACATTTGTTGTTCTGGGAACTTCGCAAGCATGGCGCGTCGGAAAGGCTAACGGTCATTTTATGAGCCAAGGAAAGCGTTTAGACAGAAAGGACACATCTAACCTCCATGCCCCATTCAGGGACGAGGTCTCGCTTGTTGAGGATAACTACATGCTCACAAGGATGAGATTTGTGAATTCGCCGACCGGGGTTCTGTGGGTCCCATCCGCGTTCAGTCCTCCATTTTTGCAAAGCACCTATTCATCAATGCTCCACATACGGAGTAACCAACATGAAAATTTGCCTTGGACCCACCTTCTAGGGTTCTGTTAATACTGGTCAAAGGCAAACGTGAGTCCCTAATCTCGAGGACAACGTCAGTACGTTGGAGTAGTGTTGGAAGCATCCGTGTAAACTTCATCATGTGTCCAGGAAACCATGAAGGCGGTACTGGGAGGGGCGGTAGGTGCATGCGAGCCAGTACCATAATGACGGTTACGGTCAGAAAGCAGGGGTCACGAGACTAACAACTCGATTTTATGCTCTCTTCACATTCAGTCAATTATTTTGTTTTTTTTTTAACATATTCAGTTTAGTGTATTGTTAATATTTAGCACTAGAAAGCAAGACAAAACAAAACAACTATCTATAATAGGACATCAAAAAGAAACAGTAATTGTTCCGGTAAAACACTTGGGGCTTGGTAACCACTGCCACAGATGCTATCCATAGCTAAGGGCAATCCATAATGCAGATGTAGCAAGGGTGATGATAACAACCCCTGGTGCTGAACCGGATGTTATGAAGACAAAACCACACATGTAAACCAACAAAGAACCTGAACGACCAAGAATACCACTAGAAAAACAGAGAGATTACGAAGATCAGAAGAACAGCGGAGAGAAACAAGTAAAATAGTCTTGGAAGGTTTTGACAGAGAGATGGGTGAGGAGAGAGCCGGGGCTTCTGTGTGGATGGTTAAGCGATATGAGATGTGGGACTGGGGACGACAACGGCGATGAGGGTAGTGGTGTCCCGAAGACCTTGCCTTCTAGGCCGATGGGATTGCATTATGTTTATCTTCTATCCGGCCTGAGATCAGATTTTATCAACCGTTGAGTCAGGAGGCACAACTTGCCTTATACCCACGTCTGGTTACCGACACTGATAGCGTCGAAGTTCTTTCCACTGCGCAACCGCCGCTCCCGCAGCACAGGCGCACAGTCCAGATTGATCAATTTTTCTGACGGTTGGGGCGAGCCCTCAATCCATCCCTTCCATCCCTTCTTGTGAGCCTTTCGCTTCTTCCGCTCCTTCTTCGGTGGCGGGCTCATCAGCTGGACCCCAACAATCTCGTCGTCGTCCCCGGGAGTCCGTGGCCTCTTGGAGGATGTGCGAGATGTATTTGAGGAGATGGAAGGACCAGGTGTTGAAGAAGCTGAAACAATCTGAGGGAAAGATTCTGGGGGTGGAGTTACAGAAAGCGAGCGCTCTTGGTTCATCATAATCTGGATATTAGGTCGTTGAGGATGTGCCGACCAAAATGTCTTTTTCTTCTTAGGCTGGGAGGGACCAGCAGAAGATGTAGGGATTGAGCTGGTTGACGCGACCTGGGGCGCGTCGGTGGAGGGAGGGATGTGTAGGGAATCATGCTTTGCCGAAGAATCTCTTCGCTTGTCCTTCTTCAAATCCTTCTTCTTCTTTGCTTTCCTTGCCTCCTCTTCGCCCTCGACATCCTTGTTGGGACCCACACCGTTGAGGAGACTGGTGAGGACATCGCGAGGAGGAATGTAATCGAATGCGCCAGCCATGACCGAGGTTGCAGTGCGACGACGTTTCTGGGAGCGAGAGTGCAAGGACATGTCTGCGGAGAGGATAACAGCCATTTGTGGTGGCAGCGGAGGAATGGAGGTTATATAGGCGTGGAGCAGTGGTGGTTTTGGAAGCAATTGTCGTTTACGGCATACAAACGAAGGCATCAACAAACAAGACTGCACGTGCTTACCAGGAACCTTCCACACCATCCTCGATTCAGATATATCGACTGGATCTATCCCCGTCCCAAACAGGGGTGCTTGCCCCCATCCTCTCGCTCTTTCACACCCTCTAATTTCGATCAGCCAATCAGTCCCAGCTATGTACACTCCTGGAGCTTATTATCCTTAGCTCGGCACTTTTCCGTCCCTCACCCGTCATGAGCTTTTCTTCCCTCCAGTCCTCCCCCCATCTCCCAATCTCCTTTCTACACACTTTTATGGTTTAGCCTTGCAATCCCACCGTGAAAAAATATTTTGTACGCCGCAGTTGGGTCAGTCACAACCGTCCCGAATCCAGGGATTCCTTCTTGATGCACTGTCATAACTCCTCTTGGGGTCTAGCGCAAATATAAATGGTCCTGAGTAATGGAAGGTACACAAAAACTATCTCAGGACTATCTAGAAACTGCTTTTTTCCTTAATCATTGTTCTCAGCTGCATAATGACACAGCGTTTTCCTATTTTATTTTATTGTCCACACTTCTACTAATGACTCAGTCTCATTGTGTTTAGGCAATAGTATATTATCTTTCGGGTGTCACCGCCTTACTGCTCTATCAGACCATCAGTATTGTAATGTCAGGTGGAGAGATCCATGAATACCAACTTTGTCTGGGCATCTCCGAGCGCCTTCTGGTAAAAGTGGATCGACAACCGATATAACTGCTCAGCTCAGGACAAATAAACCTTGTATCAGACACTTCTCACGCGCCTGGATTCTCGTTGATAAATAGCACCTTCTAGATCTCTGTTATACTGTTCTCTCCCGACCGTGATGTAATTCCATTTCCGATAGGTGTAGTATATATATACTTCTCCAGGAGCTAGCAACAGGCCAAGAGTTAGTCCATGTCGTACATAGTACTCGTATATTTGTTTCCGGATCTCTTACGGCGGTTCTTTTCCTTTGCCGTGTGTGTGTGCGCCCTTCCGGCCATGCGGGCGCGGCTCTGTCATCCCATTTGATCGCGGCCTACCGGCGTTACCGCCACTTATTTGGACTCTAACAGCCATTGAAATCACGCACCGAGAATGTCACTTAATTCTCCCGCAGCCGCTCTTCTTAGGTGTACAAACACAATAACATTTATCCAGACCTGTCCTGTCACGCTCGAAATGGTCAAAAAGCTGTACATCACATAGATGTAGGTGTCGACTCGGAATGTTAACGTGATAAAACACACCGCCCCACACCCTTACCGCCGACTCCTACCTCAAAGTTGTGAATACCCAAATATATCCCACAAAGCTGACCGCCCGTTATCGGGCACAGTTTGCCACGGCTAATTTGCCACGATGCAAGTAAACATATACATCGGAACCACACGTGCTATTTTCCTCTGGCCAAATTAATGACGGATTGTTTCCCTGGTTCCCTGACTCATCGCCTAACCGCGCGGTTCAAACGAGAAGGTATCCTCAAACTTCAATTACCGACTCGAGATGTGGTAACCTACTTGCACTTGCGACCGTTGTTTTTATTGGCACCGAAAATTGAATATAAGCGTTGCCGTGTAAACAAGACCGTGACCAAACCTCATTTAACATCCACTAACTTAGGATTTCCTAGGACCATCACGGCGACTTATCATAACTTACCATGAGGTGTTTCATATACCCAACCTTAGTTCATTAATTTTAAGTCGAGGTCTGGAACCATGCTGGAGTTTGTTTGACCATACATGGCCACTCCAAACTGGAGAAATCAGAGAAATTGGCTCAGGTCGTTGATCACCTCACCAATGCATCATGATTCTTACTATATTTCCCATTTTCACATCTTAAAGTCAGCTACGCAAAGCACACCACCACTACGGAATCATCTCACGACCTCCATCAATACAGTTACAATGCCACAGATTCATCATTTCATACTTTGATGATACTTGTAACATTCTAGAAGTGCAGCAGGCTGATACAGTAGCATCTTTACTCCTACATATACAGAGAACTCCATCTTCCGCGGCCGTAGCACATGGACAACATTGTACTATGATAGGTAATCCCCCCTCCTCTCCGCAGCTTCGATCCCTAGACTCAAGGTCTAATGCATAGACCACATGCACTCGAAGGTTCCAGCACGTGAAAGCGGTCAGTCAAAAGAAGTGATACACATGCCTTTGGCCTTCAATTTAGGCTCGTATTGCCGACAACGGCGATGATTTACGAGATCCTGTGCAGTGCTATTCCACACATCGTTTAGCCTTCTCGAGAAGTGTGGCGGGTAGATAGACACGTTGCGCGGTGACTAGATATCAGCCGCACTGTTGGCACTTCACATTGACAAAAAGCGTAAGTTGAAAGGTACTGAAACAGGCTGCCTGCTGTAGGCCGCTGTGGTGATCTAAATATAGAACAATGACGGGGGGGCTATCACCTATTTCAATCCAAATAATAAATGTTGCTGTTCATGATCGTTCTAAATAATACCAGAAGTATCCACACTGTATCCAGTACTTTTAGGCAAATTTACACACCGATAGAAGTCAGCCGTGGAAAAAACATAGTTGATGCCTCCGTTCGACGTCAATGAGACGATACTCTCTTATACCTCCGGTCCTTGCCATAAAATCTAGGTATATTATATCGGTTATACAGCGTTAAATGAAACATACTACATTGGATGCGAACTAATGAATTCCTGTGTCCTATCAATAGAGGCATTAATCACAGCATCAATGATACACACCATTTTACTAGCAGATTTCGATGCATGCTTTCTCAACTCAGTGTCCTATAGACTTATTAGGCTCTGAAAGTTGTACTTATTTCTCTTGACAATTGTACAGCCGGTGTCATCACCTAATTCAAGCCCAGAGTGTACCATCAACCCAGGAGGATTGTCTTCTACACCACGGTTGTGGGTTTGCTACCATCTTTACCTAGGGATCGTCCCAAAGCTACACATAGAGATAGTAAGCACCTACGCCTTACTACTGTGTCCATCGGGGACGATGGAAACAATGTAATATAACACAATCATTAGCAGGGATGGCGACGCCGGTCTCTCACAGGTTTTGACTATATCATATGGTAAATTATGAGGTTCAAAGGAAAGGCCGTTATTCTTTTTATACTTTTTCAGTCTCAACCGCCTATACATTGGCCCAATTATCTTTTCTAAAAGCTTTTCGCCATCCACGGGTACTCCGAATTGGCCTATCTAGTGTGACATATATATTGATGGCCCGGTAACTAAAATGGTAAGCCTCAACCGGAATCGGCCCGGCCCTGACTAGAATTAGTAACCCTGTTTGACCCTATCTGCGCCATGCCTGTGGGTCTATTGTTCGCATTCTACCTACCCTTCAAGCTTCAAGGCAGCTTCAAGGAGCTCTTAATCATTCTATCTTTCGGAAGCACGCGATTAATAGGACATTCCGAAGGCGCTAGGTCATATTCATCAATTTGATTGGCTAGTACATTTAGTGTGTTGTTTACTGGTTGGTTTGTACAATCACTTAAACGAAAATAGGAAGGAGAAAAAGCGAATAGAGTAGTATATGTAGAACAGAAGGACCCCCTTGTGTTTGTGCCTAATTCAGTGCAGTTCGTGGTTGTTGGTTGTCCGGATATTGTGTAGTCGGCATCGCAGGAATGAAACAAGAATGTGATGTCATGGCCTCACAGGAAAGTTCTCTTAACCGTCGACAGACCATTCTAAATGTGGACACAGACCCCTTCTCGTGAATCATGTTGATAATACAAGCATAACCGGGCGGTAGCTGGGGAAGGTTCAGTGGCGTTGGGCTTGAAGGAGGTAATGGGGTATTTGTTGATGTACCCTTCCCAATAAAGCTGCCAACCCGACTTCTAGGTGTATGTGTAAGAGGAATATTCGGTAGGGCCAGATAATTTGACGCGGGAAAGTAGCTGTCTTTAGGTGATAGCGGCGTGTCCGTTGGCCCTGTAGAGAATTCTACTCTGAACCTGACCGGTTTCCATGTGTTGCCAGTGGAGTCAGTGACTATATGATCAATACGACACTTGAGTATATCGCCTTGACTAGCATCCTGAGGCACAATTCCAGTTCCATCAACGAAAACACCAAGAGATTCGATCATTCGGCCGATTTCCAGACTGGTCTTTGAGATATCATAAGGTGAATATAAAATCCCCTGGTTATTGTGCTTCCAGTTGAATAAATTCGTGAACCAGCCTTTGAATTCGCCAACTACAGGAGAACTAAGACGACTCGATCCACCTAAGCCAGAGATAGTCTGCATAGGAGGACTCATGAGAATGGGGGAACCTAGGGTATTGATGCCAGTGTTTCGAGGGCGTATATCGAGAGGAGGTGCTATGGAAATATGAGACTTTGAAATATCATCTACAATCGCGTACTAACGTTTGAACTTCTTGTCTTTCCTAGTTTTAGATGGTGATAAGACGTGGATATTCCGAGGCATATTTCCGATGTCTTTGCCAATGCCAGGGTCTCTTGCCGTATCTCTTCCCATATCTACACCAAGTCCGAAGGAGGTCTGATCTTGATCAATGTAGCTCCAGCCTTCATCTGAGGTACTTTGATTTTCTTTGTCAGCTGACCTGTAACTTTTACCTTTATAAACCCGGTCCTTGCGAACGAGGGGCTCTTTAGGTTGTGTCAAGGGTGGAAAAGTGGGGCTAAAGGTTTCTCTTTGTGTCGATGGTACTGATTGGGAATTGACTTGCACAGCAATCTCGTTAACGCACTCGGTAATTTTATCCATCGTTTTCTGAAGCACCGGGTCCGTGGTCTTGGGAGCCATCAACTTGGGGAGTTCATCATCTGTAAAAGGTGATTAGATGGTCTTGGTTTACGATAGAAAGGATACGAGACCGAGGTGGTGCATACTCTCTGCTGAGACCCTGTTTCTAGACTTTACAGATGGGTGATGAGACGAATTTTTGGTACTGTTTAAATTCTGTAAATGCCGTACAAAGCCGATGTTTGGAGGATCATTAGTGCCTTTGGAAGAAGTGGGGGCTACATAGGTATTCCCTTGGGACGATGGTTGAAACCTAGGACCTCCCCGAACGGTACCCGGCGTAGAGAAGGGACGTGAAGACTGGGGTATGGATGTATGCGCATTATCAGCAGTACATTCACGTTTGAAGTATGTATGCCACTGGTTAGCCTGAGGTTGAGTCGAATGCATTGGGGGAAGCCCTGGTCCAACTGGAGATGCAAATAAATGAGCTAGTTTGGTTTCCTGTGGTCCTTGTAATGCAATACTAGAAGGTATAGGGACGGAGTTTGTCAAGACAGCAAGGGGACGATGTTGCGCGGGTGATGTTTGTGCACGAGGGCGATATTGTCGGAGAATTTTTTGACCTGGTGCTTCTTGCAAAGATTTGGTAGTGATGTCCCGGTAGTCGGCGGCGCCATCAGCGAGGCGTTTTCTCACCGTTTCTTCCCGATACCGACGAAGCAGATAATAAAATGCTTTGGCATGAACACCTTGGCCTGGTGGAGAGCATAGATCGCGTATTATTTCTTCGCTATCCGAGTTTTTCCCCCAAATGATCTTCAGCGACGCAAATAAGTCAGGGTCTATATCATCCACAGATGCGATCGGCTCGGCTAGTTGACTTGGTGTCGGTGGTAGGGGAGGCAAAGCAAAAGAAACCGCTATTCCAGAGTCTAGGGGATTGCAACTTGAATAGTTCGTCGTTAACCAGGGATGGGAAAGAATTTCTGGTATCTGGGATGTCGTGAGTATGGTTAAAGAAGAGAAGAAACAAGTATCTTACAGTTATTCTCTTTTTAACATCGACAACGAGTATCCTCGTAAGCAGATCTTTGGCAAGGGGGTCGATCCAGTTCGGCATATCATATTTCCCAGTTTTAACTTTAGCCAGAAGGTTACGTACATTCTTGTCATCAAAAGGGAGTCGACCAGTTAGGAGAGCAAACAAGATAACACCACAGCTCCAGATATCGGTAGCATTGCCTTGGTATTTTTCACCGTTAACAATTTCAGGACTTGCATAATGGGGAGAGCCACAGCTAGTTTCCAGTTGTAAAGAAGGAGGGGCGAAAGCTGCCATTCCCCAATCAGCGATTTTGATCAAAGGCGGCTTCAGTGATGCAATAAGGATGTTCTCTGGCTTGAGATCTCGGTGGATAATAGAGAAAGTATGCGCATAGTTCAGACCATAGATAATTTGCTTGAAGTATTCCAGTGCTTCTTGTGGAGGAAGTCTGCCCCTGTTAACAAGAAAATCGAAGAGTTCACCACCTTGGACGTATTCTAGAACAAGAAAGAGCTCGGTTTCGCCTTCGAAAACATCGTAGATCCGCATAATGTTAGGGTGCTTCATGAGTTTCATCATAGTAATTTCGCGATCAACACCAAGCCGTTGCTTTTCAGACTTTGCTTGTTGAGTCGCTAGAGAGGTACGAGAATTGACTAGCGGAGCGATTGGGAGAATCTTAACAGCTGCTAGTTGTCCTGTTTGACGGTGTTTCGCAATCTTAACTCGCCCAGAGGCACCCTTTCCAATACATTCACCAAGAATCCAGGGCCCGATAGTTTTGGGGTCGCTTGGTAAGTCGAAGGCGGTAGTCCCGCCTGCCGCGGCTTTTTCTTTGGCCCAACGCGTACCAAGGGGGGCGGCGTACTGAATAGGAGGAGCTTTCGGGGGGCTATCCGTAATGTGTGACATATTTATAGGAAAATAAAATAGGAAGAATAGGTGTGAAGCTAGATGTGCACGGCCAGCGGGCTCAGATGGGGGGGAGTAACTAACCCGCCAGCCGCCAATCTTATCTCGTATGTACGGTCACGTGGGTGTTACATGCACGCGTAACGGTCCGCAAGACGGACTATACAATGCTCTCCTCCTCTCGGGCCATTGTCCGTGCGCCCTGGAGGTCCATTTTTCGTCGACAAAATGCCCCCTGGAAACACGGAAAGCGTAGCTTCAGCGCTGCTATAACGCTTGACTCTCCTGACCAGTTAAGGACATCCAGCAAAAATATGTCGAAACACGCAACCCCACTCCAGTCGCTTGTAGAGAAAGGCCAATTTGAAGAAGCTAGCCAAATGCTTTCGGAGATGCACAACCAGGGAGTCAGGCCTGACCCACACCTCGTATACGAGAAGGCAGTTTGCAATATACTTTCCCAACCGGAACTCGGACCAAAGGACCAAGAATCCTTGGTACAGTGGTTGGAACTATTACCAGATGTCAATCATGCCGACCATGCATCACTGGATGGTATAAGGGGCAAAATATACAAATACTATTCCGAACCGCCGATCCTCATGTGTGTTGGTCGTGTTCTCGCGCAGAAGGGATATAGGACCTTCGTGAAGAATAATATCACTATGCTTTTCCCAAAGACACTCAATTTCCATGACTATACGGTCCTTACACACGAGCTCTTAGAAGCTTCTGACAAGTACGACCAAGAAAATACTCCTTCCAACGAGGTCTTCGAGGAAGCTTCTGATGATTATGCCTCAATCATGGCTACATCTGCTCCGCCTCCACCATCCATTCTCGAAATTGTCGAAGCGACTTTACCTCCGATTCTTCCAGCTCCGGATGCATCTGACCAATCTGTTTTTGAAGAGGAGATGGAGGAAGACTATCGTGTTGAAGAATCATTCGTTCGTCCCATAAACCGCCATACTCCTGCCGATCTCCTCCACCAATTGGTCGAAAAATCTCAATTCCAGGAAGCATTTCTTCTTTTACATGAACTGAATTACCTCCATATTGATGTCCCATCCTCCCTCACCTATAGTGCTGCTGCCCTAGAAGCTCTGCAGCGGCCTTTATCTGATGACTACTCATCGGAACAACGACTACAACTGTTCAATACGTGGTTCTCATTGATTCCAAGCGTACATGAATCACAAGGTCCCAATAAATTCGAAGAGATACAACGGGTGTTATTGTTATCTCCATTCGCTCATCTTGACATTATGATGTCTTTCTGTAAGAAAATGGTTCAGAAAGGATACATAACTTCACTCCATCCTCCGCTTCTCGCAGTAATTATACGGTTCACACCTTCCGAGGATATGAAACGCTTCATCAAAGGTCTGGAGGATACATATCTCACCCATTTGCAGGGGAGGGAGATGGTTGATGGTAAATTACAACGTCGGCGCTTTTCAGCAAGACTCCGGAATATTGCGGTACGGTACCTAGCCTATTCGGGCAGGATTGAAGCCGCACTCTCCCTGATACCAACACCTAACAGTGGTGTTTATTTAACCGCATATAACTATGAAAAACTCCTTCGCGCCATCATTAATTCCAATAATCCCACCTACACCTCCGAAATCCCTCGAATCCAAGCGTTACTAGAACAAGCATCGGTAAGAGATGGTACACCAAAGGCGGTATATGAGAATCAAGAGGAGAAAGCAATGGCGACGGAACTTTTTACCTCCGGAGCTGATTTTACGGGCGAAGAAAATCTACCTCGCACTCTCAGTTACCTCAAGCGTTCATTAAGAAGAACTGAAAACAATCCCGATCCCTTCGTCATCGTTCGATTCCTAGAAGAATACCTCGCCACAGGACGAACACAGGCACCCACTCTCCTACTCAAAATCGCCCTCAACTCGAGTTATAATAGCACCGGTATTTTCGTCTTCGCTGAGATGCTATACTATCGAAACATAGGTCTACATCACCTTGTCATCCAAACTTTCGTTGACCACTTTTTTATTTCCGGAGTTCCACGTGAAGATGTCCTCCATCATTATCGTGAAAATCAAAAATTACGAGCAAACTCTGAATGTTCAGGCGACGAGTTATTCAACCCTTATAACCGGATATGCGATTTCACTCCTTCACTGCTTCCGAAAAGTAAATCCTGGCCAATGAAGCTTCATTGTACACTTGTTTGGCACTCGTTAGTTGCTCTAACGCCTAACGATACTGAACTTTCACTCCTTTACAATAAACTCATCTTCCTAGCTCAAGGCAACGATACCGTTCAATCCAATTCTCACCTCTCCCAATTAAGTCCTCTACTCCCACCTCCTTCATGGCGACACAAAGTTGATACTGCTGCATTTACACCTTTTATGAGAAGGTTAATGATTGCTCATGGACCCAATCAAGGAGCGCATATAATTAATGACATGATGCGCCTTAATATTGAACCTACTATTTATCATTTCACTGAACTTGCTGGTCAATATGCTAGGATGAACGAAACAAGGAAGGCTTTGATGATTTTGGATCGGTTGGAGGGTATTTCAGGGATTCTTGACCAATTAAAACAACAGCAAGTAGCCGGACAATCATCTTCATCATCTTCATCACCATCACAATCTTCCAGTCGAACACTTCAAACAGTTCCGGAACCTGATCTTGTTCTATACGCCTCACTTATGCGTGGTTTCATCATTTCTCGAAACAAAGAAGGCTATGATGCTGTTCATAGTCGACTACAAAACATCAAACAATTGTTACCCTCAAAACAATTTACTAAAGAACAAGATGCGATTCTAGACCGGTTGTATCATGATTATCGAGCATTGTGTCGGCAGAAAGCAAGCGAGAATCAAAAGGCTGGTTTTTTTTCTTTTAGAAACCTGAAATACAGGAACTGATCCTTTCTATTTCATCCAGAGGGGAGCGGTCTGATCTTTTGCTGTTTCACCATACCGGCTGAGGTGATGATGTTGTATAAACTATTTATAAACTCTTGTTATAGATGGATGGAGTGGCAGGTAGACATATAGACGACAATGATGGGTAGCACGAGAGGGGAAGAAAGAATCTGATATATTAAAAATGGTAATACCCTAAATGTTACATGCGCTAAGATCTCTATTGTAAAAGCATCCGCAAAAAACATTGAAAAAAGAAAACCATAATATGATAAACAAAAGACCATCAAACATTCCCAGAGTCAAAAAAGAACACACACTTCCTCACCTTGAGAGAACCCCATTGTATTAATTGTCACCGGGACCAACCCTCGCTTGTTTCCATTTTTCGGCAAGAGATTATATTGGGTCGATGAGGACGGACCAAACAGAGTGTGGGTCTAATGCTGTTGGATAGATGTCGGATAGAGATGGGTATTTTTAGAGATTACATGCGAAGGAGGTTTGCTATTATGTTCCCTGCATAATTTCGAAATACGCAGTATATTCGTCTGGCGTCATCAAATCCTGGTCTTCCTCCGTCACCTTCGAAAATGGGACAGGGTTACCATTAACTATTTTAGAATATTGTTTATTGTCAGTCACACACCAAACTTTAAAATGAAAATATGACGTGGAATGAAAAAGAAGAAATAGTACTGACCATAAACAATGAGGTCTTCTTCCACACCAGCCCCATTTGTTCCTTCCGCAGCGTTATACCCATTCTCCATTGACACATCTTCGTAACCATGTCCGTAATCGTTCTTTACACCATGAACAACACCATTTCCGTTCACAGATGGTACCCCATTCGTCTCCTTGTGGTACCCATTAACGCCATTAGTAAGACCATTAACACCATTTGTCGTTTCAGCGGGTGACGCCCCAGGACTCAATTTCACGGCTTTACCAGCTTTGGCACCTTCATCTTCATCAGACCTTGACCGTTTCCTATAAGCATTTAACGAATCAAGGTATTCAACATTTGGTTTCCGGTCTTCGTCATCATCGTTGATATCTCCAAGATCTGACGAATGAGAACCCCCTGTGAGTGTCGTTGGTGTTGGGGTAGGGTATGCCGAGACATTCGTAGATGCCGCCAATGATGCATAATACTGATCATAATCTATAAACACGTAGTTAGATTGGGATAGAAAAATACAATGAGCTGCAACTCACAATCCCCATCATCGTTCCTAATCTTAGGTTTCTCTTCTTCCACATGATGTGAAAACGATAGCATATTTTGGTGATTCGGTTGATCAATATGCCTATGCACCACGCCCAAACCCTTCAAAATGTCATCATTCGAACTTGTGCTAATACCACTGACAGCAGCAGCAGCTTCTGCTCTCGCATTCTCCTTAATTCCCAAAGATGTCAAATCTCCTGTAATCGTGCTCTTCAAATGCCAAGCAGGCAGTGCATTTTGCTGACGTTTAAGTTCTGCCTCTGCTGCACGTTCTTGACGACGTGTAGCTTCATCTTTGTCCATAGCCATCATGATACCCACACCCTCATCTGCTTTCTTGTTCGGATCAGAACCGGCAACCTTGAGTCCACCATGTATTTGGGCACCCTTTTGTTTGTCGGATTCGGTGGCATGAGTTTTCACCCATGCAGCTACATCAAATCTGTTTTACTTGTGTCATGATGGGCTCAAATTGATGAACAAGACGGGATACTCACGCAGGCAACACCATAGCTTCGCTCTTCTGCAACCCTTCTCTGATAAACCGCATCTGGTGATTGAACCTCTGCATTCGATCTTTGCTCCCTTGCACACTCTCCGTGTTCTCGTTGTCAACCACCTCTGCATGGCAGATTTCGCAAACCATGATTCCTCTCATAAAGTCCATCAACTTGTCGACTTCGAGGGGAGTATATGATTGTTTGCATTGAGTACAAACATATCCCCTGTTGTCCAATTCCTATAATCAAAGGTCAGAGCCAGGCGAATTAATGAGAGAAAAGGGAGGCATACGTTACGCAACGAGGAATCAATGATATGTCTCATTTTTGCAACCCTCCATTTCACGACGTTGCAAAAGTGCTGATAGTCGATGTAGTAGTACTGTTTCCCAACAGACCTCTGCGCGCCTTCTTTCAATTCGTTTTGTCTGTAACTGCAAGTGCCAGAACCCAATATAAACGTAACATAAAAGGACAATCATGCAAAAAGGCATTGTTTAGCATACTGTGTGGTAAAAGAGAGACGTGTTAAAAGAGTACTTGCACTTTGACAAGACAATCGTTATTAAGCACTGCAATGACTTTATTCAGCTCTTTCGGTTGGAGTCCCATTCTACCGGCCAGATCATCGTCTTTGAGGCTACATATTCCACGACGCGGAAAGGGGAAAAGTGTCAACATCCAAATTGAATCACAAAAAAAGAGTCGCAGCTGAACGTAATGATACAAAACTTTAAAAAAAGATCCGAGCATACTTACACCGGATGCCTGGCAAGTTGGTCCATGATGATTGTAAACTTGGGCTCGTAGAATGCTCTCGAGACATGTTGGACGAGCAATCGCAAAGTCTCTTGGTCCTCCTTTGTCGCCATATATACTCGCACCAAGGCTAAGCCCTGAGGCCCGGACGAGAGTGGATTTCAAAGGGACGGTTGGTGGTTCAGCTGGAATTGCTGGCCGCTGTGTTGTGTTGTGCGCTGTGAGGCGACAGGGTGTTGTGACTGTGGTGGTAGTGAAGAAAGATGGGCGGAGTGGGTCCAACCGCATGCTATGTATTATGTAATACTATTCTAGTCAATCAGATATTTACGCTTGAAATATGCCCGCAAATGCAGAATCTGCCATGTTCCAAGAGCTGCCAGCGCCAGAATACTGAACCACGCAAAGCTTTGCACTCGGACATTCGTTGAAGCTGTATTTGACCTTGATGAGCATTGGTCACTGCAGTCAACGACGGCCACGTACTGTTCGTTGATGTGAAGCGTTCTTCTCGTTTCTTGAGATATTCCATCTCGTCTACAATCTCCTTCACGACGCCCTCCAGCTTGCGCATCTCTGTCTCCAGACTCGACAGTGATTCCTGGTTTGCAATGGCACTGCAGGTGGTGTTAGCACACATACGGGTTACATCCAAGAACAAGACATACTTGTAGTCCACAGCATCAGCACCAATGTCCACGTCAAGATCAATAATTCTCGATAGTTTCGCTGCCTTGTCATACGGTACTTCTGCATTGCTTTCAGTATTGACAATGGTGAGACGACATGACAATACTCACCACCCTCAATCCAGTTTCTCATACAAACACCGACCTCACCCTCTCCATGTGTCGTGATAGCCAGCCTTGTCTCTCCCTTAATCCCCCTCTTACTCAAATACACATTCTTTTGTGGTGACGAATCGATAATCTCGATGTCTACACGCTGGTTGTCTCCTGGTCCTACGTTGGCGGTGGCAATAACCAATGTATTCGGATGTGCGGCGTTCCATATGCATTTTTGAGGTGGGTACTTGAACGCCTGAAGAGTAAATTTAATAGCCACAGCCTGCTGAGACACGAGGAGGAGGAGAGCAACCCAGGACAGAACAGCCGGGAAGTGCATTAGTTAGGGTTGAGTGCAAGAGGGTACGATACGTGTGATCCAATAATAATTAATTAATTATCCCTTAGCTATCCTCAAAGTCACATGCCCACCCAAGCTCGCACTCCACACCTGGCAGGCTCTTGACGTCCTCAAGGATCCACTTGGGTCCACTGCAGCACTCAAACACAAATTTAAGCGTACGCTGTCGCAAAACGCTTATCCCCCCGACCTCAAGTCCAAGTCCAAGTCTTTGTCGCACAAAACTTGGCAATGCGCGCTCGTCACAACATCCCTCGAATTCATCATCGACATTCGTACTAAATTCCACAAACGCAAGTGTGATCCGCTCAAGCGACGGAAGAAGCACATTCTGTCTGTACCGTTCTGATGGGCTCGTGGTCATTACGATAGATGAAGATGCCCGCTGCAACGACGTCTGTGCAAGGATGGGAAACAACACCGTCGCAGTGTACCCAGACACTTCCTGAAGATGTTCCACTTTGTCTAGTAGCGCCAGGAAATGTACCAAGTGCGTTTCCCATATTTTTATTGTGTGCTTGAGCTTGAATAATGACAAATTCAAGGATCTGAACCCTCCCTTGTCCTCGTACACTTTATGCAAGCACCTTGTCAATGCACCGAATATTTCAATCACCAGCTCAAGATGGCGCTCAGATTCACTTGCACTCCCAAACTCGAACAAAAAATGAATTAGACGATGTCCCTCTGGTGGGTCCAACTCGTTCGACCCACATGCGGTTTGCCGTATCCATTCCTCCACCCCTTCTTCGATTTTGATAGTCAATTCCTCCATGGAGGGATGTACAAGAAGTGATTTATCCTTCCTCTCTCTCGCCTCTTTCATCGTTTCATACGGGGTCTTTAGTATATCCTCCATATTCTCTGCTCTGATCTTCCTCTCCGTCAGGAACTCGCACAGTATTCTTACTGCATGCATATTATTGGCCCTCTTTGCATCTATATGGATTGCACATTGTCCCGGCAACACCAACTTTGTCAGAAGTTCACAACACTCCATCATAATCCCTTTCAATTCAACGCTCTTCAATCTCTTCAGAAGCACCTTTGCCGCTTCCTCGGGATACTCCGGCTCTACCTCGTCCGCAAACATATTCCTTAGGATCAATCTCTCCAACGATGGTGTCTGCCTCAAGACACCCAACCACTCCCACACGGACATGGTCCGTTGCATTTGATCCGTCACATGCAATGACGTCAATGATCTAGCCCAAGGTAATGACAATCTCAGAGTCGAAGTACCCAGTCCCAGACAAACCATGGCCAACGATAAACTCTGTAGTTTCGGTGCGTTTCCTCTAAACAATCCACTCGACAATTTCAACATCGACTCCTCGCTGTCCATCATTGGTTGGTTTAATCCAAACGCAACACGTGCCGCCGTAATTTCATCCATTCTAACACCGCTTTTAATCGTCAGCGATTCCAACAACGGTGCTTCGTAGCGGTTGAGGGCATCAAGTATTACTCGTAAGTCCATCTTGTTTTCGACAGTAATATGCAGTTTTTGTATCCGTTTCATTTCACGCAGGATGATGTTCCATACATTGCCTGCACGGTGTCGCGTGGGTCGAGGAACGGAATAATTGAGGTTGGGATTGGCCACAACGTTCAGTGGACATGAGCCACTCCTTCGGAGAACTTCAGCAACCCACCGAGGACCGTCTCGGGTGTTCAGCGTGGATGCCCAGATTACTGGAGCTTGGGAGAGAACGGAACGCCAATGGTTGCACACATGCGAGAGAATGCGTGGACTTGTGGTGGAAAGTACAAAGATATGCTGGAGAAGCTCTGGGGGGAGTTTGTTGATAGGCCTACAGGGATTGAAAGGAGGCATATGGATCGATGAGAGTGATAACAGCGTTTATTGTCCAGAAACCGTGGGAACAATGACATAGATTAGAATAAATACAATGATGTACAGCCAATCAACAAATAGAAAACAGAACAGAACACAACATCTATTTCGCACCAGCCGACGAGAATTCTACACAACCCATCAGTAACGTTCGCAACAGCAGCCAGGTGTTAACTCACTCGTCACAGACTTGGTGCCCTCAGAAATAGCGTGCTTGGCAAGCTCACCAGGCAGGATAAGGCGTACAGATGTTTGGATTTCACGGGAGGAGATTGTTGACTTCTTGGAATATGAAGCGAGCTCTGCAACCCAAGTCAGCACTGTCCGATATACAAGTATGCATTTGACTCACTGGAAGCCTCAGTGGCAATGCGCTCAAAGATATCGTTGACGAAAGAGTTAAGGATGGCCATAGCCTTGTTGGAGATACCAGTGTCAGGGTGAACCTGCTTGAGTACTAGAATGGAAAAGTGGGTCAGATAGAGTCGGGATTTTTCTTTTTGAACCAAAGCGACATACCCTTGTAGATGTAACTGGAGTAGGTCTCCTTTCGGACCTTCTTGCGCTTCTTCTTTTCACCATCGGCACCTGTGGATGCAGGCTTCGATGTCTTCTTTGCAGCCTTGGAAGCCTCAGAGGACTTGGCGGGGGCCTTGGAGGCAGTGGAGGCAGGGGCTTTGCCGGCGGTGGAAGCAGGTTTGGGAGCCATTTGAGTGAGGTATAGGTGGGGTTTGAGTATGGATGGAGGCTGAGATGGATCAAGAAGGTTATATACTGTTGGACGCGTGAGTTTGTCGCTGTTTGTCGCCAGCGCGCTTTGTTGAGTTGTTGATTGCCAAAATAACGCGATGCAAGCTGCACGTGACCCGGAATGCTCATATAAATATGTTTGCACACCTTTACCATTGCTTCTTCATCTCTTCTTGCCCGTAGCTCTGCCACTTCACACCTCCATCGCCTAACTTACGCGTCTAACATGTCCGGAAAAGGAAAAGCTGGAAAGTCTGGAGGAAAGTCTGGGAGTGACTCCAAGTCTCAATCGCGATCTGCAAAGGCTGGTCTCCAATTCCCCGTTGGTCGTGTCCATCGTCTGTTGAAGAAGGGCAACTATGCTCAGCGTGTTGGTGCGGGTGCTCCCGGTATGTACTATCTTGGAAATTGTGATAAGAACGACTGACTTAGCCTGGACATCGCAGTTTACCTTGCTGCAGTACTCGAATATCTGGCGGCCGAAATTCTAGAATTGGCCGGTAATGCCGCTCGCGATAACAAGAAACAGCGTATCGTGCCCAGGCATTTGCAACTCGCCATCCGTAACGATGAAGAGTGAGTTTTATCTGTTTCACTTGTCTAAACGCCCAACTCACCCCGATTTCAGATTGCACAAGCTCCTTGGAAATGTCGTCATCTCACAGGGTGGTGTTGTACCCCACATTGCACCTGTGTGTATTGTCCGTCTGGTCTACCTCCATCTGCTGACTTTTGTTCCAGGAACTGCTACCAACAAAAACATCAAAAGGCAGGAAGGATGAGGGTGTCAGCCAAGAGCTGTAGAGTGTTACATATTTCGACTTGTTTTCCTTGCTTTTCATTCACCTTTTGTACTGCATATGTATTATTCTCTCCATGTCCACCTTACCATCGGCTTAATTGGCATATAATATTTAATACCGTGGGAATATACCCAATCGAGAAGAGCACGTGCACAGACCCTTCCACGACATTGGACACGTCGCGTGGTAATCCAAGTTCACATACGTCTCCTATGACCATCCCCTCCTAGGTTATTCCCACAACTGCAAGGATACCCGTTCATTCGATACCTCATGGCCAAAGACACAAAGAACGATCAAAGGGCCACATCTGAGCCTCCGGACAGACCAACAGGTCCTCTCTCCATCCCCGTGCCAGCAGAAACAAGAGAAGTCATCAAAGTCAACAATGCAAACCTCACGGAGCTCAAGAACGCTTGTGATGATTCGGTCAAACGGTATCTCGCACGGCCAGAATTGTTCAATCAAATACACCTACACACGGACGTGAGATTGGGACTCGGATGGCTCAGCGTGTTCGTGGCTGCTGGTACGGCGTTCTATGGGTGGAAAGTGGAGTTTGAACAAAGCAAACCGGTGGTTTGGATTGGTGTTGTCTTGTGAGTACTTTCCATTATCCTCTCGCTCGTGTGTGTTGACCGTGGCCATGGATAGGTATGTCATTTTGACGAGTGTACAAACTCTGTATGCATACTTTGTGGAGGGTAATACAGTTTTCGTTGGCAAACGCAAAACATTCTCTAAACGGGTACGTTCTTTTCCCTACTTCCCCTAACCCCTATCATTTGTAATATTTACTTTTCTCCCGTTTTTGTGGTAACCACACATCTCTTAGATTATAACCGAAAGAATCTCAATTTCATCCAAAACTCGACCAACATCCAAACCCAAAACTAAATCAGAAAAAGCAATCCCTCCTGCATATACACTTAACATCTCATACGTCAGATCAACAAATGCAGGAAAATCACTATTAGCAAAAGGCAAATCAACGGTTGTAAAATCGTACACTGAGTTTTTTGATGAAAAAGGAGTGTTGCACCAAGAGAAGTTTGAGAAATGGGTTGGTGAGGCGGTAGAGGGTGCTATGGATGGGAAAAATGATTAGTCGTCCTTTTTTCGATGAAGGAAAGAGGTAAAAACACGAGTAAAGGATGTTACGGTTCGAACCTTTGACAACCTTTTTTTTGTACCATATGCTATCGTTTAGAACTCGTCACTTTCGCCTTTTCTTTTCTCTTTCTGGTTTAGGGAGTTTACCTCTCCAACTTGAGCGTGACGATTGGTCTTTGGGAGCCGGGTAGTCCGTAGAACAGCTGGTTATCCCTGCATATTATGCACCATGACTCATTTACACACCAATCTCCCTCGTTTTATCGAGTGAAGTTTAAAGCTTAAAATACCTGATGGATCCACTACGGACCCCCATTGCATTCATGTGTAAGCTAGAAGCTGACCCTCTTCGAGGTTCTGTATCACAAATGGTTACGATATATCCCACTATCTACGAGCTCCGACATATTACAAAAGAATTTTCACGAGTTTTCAAGTTTGCCGTGTCAAACAACTATCTACCACTTATCTACACCCTTTCTAGAATGACTATACATGTGATGAGGTTCTTTTCTCTGCTAGAAGCGTATTCTCCAGGTATCCTCCGCCTAATTTACGCAACCGTGTTTCTTTTGGATCTCTATTGGTTTGGGGCCTTGTGAAGAATCCCACAAACTACATCACAAAATAACTTCAAGCTTTCGGCACCGGATTTAAAACTAGCGATGGGTATCTTCTGTATGCGCCAAGTGTATGGTCAGAAGTTTTCCAGAGGTAAAGAACGTCCTAGAATGTCTCATCCACTCCAAAGTGCTCGTCACAGAAGATGAGGTGACGTCATTTAAAAGAACATATAATATTTGGTATTGCAGTTGGACGGGACTATATAAACCTAGCAAGAAAACTCACACCTGCTTCTTCATAACACCTTCCCAACTCATTAGAACAATGGCTTCAAATGCAAGCATCGAGACAATCTCCAACTCTATTACCACCGACCATCGTGAAGTATGGCCGCTTTTGCGTAGTTCTGTGTATTGTTCTCAAGGTTATATGCTGACACGGTGTTTAATGTAGATATATGCGTACTACGACAAATATGTTGAGAACGCAGGCAACATTGATGCTCAAACTCGCTGGGCCAATCAGTTGATCTGGGAAGTCGCAAGGCATTCTATCGGTGAAGAGCTCGTCGTTTATCCTTTGCTCGAGAAGCATTTGGGAGCAAAGGGGAAGCAGATGGCCGATGAAGACCGCAACGCCCACCAGGTATCTCATTCACTTTTCCTGTGCTAAGCGATTCTGAAATCTTCAACTTTTCTAGTATATAAAAGATGGACTCGCTAAGATTGAAAAGCTGACTCCAGGTAGCCAAGAGCATGCCGCTCTGTTGAAAGACATCATCGACCATCTCAAGGCACATGCTAACGAAGAAGAGACGAGAGATTTGCCTGCGCTTGAGAAGGCCATCTCTGTTGATGATAGCATTAGCGCGTCCAAGAGCTTTTCCAGGACCAAGAACTTCGTTCCCACTAGGTATGGCATTGCTCTCCGATTTATTGAATATCATCTCACGATCGCTTCAGGTCTCATCCTAATGCACCAAACAAACCACCCTTTGAGACACTCGCTGGATTTATGACGGCACCAATTGACAAGTTGAAGGATGCGTTTTCCAAGTTCCCTTCTGCGGAAGAAAGGGAGAAGGTTTCTCAGGCAGTCAATTAATCAAATACCTGAATAGGAATATACACATTGTATTATTAAAATTCTCAAGCTTTATCAGCTTCGTAATTTCTCTGAGCCCATGAGGAACCCATAAATTTTCAATGAGGAACCAATATTGTCATTCATAAACTTCACCGAAGAGGGAAACTATAATCACAGTGGAGACCGCTTGCTGGATCACCGAGGCATCGTGGTAGCTTCCTTGCTCTCCTTCCTCTGTGCATTTCTCGCTTGCTCCCTGATGTGTAGTACTACCCTACATGCGAGTATAAGGTGCATCACACGTTCCACTCCATTAAAATATAGCTCAGTTGGCATCCATGGTAAGGGTCAGCGTGGTACAACTCCCACATAATCAACAGGTTCAGATAGTCTCGCTGTAAAAAGAAATTAGCATGGAACATGACATTAGAGAAAACGGAAATACTACTTAAAACTCACGGGGAATTTTAGAATGACGATGGCATTGAGCAAGCAAAGACCTAGCAATAGAGGTGGAAAATTAGTTACATGCGCGATCTCTTTGTAGACAAGGTATCCACCAAAAAGATAGAATATCGTAATTGACGCCCAAAGTATTCACAAATATCAATACGCTTTGAATCCAATTACAAATTAAAAATCTTACCGTCCCCTATATATGTTTGCCGCAAGTTTAGAACCCCCGCCTTATTTTTCTATGGAAGAGAAAATGTCAATATCGACCACAGAGTATCACTGAACGTATAACATACTGACAGGTTTTGATTTCCTGTATGACCATCAATAGTAGGAGAGCTATTTTAGATTTCCAGTTATCATCAACGAATAACTCCTCAATTATAAATATGAATTACCCAGATCATAAACCATAACCACAAGATATTCTGCAGAGAGTGTGCCCTTACCATCGTCCTTTGCAATACATCCTAGGAGCTTTAGAACAGCGACGCTTGAGCTATAATATCATAGGGTTGGTTATATGTACTTTCCGCAGAACGCAAGTGTGCTCCCACAACGGTGAGCCCCCTCCCCCCCTAATTATATTTACGAAAGCTGCAGCAAATAACCCTTATGTCAATTTACGACCCTTTTCCCAAACATCCCAAGTCCTAAGAGTCAGAATCACTACACAATGCCCAGGTTTAGAGTTAATAGTGACCAAAGTTCTATAAATACTATGAATACTTGAATGGGATGACACCACTTACATTAATCTGCTGTGACTTTGTAACACCCACTGCAAGCTTTTGAGGAGGTTGAAGTTGTTTGATAGCAGCCATTATAAGGTCCACGGAAGTGTATTAGTCAAAAGGTTATCCGGGGAATTTCAACTGTAGCGGCCTTCATACTATGCTCTGTACTTATCACAAAGAGCTTGGATAAAGCCTAGTACTAATGTCAGATAAAATAGAACCACCCTATCACTTCCTCTCCAGAACTTGGTCGAGTAACATCAGTAAGCAATGTCATCTAGGCTATATCCATCTGGTAGCTATGGTGGTCCTGGCCTGGCAGTTTTTAAAATGGCTGTCTATAGCCTGAGGGCCAACGTTACAAATGAAGATAAAGAGAAGAGAAGTTTTGATTTATTGTGGGAGGCCAAAAAATCAATAATGGGCATCCACGTGTAGTTATACAAGTTTTTCCAAGTTCACATTTGCGCCAGAAAATTGAACGGGGAGTCAAACGGTTGCTCTAATCTAAGCACTCTGATAAAACTTATACATTCAAACAATACATAGTACTAACGTCTAAAGCTTCTCCTTTGCTTTCTTATCTGAATCATGTCCTAATACTGCTTTTGCCCGTCCAACGAAGCCCCACCCAATCTGCTTCGCAACATGAATCTGAACATTGAGCTCCTCAGCCATAGCCCACACGGTACCAGGGTTTTTCTGGAACTGGCGACCAACGAACACAACATCGGCCTGTCCCTTATCCAACACACGTTGGGCAACGACGGCTTTATGGAGGGAGCCAACGGAACTGACTAACATCTTGTCACCAACTGCCTTTTTAGCTGCCTCTGCGAATGGTGCTTGATAGGCTTCACCAGGAATCAACTTTTGGCGAGGGTCCATTCCACCTGATGAGACGTCTAGCAAATCGACGCCGTGCTCTGCAAGAATAGGAGCAAGGCGGGCTGTATCCTCAATACGCCATGATGGCTCATTTGGTGCTACCTGCTCAAGCCATTCCGTCCCGGAAATACTATGCAATAGGTCAGCTTCATGAGTTTAAGATATATAAATGACACGAGACTGACCGAACAAATAATGGCATGTCCTGAGGAATAGTTGCCCTTATAACACCAACAACCTCAAGTAAAAGTCGAATCCGGTTCTCGAAAGAACCTCCGTAGTCGTCGGTCCTCTGGTTTGCGTTCGGGCTTAGAAAAGAACTAAGAAGATAACCATGTGCGGAATGGATTTCAATGACATCAAATCCAGCCTTCACAGCTCGCGCAGCTCCATCCTTGAAAGCCTTAACGACCTCTTTGATACCTTCTACTGTTAACGCCTTGGGCTGAGGATAGGTAGGATGGAAAGGTTTTGTGCTAGGACCCCAAACATCGTCTGGCCATCCACGTTCCACTGGTCCAGCGACGGCTATTGGTGAGCCTGGAATCCAAGGAGCCATGCATGAAGCTTTACGGCCAGCGTGTGCAAGCTGAATACCGATCTTTTGGTTCTGTGCATGGGCGAAAGTAGTGATAGCCTTCAAAGCCTCCATGTGGGCATCCGACCAAATCCCTACATCCTCTGGGCTGATACGACCGTTGGGGAGGACCGAAGTGGCTTCTGTCATTGTTAGGCCTGGGCCACGAGTGAAGATTCCACCGACTGTTTGCAGGGATTGCTATTAGATGAATTCATATGTCCAGTTACTAGAACGTACGATGAGCCATATGCCATGGTGTTATTATTCCGTTCTCTGCTGAGTATTGGCATAGTGGGGACAACTAGGAAAGTAAGAATAGATAAAATGAGGTTTTGATTTCCAGGGAGATAAAGAGGCTACCCACGAAAATTCTGTTCTGAAATTCAGTACCACGGATCTTGATGGGCTGGAATAAGGATGGGATAGGCTTGCCCTCTGGCTGAGGGTTGAGAGCGGTTCCAGATGGAATGACTTGGTGCGGTGTGAAGTAGGGAGCACCAGGTGCTGGGTCGTTAGTGATACGAACAGGGGTCGACATGTTGGATATCACAAGTTAGAGGGCTTGATATAGATAGATGGTGAAGGAGCGCGCCCGTTCTTTTCAACGAGTTGGTTGATTGACCGGCTAAAAGAAGTTAAGAAACTTGTCCAACCATGACTTCACTTATAAGACAGTTTCTTGCATGCTTAATCAGTCTGATTCAGCAGGGGAAAAATCTAGAGTTGTTCATTGGTCATAGGGTGATTAGTTGATTGGTTGCTTGATCAGCAATGCTAATCTCAGGCTTCAGGGATGTTGATGAGCCGGTGGACCGGCTAAACACCTTTGATGCCAACAACTTTACCCAAGTTGTTCGTGCTGTACTCGCTATGTGTATGACAGTGTATATAACCTACGCTGTGATGGCAGTTACATATAGAAAGGTGACCCGAGTAATAATATGACATAGTGTGGTCAATCCAAGTCTGATTATTCAGAATTAAACACTATTATATCACTACCGAAAAGTACTCTTTAAACAATTCCTAGTTCTTGTGAACAGAACCGCCAAAGAGCCCTGAGTTGATCAATTTGGGTTAGAATTCATAACTTTACAGAGCACTGGACATTAAATAATACTTACAATACTTGGCAACGTACTTGGCAGTCGTTGAGCTTCCGGGTACACAGGATCCACTGGGTGGTTGGCCAAGCCTGGTATCAGTCCTATAAACGTCATCGGCCAGTTTTCCGGCAATAGAGGTCAGGTAGACCCAATCAATATCTCGGCTACCAGTAGGTGCGGATCCTCCGAATGCCCTAGCAGCAACAACATATGCGTCATTGTTACCTGCAGTTGCGCCGCTAGTAGTGAAGTCCCATTTTGGACTTACACCGACGCCAGTATTGGGGTTGGTGGCATAGTAGTGCTCGCCTTTTTTTCAACGCAGGTCAATCGTTAGAGCATGGGCGAATAAAATTAAGACACATACCGAGAAGAATAGGGCTTTTAACATAGTCTAAAAGTGAAATTATCTTTTGGGGGGTCAGATTTGGAGGTGCATATTTCCAGATGGTGATCGCAGCATCCGCAATTTTCTTGAACCTGGCATCATTTTTTGCTAAGCAGGAGATATCGATAAGTTCTGCAACGGCTCCGACGTTTCTATGACATGGGGGTGAGAACGATGTTCAATAAACATATTACTTTCAAACATACGTGTAGGATGTGCCGTCCGATGTACATGTGTAGTTCTGTGTACCAAATGCAATAGCGACATACGACAACTCGGTTTTTGGAGCTGAGAATGTGCTTGGGAGATGCATTTTTGACACTGCGTCTGTAACATGACAGCCTGCACTTCTGACGGATAAAGTCGAAGCGAAGAGGAATTGGAGAGCGAGTGTGGTGAAAGCAAGGAATGACAACATGTCTGCGAAGATGGAGAAGGAATATAGGAAAAAGCTGAACGGCTAGGGTCTTTTTGGAACTTCAGTCGACTCGCTGAAGGAATGAAACACACATAAATTATAATCCTTTATATGCTCCCTGGCGAACACCTGTGAATACCAATACATTAATAGCCATGTTTCATAAAACTGTATGCGCTCTACTTGACAGGTAAATGACTGTTCAGCGCCAGCCATGTGTAGACCATTACACCAAATGAAGGAGTTCTAATGAAAGAACATGAGTATAATATTGCAAGGATATGTGTAAATTACGTGAACTTGTGGGATGAATCACAAGTTAGAACGTTGATCAATATCTATTGACTTGATGAACAGGGAAGCGGAGGAGTACAAGTTAAGCATCAATTAGATGCTTCAATTCAAGATTGAGGCAATGCGTATAGTCATCTCTTGATTCACGTTCGTCGTTTTTGCTTGGAATATATAATTTGAATATTGTGATAGTGAGTACCGTAGATAGAGCGAACATAGATAGATTATGTTTTTCAACAAAAGAATGACAGGACTAATAATACACGATTGTGCATTTTGAGGAGGAAGATTTGCGAACACTTGATCCGGTCAATTTAAGTGACAGCTACAAGTGGCGGTTGCTAGGTCGTCGAACCATGCGGTCCATGCTCTCTTTATTGATAAATGAATAGAGAAGTTAGTCCAAGAAGAAAAACGTAATTCCTTTTGCAAGGATAATTCAGTGATTTACAAACTTCCAGAGCTCAACAACGCTCAACGTTCACCGTGTAACCCTAAACTCACAACATCATGATCAACATGTATATGAAAATGAGACTTTGAACGTTGTTTCGGGACCTTTCTTTTCTTTTTATTTATTTAGTAGGGGTGGTGTATTCGTTTTCATCATACAAACGTCTCTAATAGCGTTGAAATAGTACACATTCTCATGGTGCATTAGTCAACTCGAGTAAATCCTGTACACAATTGAAAAAAGAAGCCAGAGCTATCGAAAAACATCTGAGTATCAAAACTGCGTAAATAGAAACATCTCACAGTGATTTCAATCCATGATCGCCGCCTCTTTTTGACTTGACTGCTATATCATCGATAGTGATCGTTGAATCAAAGTAATGACATCTTCTTGTATTGCTCATGCATACTCGCCATAAGTTTGTTCTGTGGAACAAACCGATAGCGCTCGCCGCTCAGTATCAACGTTTCGACCCCTGAGGGGCGACAAGTGAAATGTGACAGCGATGTCTGAGTCGAAAAGCATGTATTACTCCGTGGACGAGAAATACTTTGAGTATCTGCATTCTCCGAACGGTTGGACCACGGGACTCATTTCTCTCTTCACACACTCCCCCCCCCCCCCCCCCCCCCCCCACACACACACACGGTTAGTGAGACAGATGACTATGGAAGATAATAAAACAGAAATCATATAACTATATCAATAATTTTTCGTAAAGGGGTATTTCGCAAGTTCAAGTGTTGCCCTATGGCAAGCCCGCTGCCCTACCAAGACGTGGAGAGCTGTTCCCGTAATATTCTAGAATAGGAGGATAGACTATTCTTCTAATGCTCCATACACTGCCTCTCCGTGGATGTGTGTCATTGTGACGGGATCGTGTAACGACTTAACTTTTACCTTTATCATCTCAATACAGAGACCGTGCAGATTCAACTGCGTGTGATAGTAAGTGTAAAAGTACCTCTGTAACCATAACCTGGTTACAGTGGAACTGGCATAAAGATTTTTCAAGATAGTGTTAGGAGCTTCTGTTTGTCTACGACCAATGTGAAGCTGTAAACATGAGAGGATGGGTACTTGTGAGATTGCTTGAGTTTGTGTTTCGCGGGTTTGTCATGACTCATAAGAACAGCTCATGGGGTTTCCCTGGATTTTCCCCAGGGCTATAAGTACTTCCCTACGAAGTCTCCAAGCCTACTAAACTTCCACTTCTTTTCATCTTCTGATCCTTACTAACCGCAAATAACTGGGACGATAATGGGTGCAGCCTAGAAACGAGAGCTTCTTGCATCGTTTGGGACTCCAGTGGGCACTTATAACCTATTCTGATATCCTATGTATCATACTAATTCCCTTTGCTCTTCGCCTATCTTACTACATTGGTACAGGTACAACTTGAAAAATCATGCTGACCGATTTATTTCCCTCATTACTGTCCTGTATCATGATTTGGGGGGTAAAACTTCAAGAATTGGACAGAGAGGAAACTCTAACGGAAGCAAGCCACATCTATCCCAAACTAGCATTCCCTTTCCAAATTGCTATATCCCATGTAAACTCGACACTACGTCATGTTGCGTTGAGCACTCCTACACTCTGGACATCCATCCGTATCATCAATCGTCCGTATCGAAATTCACAACCACAAAGTTTGCTCACTTGCACGCGAGTTTACATCGAACGGTCAAATAACCATCCATTGCAAATAAGAATTAATTTATTCTGCCATGAAGACAGGCCGCCACCCGAGAGACAACTTTGGAGTGAGATACTTAGTTTGGTGGTGGGACAATCACTGAGGTGGGAGAGATTTTCTCTCAGAGCCGAGTGTAGCTGGGTGGAAGTTGCTTTTGAGTCAATCGCAAGGCGGTTATTCGAAAATGACCCTATGCCAATGTTGACACACATGTCCCTCATGTTGGATTATCATGAGAAATGCAATGATCGATTCACACCATCCCACATAATCAAACTCCACAACACACACAATCTCGCTTTCCTTCGACTACGGGGTCTCGCACTTTTGGTTACGGATCTACAGTTCCCTCCTTCGTTGAAGGTGCTACATCTAGAACAGACCTTGAAGATTCCTCTCAGGCGCGTAATGTTCGACGCTATTACCGAATGCTGCCCCTCCCTCGAGCATCTCTCAATACATGCAGATATAGATCCAAATGAAATGCCACCCCTCGCAGATAACAGCCTCATTTTCTCATTCCCCGAACTCCGCTCGCTGCGAATTTGCGGGATAGATGGACACGTATACAGAATTTTTATGTCTGCGATCGATACACCAAAATTAACAAGCCTGGTGCTCAAGAATATTATGCACCCTGACCTGGATGCATTCGGTAGGCACCACATCCCCTTTGTTATTTTTATGAATTGATACAACGCTCTTCAACTTCCAGGACAGAATATGCATCACAGAAAATGGCAACAGTTCTCTCAACTGAAGTCACTTTCTCTCTACAACTCTGACCTTTCCAGATTGAAATACGGCCAACTCTTCAAAACACTTCCCGCCGTCACAAATTTCACTTCATTTTTGTCTCTAAGGGCGGGGATGGCTTGGATTTTATCTTTCAACGGTTCAGAGGACATTCCCGTTCCCGTTCCGTGGCCTCGTTTACAATCACTAACACTTTCTTTCGACGCGAATATGGTCGAATCAAAAGTTGTTACGGAAAACATTTTACGATGTCGTCGGGAGGTTGGACATCCTCTTTCCCGGGCTTCCATCATAGTTTCAAATGGAGCTGTACCTGGGGGTGAAGAGGGTACCGAGGTAAACCAGCTTCCGGGAGTTCATAATAATGTTATGGAAGTGAACTGGATTGATAAAAAAGAGAGTTGGCCAGTAAACCAGTTGTTTGTGGATGAGTATGATGTTTTGTTCTAGGTTGCATGTGACTAGAAAAAAGTGACGCGGTCAGTGGTTGAAATTCGAAATTTGGAATCCCTGGATTTGTTGACACACATCGTACATTGGTAAATACATATAAAAAAAAAATCGAACCTCGTATTGGTTGTGCGGGACCAAAATCAAAATCTTAGTAGTTCGTCGATAAGCTCAGGTTGAAAAAAAGGGGCCAAACACTAGGAATACTGAGCTGCTTAAATAGAAATACATCCCACAGTAATTTCAATCCGTTGCGCTGGCCATATTGAGAAAACCGACTATGTATCATAGCATATAGCATATCATCGATTATAGCCAATCCAAAGTTGTGGTCATACTCGGCACATTGTTCATCGGTGGAACAGTTCGTAAGACGCTCAGTATTTAAGGTTTTGATTCTCATGGACAACAAGTACTAGTGAAATATGACAGCAACTTCGTCAGAACTTTTGCATTCTTATCTGGACAAAAAATACATTTCAACATTCTCAGAACGGTGGCGTTAGACTCAATTCTCATCCCACACGCGGCTAGTGAGACCGATGACTAGGGAAGACGGTACAATATGTCAATAGTTTTTCGTAAAATGTTAAGTACGTTGTTTGCAAGTTCAATTATGTCCATACAGTGTCAAGGACTTCAAGCTCAGACCTTCTGAATGCACTATACATTATGCAGCTGACCCTCAAAAGGTTAGATTGAGAAATAACGTTATGTCAATACAACTGGTACCTGAGTTGATTGATATATTAAATTATTAATCTCAGCGTAATAAGTTGGACAATTGAGTACACATCAAGCACCGAGTACTCAAGCGCCAGAGTACAGGTCACAGAAAATTAAATACCCACATGACACTTCGATGTTTGCAACTACTGATAATAATTACCAGATATCTAGAAAGTCGAAAAGCAAATTTAATCAGAATAAATAAAAATACCAATAAAAATAAACCAATCCAAGCAGCAGCAATAGTCCCAATATCAACATTGTCCTAACAGAACTTGTCCTAGGTCTCTTCCCTTTCTGTTTCCCAAGTCTCCAACAAAAAACCTTTAAAACGGCTTCTAATCCACCAATACTATAATCCGGTTTCCCCATTTCAAGAACATTTACATCCAACTTTGAATCCGTTTCTAAGCTTTTTTGATTCAAGACAGCTAATGCAAGCCTACGAATCATTAAGGTATACCAAGCCATATTTATCCCAGCACCAACTAATTTGACTTTACTTAAACTTTTCCAAATGGATGAGAGAGGCCAAATTTCCAGGAATGCTGGTGTGGAGAGATCAGGTTCAATCGCAAATGGTTTATTACCATCTTCATATAGCTGTTTTTTATTGGTGTTGAAATGACGCATAATTTCAGGAATATTTGGACAAGTGACCGAAGCTCTACCAATTCCAAGCATATCCGTTTGTCCGGAACGAAGAGCAGAATGTAGAAGGTTCGGTGTTTGAAGACCTCCTGTAAGCATTATAACCGGACGACGGCGATGATGTGAGCAGAACCCGGCTTTATCAAGAGCTTTGATTGCGTTTTGTGAGAACCGAGAAAAGAAAGCTTGTCTTTGTCCTTTTTTTGATTCCCCCTGCCATCATAAATTCTAGAAGACAAGTGTAAGTACTCAGTACATTTGATCAAATTGCACCAGAGGAGAATGAACCAAAAACTTACCAGGATTTTCATAATTCCCGCCACTTATATCAACAAAGTCTACCGTTCCCCATTTTGCAAAATCAATGATGTGTCCAATCGCACGTTTTTCTTCTGGGTCAAGGGAAACTTCAGACTTGTTATCGCTTGTCGATTCTGGCAAATAATCTGAAGCGTTTAATTTAACTCCGACAATAAATTTTTCGGGACAATAGCACGAATTGCGTTGATGATACGATGAAGTAGACGTAATCCATTCTCCGAATGAACCGAATATTCGTCGTGTCGTTTATTGACCTAATGTTGGGACTTGACAGTTGGAAACACGATTGAAGTGATAGTAAGATGAATAAGTCACCTTTGGCGATAAAAATTGAGCCAATAAATCTAAAAGCGGGTATTTGCTGTTAACATATCTTTACAATGATGTGTATATGCGTATAAACCACTCACACCCATGAGCAACATGTAACTCGATACCATCAAATCCGGCTTCATGAGCTAATCGCGCCCCTTGTACAAAACTCTCAACAACTTCATTAATATCTTGGATTGACATTTCCTTCGGTGTTTGGAACAACACTTGCTGGGCCAAGGTGGCAATAGGGTCACCCACGTCTATATTTTCCCCGAGCCGAACAGCACTGGGTGCAAGAGGTTTCTTAAAAGGAAGCCTGCCTCCAAGGAAGTTCGTTGATTGACGGCCTGAATGGGACAGTTGCATAATTGCCAATGTGTTTCCTTCTCTTCCTCGCATGACCTTCGATAGTGTTCGGAATGGCCTCAGAGATGCATCATCTAATCTTTCCGGTACAACAATATCTCTTCCAAGTGACAAATGTTGATTTGATACCTGCACATTGCCAGTTATAACCATACCCCATTCATAGCGCGACCACATATCGTATAATGCAAAGTGATATTCGTTTGGGAGACCACCAAGAAACTGCGCCAAGTGTTCATACATAGGAGCCTGTATATGGAGGTCAGAGGAAACGTGTTAAAATATATTAGGAGTTTGCGTACCTTTACAAGTCTATTTCGCGCCATTGCTCCACACGGAAACGATATGGCAGAGAAGATATCATCGGGTGGCTGTCTCGCCATTGGGCTTCGACGGCGGTGTAGTCGATAAGTTTCATGCTTGAGTACTGTCAAGGGCCGTGCGAATGTGTAAATTGTTCACACGTCAAAGTGATTTATATTGTTTTCAATGACATACAAATACAGTTGTACCAAAGTTAAAGGGCGTAAAACACACTGGGTCTGTGAGCGCCGTGGTGTTCTACAGGGTACTAAACCCAATGCTGCGTCCTCCAAGTAAACGTGTCCCCAGCAAGCTCACCTCCTCACCAGTTGGGCTCAAAGGAAGCGTATGCTCCCGACGTCTGCTTCACTACCAATAGAATCATCGAAGAGATAGATACATATTCAAGCGAAGAAGTCGATCCGAGTTGGGAGTTCCATAGTGACACGGTAGTACTTTGGTGGTATTCATGATTCCATCTGATTGTCTTCTGTTTCTTCTTCTTGCGGTTGAGTAACTCCAACTTCAGCCTTGTGGTTACGCTTTTTCATTCGAGATTTCGCTGATCTTGATATCTTGCGTTTATGTGGGGGTTGATACCTATATGATACGTTCAGTAACATAGCATACATTCACTGAAAAAAAAAAAACTTGCGTAGCAGTCTTCTCCAGTTCTGGAATACGTTCAAGAGACAGCGTAATTTTCATATACGGCGTTTGTTTGAGTTTGACACTACACGCCATTTATGAGCTTCATCAATATCTATTAGTGTGCAGCGCATATACGCAACTGATTTTTGCCGGACAGAGCATACTCTATTTGCTTGTCCCGATCTTCAACCGTTTCTTGAGGGTTTCCATAACCTAGATCCTCGAGAGTTCCAATTTGGTTGTACTGGTGCAATCCAATGAGACGTGTAGAGCGTTGTTCTTGTAGTAGCTTGATGTATTCTCGTTTAATAATCTCTACCACAGACACCAATCTGGGTATAATTGTCGTTGCATTCGAAAGATCTCCAACAGCCGTTTCTCCTGGTTTCGTGTGAGGTAGAGTATGAATTTCAAGTGATTCCGTTTCATTTGTCTGCTTTCCACAATGAGTAACTGTTTTCTTCAAGATATACAATACACACCTCAAAGAACTTGAGAGCAAAAGCAACGTATGCTTTTATCTTGCCATGGGATGTGATCCGGAGTTGGTTGTCAGCCATTAGGAAAGTGTGACAGACGCGTGACGAAGCGCGACTCTCTTACCAATGGCCTCACCACTACTTATCTGTGAGGCACTTGGCTTTTCACCACAACTCCTCCTTGACGACATTATCAACATCGCAAACAAGTCTATACAAGATGGTGTCAATGGAATGGAAGTTTTTCTTGAGAAATGGACTGATGAAAGAGCAGAGAAGCGAGGAGATGACTGGGATGGTACACAAGACATTGAACAGGGTCTTGTAGCCTTTCAAACCCTTCTCGAATATCATACCGACATTGCATTCGATTTCTTTGAGGCCTGGTCCTTGAGAAATATATTTGCTATACCTGGAGATCTTCCTTATGTTCTTCCTCATCAGGAGAGCCTCGATCTCACCGCTACACCTGAACGTGAACAAGAGCTTATGGATGAAATTGAATCCTTGCGTAGAAAGATTGACGCTGTGAGTAAACACCATGTTTGGAATAAACTTACTCTGACTCTTCTCTAGCAACGAAAACTGAAACGACTTCTTACTCGTTCTGTTCGAACATCTGCCATTCAACGCAAGAAGTCTGAGAACCGTGCAGAGCAACTAGCCGTTCTAGATCATCCCTCTCTCGACGAATTAGGTACCCTCCCAGCGAAAGTGGAAGCCATGTACAATGCATGTTCATCCCTGGAACCACTTGACGCTACTACTTTATCCGCTCTCACACACGTTGAGTTGTCAGAACCTGGAAAACGAGCTTGGGAATCAACGAAGAGTGGATATCTCAAATGGGCGACTGAACGATTACTTGTGAGAGCGAAGGAGAATGAAGGAGTCAAGGACGAGATTGCATATCTCGACTCGCAGAAGGATGCCATTGGGCAAGCGGATGGGTTAAGAAAGGCCATTGAGGTTACGGAGAATTTGAGGGATAGCATTGGTGAGATGGACCTGGACTAATTGTATTCTTATTCTTAGAAAAATGTACTTGTAAGCTATGTATGTGTCATGTAACGATTTCTTTCTGTGTAGTTACGTCTAGCGCTGGGGATTAACTTCTGTTTTATGATGTGATAAATTAAAAGTGTATATATATAGTGTATAAGGTGATAAGAGTTTCAAAACAGAACTTTAGAGAATTCGACTACGACTCTTCTTGCGGTAATTGGAGGCTAGCCGTAGATGTAGGACTCTCAACTAAATGTTTTTGTTGAGCGCCAGGCTCAAGAGAGTTGATGATAACGGCGGGAACAAGCCCCTTTCGAGTCAAAGGTGCTGAAAGATGAATACCTTCGGTGGGATGGGACGATGTACCCAATTTGTTGAGGTTTGTCCCGGCATATGGAATCGAAGGTGAGCGTAAACGATTTTGATTTTCCGAAAGGCCGGAATGCAGTGGTGATGTGTCACCGCTCGGTGGAACAACCACAGGTGTATGCGTTGGTTCAGAGGCTGTTGGACTGAGCGAATTGTTGCGGGTGGGGGAAAACTCGATGTTGGGAATTGGTGAGGAATGAAATTCTGTCAGTACTTTAGACAAATCATCCAGCTGTTAAGAAATTATTCAGTGGGAAGGATATAAGAAAGAGATAAAACAAAAGATAAACTGACTCTACCCATCATCTCATTAATAGCCTCCTTCCTTCCCTCAAACTGAGTCGCTAATAATTTAAATCCTTTCTCCCTGGCATGCAATTTCTCAGCCTCTTCGTCAACAACACCGGCCCCTTCTTCATCTCCAATATCAGCACCATGCGCAGAGCTAGTACTCGCACTTCTAGGGCGCGTAAATCCTGTCGCTCTAGAGGGACCGCCGAGCGGTCCTTTTCCTTTTCCTTTTCCTTTGCCTTTACCATCAACTTGTTTCCCTATACCCTCCATATCCACATGCATCTTCGCAATCTCGTTCTGGAGTTCAAGAACTTTCGAAAGATGCGACCACATCACTTCATTATACCTCGCCTCCTCATTCAAAACCGTTGGGTCTACATCAGGCATTGTTACTTCCGCAGGTAAAGTGATACCAATAGGGGAACCATCAAAAGGATCATATAAACGACCAGCGGTGAAGGTATTATGAGCGACAGAAACAGTTGGCGTAACACTTGTTGTTCCTCCTTCAGTCTGTTCATTAACATCTTTCAAGCTAATGGGACTATTTTGAGAATGGTCGCTTGGTTGCTCGGTTACTTCGCTTGCAAATGGTAAAAAGCCTTCCGATTTTCCTGGTTGTGGTTGTTTATACATTTTCTCCAAGATATGATCATGGGGTGTACTAAGTGCACGAAGACTCCTAGTTGACTGTGGTGTTGGTGTTGGTGTTGACAGTGGTGCCTGTTGTTGTTTTGATTGATTCATGAGACTACTCCCAAAGACCGTTGCTTGGTATTTGGATGGTGTGTTGTGTTCTAGAGAGGATCGAACGGTGTTACCATCCATGGAACGGGCATCTGGTCGTAGAGTTAAGCTCCTGTCGTCTGTAGATCTGAGCGCTGTCCAGTTGGATGAAGTGTTGAGCATTGTTTTTTGTACATTTGACATCCTTCAGCCTTTCTCTCAGTTACGTCAAAATCACGTGTGTTCAACTACTACCATTACGTTCGCCAAATTAAATAACATGAGGATGGTATCGTTATTCCAATTACTGGCAAGAATTATTCGATGCTCTTTATATGACGCGATAATAACCTCTGAATCCCACAACAGTAATTGGGGTAGTTAGGATTTTCACACAATTTCGAGAAAGTGGGAGGAAGTGGTGATAAAAAATATATTATATCATTCTGAGATACAAATTTACAACCGTGTACTATACAATATGAACATTAGTGTTTGGGATGAATAATAGAAAAATCTTGCAAGTCATAAGTAAGATCAAGTGTAATAAGGACCATTGTCATAGTTGGGATTCTGACTCGTGAATCCAGTGTAACCCCCGTAATTGTCATTGCGTTTCTCTAACACAAATATAAATATCGGATTCATCAGACGAAGAGAAGAAAAGAACAGATGTACCAGCAACTGCTATCTTTTGTCTTAATTTTGCGGCTTCTCTTTCAAGTCTCTCGGCCTCGGCAAGTTGATTACTTTGAGCCTTCAATGACTCAACCTCCCTACTCACAAAAACATCCCGGGTGAGTAAGTGAGGTGGAAAGACATCAAAGAGAAACGAACTCACCGTTCCTTTTCAATGCTCCTTGCTTTATATGACTCGCTTCCAGCACTATTACCAGGCATACCCGTAGATCGATCGTGGTCCATCTTATACCCTGCACCAGCACCAGCACCAGTTAGACCAGAATAGGGTCGGCCAAAATTCGAACCAGTTTCTGGCATCCTGTAAGAGCCATTTCCTTGTCTAGGACCACTGCTATAGGTAGCTCCCGGGGGATTGTTCACGTTGAAGCCAGGGTCGGTGACTTGGTTAGTATGGATCTGATTCTGCGATGAATGGGCTGGAGTATAGTGAGAAGGTTCCTCGGGTAGTTGGTTGGTCTTAATGCAGTATTGGTAAATGAGTGTATGATAAATAGCAGATGGCTTACGGGTTTATTCTTCTTTCCAAAAAGTGGCATTTTGGTGTTGAAGACGAATAATGGGGGAAGAGTGTCCAAAGCTTCGTAGCAGTCATTGCGCTTCTTGTATGGATCGCGTGTGGGACATGGAGTCGGACAAACGTCATGTAGTGGTGTTCAGGATTCAGAACGGGTTTCAGGTTCCACAATCGAGATCGACCGTTCTCTGCACACATGATCGAGAAGAAACGACAACAAGAAGTCCATGTATTCGTGGGCTCATAGAATAGTGAAAAACTTGTACCAAGTACAAACATACCAGACTAGTATATTCTGCACGACCTTTCTTCCCCTTCAACAGGCCAAAAGTCTACCTCTAGTTCCACAACTTGGTTCCAAATTTCTTCAGCACGCTTCCAAGCTTCAGAGCCTGGTTCAATGCCCAGATTGTCTACCGTCTCGGCTAAAATGGCTACAAATTCGACGAATTCCGCTGATGACCAATTGTTAACGAGGACGTTAATGGCACAGTGCTCCTTGTTGAGTTTCTTCTCTGAGCGTTGGTTTGAGACGTGTGTCCATGAATCGAGGTATGCCTATTGTATGAACAAGCCCGTGTTGATCACCGATGATATTAAGATATCACTATTTTCTTACTTGTTCCATGGCCCATAAGAATATCAGACCTTCGTTGATCTTTCCATTCTTTGAGATTTTCGTCATCTCAACAACATATGTTTTAGTTCCTTGTCTTTCTCTCCAACAATCAATTGGCAGATTCCACGCCTCCGTGATATCCTTGAAGAACTTGGTTTCGCGGATGATTCCGTTCAAACAGGAGACCAGAATCTGAAGAATATTTTGGTTATGCTGCTCTGTTTCTGATGCCATTCCATTTGAGGAGTCAAAAGGTATGTTCGATAATAGGGCACCAATGAACTTGGGATAAGCATGTGCAGCATAAATTCGATCCTGGGATAGCCAAAGAGCAAGACGGTCATCTGGCAATGTGCCATTTGCAGCAGCAGTGAGGAACTGGTGCTTGACTGCCTCGATGTAGGGTGGTGTTGTTTCCAGGCTAAGAAGGTGGTTTGTGAGAGAAGGCATGGATTAATGATATTTTTAAATGCATTGGTGATGATAACCCCTGTGTGAACAAATGAATAGAAATGATATTGACGTATGTTTGTACATGTTTTATTCAGAAAACAACGCGCAAAGTGAATTGCCCTGTTAACACCCGCGTAGGTGCGGAACGTCCCAGTGAGCTTCAGCGGCCAGCACCATGTCGGGCACAGCGGCTATTGAAGTCGTCAAAAAATTTAGACTCCAACAGTTTGCAAACCTCGAAACTCATATCCGTCGGCTTGGCCCACTTTCGAAAGAAACTACTCCGAAACACAATCCCAAATCTCAGGTTGTCGTCCTCCCAAATCCCTTCATCCCCCGTAAACACCCAGAATCTGGAAAATGGAGACCCCCCGTGTACTCTCTTCGACGACAGGCAGAGTTAGTCAAGAAAGCCAAAGCTAGCGGAACACTCCACCTTCTACCACCAGGCATTAAAACTCCTGCTACACGAGTTGGAGTTACGGAGGCTGTCAAAGCTGCTCAACAAGCGAGCAGTGCACTTGCTGCTGTTGTTGGCAAAGACACGCCGGAGGCAGCCACAGATGCAGACTTCTGGCGAACTCCTGTTGCATGGGAGGGTAAGCTGAAGAAGAAAACGGCTCGTGGTGCAGACTTGGGAATTACACTATATGCTGGCAAGAAGAGGATGTTCAAGGGACACAAATGGGAGCGTGTCAGACAGGACAGGCTCGAGCGTCGTGCGATCCTCATGAGGGATATGAAGAAGAGGATCTTCAACTACAAAAACGTGCGTATGCTCTGGTGCTGTGATTTACTAGGCTGTTCTGACTGGGATGTAGTATTACAAGAAGAGGAGACCAGATCCTTTACGCCCTCCCAGGACCCTCAAGTCGCCCAAGCTTCCATTCTAATAGAGACCTTAATAATAATATATTCCGTTTGTTTGTGTACATTTGTTACCGACGGAGATCCACATATGGCTGTCCATGTTTGCTCTTGCCTCTTGCCACACACTTCCACGTTGTCTTCTACACAAATGTCTTCCTTCAGACAAGACCGTCAGACACGCAAGCCTTACGCCGTCAGTGCATATTATCGCAATAACCAACCCCTAGTGTTGACATATGAGAATACAGAGGCCGGCTGCAACACGAGCCCCAGAAGGCCAATGGTTACACGACAAAGCTCCAGGAGCACCGCGTTCAAGACCAGCGAACGCACCTGCATCTCAAGCTAACACACCAACAACCTCAGGCGGACCAACAGACAAGCTCGTTGTTTCAAACCTTCACTACGAGATCATGCCCCAAGACCTCACAGTGAGTTCACAAGTTCTACTTTCGTATCTACAAGAAACCCCCAAGCTGTTCATTCTGAATCCCTTGCGTTTGTGTTTGAGCCATTTGAATAACCATCACCATTACGCGCCATTTAAATCTCCCACTAACATATCATATCATGCAGGCCATTTTCGGACAAATTGGCACGCTTGTTCGTGATCCAATAATTAGGGTACGGCAAGCCCCCGAGCTTCACTCGCATTTAACAAAACAAACACCAACCAAAACCTTTTCGACTTCCCTCCCTTTTCTTCTTGGCCCGCGTCCACCTCCTGTCATTTAAAAATCCTTTTATCATGATGGCGGGAATTTCAGTACGACCGCAGCGGTCGGTCAGAAGGTCGCGCTACTGTCTTTTTCGAGACAGTGGCAGAGGCTGTGCGTGCCAAGAAGCAGTTTAATGGGATTTTAGCAAAAGGTACGTGCGTTAACATTCCAGTCTTAATAATTTCTAATTTAATCAGGCCAACCGATGTCCATTGAGTTCGAGGCAGCGCCAGTTTGGAAGCAACGCTCCTCCAGTGTACCCACAGGTTCGCTTCTTAGCAGGATTCAGAAACCACCGCTCCTCGACCGACTTGCTCGTGATGACTCCAATATCAAATCGACATCGACGACGTAAGTAGGCCACCTTCACTCATCTATACAAACTGTCTGATCGTTCGATAGTAAAGATAGCAGAGGTATTGGTCCCATTCGATCAAGGCCATTGCGTGCACCTCGCAAGAAGGGTCCGAAAAAACCAGCAACAGCAGAAGATTTGGATAAGGAATTAGACGCTTTCATGGGTGATTCAAATACAAACGCAGATGCTGTTGCCGCACCTGTGGCGACTAGCGCTGGTACTGTTCTTGCTACTGTTGAGGATGTGGATATGGCTTGAGATACTTGTGTTTTGTTACTTGCAATTCATATACATACTATTCATTCCCTGTCTCGTTTTAATTGATGTAAAAAGGTAGTCTAAAAAATATCAATGGCCAACGTGGGGATCGAACCCAAGACCTTCGCGTTATTAGCACGACGCTCTAACCAGCTGAGCTAGTCGGCCATGGAATGTGTGAAAACCATAGTGCTTCAGCCGCGTTCATTGATGCAGACCCACACTCTTTCTTTGCTAACACAGACCCAGCCCAGGCCTTATGCGCGGAGACGAAGCGTTTGCAATGAGTGCATAAAGGACCCTCCGAGCACTGGATCTATTTGTGTCTCCCCTATGAAAACGCGCACGCAAGGACTTGGTAGGAGTCTATTACTAACCATACTTTTTATACTCTTTAGCCAGACTGTTTTGTCGTTTAAAATCACCCTTGTAAATCTTAGCTAACCCCTGGCTAACCCTATTAGAAGTACTTGTGTATTTCAACATACTCAAACTTTCACTTCTTTCGACCTCCGGTCCTCAACTATATATATGCTTGATGATAATTGGTGTAGACGGAGAATGGAAGAAAAGTCTCTGGCTTCGTGTGTAACTCTAGGTGCTTATAACTGTTCTACACCCCTAAGTACACGGGGTCTCTTCTTCCCTCCTCCCCCCCTCTTACCACTAATACAAATACAACTCAAACAATCATGCTGACAGATTTGTTTCCTGAACTACTGTCCTGTATCATGGCTTGGGGTGTAGAACTACAAAAAAAGGACAGAGAGGAAACTCTAACGGAAGCAAACCACATTTATGTCAAGTTACCATTACCTTTCCAAATCACTATATCCCATGTCAATTCAACACTACGTGGAGTTGCGTTGACTACTCCCGCATTATGGACATCAATTCGTATCATTAATCGTCCTTACCGAAATTCACAGCCACAAAGCTTGCTCACTTGCACGCGAGTTTACATCGAACGGTCAAAGAACTATCCTCTGCAAATAAAGATTAGTGATCTATGCCGTCATGAAGACAAGTCGTTGTTATCTGAGAGACAACAAGTTTGGACTCAGATAATCGACTTGATCATGGGACAATCACTAAGATGGGAGAGATTTTCTCTTCGTGCCGAGTATGACTGGGTCGAGCTTGTTCTTGAGTCAATCATAAAGCGGTTTTATGAAAATGACTCAATGCCAATGTTGACGCACATGTCCCTCATATTGGATTGGCATGAACATTCCATCCACTTCTCTCAACCCCGCGAATTCAAGTTATTCAAACTATCCAATTCAAATAAACTTACTTTCCTTCGACTACGAGGTCTCGCACTTTGTATGGCGGATCACCACTTCCCTTCTTCATTGAAGGTCCTACATCTAGACCAGACCATGAAAATTGCTCTAACGCATGCTACAATCAGTATCATTACTGAATGTTGCCCTTCCCTCGAGCATCTCTCCTTACATGCGGATATAGAGCCGAGTGCAATATCGCTCCCTTCCACAGACAACAACTTGTTTCCCGAACTCCGCTCACTACGAATTTGGGGTATAAACGGGACTGTATACCTATCACTCCTTTCCTCAATTGATACACCAAAACTAACAAGTCTGGTGCTCAAAAATGTCCAAGAAGAAGATCTGGATACATTTGGTTAGTACCAATACCCCATTTTACTCCCCTAACTATATTGTTGATTTATATATAAATAATCCTCTCAAGGTTCAACGGATATTTATGGAGAAAGAAATCTGAAGCCATTCTCCCAAATCACCTCACTCTCTATCCTCGACTCTAACCTTTCCACAATTATATACACACAATTATTTGAAAGTCTTCCCTCTATCACTAACTTTACCTCATCTTCATCCTTAACGACGGGAATGGCTTCAATTTTATATCTCAAAGATTCAAATAATATTCCCATTCCATGGCCCCAATTAAAATCATTAACACTTGCTTTCGATACGAATATGACTGAATCAAAAAAGGCTACGAAAAAAATTTTAAATGGACGTCAGATGATTGGACGTCCTCTTTCCCGGATTCGCATGGGTATCGCATATGAAGCTGTATCGGATGATGAAGAAGAGGATACTGAAATAAACCAATCTTCTAATCATCTTAACAACAACATCATAGAGGAATGGATTGACGGACAAGATGTCTGGCCAGCAGACCAGTTGTTTTTGGATGAGCACGATGATTTGTTCTAATACCTTCGTATTCATTATATGTATATGTTCATGAAAGTGATGTTTGAATTAATCTTGGATAATGCGTTTCAAATAGCCGATAAATAGTGGTTTTAAAATGTCTGCACGTACATACGTATGAATATTCATCATGAATGGTATTATGCAATTGCCTTGAAACACTTTCTTTTGTAGAATAAAATATCTACCCGAAGATCTACGTATAGAAAGTAATTTCCCATAAACGAACGATGCCATCTGCACCAGCACTCGCCAACTTGTTCTTATCAACCCAAACAACTCCATTAACTCCATTCGAATGAGCATTGTTAATGGCGATTTTGCTAAGTTCTTTCTGGACACTCCAAATGTATACATGAGTATCAAGAGACCCAGAGGCAAGATGTAAGGAGTCTGCGGTCCAAGAGAGAGAATTGACACGGGTCGTATGAGATGTCCAACGATTTGTGAATAACTGTTGGGATGATTAGTCGAGAAAGTGACTAATCAACTAGATGATCTGACCTCTTTCTTCGCGAGGTCGTATACCATGATTTTGCCTGCTGACTGTAAAAGTTGAATTATATTGGGCCTTGTAAATGATGTGAGAGAAAGATTTACATCACCAGCTGCTAAGTATTTCCCGTCAGGAGAAAAAGCAAGAGATAAGATAGAGCCTTTGTTATTCTCAAATTTAGCTGTTTCTTTCAATGCTTTTGTATCACCTTCCCAATCGAACAAGTACACTTTATTGTCCTGTTTGGATAAATAAAGGGCAATGGAATGGCATCAGTGCCAATGTACCATACATGAACAGGTTTTGGTTATACTTACCTCGGCACCGAAAGCAACTTTCATTTTGTGTGTAGCAACCGCCGTTGGTTTCCAGTTAAATGATTTTTCCATTATTTTTTGATTATGACGGAATGCCTCGATAATACCAATTTCAGCAACAAAGACAGTAGTATCTTCTGTTACAGCTAGAGCTTTAGGCTGTTGGGCCGCTTTCACTTCTGCCGACCTAGAATCAAAATCAGGAAACGATGCTGATGTTATAATGGATCTTTTGGAAATTTTATGTAGAAGGAAGAAAGAAACAGCTTACGAAAATGAGCTCCCAGAGATTTCTTTGACTTTATCGTCCCATGCGGCGGAGTACACTTTACCATCGCTAGGAGAAGAGGCCAATCCAACCACAATAGACGAGTGCCCATTTCCAGGTAGCCCGGACGATTCATTATCTGCCAATGAATAAGAGAATACACGACCAGACGATGTACCAGCTAAAAATGTTGCAGAATCTTTGAGAGGACTGATGGCGCTGATAGAAGCTTGGGGAGCCTGTGGAATGTGATGGTGAAGTCAGGCGCAGGCACTTGTATGCGTCAAGAACCCTTCATAAATGATAGATACGTACAACAAACGCCCTGGTTGGTTTGTCAGTCACTCTAGGATCGAATATGTTGAGATCGCCACTGAGCGACAATGAAACAAGATTATTTTCTCCGTTCCATGTATTTCCAACTTGGATATCATTGACAGTGGATCCAACAGTCCACGTCGTCTTCACTTTATGAGTTTCAATGTCCCCTATAGAAAGAAAGATATTTTTCAGCGTAATGGTTTCAGTATACTTTTAATCTCTTACATAGCTTGACTGTTTTATCACCAGACGATGTAAAAATAGAACGACCATCCGGGCTCCAATCTGCTGCAAACTAGAATATCCATGAATTCCTCATGAAAGCAGCAATACAATTGGGGCATACAATAGTTCCTTTATGTGGATTATCTGTAATCTCTCCAACGGTATCACCAGTCTTGCCATCATACAAGAAAATCTTGAAGTCTGATCCAACACTGACGAAAAAATCGCCATTAGGTGAGAACTTAACATCCTGTACAAACTTGGTATGCGTTTTGATAATCTTATCAAACTTGTATGGTGGTCCTATATAATATCAACGAATTGAGTAAAAGATCATAGCTAATTTACGGTAATAACGGATATTAACCTTGATAAAAAATGATACTAGTATCATCTGAAGCAGTAGCTGCTCTATAGGGTCGTTGTTGACGAATCGAGACGGCATTGATAACCTATACATTCTCGAGTTTTAAATCCGCTATTTACCCTTGAAGATTTATTAGGAAAGTACTTTGGAGTGTCCACTAATCTCCCCTGTAGAAGTTCCAGTATCCATGTTAAAGGCATGACCAAATCTAACGTTTACGTTTAGTCAGGTATTGTCCACACGGCATCAGTGAAAAGGGAGCAATGATACATACCGATCCCTTCCTTCACCGACCGCAATGATTCTCTTCGAATCAGCATCCCAAGCAAGATCATTACTTCAGGTATCCACCAATACACAAAGGTAAATCAAAATCAAAGGAAAACGAGCGAACTATCAGCATAACGGTATGCAATAGGCGTAAAAGAGAGAAGTCGAAGAGCATTCACATACATCTTTCCCGTAATAACTCTTTGACACTCTGTCTTCAAAGTCTGATCTTCTCCAACAGTATCCCAGATTCTCACTACCCAGATTCATTCCGAGGATTCACAATAAGCGTCCGATAGTAGTTTAGATAAACACAAACGCTTAAAGGGAGAGTAACAATAACACCCACCAGTTCCACTAGCATCTCCCGAAGCACAATAATATCCAGAAGGCGAAAACTTGGCGACAGATACCGGATGAACATGTCCTAAATACGTGGTTGCGTGCGTAGTTGCCTTCTACAATCACGTATATCCATCACCGAGGAGAAGCATGAGATATACATCAAAGGAGGCAAAGAGAAATGAGCATAAAACCCCAACAATAACTTCGCGAAACCAGTTAGGGGGCATGAATTCACATACACTTAGATCCCTTATCTACACCACCAGGAGAAGAGAATTAAGATTAGATCAATTCAGGGCATAACTAAAAGAATACAACTCACTATGACGGTCTTCCCATTCGCGTAGATCACCTTATCCTTATGCGAAGTCAACTTCGTCGCTTGACCACGTACTGTAACCGGATTCGAAGGAAACACTCCGTTGATCTTGTACGACATCAGGGTACGATTGTTAGAGTTTAATGTGGGGTCAATATATCAAAGTTATGATGGTCTTTGATTAATGAGGTTGGTGGTAGAAGAAGCTGATTGTACTTGCTTATTATGTATGTTGCTACTGCGATCACTTTCACTTTGGAGTTGTAGCAACCGCCATTCGCAAGGGGTCATGTTATATTTCGTCAGTCATCATCAATATCATCAAATATATAACGAGGCAAGGTCAGACCTCTAACGATCCTAACCTATATAATGTCTTTCAAAAGGCAACAAAAAAGTCATTGCGATGGATTGGATATAATGGGGTAAGTAAACGCATCGCGAAAGGTCGTAGAAATAGAAACAGATATAGAGAAGGTGAATGAAGTAATGAAAGAGAGTAATGCAGTAAATTCCACCAGATACATTCCAAGCAGACACAGAAGAGAAAGAAATGGATCAAGGAAAATACGGGGAGAATAGATTTACGTGACAAGGGAAAAGGAACAATAATGGGAGGTTTATGGAGTTAAGAACAAGGGGATATAGTTGGAACCAAGTATGTTGGGTTCTTGTGCTTATTTGGCATTGGCTGCCGCAACAGAAAGGACTTTCTCCTTGAGTATCGCCGGGTAGCTGTTCATAAGATGTGCAAGAGAGCGCAAATCTTCTTGGTCTAGAAGTATGATGGTAATTTTGGGCTACGACACATGATAAGAATGGGTTTGCAATCTATAAGACAACGACTTACAGCTCCTCTGATACCAAAAGACTTGACAACCTTGAACCTAAAGGAAATGCTACCTCGGTCTGTTTTCCGGAAAAAATGTACATGGGAACTCACAATTTGTCACCAAGCTGTTGTTTCTGTTGTTGAATTGGCTTTGAGGATAAACTATCAATAAATTCATTGGTAGTTTGTATAATAAGCGGATCAGCCTTGGCGACAGGCAGGTTGTTGCTTGGGTCAGATACCCGCTTCAGGATTTCGACAGCAGGAAGTTTAGCCAAGGACGCAACAGAAGATCCTGTAGCGGACGCTGATCCAGAAGGTGTGGCAGGGAGAGGCGATGCTGCTGCAGATGCACCTCTGGAAGAAAGATCTGGAGTCCTTGGAGAGTCCACAGTCCTGGGTGCTGTCTTTTTAGTCTGAGGCGTAACTGGGGCAGACCTCGGTTCAGCTGGTTTGACCTCTTCTTCATCGCTCTCCAATACCATCTTAGCATCAGCCAATTTGGCGCGAAGGACTTCATTGTTGAAAAGACACATGGCACGCTCCCGCTTCGGCAGGCTCATAACGAGATCCGTCAGATCGGATACCCGTGTACGTTCTAGTTTGGAAATGGCAGCATACATCCTTTCCCTCTCTGACAATGGGGGAATAGATCCCGAGGGTGACGAGGTTCGAGGGGGGGTGGTCAGCTCGGCGTTGACAGATATAGGGGTGGAGGGGTGTTCGGGAGCACTAGCAGTAGCGTCTGGATTAGCAAGGAGTGAATCTTCCGACGCTGATGCCGAGGGTATCGCAGATGTCGGTTTCGGAGACGGAGAAGAGTCTCCTGTCTTCAAATGTTCCGATTTCCAGGATTCTACCTGTTCCATCAGCCGATCCGGGTCATCAAGAGTCTGTAGGACCTCGCTGAGTGAGACCGTCACGAGGACTTCAACCAGAGCTTCAAGTTCGCTGGATGGCACAAGCGATTTTACGCGCCGGGTAAGTTCTCCAGTCAAAACTTCCTTGCGAACCACAGGAGTCAACGAAGAGAGATCGTCATATCGCATGGGCATATTGAGTGTACCAGTCAATGCAGCCTGTCAAACCATTCAGCTAAATCGTATCTCAGAGGGGCCATTAATCCAACTCACATGGTAATAACTCCCAGAACCACGTCTTCCCCTTTCAGAACGTTCAATAATACTACTGTTCTTTGGAGATGATAGAGCGGATGGGCGTGCCCGAGGGCTAGACCATCCACCAACCAAAGTTTCTCCTGCTTCACTAGCCGCAGGACTAGTTGCCCCACTAGAACCTCTTGGATGTCCATTATTGCCTGAAAACCTGTGAGCAAGCTTCTCCTGACGAAGCTGCTTGGGTTCATGTAAGCGGACAACAATTTGTTTGGAGCCCAACTGAGCTCCATTCATCGCATGCATTGCCGCATTGGCTATTGGGGTAATTCGATCAAACCATATTCATTCAGCGGCACAGATGTACGCACCTTGGTCAGGCGTTTGGAACGAAACAAAGCCAAATCCACGACTTTCGCCACCCTCATTTCGCATTACACGCGCACTATCATGAAGTGAATAGGTTTCGGATGGATATAGATCTATATCACTAACCTGACAATTTGACCAAACTGTGGGGTAGATGTGTTACTTTAGGTGTTGTGAGGGGAGTTTTTATTGTTCTCACCTTGCGGAAATGAGTAAACAGTTCCTTGGAGTCGATATCTGCGTCAAGATTCTATCCAGATCGTATCAGAGTGTTTCGCAATCAAATGCAAATATCTCGAACCTTGCAGAACAGATTGCACGGGTCGATTAAGCCACTATGACTTGCAGAACCCGGACCGGATGGTGGAGCTAATTGCACTTGTTGACCAGGTCCATGTAGGAACGGAGCAGGCCCGGGAGATCTAAGGCCATAAGAAACGGCTCTTGGAGGAGGAGAGTACTACCGGTATTCAATAAATAGGCGATCTTTTTGAATTTGAAATGCACTATACCTGAGGAATGTAAGTTGAAAACTGGGGGCTAGCAGGAACGAAACTGGGTGCCGCTGCATTAAAGTCAGCCGCCGTGCCACTCGCTTTTCTTGGGGTGTAAATTTGAACCGCGATGTTGTGGCCCTCGACATCTGCACAATGCATAGCTTCTTCGGCATGACGAGCGTCTTCTTCACTCCAAAACTCCACTACCCCTGTATCAGGGCCAAACTGAGTGTTGGCACGTACGGACGCCAAAGCACCGTAGGGTCGGAAAATGTCATAGAGCTGCGAGTCTGTATAAGTTGGGGGTAGATGCTTCACAAGACGGGGGTGAGCCGCTGGAGGAGGAAGCGCGGTTGGAGGATTTGAGGGAGGAAATGGCGAGAGAACGAGAGGAACGACCTGGGCAAGGTTAGGAATTGGTCGTGCTTGAAGGATAGCCAGTGCTTTTTCGGCTGAATTCAAGAGGAAAGTGTTAGAGTACTGATCACATACACGTGCAGAACGGTGGCCACGACGTGAATACCTTTCTCCAAAAACTTGAATTCAATCACCCCAACGAGTGGGTTGTTGGATCCATCGCGGTTGATTGTTGGTCTGAACGGGCCAAGATTCGCGAAGGCATGGACGATGTTCTCATCGGAGACCCAAGCTGGAACATTCAGGACATAGAGGAGGGCGTCCTGTAGATACGGGTGCTGATGTGGGCCAGGAAAGCCGAGTTCGTTGCTTTGGTCGTATTGGAAGTCCATTGCAGAGACGTTGAAGACGCCTGCACTCAACGGCCTGGAATGCACAACACTTGCAATTACAAAATGTTTGCCACTACTACTCGCGCTTATGTAACATCCTCTCACATCTATTCTAATAAATACCATAATATATTCCGATCTCCATAATTCCGTTCACTACGTCGTCTTAGTAAATATTTATATAATACACCGTCATAAAGGTACTCACAGGGTGCCTTCGACGAGCAGAAATGCTATGTGTCCGACGGTGTAGCCGTACAAAGTCCGGGTCTTTGTTCCCAGACCTGATCAAGTTCAGGAAATAGGAGGTAATTCTGCAACTAATATAAGTTTCATATCTCAACAAATACCCCTGTTGCTTACCTGTCCAATGAAATGTGGGGTACGGTCATCATTGAAGTCATAAGGGGGTCGGAAGTCAATAGAATAGTAGGATTGAGTTCCATCATCTGCTCAATTCTACCCAACGGTGCAGCTGCAACTAATGCCAAAGCCGTTGTGAAGAAAAGCATAAGGTGAGATCCCAACTGCATCGTATTTGTTCCAAAATATTCGTGAGTTGCAGATGGGGAGGGCTGAATGTTGTGTAGTACCCAGCACTGGAGAAAACAGATGTTAGTATATGGCTGAATATATACCCATCCACAGAATCATTAACCTCCAATCAGGGGAAGTCGAGACCCAACTCTAGTGAATCACGTTCCGAAGCTTTTTTCAAGTCGAGTTCCTAGTTCCAATCTCAAGCTAGTCAAAGTCCCCCGCGGCGAAGGGTATGTAGGCAGTAGGGCATCACACATTCTTCTCGGAACAGAGGCTATCTGCTTTTAAATCCCTCGGAAGGCCCTTGTGGAAATCTGCGTGGCGTTTTCACGGCGTTTGTATATTTCTAATACCACTATGTACTGCATTCCGCAGTATTTCTGTGTCGTGTTACCCATTCCGGCGTTCTCTCACCAGTAATCATAGAGACTCTGTGGTTGGCCAATGACACCCACAACCACAAATTAATCCACAGCGATGACATCTACAACCATCAATATCCGAGTCAATATTGGCTCGTTGAGATGATGTGAGAACCTTGTGTCTAGCCGACTTGTCCGCAAGTAGCTTTATGTTCCCAAGACTCATAAATCAAGCAATAACGAAGACTGGGGTTCATTCAAGCTCGAATATAAAGTTTGTGTCAGTCCAAGATAAGGATTTTGTGTGGATGACCTCTCTACTCCCCTGGCGCCTCCACAAACCAATAAACGCTGAAGGATAACCGAGAGGAAATCAACTCCGTTTGTCTTCGTGCCATGTCAAAAATAAACTCCTATTTCACGTCCCGACGGCGACGGTTTATTGAGGTGCTAATTAAACATGGTACATATGGAATATCATCAGCCCAGGGCCCATCCAGGTAGCATGGCAGCGGTTGACATGATTGGTTCCATTACGTTCATATTAAACTACAGACATGACCCAGGTATCCATCAAGAACAAGTGCAGAACATGATTAGAGAAACGTGCCCTCACCCATCATCTACAATCCGCACATTAGGATAATTCTTTAGGGGATCCTTCCTCAAAGCTTCCGCTTCTGAGCTAGGCATGGGCGTTAGACCCGCTTTTTTCACCTTGATGACTGATTCCGTCACCGGGTTAGCAGGTGATACAAGCGTTGCGGTCTAAAGATACACCATATAAGAGTCTTGGAAAAGTATCAATGCACTAGGAAAGTTCTCACCTCATCTTTAAATGGCGTGAATCTTGGAGTTACTGGTGGTGCCGTATTTGAGGGTGTGTCTTCTCCGTCTACAAAAGGCATAAAAGAACTTTTGGCTGGTGTCTTCGGAATCGAAATTGAAGCCTTGGGTTTGGGTTTGGATATAGCAGGTGGCGGTGGCATTTCCTCTGGTCCAGGATCACAGTATACAGCGATCTTCGAGCTCGAGGCAGCGGATGAAGAAGCAATTCGTTTACTGCGACCAGCTTGCTTTAATGTTGTCCCAGCCAGCTTCTTGACTTCCGGAACGTTCTCTTTGATTCTGGTTTTGCGTGTTCCCAACTCTTGCCAGGAGTCAGCTGCTTGAGTAGCTTGTGATTCAGTACCTGATGGATCAACGAAGATTTGAAGTCTGCCATTAGAAATAGGATTGGATACACTGCGAGAGGATGCTTGGGAGCGAGATGTGGAAGGTTTGAGGGACGTCGTCGTGAGAGCCGCTCTGGGCTTCAAGGAAGACGTGGTTGTGGTTGGTGGTGGAAGCATCATGTTACTCATCATGCGCTTCTGGAAATCGTTATATCGTTCTTGAAGATGTTCCAAAGGTGATGCCTTCCTTGCAATTCCCAAGCAGTAGGTCTCGTCTGCCTCTTTACGACTATTAGGTTTGATTAGTGAGAAAAGAAGGAATCTGTTTTATATGTATGCCTCACCGGCCATCTCGCTCGAGCACCGCAGCATATTCTTCATACAGGAGAGCAAATTCCGCCCCGATCTCGTTGACAGTCAGGAATTTGTAGATGATCACCGGCTTTTCAACATAGCTAGCATATAGTAACCATAATTTCAAATATTTAATATCTCCTCTCCATTTCCCGTCATTATGATCTTTCAAAACTCGAGTGGCTTCTTCCAATAATTCCAGAAGGCCGGATTCCGCGCTATGACCCTGAGGGTAATTGTCAAGAGTCCAGTTTACAAATTGCCAGTAAGCATCGAGTGCGTCGTCATCCTCATCATCGAGAGCAATTTCCACGTTTATACGTAATCGATTCCGCGTTGCAGCGAGTTTCGATTCACGTTGAGCGTGTGGGGTTGCAAGGATAGCGGAAAGAGCAGTTACGCGTCGGCCTGTTCCTAGTGGTTGTACATTCTCCTTTGCAGCTTCGAGTACATCGCAGTCGACAACAGGAGGCTCATTCCCCTGGAACACGTCGTCCTCTTCTTGTGATAGCATTTGTTGAGAACAGAGTTTATTGAACGGACGAATGAAATACCATCACGTGGTCATATATGAGTTATTTCTGGACACAATTTCAATTTCTTCAAAACGTTTCAACTACAAGTGAGTATATTGACGACTTAACCAACTACTGAAAACTATGTCTAAAACGAATATGCGCGGTATTAGTCAATCCTTAATATTACCTCGTCCGTTTTGAAACAGTTATTGGAGTCTTAGGGATACTGCTGATTCGAAGCGACCGATATTTTTCATACTTGCTCATTGCTGAAATTTTAAAAGGCCAAATTTGAAGTGTATTTTGTTTGAATGCTGCACAACATAATTTGAATTGCCACAAAAACTGCCGGAGGCTAATGTCATTGGTTAATAGATTTCATTTGATTACTAGTAACTAGTAGTAAGAGGCCAACTTTTGTGCAGTTGAAGCTAGTTCTTTCGTGTTTATATTTATACTTACACTCGTTTTCTAGAATAGTATTCCGTCATAGCTTTATCGGATGTGTCCGATGCTTCTCGTATTCTCCACAATGCATTGACAGCACGTTGTAGTTGTGCGCATCCCACCCACCTCCACTTTTCAAGTTCAAGTTCAAACAGCATACCGACATTTTCCAATTTTTAACTGGGCTTAGTAACAAGCAATGCCACGGCCCCACATCACGAAAGAGCGTCGTTTTGTACACTCCGATCTTGATTCCTACGGCACCCCATTCTCTCAAACAATCTCAAATGCTCGCATCATTGAAGACCCAAGAGGAATTCAATATCCAAATGACATCAAGAGTCCCAAACCAGATCTCATCACGGACATTGAAAATGGAATTTTTCGGTAACTACTTTCACTACTATAGCAGTAGTATAATTCGTTTGACATACTTTCAAAGCTATGATCTCGATTTCCTCATGCAATTCAACAATTTTTGCAAGGAGAAACCGCGGATGCTACCTCTCAGTCATCTTGGACTCGAGCGAGTAGATCCTCAGTCTGTGCGTCTAGGAAACCCGTCCAATCGCAAGTCAAATCTCCGAGTTATCTCGCCGGAGACCACCATCGTAAGCGGCTCTCCTGAAAACGTCGCTCTCAATGTTCGATCAAGCACAACTACTATCCCCGAAGTACATATCCCTATTCCATATCACAGAACGCGAAGTCACCGCGGTAGTGGTAAGATGAAAGCACAAAAGGACACTACGCCATCGTCATGGCGTATTACTTCCAACTCTCAAAATACCGCTCGCGGTATCCAAACTCTTAGTCTCGTCCCTGAAGTTACTCCTCTCAATCCAATAAAACCTGGCTCTTGGAACAGAGAATCTCTCCGATTCCATTCCAATTCACCAGAGTTCATCCAATGCAAAGTCCTTGGTATGCTTAACAAATTAACTAGGACGAATTTCGATTCTATTTCCGATCAACTCATTAAATTGACCAACAAATCTGCGCTGGAGAATCCTGGAACTTTCGTCCAGATTATTCGTTTGGTTTACAAAGTGGCTACTTCCCAAATTACGCCGTGGTTAGAGCTATATGCTCAACTTTGTAACAAAATGATGAGGGAGACTAGTAAAGATATAAGGTCCCGTGGTGGTGGTGCTCTCAGTGGTGGTCAACTATTTCGAAAATACCTCCTGGATCAGCTCAACGAGGCTTTCGATGCAGCTGTACAGTCCACCGATTGTGTTAATAAAAACTGTCAAAAGGCCGTTTTATACTCAGACGAATACTACGCCATTCATAAAGTAAAACGTCAAGGACTTGGGCTTGTTCAGTTCATGGGCGAATTGTTCAAGGCGTCAATTATAATGGAACGTATCATACATGACTCTATCAAAATCTTGATTGGTGCCGTGTTAAGTCCAAGAGAAGATAATTTGGAGAGGTTGTGTATACTCATGACGAACGCAGGAATGGTGTTAGATACGCCTAAAGCTCATGCTCACATGGATGTTTATTTTTCATGGATCAAGGAGATATATACCACTAACAACAAAGAAGTGTGTCTTCGTATACGTTTCATGCTCCTGGTACGTTACTACTATGTTCTTGCCATTGAACAACTCACGTTGGTACCAATCAAGTATAAATACAGGATGTCATAGAGCTACGGGAGAAAGGTTGGATTCCTCGGGTGCGTAAGGTTCCAGTTCCTCTGACTCCGAGTAGGGTAGTGAGTGTACTTTCTCTACATTATCTATATGTATTCACCATTGTACTTACTACTAATCAAAGAAAAGTAAACGAGAGTAGTCCCAGAAAAAGAACGTCTCCAACATCTTCAAGTTTAGGTTCTCCTCTCTCATAATTCACAGTTGTAACTTTAGGATACTTGTACCTCATCTCTCAATTTTTTGTATGGTAATAAATCTCCATATCAAACATTAATTCCTTAAGCTCACCCGCTACGTAAAAACTGGATGAAAAAAAAAAACATATGTGCCACATGTCCTGTACTCTCCAGATAGTTCACTTACAACAGTACCATGTAGATTTTTGGGAAACCTCCTTTTACATCCCTTTCGGACTTTCCTTTCAACCTTCATGTCCAATGGTACTTTTAAGTTCTGCAATTATTAGCGATTAATGATCCGTCATAAGTATTACTTCTCAGTTCTCTAACTACCACTCATGATCCATTCCAACGTTCAAACGAGCATAGCCGACAATACTACCAACAATAAATAAACAACTCACAAAATAATTCATAACTCAAGCTCAAGGATCATACAAAAATCAAGAAGAAAAAAATCTCTTCATCAACTTAATAAGCAACTACAAAACTAACTTTTTCTGTCTGAAGCTAACTACGTAACTAACCAAAACCATGCAACCTGATACGAAACTTCAGATCTTCAGACTTGGAAACTCGGGGGGATGAGCGGGAACTTTGAATTTGGAAATAGAAAAGAACAAAAAGAAAGAAAAAAGATAGAAAAAAGAAGGGAAAGTGTAACCAAACAATCGCCTAGAGGAAAAAGGACGACCATTAAGGGTGAAGAGCACCTTGAGATAAAAGGAAGGATAACAATTCTTGATTTTGAGATTTTTGGAGTTATGGTTTGAACCTTTAGTTGTGAAGGTGTGAGGGAGAGGTAAACGAGGGTGTGTGCGGGTGTTCGGAATCGAATGACTAGAAATGTCGATAGGAGGACGAAATTCGACTGGCACCGAAGTACAGAAATGATATGGTTGACCGGGTTTGATAATTGTGTGTAGGTGTGAAAACCCAAGGTCGACCATAGAGCAGCAAGTTGTTGGGGAATGAAAAGTGAGTGTTTTGAGAGGGGTGCAATGGGATAAGGGGATAAACGACATAACAGGATTGTCATGACACCAACGCTCGACTTTTATCAAATCTTTGTCGAGGTTTCAGATCGCAAAAAAGTATGCGAGTAAAGAAAAGAAAAAGAAAAAAGAGGAAAAAGAATTGTAGTATATGTACAATCTATATTCTTTATTTTGGAAACTTCACATTTCATGGGACATTCAATTTGTTTGTAGTCCGTGTAATGCCAAAAAGAAGAAAAAATGAGACGAGAAAATGAAGGCAACAAGAAAATCGGGATGTGCGGAGGTTACTATAGGACTATATATGTGTGTGGGCGATAGAGGTGAATTGATATTGAATATTGAAGTTGGGATAGGTCACGTAAAGCGGCATGAACGTAAAAGAGAATGTGCCGATGTTGAAAGTGTCCGCTTGAAGTATATGCGTGGATGTGTTAATATATGATGACGACAAGTAACCGAGTATAGGCTAGAGCAAAAGCCCAACTACATTTCATTGCTGTTGCTGTTAGCATTTTAGCGATGGCTGGGTGATTTCTTGTTCGATTCTAGACGCTGTCGCGTGTCTACTTCTCTTTTCTTATTAAGAAAAAAGGAACACCTAAAAACAAATTAATTATTATACTCGGTATGAAACACAGGACACTCACCGAATATCAAAGCAACCTTTCTCGTCCATCTCTGCATCACGCACAAGAATAATGAGAATGAGAGTTAAAGAAACAATGAGGGAAAGGGGAAATGCTAGAATATACTTGATACATGTGGGCAGGAGAGCAGGAGCCACAAAAGAAAAACACAAAAAACGCAAATGAAACAAGGGAACGAAGTAACAACACAACAAACAATGTCCTCGGGGCACCCCTATGAAATAGACCACCCGCAGTCCTGATTAACCACCTCCAAAGAAAGAAAGAAAAAACAAGGGCATGTGAACAGAAGGAATAATGCACGTAAAGAACGTCGGGTGCCTATAGTAGGTAGAAAGCAGGTGAAAAAAAAAAAAAAAAAAAAAAAAAAAAAAAAAGGTACTATGGATGGAAAAAAAATAAGGCAACTAAACTAGAAGAAACTGTTTAAAATAATAATTTTCATACTAAAAACAATGGGGGGAGTAGAGGGATAGGGAAGTGTTTGAACGATTCATAAAAACATAAACATGAACAACAGAACATGGCCCCTCGAATCGATTTGTTGAAACAAGTGGGAAAAAAGGGATGCGGGGAGTGTGGTAAAAGGAGTGTATGGGGAAGGAGAAGGAGGAGGTAGACTGTTGTCACATGGGTGCGCAAATAATGAAAAGAAAAGAAAAATAACTGGAGAGAAGAAAAACCAAGACATTCAACATTCAACGAAATAAAGGGGTTTAAGAGACACCGAAAGAAACCACTCCCATAATAATGACCACAAGGAATGTTGATGTCGATTAAATACGTGAAACCCGTAGCCTTTGCATTTAAAAAGGGCGGATTCTCCGTGTGAACGCATATATACAAGACGGACGAAAGCAACTCAACGTTGTCGAGGGTTTGACCAAGAATTTTGTTGTACAGGTGTGGCCTTTTCTTATCGTTCACCAAAGGAAAGACCACAGGAAGGATAAGGGGGAAAGTGATGATAATAACACATGTATCGTTCTTGAATGTTGAATGTAGAGAGATAAACTGTAACAAGGAACACGATTTGAAGGGCGTCCAACCAGAGCAAGAAAAGATGATGTTGAAAGATTGGACCCAAAATGCAAAACACATTAACCCATCGCTTGAAGAACAAAAAAAAAATGCGTTAGGGCGATGGGCAAAGGTATGAGACAAGTTAGGAGAGATGGGGTATTCTTCGTGACGTTGCCGATGTCGAGACAGGAATATTAATGTCCCGATTGTGTGCGAGGGTGTCCGTGAACCATTAAAACCATTAACCGAGAAAAGTACCATAATGAAGGCCGTAAAAGACCACGTCAAGAGCCCAACAATGAAAAAAAAGCATAAAGGTCCGGATTCTATCCAGAAAGATGTTGATGGGGGAATGGGAATGTGGATAGCGATAAAAGTGACACAATCGTCCTTCGTCCGGAACATGTAGGGAGGTAAAAATCGTGTACAGTCGGGTTGGCGACAAGTGGCTGCGTGTGATGTCCTTGAAAAAATAGGGACGTGTCGCCGATTAGATTACTTGAAGATCGATGGTAGCGATAGCAATGTCTCGTTCTGACCCAAACCCAAACTCTAGAAACCAGAAGAAAACCCAGAAAACCCAGAAAAACAGAGAAACACTAGGGGTGAATAATGATAGTTCAAAGCGATGCGAGAGAAGAAATTGCAGTCGACTATGATACAGTTGCTTGCTTTGCTTGTTGATTTGTTAAAGAAATAGTGGTGCAGATAGAAGTTCAGGTGGGTAGGAGGGAATTTTTGGAGATGCAAAGTCGGTGAGCCAGGCCAAAGAACGAGTATAGCAAAAAAGAAGGACGAGGGGCGATAATGTAGACACCAGTTCTAGAGAAAATCGAAGACTGATGCGAAATGAGCCACGACTGATGCAAGGTCATGGGAAAGAAAAAAAATGCAAACCTCTATGCTTTTAAAAATTATTGGTCTAGAAAAGGGGTATTTCAGAAATCGGGAGCCGGCAAATCCTCTGGGCTAGGCGAATTCTGGAAGGAAGAACTCGCGAAGTAACCGGCCACCTCCTTTTGTGCCTCTAACTCAAAGTATAATTCGCGAGAGGCAGGAGACAACGACCGAAGGTATTCAGGATCCACAACACGATGGGATGGAGGAGTGGTAGTGGTAGACGACGGACGAGAGCCAGTTCGCACGAAATTGAGCAGAGCACGAAGATCCTCTGTACCGGATGCTTCGTCATCTGACGACATGTTGAAGATGTGGTCGCTGGGGAGTCGCCTATGGTTCCTTGCCTTCCTCTGAGATGGTGTCGGTGTGTTGAAAGGAAAAACACCAGGGCTAGCAGAAGAAAGTGGTGCAGTGTATGGACCATCGGAATCGTAATGGGGTCGAGAACGGACGGGGGTGGCGGGGGGTGTTGCGGGGTCCTCTTCATTGCTGTCGTCACAGATGTGATCCCAGCTGTAGGCGACTGTGGGTGCTGATCTAGAAAGATGTTGATGCTGGGTGTTCATGCGAGGCATTGGAGGCACAGGAATAGCCTTTGTTGGTGTGGCAGTAGGAGAGGCGGGCATGTTGAAGGCCTTGCGGTTAGCAAGTTTGCCCGAGGGTTTAGCAGTGAGAAGAGGTTTGAAGGTTGAGGGAGAGAACGAGTCAAGGAAAGGATCTGCAGCGTTATCAATAGCCTCTGCCTGCGAGGGTGGGGACGGAAGGAGAGGAGGAGACGGTTGGCGGGCGTGTTTGCCATGAGCGCGTGGGGGAGTCGACTTTGATTCGCTTGATAAATCCGCTTTAAGAAATCATTTTCAAACTCTTTTTTTTCCATCAAACACACCTTGATGTCTGCCGGTTCTCCTTGGCCTGCTTCTTGGCTGCACGGCCAGGGTGGGTGGCAGTCTTCCTGTCTGTAATCTCTGCAGTGTTGAGAGAAGCCTGTCGAGGCTGCTTGCGCTGATAAGACGGTAGCTGGCGATGTGGAGCAGTAGACTTTTGTTGTTGCTGTTGGATTGGTTTTGAGAGAGATAGGAGACCGGGAGTGCGTGTTGGATGAACAATAACAGCAGGAGGTGCTGAGGGAAGTCTCCTATGTTGTATTTGCTGTGGAAAGTGCGGAGGAGGTTGTTTCTGAACGAGCATCATGGCGTTGGGGGCGAGGGAGAGGCTGAGTAGAATGGGAAGACGTGGGAAAACTGGTTGCCTACTGGCCCACTATTATCCTCTTTGTTTGTTTGGTTGCCTTCCGCTTCTGGCCGGCCATGTGACCCACTCCAGATCCCATCATAGATCCAGGAACTCTCTACTCCGATCACCCTGCCCTTACTCCCACTGCTGCACCCTTCTGTCTTCCTCCCCCCTACTGCCTTATCTTTCAACAAACAACACAACACAAGTCATGAGATCCACGACTCATCTCACTCCACCCCTTGTGTACCCATATTTTAGCTAAGTACTGCTTAATGACATGCATCTCAGGCTCACTACCCCTCCACCTTCCATCCTCCTTCCCTCCACCATCGCGTGGCCCGGGGTAGCGAACCAGCATACACAATCTATACTATGTACATAAGTAGTCATAACGCTTTGGCCTGAGATCAGTATAAGGAAAACACCAGATCCGAACCTTTGGTATTTCCGAAAACAACCACGCTACTTCCTCGAGGCAGTGTCCTTTGCCAGCCGTTACCATCGCCACTCTTCTTTAGCCAGTTTTACTGAGCCTGGAGCTGTTTGTTAGGGTACCCTCCTCAAACGAATGATGAATCCGCCCATGCAACTGAATAGCATAACGTTGCTGTTATTGCAACACGGTCCTAGTGCTCACAATCTGCAGTAGCTCATAGACAATAGATCCCCTCAAAATAGACATCACAATTATCATCAGTGCCAACTAACGCTACTACTCTGATCATTATAATAGCAAATCCCTTCCATCATTCATTCATTCTAAGACGGAAACAATGACATTCTCTCTTCCCAAGACAACAGTCAACTTCCCAACATCTCTAACAAACGAACAGCTCAAAGTTGACGCTATCATTGCAGTCCCATGCTACCCAATAATAAACATCTACAACCCCATCATCCCAGTGCTCAGACAATGGATATCCATGAACAAGTATCCCCACCTTGTATCTCCATGTCCATGCCCTTCGTCCATCAGTCGAAAATGATATAATCTATCTTTGGAACGACCACCAGAAGATACCACCCACCACCACGAGGCATCCATGCATCAATACATCATTCGCCGATGCAACCACTGCCCCGGTACATCTACATTAACCTTCAAAATAATACACGGATATATGTGACAGCGATCCCATTAAATCTATATTATATGTACCTACAATAACATGTCGATGATTTCCTCTTACACTGACTAGCCAGAACCCACCGGTATCTTAATCGCAATCGTAGCAATGAACCAAATACAATTCCTCGACGCCACCGCATCAGTATGTACTAAAGAGAACAGAACCCCAAAAATCACAACCGGATATTGACAAGCTCACACTGAATTCAAGTTCCGCATTGTATCATAAAACGATAGTTGCCGAACCGAACCGTAGTAGTAAACAAGTCCAACCCATGACCTTGGTCTTTTCCCATGAAAAAAAAAGAAGCACCGTCCCAGCTCTATACAAGTCTATACACCTGTCAAGTAAACGACCTGCAGCTGACCTAACTCCAAGGTTTACGGTTCAACTATTCTGGGACATGTCGGACCAAAAAGGATACGACACTAAAAATTAAAAGACCGTGCGGAGAACGGTGCCGGTGAACATTGCCCTCTAGTGCCAGTCAACGTTCAACGTTCAACTCTGGTCGACTGGCTGAACTCGACGGCGCACCATTTTCATGGTTTGTGTGTAAATGATCTATAAAACTCCGCATAAGGATATATAAGGTTCTCGAGCCTTGAGTCTACTTAATCAGAATAAGACACGATGCTTACGATTAGTAGGTTGAGCTTGGTATTACTTACCATGAAGGTTAAATAGATGGGTAGATCACACGACGTCATACATTTGGAAAGGTTCCCCTGGCTATCATTCCATCATATGTGATTAAAACTACTATCAGTATGAGTCAAATTCACTTCTTCACAAGTCATTTCACTTCATTGTATAATTTTAAATCAAGCGCACAGTATACTTCTAACTATGGCGCAGCAAGTGTTAGTAGAAAGAAGAAAAAATGATGGAAAGTACCAATATATGAATAAGCGAAAACAAACAAACTTCCATTTCCATCCAACAAGCCTCTTCGAGCCTGACTGTCACTGCGGAAAACCAAACAAACTCTAATTAAAATGACGTTGATCCCTGTCACAACGCCAGCTCATCTTTTTCGAATGTTCATGTCCATTCTAGTATGTTCCATATTCAATCTAAGTATAACTGGTCACAATCATGAAAATTTGAAACCCTGCTGTCTAACTATTCGCTTCTACACATACTCAGTTCCCAAAAACTCGAAATACCAATGCTTTTATATGGTCAAACCCTGTCCAATATTGATGTTGTCGATCACGCCCAATCCCGAGGGTAGTGCACCAAAACAGCGCACCATTCCGACAGCGTTATGTATAACCAAACGACTTTGCTGACCAAAACGGAAACGAGAAAAAAAACACGACTCTCCCACTCACTTCTCGTCTACCAAACCCACCCCTAACTGCCGATATACAGAAAGAACACAAGTCTTTACCGGCTCCCCAGCTTCCTATAAGCCTCCTATCTACCGCGAGAGTAACTGTCAAAAGCCAAACTAGGCATTCGATGACAAGTTGACAGTAACTATTTGGTTTTCCGATTTTAATTACCTCTCTGTGTGTTTTCCGAATCCCAAGTCCGTATCCGCCGTGTGTTCGAGTCGTCAAATCCGATAGACAGCTGACCCAAGTACAGTAAGCATATAAGTACTCATAACCGAACGATATGGCAAAAGTAATGAATGGCGTTTTGCAATGTGTTTAGATTCCTTTTTTGACATCGAGTAAGGTCTGGGTAAAAAAAGCCCATTCAATATACTTGACAGCCGCGTTTACTTTTACCTCGGACTTTTCCTAGTTGAATATGTTTTTGTTCTATGACGCTGTACTAGTACTGTAGGACACATATTATATATGTTACGTGTATCCATGCATCATACATGCTGTACTGCGCTATACTTATCTATGAAATCATGATGATGTACATGTATTAGCCTTCCCGCCCTGTGCTGAGCGATATGATCGATCTGCACCCGCGTGGATGTACGTGGTTGAATAGTTACAAAGTCATGACCATCATGCATCAGCGTTCTCATTGAAATATATCCAAAGTGACATGCAGTGTGGGTTGTAGTTGTATTCATCTCATGATTCATGAAGGAAATAGCCCATTCATGAGTTTTCACTTTCCATCTATTACACTCCACACGCACATCTGTATCCCCAACTTAAGGTTTTCTATCGCTTTTACACATGATGTGTATACAGTGCTATATACATCATGGATGATTTACATGAAAATCCACCCGCCGCACTCGGAAATGAGAGCGGGGCCTCGGGCCCGGAAAAGATTTCGGGTTTCGGATCATCAATGCGCCGTATCCACACTGTTAGTTTTGGATGGACATGTCTGGTTTCCGATCGTCTCGATCCGACGTCAGTGGCAAACGGCACACTTCAAGATCAATTTTACTTAGCAAGAGTGTGAAGAACGTGGCACGTCACGTTTATTTGATCTAAGACTAGATGACGCGCACTTCATTCACTTTCATTTCCATGTATGCATTTCATCATATTATTATCAATGACTCTTGGTAGGATATAGTAAATGTCTACTTCATTTATCTGAATTTACTGAAGCTACTGCTCCCACCTACGCAAGTTAAGTTATGGGGAAGAAAAGTAGAGTCATTCATTCTTCTTATCTGCTCATTACTTTGGTTTTCATTTTACGACTGTTCATATGTCACTTTCTGGGTTTAAAGATTGCGACCTTTTAATTATAACCTCATGGTCATAGTCGACAATTCCCAATTCAACAGTAATATCATAATTCATGTTGCCACCTGTCGGTAAAAAGAGTTCGGACGGGTGTAGACTGTTCCAAAAGAGTATCCACCCAGTCTTAAATGGCGCCACCACAGTCCACCACTTTCATCTCCATTGGTATACGCATCTACATTTCTCAAGAAAAAACTTGTACTAGATATAGTAATTATTCTCTTGAAATGTACGGCGGCTGGTGAAATAACCTCCGGTAGTCATGCAAGCTCCGGTATTTACCATTTCATTATGTTTAGCCTAGTTTAGCCCTCAGCATTCAAACTCCTCAGACCAGTCACCACAGGTTACCACTATGTCTCCATTGTCTCCATGTATCCGAGATCGTAAATCCGCAATACCCAAACACCGACGACATGGTCATTTTTGGTTTGCTGTGCCCTTACCTAAATTTATCCAATGCCAATGTCTTGCATCGAACTCCGGAGTCTCGGCACAATTGTCCTCTTCGAAGCTTGCATAGTCACTGTCGGCCTTCAGTCACATGATGCACGGGAGGGTGTCGTTCTCCAAAGATCAGTTTGAGTTTTACTTTACATGAGACTCATCTTACTAGGCTCCCGTAACTGTTCTTCGACCAAATGTATCAACTTCAAGATATCATTCGGAGGTTTTGCGGTTAGATTACCTAGTTAATTCTGGTTAGGAGTTTTTTTCGATACTTATGACACGAGGCTCACATCATTTCTCAGCGTTTCCGATATCGCCATTATTTCCCATGAAGATTATAGGACATGTGAAGATAATTCAGGGAAGAATAAAATAATGACGATCATCATCATTTTAAATCATTTATTGATGCTGATGAATTGTGGAGGCGATTATACTACATTACGGCACACAATTCAAAGGAAAATAACAAGATCTCGGTACTTCGGGCCTAACATCCCAAAGTGCCAAGTTTCAATTCAATCTTTATTCATTTATAATTACCGATGTTTTAAACATTGGAAAGGGTCAACACGGGGTGGATGAAATTACGACAATATCATGACTCCATTTTTTTTTTTTTCAGGGATGTAGACTGTGAACCATGTGATCGATAAGATTAGGAAAGAACGAGAGAGGAGAATGGACAACAATTGTTTGTTGTTGTGGGCTACTGCCGCTATTTGCTAAAGTTGGAAAGATTGGGAAGGTGTTTGAAATTTTGAGCTCCAAACTTCTTTTCGTGGATCTCTCAAAGATCAAGGCGCTTTATCTCAAACTGACAGTACATTTTTATAGATTTACCCCATGTCCTTCCTAACTTATGCACAGTAGGCGGTACACTTAGACCTAAGTCTTGGGATTATCTTGGTGGAAACTTGATGTGGTGTTTTCTGTTTCGAAATTTCTACTTCGATCGTCATTGGAGATTGCAAAAATGCGGCTTCATGGCCCATAGCCCGATCTCGTTCATCGTTTTGCTTTACCAAAACCTGGTTCATACACGGGTTTCCGACTACGAACAATAATAAGTAGCGCCCCAACACCACTACCTACATGCTTTACTGAAGACAGGAAAGCTAAGCGCTGAGGAACCTCTAGTCCTGGCATTACTAAAGAGGTTAAAGGGGAGTCGGGACACGTTATCCTTGTTCAGTTGAGACACCCAGGACCAGGACCAGGACCTGTATTACATACATATTCATTGAGCTCCTAAGCTTCTATCAGCGCCTTATGACCAAAACAACAAGGCACCATGTCAACCACAACCATAGTTTCCAACAATCTGGTTACCAAGCAGTTATTATCGATGCAACTAATGAATTGATATTGACTCTCTAAGTTGTAGCCTCGCCTCTCCACTCTCGAATCGTTGAACGTTGGAATAGCCCTGTGGTACTGATTGAAATCGATTCAGCTCTTGCGCTCAACAACCAACACCTAACATTTGGTAGAAAGGGTAGAGTCTGGACACAAACGTACATCAGTACATCAATACTTCTTGTCTCGTATATTGTCGTCCTCGATCTCAGAAGGCGGGGTGATTGATATTTTTCTGATGAACATTGTCAGGAAGCAACCCTGAAGCCTAAACGTTGAACAATATCAAACAATATCACCTTTAGGCTGTCACCGTCTGGAGAGGCAAGTTTTCTACTGCCTGCATTGTCCGTATTTATTTGACAATGTTGGATCTCCCTTGGTGGTGAGCCGTGTACTTATAACCAGCTGGTACTTAGGCAAAAATCCCCAGTCACAATCAGAAATGTATTTGGAACAGACTCTAACCTTAACAAACTGAACAAGGTGTGCTCCTGTATGTTCTCTATGGAAATCGAATTGGACGGTCTTCGTGCACTAGCCGTGCCACTGCAGACTCCGCCGATGAGATATTTCAACGGAAAGCTGGACACTAGTTGGACGTTTCAAAGTTCCTTTAAGATGAGAATCACTCACTACGGATTAGTCTAATTATTATGGTGGGGGCCGACGAGAACATGCTGAATCTGGCATCTATTATTACATCCCATACACTGTTATACTTCAAAACCCGTTCTTTGTACCTCGAGATTAATCACAAGTTCCCCCATTACCAATAGCCCCACTGGCTTGACCCAACTTTAATCTCAATTCAATGTCTGCGGAACCCGTGTCTAAAGACCGCAAACGTTACACCAAAGGCCAAATATGAGGGGTTTCTTCAATCGTAGGAGTGTGGTGGTCGATACTACTTGGTCCGATACAGGTGTCATAATAAAAAAGAGATAATTGGAAAGAATGTCAACCCGTATCAATAGTGATAACTCGATTCCATATTGGGGTGTTGTCCAAAGACTCTATCCCCGCCTTTGTACGATTACAAGTCCGGAGTCATCCAATATTGAAGATCCTAGGAGTTTGGTTTCAGGTAGAGTATTCCGCCGGAATATATATCATGCCAAATCAGAAGAACTCCTTTTCCCTATTAAAGAAGATTCAGTTCAACACCGGTATGTAGTATCCACCGGACGATGATGCCGTCAGTCCATAACAGAGCCAATATCTCACCGCCCAAAGCTTATTGTATTCTATTACCAGGTGTAGTAGAAGTACTACTGCAAACTGATAGCTTACTGTATTGCTTGTGTAATGCATCTTTCAAATGACTGATGATTCTCCACTAATATTTAGCTATCCAAACTTTGCATATCCACCATCAACTTTCAATGTAGTCCCTGAACAAAATCTATTCACAGTTATCAGTCACGAAAGGAGTTACCTAAGGTTCTAATGAATCACTCACGATGAAGCATCTGAAGCCAAATATAATATAGCATTCGCTATCTCTCCTGCTTCACCCATTCTTTTCATCAATGTCAATGCTGCCATCCTGGGCCAATCTTTCCTGCCTTCGGGAGTATCAAGCAAGGGAGTTATTGTTGGTCCTGGACAAACACTATTAACTCGGATTCCCAACGGTGTAAGTTCTTCTGCGGCGGTCAGCGTAAGTCCACGTGCAGCCCATTTGGAAGCTGAGTATGCAGACATCTTTGGTGATCCTATGTATCAGAATGCGGAGCACCATGATAGGGATTCCGTTTATACTGAGTCTTTGGGGTGAGGTAGTATACTTCGATTGGGGTAACACACCTTGAAGACCTAGTTGAGAGGCAGTGATGACAATCGACCCCTTCTTGTTCAGGAGCATTGCTTTACCGCACTGTTGAATCCCAAGAAAGACTGATAATTAGAGTAAGCTTGGTTTAGAAAGGCGTATTTCAAGTTAAAAGGAATGTACCTCCACGAGCATTTACTTCCATCATCTTATCCCAAGTCTCTATACTGGTCTCTAATATCCCAGCAGGATTGCCACTCACTCCCGCATTCAACACTGCGATATCTAATCGCCCCAGATCTCTAGAGCTTTCTCTGCATATTTGAAATCCGCCGAGCTTACATCGGCGACAAATGTAGAACACCGATTTTGTTTATCCGGTGGGAGTTCAGCTAATGCTTTATCAAGACCTTCCTAACTTTGATCAACTAGTAGAATGCCTTGAGCATTGGCATTGAGAAAGGCTTTGACGGTAGCTAAACCGATTCCACCTGATCTGTTGTTCAGCCAGTGTTTTTTTAAGGTAGAAGTCATAATTAGTAAAGCCTACTTGCAGCTCCCTGCAATAATTATATTTATTATTACGGAGTCTGAGTAAAGGCAGTACAACATACCGTTATCAATACCACCTTGTTATCTAACATAAATTCTGCTAATGAAGGTGACATTTTTTTTACCTTATCAAGCGGTGTTGAGGATTGGTAAGACCGCCAGTGGAACCCTCGTCCCATAAGTGCATAAGATCTCACGTATCCCACAATAATTGCATCCGAATACTTCTGATAGATTACAAGTTATTTTCTGCAATCATCTACGATAAATTAAGTAGCCAACAAGCTGCGAATACGGAAATATACTAGACCCGGGCAAGGTAGGGATATTAAGTAGTTTCTTTCACACCTTCCATTGGGGTATTAATACAATCGGGTGAAGTGTTGGGTGAAGGGTGGATGAACCCACTTGTAGATTGAGATTCTGCTCCACAGTCATGATCCAGACCCAAAAGGCCAGGCCCACGGTCATAAATGATATCATCTACCGAAAATTCATTTGAGAATTAGTCATCTAACCAACAAAAGAAAATGGCATACCATCCTCCAGATATGATGGATGTAAGGGTGTGGTGGGTTTCATCAGAGCAAATCGGTAATTAGCAAACTCGTCATCTGATAGTGAGAGCCTAGACTGTATTCGCTTTTTTGTTTCTTCAAACAGCTCCCCCTGAGGTAGGTTTCGGCGTTTGCTAGATTAGTGTGTCCGAAAAATAGTGAATTAGTGCCTTACCTCTTGCACAACAAATTTGAATGGAATTCCGTGTGTCTGAGACAGCTCCTTGGTAAAGTGAAACACTCCAATAGTTCTCTGCGATGCATTTATATCAACCTCTTCCTCAAGTATTTCCTAGTATTGCATATAATCAGTTATTTTGTCAGAGAATATAGTATATATATCACATACCTCAGCAAATAACTCGACAGATTCTGGGATGTTTTCAACCATCTCTATATCACAGTATTCCTTCTGCAACTTTCTATCCTTGGAAATCTCATATATGCGGATCCTGGGTGTGTCGCTAGAAGGTAGTGGTGCAATTTCTGCCAGTTGAAGAGATAGGTCATAAACCATGGATTTTCTAGCGGAAAGGATAGAATAGGTAGTCGCTTTCTTGTTGTTACGGTTTATCCAGGTAATTTCGAGATTGCGTTTGACTTCCAATTCGGCCAGGCTGACATCTACATCTAATTTCTCGTAAAAGATCACCAGAGGGAGTTCGGATTTAGATATATGTCCCATCAGTTCAGATATACTCTTCTTCGATGAGTTGGGTGTAACTTGGGAACCACTAGGACCCATGCTAGTAAAACGTATCTTATGAGAGTCGTGGTCAATACATGTGCCAACTCTTTTTGACATCTACATTGTTTCTGAGTAATTCACCAACGTGGAGGAGAGATTCATAACACACGATATCATAACTCTGGTTTTTACCAAGGGACAAGTTGAATTCAGGGTTTTCGCTGTCAACCTCCCCGAACTTGGGTCTAAATGTGATACTTGTATGATTTTGGAGGAAATCATAGTATTGTACGGCATCGATACAAAGACCTTGTTGTTCAAGATCCTCGATTCTAAAATTAATGGTCAACACAATATATGTATTTTTTTATTATCTTTGATAATGACGTACTCTCGATCGGTAAGGTCAACCTGGAAGCATAGTATATCTCCACTAGCGAGGTCACTCTGCTCCACAGTGGTAGTAGACTCAAGTAACTCAACCGTTCCAGGTTTTACCTCCTATATATAGGATAGGAAAACTGTCAGTAGTAATTGAGAATAGCGAAGGGGCAACAGACCTTGTAAATCATCACAGGGGTTCCAACCATCCACCCCATCAGTACACTTATGGCTGGAGCAAGATTGCCGACTAGTGTATCTTTGAATACATATATCTTATTAACTCCACATACGGTTTGCTTGAGGGCATCAAAGTGCTTCAAGAATAACACAATGGAATCTGAAGGAGGATTGGTTTTCTTGAAGATCTATTATTGAGTAAAAGAAACACAACCAGGAATAGATATCGAACCTGTATTGGGGTAGGGGTATCCTCTACATAAAGGCGAAGCTCGTTCTGGGCCTTCAAGTTGTTCATCTTACAGATTGTTTCGACGTCTTTTTTAACAGTATCAGAAGCTTCCGCTTAGAGATAGGTAGATTATTCCTCACTCAAATTATCCTCATCTTCGGAAATGCGAAACCCTGGCCGGACAGTTTTTTTCTCTCTGGCAACGAGCGTCCAAATCCGAAATTCAGTTTCTGATCGATACCTGAAATGTGTCGCGATCCTTTCCTTCAGTGTGCTATACCTCTCAGTCTTCGGTACCTGGAACTCAATCTCGCTGTCAAATGCAGCCATATCAAATCCCTCGTGCAGAGTAAACGTCTCATTAGTAATAACCTGGTACATAATCAGCGATGTCTGGTGACCGACCACTGGAGTATATTACCTGACCTTGACAGTTACCTCTTCATGACTTTTGGATTCTTCATTTTCTACAAATCTTCCTAGAGAAAATATCAGTGTTGTTGGTTTTGTCTGAATACAGATTGACAAACCAGTTTTAATATGGTCGGGTATGTCTTCATCATCGCAAGGTACCATGAGTTTATTGTACGACGATTCCCGTATGTACACTAGCATATATGCACTCGCTAGATCATCATCTCCTGGATCTTCGGCACACGTCCCATAGGTACGGAACACATCACTCTCCGTAGCTTTCGTCACGCAATCATCATCAAACTTCAGCCACTCCTCATATTTGCCAGGCCTAATATAAGCATAATTGTGACCAGAAGCCAAATCACCAGAATGCACCAACACAGCGTGTAGCCTGTAGATTGAAGGCTGAGAGCAATCAGCCTCCTTACTCAGGAATTCGTCGAGATCGATATTGAAAGGGAAAGCTAGCCGGTCATTTATCTTCACCATTTTGTCATTCTCTGCATTATAGTGCCAGCGTTTTAGCCGAAGAAAGAGTACGGGTGGGAATGACCGAAACAATTTTCCTCTTTCTGCGTCTTGAAGACCATGATTATGCGTAATATATTTGTTTTTCCCTGTAAGCATTTCGGTTTTGGTAAAATTCACGAAACAGTCCCGTAGCGATTTGGCTCCAGTAATTTCCAGTTGAATTTCTGCCAAAATGTGTAGCGTTAATACCAGTGTGCCCGAACTTGATGCAAATAGCGCTTACCATCAAAATCTTCAACTGTTGTGTGTTTTTGATTGACATTCAAACACCGGACGAAAGTTTCTACTTGACCGAAGAATAGCTCCTGAATTGTTCCTCCCACTTCAGTATTCTAGTTGAAAGAGGCCCGTTAATGTGTTGAAAGTATTATAGAAGTAGCTACCACTTACTTGCATCGTAGACTTTAGCTTTTCCTGAAGTAGATGCCTAAATTTTGCAATATCTTGTGCCAAGAAAGCATCTATTTCATCCCAACCAAAAGACTTCGTTAATTCTTCGGTAGCTATATCGGTTATCAGAGGTTTGATTCATAGAGAATACATGTCGGTAAGTCAGCTTACAAACGCAACGTCTGATGTTTGCAAGAGGTAAAAGATTCGTTGAAGTGCAAAAGTAGCACACTGGGAAGGGTTTATATTTCTTTTTTCAATCGGGCTTTCGTAAACAGACTATATTATATATCAGAAGAAATATGATGGATGGATCGGAATTTCCATGAATTACCTTGCGAAATGACCGAATAGAAAACAAAACCTGAATCAACGCATTCATGTAGGATGTAAGTCCCTTTTTCTTAAGCCCGACAAAGCCAGTTTGCTTCCTCAAGCTAGAAAAAAGAGTGCTTAAACTAATTATTGGACTAAATATTACTGAAGTAACATACCTTTCTTGTGTAGGCTCCGGTGGTACAGCGTCACAGTCTTCAAGAACCCGAAGAAAAAATGTAATATCCACGGCATCATCCTGTAGAATAGGAAGTGTACGACCATGTTGTGCTGAGCGAAGCGTAGTTAGGTTAGTAGAGAAGCCCCAGCCGTCATTCTTATCGAAACGACGCCCGGAAACTGGAGTTTAATGAAAAAGGTAAGCCAGAAAATTGTAGATTATAATAAACACTCACGGGGATTAGTGATATAGATAGTGGGATCGTTTGGGTTTGAAAAAGCAGCAGCATACTCTATGTAGACATTCCACCCATTTGGCAGCGAACTTGATTCAGTATGATACAAGTAAATAAAAATTGCATCGCCAGAATTATCATTCCCATCTCCAAAAGGATATATACATATATTCCTGAATATATGGGAGGTTGGGATACATACATCATGAAACGAGCCAAGAACTGACCACTGGTGCCCGCCACATTCAAATACAGGGCTGTTTGCAACTCGACCTAAATCACCCCAATTCTTAATGTTCCATGTGAAGTCTTTGGTATCCTTAAAGACGCGTCCCGTTGGGTGAGGGAAATGCTTTTCTTTGAAATGCGACACTGGATCATAAGCAGTGCTATTTCAGTTTTTAGATAGGTTGTAGTGTACAGTACATACGGTTCTTGAGTGAGATTGGCTGGTCCATCGTGTAATATATTGAGTGATGAAAAAGTCTAGGATGGCTGAAGGTGAGCGAGGTGGTAGATAGAACAAAGTGAGACAAATATATTACGAACTAGTCACTTCTTTCTCAATTACTTGACCTAATCATGAAAGGCAGTCACCTCACAAGATGCATTCAAAGACTAATCCTACCAGTTAATATTTACGCGTCCGGATTTCACGCAGCTTACATGGAAGTGAGACAGAGGTACTTACTGGTACTTATGCATATGAAAGAACCAGTTTGTAATTTCGCGTCCGAAGACTATACATAGTCAACCCTGTGCTCCTATCTACGTATTACCATTTTGGGAAGAGGTGTCTATGCGGGATTTCTTCGTATTCCAGACGATCCTCACCTCAATTTTCCGTAAACAAAAACCCAACAGAACACTCATCCGTATCCACATTCAACTTTTCCGCATCCGAACTGGGCAGATGATCCAACACTATATCTACATCCAGCCCAGCTCCGCTGACTTCAACCCCATGACCATTATTCTTATTCTTCGGTCTAACTAACCCTTCCACCCATTCACCCACAATCCTCTTTTTAACAACCACACAACTACAAGGAGCACAAGGATCATCCAAAGCAACAACCTTAACACTTTTTATCTTTGGCATCTTCAAATGCGGTAACAAAAAACATAAATTTCCTAGCCATCCTATCACTTTCAACATCACCAAATTGGCTAATACTATAGGTTCGGAAGGAGGTGAAGGTGATTGTTGATATTTGTTTATAAGGGAAAGTGTTTGAAGTGAAGGTAGTGAGTGAAGGAGATGCGGCAAAGATGCGTATGTTGTCGAGGTTATTAAAAGCGAAGTAATTGTCGTGTAAGGTGATACTAAAATTGAATCTGATGGTGATGGTGAGGTTTCAGAGGGTGAAGAAGAAGGGGTATTCGGAAGTGGGATCGGAAATGAGTGTTCAGTGGTTGGGTATTCGAAACGATAGTCATATAACGCCAATTTCGACAGAGATTTGATACCAGATAGCCGATTTGGAACTTGGTATATGCCTGGGAATGGATTAAACGATGTAAGACCTAATGTTGTCAATTGTGGGGTATAGAGTTTAGGAGGGCGTGGACGGAAGGATGGTGAAGTGTTGGTAGCATCCGATCCCGGTCCCGAACCCGAGACATCATTTCCATTGGGAGGTGACAAAAAGCAGGAAAGTACATTTGTTGTATATGGATTCATATACACCTTTCCCCATCTCTCTGAATGCATACATAGAGCATTCAAGACAGGGGTCAAGTTATGTGAAGATAGCATATATGTCCCGTAAAAGGCAAAGTTGAGCGGAAGAGAAGTCGGTTCAAGGACAGATAATGCGAGGTTGAGACGGAAAAGGAGTCGTTTGTGTGAACAGTCGGCACATCCTTGACTCGGTGAGGGTGTGTGGTTACAGCTATAATTGTGATTCTGGTTAATGTGATTATGTGGATGCGTTTGAGTGATGTTGGGCCCATTAAGATGAGCCAAGTTAACGAGTATCGTGTTCCACAACTGAGGAGCAGACAAGACCGTCTGACGCCATGAAGAACACACTTGAAGGATTATGAAAAGCGAGTCGGTCGTCAAGTCCAAGTGTTGAAATGGGAATGCAGTGGAATTGGTAGTGGGGTTTCGACGAAGGAATATTTCGCAGAGGAGTTCATACGGGAGTCGATGTATCGGAGTTGCAGAAACCGAGTCCAACATCGTAAGAGACTGTCCTAGGAAGTAGTACTTGGTGTTGGTTCATATAGGTTTCAAATCCTAGACGGGAGCTACGCCTGTGAGCGATCTGGGCAACAAAGCGACTGCGAGCTGAGCAAACTTGACAGAAAGAAGAGCAAACGGCAAAACCAAATCTCTCGACTACTTGGAATCGGCCACGTCCATTTCGAATTTGAACGGCATCAAAAAGGAGAAGAACAAAATAGCCCCGAGTTAAAATAAATAAAAAAAGAACTGTCAGCATATCAAACGGAGGTGACGGTAACGAAACCTCTGACCTTGTACTTCTCCTTTATCGACTTCCAAAATCAAATGCAGAATTATTCTCCGGTAACCTCGTCCCGCTTCTTTACCTTCACCAAACTTTATACACACCTCCCTTTCCAACAGAACTTACCATACCAAGAATCCAAATCCCATTAGGGTAGAGTCATACTCACGTACCGACACGAGTACGAACGTTCAAAAGCCTAAGGTGCGGAAGAAAGAAACGTTGTGACCATCGCATCAATTGTGTGCCGTGCGCGTGAAGGGTCAGCAAAGTTACTGCCGACTGAAGGATCATTGCGTCCAAAAGCTCAGGTCAAGGTTTTTCAAACAGTGAAAGAGTCAAAAGCCTTTCTAGAATAGATTCGATGGACATGACCCAATAACTCGGCTCATTCTCAGCAATCACTTGGCGCAGGTCCCAATCATTCGGTGAAACGGAACTTGTATTTAGCACACAACTTCTTAGGTTATACGTATGTTTCACTAATGCCCCAGAAATTACTATCCGTTGATCGACAATAGCGGACGAAGATAACGAAGATAGCACATCCGAACAAACGCGGGAACGCCACGTACTGGGAAAGTGCTTCAGCATAACGCATAACTAAAAATATTACTCCTCTCCCGCTTATACACCATAAACTCTCTCACACATCCACCTTACAGTATCTGATAACATCTATTGATAATCATGAGAAAAGAATTTATCATATCGTTGACAAATACCTTATCGACGAGTTTATCCGACAATTACATCATTTTACACTTGGATTTGGTGAGAACACCCCAACAAATCAACACCCCAGAGGTAAGAGAAAAGTGCCATAGAAATAGCCAGCAAACACATCGTAATGTACAATCTAAAAGCCTAGATAAAAACGATGACAAAACTGCAGAACACACGAGCGGCAAGCAAAAACTTCAGATAGGCTCAAAGCCCAAGCAAACAAAAAATCCAAGATCTTAAGACCTCCTCAACCAACCGACATCCAAGCCTGCAATCTGTCTCATATGCCCCGGATACACTGAATTTGTCTCTTTCAGTGTAACTACCAATCGATGACAAATATCCCTTGGATACGACAGATCCTCTGCTTGAGGGAAGCCAGGATACTTATTCAATATACTTCATCGATAACCAACATCAATATTAAACTACATGTGCTGCAGGGTTTGAAAACTCACGTTTTAATATCTATAGCCTCGGCTGGACTCATCAATTTATACAACACCTTCGCAGCATATATTGATGCAGTCTTCTCAAGGGTCCGGTAGGAACTTGCCGAGTATGACATCCGCATTCCAGGTTTGAACAACCATAGCTGATCAATCAGTGCTCGTTAGTTATTAAACTTCTGGAGCTAGGCGTTCGAAAGCTCACAAGTATCCTGGGCTTTTCCTCTTCTTCGTCTCGTATGACAAACCGATACGTTGCATGGGCGGATACATACTCCATCATATCAGCCACAATAAACGCTGTGAGTGGTATCTTGACAGGCCTACCGGATACCAAAGGTAATTAGTAAATACGTTGGTCATAGACTCAGATATAACGTACTCGGCAGCGGGATTGACAGGACGTATGGCATACTTCAGCATGCGATACATCATACTTCCAGTTTCATTGACCTCATCAAGTTTCTGACAACGTCCGACAACGTTTCCACACAAACATCTCGCTAATGTCCAATTCTGCGCATGCTAAAAAAAGAAATGTCAGTACTAGTTAGGATGAATGCGAAACACAAGGCAAAAGAAGAAAGATGTCCGCTCAAATGTAGCTCCCATAACGTGAATCTTAATGTATGAGAGTTGTTTTGTGAGCGTACCTCCAAGTAGCCGCATGGCGGTCACTTGGAAGATTAATATTGGACGACTTGTATCAACCGATTCGCTAGACCAGCACCAGCACCATCGTCCGTTGTTAACTAGTCCAAAAGGTTTCCCTCAAGAACCGAAACGCACGGATTCAAGTTGATGAACGGGAAAAGCCATTGGTAGGAGCCAATGCCGGTCTTCTTTTTCGTCCGATGACATGGCTCAGGGAAACACGTACCTTGATTTGTTCAGGTGTACAAAGATTATTCTTATTGATCGCCGAATCTTCAAACAGAATGTAGCTCCCTCCAACAAGAGCTTGATCATGCTTTGGCCAGAATCCGCGTTTCCCGTGCTTGACAACGTGTTCGTGCAACTTCTGATCCGAATGGCACATCCACGCCTCAACGAGTTCTTCCCAATGTTCCGAGGGCAGGTCCCGGTAATCTTTGATCTTGGCGGATTGGATGAGAGGAAGCGAACAAGAGGCACATATAAATGTCGTAGGACTAGAACTAGCCAGCTGTGACGCGTCGAGAAGTGGATTGTCATTCCCAGTTATATCGGATGATTGCAGTCGAGGGATGGCTGCCAACTTTATTTCGAACTGGTTTTGTTGCCCTTTCACTTCCTTTTTACCGGACATTACATATCCAGGTAAAATTAATGGACCTGAAGACGAGGCCCCATTTTTGAGGATAAAGTACTCATTTATCGGTTCCGAATCAGGTAAAATCGATAGTGGTACTTCAGCCTGAAATTCGGCCCCAGGTGTAGTCCCACTAGCAGTAAAATACACAAGAATATGATGTAGATTCTCGTAATTTTCGGCGACGTAAGAGATTTCAAAAGCTACAGTATGATATCGATATCTCAGTTGATGAGGCCACAAATGGGATATAATGTAACTTACCAGTTGTCTGGCCCCTAGATTTAGGCCTTGAGCTGCTACCCCTAGAAGATGGACGAAACCATGCCAAGGGCGGCGCAGACACGCTCCTGTCACGGTTCTT